>OX376185.1:13934247-15140656 GCA_947363905.1 Lithophane semibrunnea
GGAGTGTACAGTCACGGACTTTAATTGATGAGCCACCTTCAAACTTTTAAATTTTGCAATTTCATACATTCACGCGATACACGATTAAACACGAACTCAAATCGCACGTTCGTAAACAAGATGACAAATAAATTACTTTTATTATTATGCAAAGTCCCATGATCTAATTTGCAGTCAGCTACTTTATCGAGTATACTAAATTAACTAAAAAACAATTACATATATAACTCATTGAGCATCAAAGAATTCGTCCGCATCGCTGTCAATGGGAAAGGTGCCCAAAAGGCTGGCAGCATTGCCACGTTGAATGGCAATGCTGATTCTTTGGGCTAAAAATAGTCCAGCCTCTGGTCACGTGAAGAGTCGACCAATCGCTTAGCGATGTCCCGAAATACTCGATAAGCACTCGGACCCCACGGCCCTAGTGTTTCAACCCCAAACGGCTCAAACATATAGCTCCCAATAAGGTTGTTATATTTGCGCCGTTTGAGGTTTTCTGCTCCTGAAGCAGCTGCCCCAGCACAGCCCGCCGTACTAGGAAGATGGGATGGCGCGAGGGTGTCGACACAGGTTGCGTCCCACACCAAAGGTCTACCCAACTTCCAGGGCATTATGGTCATTCCGTCTGGCCTCTTCCCATCGTCGCGTGCCAAGCCGTTGGGTTCTAACACAGCTGGCACCCCGGCGGTGACAAGAGCCCGACGGATAATGTCATTAATGCTGGCGTGCCATGCCATCCGACCAGCGCTCTTGCTGCAGGATAGGCCGTGGTGTCCGAGGCAGTCGACTCCTTCACCGCATTGACAACGATGTGGAGCACCGCAAGGAGCGCCCAGACGCAGACATGTAGCGAGCCGCTATTACTTTTAATCAGAAATAGTCTTATCCATAGAGGTTGACTAATAAGTTCTTAATGATAAAAATAAATACAATGTTGCATTAAGTTTATCCAATCTATTTGATACTGACCTCCTTTGAATCATAGCTCATTAACTCAATAATTCTGAAAACTTAACTGAAGACAAGTGACAGTTCAAATATCGATGTCAGAGAATTTCTCCGGACGCTAACGTTACTATCGCAACAGTAACCTAGCAACGATTGTTTATCGTTGCTAGGTTACTGTTGCCAGACCTGCAATTGGTTGACTTTGGGTAGTCACTCTGCTCTGCTGTCAAGTTGGTAGTTCTGGCTCTCAGGTTAGCCAACCGGTAAAGATATGAAATATAATTTTCTTCTTCTAATACGAAGACATATGACTGCATGTCGGGAACCGAATAAACCCGATTTGCATTACACGGCTAAAATACGAACAGTGCCACGTGGCTCATCAATTAAAGTCCGGGACTGTATATGTAGCCAATCATATTTTATTTAAACGTTATCAAGATCTGAAAAGCGCCGTTTTGAGAAAATTTTAGGTAAATTATGCAAAATAGAGAAAAATTGCCATTTTCTACTTACGGCTTGGGGCAGTGTAGGGGCAGCTGCTCCAACGTGGATAGCATTATATGGTCCATCAGAAGGAAATCCAAGACGTCCATCGCCAACTAAAAAAAAAATAAAGATCAGAAGAGAGAGAATCAGCAATACAACTTTTAAGTTCATGAAAGTGCCAAATGTCATGATTTCATGAAATAGTCATTCAATGCACTTACATGAGCTTAGAGAGTTGTATTGCTGATTTTAATGTTTATAATTCTGTAAATCCATATTTGTTACGAGCGCTAATAATATTTAGATCAACATCAGATACTGACCTGCAAATTGCAAAAAACGTAAGAAAATTTGAATTTCGCGGGCCACCCTAGCGCACTTCTTCAGAATGGGAAGTCTTCGTTTGGGAAACGAAATTTTGGTATTTTTAGTCTAGTTTCGGGGCATTTGTGACAAGAGAATCGGCACCAATTTTTGATTAATTTATACAAACCCACATACGCCTTATGTAATAAAATTACACTCCTTTTTGGGCAGCCTGTTCTGGTTCCGCTTTAAGCGTTTAGACTTTTAGACAACTAAGTATATAGTTAGTTGAAGTTTTATAATATTCTAGCGTGAAGTCATAGTTGATCTAGCAAACGTACGTATACGTAACGCATAACGTGTTATGATTTCGCGCTATACGTTTTATTAACCACCATTATTATAGTTATTTATGAAAACTTACCTACCAATAAGTTCTTTTACTTCTACAACACTTACCAATTAATTTTATCCTTTCAGAACTGAGTAGTGTTGGGTTACCAGTCTTAATGTTTTTGAGGGCTAATGCAACAAGCTCTTTTATGTGGTCTATACCAACGACTTGTCCAGTCTCCCCAACCATCATAGCCATACAAACTGTGAGGTATCCAGACCCAGATCCTACATCCAATGCCTTCTCCCCTGGGATTAGTTGGTTCTTTAGCCTTTCTAATGCATGAGCATGCTAAAATTTATCAAAATCATATAAAATTGTTAGTAAATTCCCAAAGACATGTTTTTATCAAAATATAAATTCAGTAAAATAAACATTACCATGTGTGGGGCACTGATAGTGGCGGAGTATCCAATAGATTGTGGAGAATCATGGTATGGTGCATAGGGGCAGTAATTTTTTCGGTCAACAGATAACATGGCATTTGCTACAGCATCAGATTTTATGATGCCATTGGCTGTAAAACATTAATTAAAAAAATAAGATAATTACTAATATGCTATAAACATTGAGGTTCAACGTTGAACCTCAATGTTTATAACATATTTATTATTACAAACTATATGTACATACTGACTACTTTTAAGCAATAAATATTTTGGTAGGAGTTCAACATCCATCGATTTAAGGGGTGGGATTGGGGGATAGTTTTGCGTTTGGTTTCACATATCGGCAAAAGTTGGTAAATTCATCATCATTTCAGCCAAAAGATATCCACATTGGTAAATTATTATGTCTTGATGTAATAGCATTATTTTAAATCAGCAAACTATGTAACATATATTATTGAAATACATTAATAATTAATTATGAAGTGAAGTTGATTTGAGTTGTACGGATAAAGAAATGTTCAATGGCGAGACAATATGTTGCAAAATTTCTATGATTTAGTTTCTTTTCTCGTACCTATGTCTCCGCAACTTAAATCTTTATATGGAGGCTTCTAATAATATGACCTTTTTTAAAAAATATGAAGTCCCAATTCGATAAATGTTAAAGTAAAACTTAGCCAACTTACAAACAAGTTCCATGAATCAAAAGGTATAACTCACTAAAATATAATGTAAATAAATGGTAGGTACAAAAAACAATAATATATAAAATAGATAGGGAATTATCTGAATACAAGAGAAGCGATATACTACCAAATCAATTTTCTATTTGAAAATAAACATATATGTATTTATTAAATATATTAACAAGTAAGTATAAATAAAAGTATTAATACATAACAAAAAATACCTACCTCGTAAGTTTCGGATCATATCAGCATTGCTTACCCCATGACTTCGCCAAGCCATGATTATAGGAAGACTTACTCCTAGCAGTAAGATTTTACGCCATAAATAACCTATTGTGAATAAAATAATGCGCTCAATTTATATAGGTAAATTTTTAATTTTCCAATATTTTTTCTGCCTTTCTGCTTTAATTTTGTGACAGTCAAAAGTGTCTAACAGCAGATGACAACACAACAGTGACACTGACAAGTGAGAAGCAACACAACAACAAACAAATTCTGTATCTATGACTCTCATTTCAGACTACGCTATAATTTAATAACACAACAATATAGTTCATAGCACAACAATATCGCTCGCCATACATTTATTTAGAACACGTTCACACTTTACTATACTATATATTATTGGAAATATATGGCGAGCGAAATTGTGTGCTATTAAACTATATGCTTAAAAATTGTTATTTTTTTGTATAGAAATGAGTTTATTTTTATTGAGTTTATTTATAATTTTGAGGCGATTTTGTGGGAAATCAGGACATTGCTCTCCCCAAATTCGAGGATTTTCACCAATGATTTTGGGGAATCTGGAAAATAGGCATTGGCAACCCTGAAAGAAACATCACACTCGGGCAGTGTTGTTATTGATACGGCAATTACCGTAATATACGGTAATCCACGTAATTTTTTCAGAAAATACGGTATACGGCAGGCCTTTCAATGCCGTATCAAAAAATACGGCAATTGGCTGCTGTAAGTGAAACGAAACGTTTTTTAACTAGAGCAGCGATACTTACCACTGACAGTCGGGGAAATCCCGACTCGCAACTAAAAACAGAGTTCATATCGCTGGATCTTGCCATCTATGATGACTCGACTCGACTATCTCATTCGCAAGGTATAAAATACTCGAGCTCATTCGTTTGTTACGGTTTTGAGATAAATAATTCTTCAATGGGGTTAAAAACTGAAAGCTCATCATAGGTGGCAGGCCAATCGTACATCTTCAAACCGCCATTGTTGTGTTTATGTTTACTTTTGTGTCGATTTCAAATTATACGAAAACTAGATAATTATGCATGCGACTTGGAGTGTAGCACTATTATAAGACGAAGTAAGGATAGGGGAAGCGTCTACCACTGGTTAAAAAACAGCTTTAGTGGAAAAGTCATTAAATTATGAACGTTTTAATATTTATAGGTTATTTTGTGTTTGTTGACTTTTAAATTCTTTTTCTGTTAAAGACTGGAAGCGTACGACAGAAATTTGAAACTCGAGGATGATTTCCTGACTGAAAAACTTCAGAGATGTTCATTCTAGCACTGTGTTAGCGCCATCTGTGCCTCGCTGTGGGCAGCGCTGGTTGACATTTTAATTCTCCATCGGCGCTGTCAGTGTCATCAGTGGTCGGTAACTTCCTCTTCCGCCCACCTCACTTCTCTTCTACGGGTGGTCTCTGGACGGTCGCGCAGCGTCGTTCTTATACGTTTAATTTTACCTTTCTCTGTACTTTACAAAAATAAATAGCTTTCAGAATTAAAATAATTATAATCTTCATTGAAGAGCACCCGCTGCGTCCCGCACACACACAAGAAATACACATAACACACTGCTATAATACGATAATACAAAACACCCACACTTTTACTATAATTTACATTATAACACATCACAAGCACCTGTATGTTAAGAAAATAGACTTCTTGGGAGAATCACATAAACACGAATGTCTCCGATAAAAGTCTTCAGGTTTCAAAAAAGTCACGATGAAATATCGAGTTTCCAATTTTTTCTCGGAGTGCATTCTTCCACAGTTTTCGTATTTAACATTTTTGGTAAATGCATGGGGCCCCGTATTTTTCAGTTACACAGCTACGCAAAGGCATATTAATTAATTATGCGTAAAAGAAGTCGCTTGTTTACGAAAAATGTATGGATATTGACAGCTAGCAGTCAAATTCTAAGACGTATGATAGTAGCGACATGACGACATCTTAGCAAGTGAGCAAGTGGCAGTTTTTAACTTCATTACTGTTTATTTGTAATTTAAATTGATAACATGAGTGATTGTGAGTCTGAAGAACCTTCTACGCCAAAAAAGGGTAAACACATAAAACACAAATATCGAAAACAGTGGGAGATAGAGAGCGAGAATAAACTTTTTCAAATTATATACGGCATTTTAGTATTTTATCCCTTAAAATACGGCAAATCAGAATGTGACATACGGCAACCCAGATTTTTGCGATAACAACACTGCACTCGGGCTAGGGCCCATAGACATAAAAAAGTAACTATGTTGACCTCCGTGAATTTAGCCGAACGATTTCATTATTATGAACTTTTGTTAATGCTAATCGTTAGAGAATCGTTAAAGAGGGTTAGAGAGAAAAGAAAAATCGTTAGAGAGTAATTAGTTTTTATGTAAAAACAATTTTAATTTTTCGTGTGATGTTGGCCCCCCTTCCCGCAAAAATGGACAGACGTAATTTTATTTTTTCAATCGTTTGCGAATCGTTAGAGAGAGATTGAGAGTTACACAAAATCGTTAGAGAGTTAATATTTTATTTGATATTAAATAATTTCTAAGAGCGTGACGTTAGCCTACCTCTGTGAATTTTGCCCCCGATATAATTATTCTCAACTTTTGTTAATGCTAATCGATAGAGAATCGTTAGAGAGAGTTAGAGAGAAAAGAAAAATCGTTAGAGAGTAATTAGTTTTATTTATCAACGATTTTAATTACTTTTGTGAAATTGGCTCCCATTCCCGCAAAAATTGACGTAGATGTAATTTTTTTATTTGTATAATTTGAGAATCGTTACAGAGAGATAGAGAGTAAAAAAAACTCATTAGACAGTTAATATTTTAATTGATATTAAATTATTTCTGAGAACACGTTTTAGATTAAACAGGCTCGCTCTTATTATGGGCAACATATTCAACCGAACGGTACAGTAAAAGTACTGTACTTAGAAGTTAGTGAAGATACCAGGCATTTCGTCATCATATAAGACAGCTTTGATCAGAGGACTCACACCACTATAGTTATAGAGTGTATTACATTATTGTCTGGTATCTTGGATGGCCTGGCATCAAAATTATATATCTCCACCTGCTCATTTTGTCGATAGTATTTTAATAAGAAAACTAAAAAAAAAAGTTTTATTTCATAAAAAATCTGTAACACTTGCATTCCAAGCATATTATTCAGTTTTTAAATATCATAATTGTCGAAAGGCTTTTCATCCACTTCCGATCTCGATTCTAAGTCATAAAACAGGAATTCTCCATCGTAATTAAAAAAATGTTCTTGATCAGTAGGTACTATTATCATTTTACTCCTGCTAAGCCTGTGGACTATGCTGAAACATGCACTTCTTGCACTTATAGATTCTTAGTAGCTATAATCTAAAGAGAGGTCTAAAAGAATTATGCTACACATTTTTGACTGAAAATATCCCATTTCATCTTATTTCAGAATATGGTACATAAAGTAAACAACTTGATTAGAATTTTTGTTTGCATTGTCATATTCTTTACAACAAAATATTGATTGACTATAATGACAGTACCCTACCATGTGTCAATTTTGAAAAGTTTGTTATTTTCTGGGGTGTGTTCACTTTATTACCCTAGATAATTAAAAAAGTTTGTTCGTTTTAGGAGTAAATTAACACTAAATTAATTATTTCTTAAGAAATAAGCAGTACCTTTGTACTCATATTTTAACTATGTCGAATCTTTTTTGTATTTTACTGTGTGTACATAAGATTATAATAAATAAAAAAATTAAAAAACGATTTTTCTCAAAATTGGTAATCCTTAAAAATCTATACTAATATTATAAAGCTGAAGAGTTTGTTTGTTTGTTTGAACGCGCTAATCTCAGGAACTACTGGTTGGAATTGAAAAATTATTTTTGTGTTGGATAGTCCATTTATCGAGGAAGGCTATATAACATCACGCTACGACCAATAGGAGCGGAGAAGAAATGAAAAATGTTGCAAAATCGGGAAAAATTATTCCTTTTTGAGAGCTTCTGTTCCGTGCGCTTCATAACCGATTTAAGTTACGCATAAAAAAAAGTCCGCGACAGCATATGTCTATCTTTTAAGATTGACTCACTATAACCATTTTTATGGTTATCAAATTTGTTCGAAATAAATACATTATATGTGAAGGAGTTTTATCAACATAATATTAATTCTTATTCAAATAAATAGTTTTAACATCAAGGGTATTTATGTAGCAGTAAAATAATTTTTAATTCATTCGAATCGGACATTTAATTTCGAAGTTATCACGAGTATAAAAATGCAATACGCGAACCGTTCCACGCCGGCCGGCGCCGCGCCATCGCGTTTTATCCCTATATTTCCATGGGATCGAGACCTACGCGGGTGAAACCGCAGGGTACAGCTAGTGCATGATACAGTTAGAGCTACTACTTTTTGGGATGTCTATCCAAATATATTTAACTTATCCTGGTTAGAATTATTGAATAATAAAAAAACCATTTTTGGACATGTCCTTTCGAATCAATGTGACCTATGGAAGATCCATCCATTCATCAACTTGAAAAGAGCTGATAATCTTCAAACGGCTGAACCGATTTTCTTGAATCATAGCTAAGAACACTCTATCAAGTCACCTTTCAAACAAAATAAAAAATATCAGAATCGGTTCAGCCGTTTGGCAGCTACGATGTCACATACAGACACACACGTTAAACTTATAACACCCCTCTTTTTCCGTCTGTGGGTTAAAAACGACCCGACCAGCTCCCGACAAGCACCCATTTTTGTATGTTTTGAGCATAAATTATGCACTATAAGTACCGAATCAAATTGAAACTACCAACAATATTTCGTATTCTTATCAGGTATCACTGTGAAATGGTCGTTGATCAAATACACAACTTTACCACTCATAACTTTATCGTTCTTCTGCATCATGTCATGTAACAGTAGTACCTACTACTCACGGTACTACTCGCGCTCACGGTGCACAGTGAGAAATGTAAGTGTGGCCGCTTCATTCAATGCAATAATTCTCGCGGTAAATCTCTTTGATCTGCCTAAAATGCCGCCACCAGAGTTATCAATCACCCAACTTCAAACGCCAATGTAAATGCCGTTGACAAATTCTCGAGGTAAGTCGTGGTGTAGTACACCAACGGTTAACGTCTATCGCGATAGTCCGTTGGTGTGGCCCCAGCATATAAGAGATTTGTCATATTTAAAAATCATTTACAAAAAACTATGTATCTTCGGCAGGGGGGAGTGGGGGGATCTACTAACCCTTCCCCCCTCTCCTTCCTCCCCTATCCCCTATCGAGGCGGCACGTTTCTAAATTTTAACCTGCTCAGGTCCTAGGGTAAAACGCGTTCTCAGAAATAATTTAATTTTAATTAAAATATTAACACTAATGATTTTCTTAACTCTCTATCTCTCTCTAACGATTCTCAAACTATAAAAAAAAAATTACGTCTACGTCCATTTTTGCGGGAATCAACGATTTTAATTACTTTTGTGACATTGGTGTCACAAAAGTAATTAAAATCGTTGATAAATAAAACTAATTACTCTCTAACGATTTTTCTTTTCTCTCTAACTCTCTCTAACGATTCTCTATCGATTAGCATTAACAAAAGTTGAGAATAATTATATCGGGGGCAAAATTCACTGAGGTGGGCTAACGTCACGCTCTTAGAAATTATTTAATATCAAATAAAATAATAACTCTCTAACGATTTTGTGTAACTCTTAATCTCTCTTTAACGATTCGCAAACGATTAAAAAAATAAAATTACGTCTAAGTCCATTTTTGCGGGAAGGGGGGCCAACATCACACGAAAAATTAAAATTGTTTTTACATAAAAACTAATTACTCTACAACGATTTTTCTTTTCTCTCTAAACCTCTCTAACGATTAGCACTAACAAAAGTTCATAATAATGAAATCGTGCGGCTAACTTCACCGAGGTCCTCAGTTGATCTTGGTATCTAATGTCAGATATTATTATTACTGTTACCACAGGCCACAGAGAATGTAATTTTAACTGTTACTTTATTATAGTGTCATAAAAGTGTCAGATCATGTGTCTCATAGTCTCATTCACTTTTCTGTTTCTTTTCGCTCACAATTTGCTCTAATTCTGTTTCACATCTATATTGGGTAAATTGTTGTAAATATAGGTAGTAAGAAGCTATCCGAATATAAAACCTGGAATCAATTTCCTACCTCAACCTTAAAAACAATTACTACACTCGATATGTAGTTAATTTAGAAAAATCTGATAAGCTGTATTTCTAATACCTACCGATATTTTGCTCCTAAAATACGAGTGCCGATGATTGTAAATAATATATACTTCAGTTTATAATAACAATATGGTGTGTGACGGTCCTGATCCTCCTGAGAACAATCCTCACGAGCTGATCCCGCCCCCTAGAAACGAATTAATTATGAACGGTAATCACGGCGATGACAGCGACGAGGAACACGAATACTTCGGGTACGAGCCTTTGGCGCAAGGTCCAGAACAGGCACTTTCAGAACACGATAGCGAAGACGACGCAGAGGTAGGTACATTGACATACTAAATAAATATAGTAATCATTGTTAGTGATACTTGTATGCCTGAACCTAGTGAGATTTTACTTGAATTGGTATTCTGCAAGTACTCTTCATGCCAAGTAGATTATTTGGTAGCTGAACGTAATAAGTTGCTTACATATAAACATTTATAGCCTGTTTTCTTTTATGTAGAGTCCTGAAACACCTTCAGGCGATGTGCCAAATATAGAAACAATGGAAAATGTTCTCAGTAGAGAAGTTTGGAGTGCACCAAGGCATACAGATGATATACAGATGGATAATGAGCGAGCACAACAGGTTAGACTAATTTAGGAAACTTGTATGTTATTTCCCTGCTTCAGGATGTAAGAAAGAGTATTCTGTATCCACAAAAACTGTACTATTTCCCACAAAGCATGTTTTGAAGAAGTGATAATTATAGTAAATTCCAAATTTTATTTTCTTTTTAGGTCATGAGAGCTATGGAAAACTTTGCTTTGCCCCAGGCCTCAATCCCAGAATGGGCTCAGAGCATCTCTGAAGAACAATGGAAACAGACTCTCAATGAACAAATAGAAAGATTGAAGAATAACAGATAAACAATTTAAGTAGTGTATTGATAAAAACAGTAACAATATTATAACAAATAATATTAGTAGTTTTGTAAATGTATTTTTTTTTTTTTATAGCTTAAATAATTTTGTTATTCTATTACAAACTTGCATTACAATATCAATAATATCAACAAATATTAGATTATTTACTAAATAATAATCCATTATAATATGAGTGAGGTTACCATATTTAAAACATATTTTGCTCTATTCAATTTGTTGGATCAAATATAACAGCACTAAAAGTCACAAGTTTAGTCCTTTCATTTCTTATAAATGTATAAAACGGTGAGTCTGCATAGAATTGTTCAGCTGAACGTGCTAAAATTGCACTTGTAGCAGCCACTGCCTCGGTCCCATATTCTAAAACAAATATTGTTTTACTGTAAAAAATTCCAATGATTGCAGTCAAGGGTATTTATTTTCGCTTGAATAATGTAAATAAACATAATAATATGATTTTTCTCATTTTAGAGTTAAACCTATTTGGTTGTTACATCAGTAAATAAAGCTTGCATGCTGACAGAACTTGTAAATGGATAAATAGCACTGTTTTACTCAGTTATCTATACCTGTGAGTGTCACTTGCCATATTATTTTGTAGGCGGCTTCCAGTCTAACCGGATGCAGCTTAATACCAGTATTTTACATGGAGCGACTGCCTATCTGACCTCCACAACCCAGTGACTGGGTAATAGAATACCCAGGGCACCGGTACGGAATCCCAAATACGGAGTTCGGAGACCCAAAATATATGGTACAAGTATATCCCCAGTTATTTCCCGGTGACTGATTGTCAGACTTCCGGGCTTCTGACACTGCCGCCTGGGCCATCCAAAATCATCAACCATCAAAATCATTATAAAAAGTTTGAAAAAAAAACTTTTAGCCAGCGCTCGGTGTTCTATCAATAGGGAATATGCATGTGATTCAAATATGGGTCAAATATTTTTTTTTATAAATTATATTACTTCAGAATTATGCCTCCATCAATATTTTTGAATAAAATTTCTTTTTGAGCGAGAAATTAATTTTTTAAAAGTCCCAAAAATCTGTTGGTAATTCAAATACTTACTTGAAAAGCTAAGAGGGGATGTGACGTAACAATCCGGGAAACTATCAAAATGTCAATGTCAAGTCAATCAACAAGTGTCAAGTCAATGTCAAAAGCTCCTACAAAAAGGAGTGTTTGACGTTGACTTGACAGTTGCTTGTATGTTTTCACGGACGGTGACGTCACCACACCAAGCGCGCCAAATGGAGGGCGTTTAAATAGCCCGGATCGGTTGGATATTTTTTTTTTTTTTTTTAAGTACTTCAAATTGCTTTTTTGCCGTCGAATTTTTTTAAACTATTATTTGACCATGTAAACTATCGAATAAAAATATTAAAAAAATACATGCATATTCCCTATTATTCATTCGATTTTAAAATGCCCAGTTGTTTTTGAACACATCCTAAGGGTTCATTCCGAAATGCGCTGCTATTCTAGTCGATTTTTGAACGCATGCATAATATGCGTGATGCCGTGATGTGTTTGCCAGGGGAATTCCTGTCTCATCTAAAAACTCGGGGCTACATAGTAATTAGGTAATAAAGACAGCATGGTTGTTATTGCCCCGATCACAAGCACTTAACGTCACGTCGTTTTCGCGGACAAGTTCCACTGGACAGCACAAAGTCTAGCTAGTGCAGAGTGAAGAACTACTAACATAGTCTATGCCGGCGCCAGACATAGCAACAATATTTGATCACAAGTTTGAACACATGTGTGGCAGGGGTGTGGGTATTTCATCAAAGTTTGATCACATGTTTCAACTTTGCCATTTGGTGTGCACACATAATTGCCGGCGCCAGACATAGCAACAATATTTGATCACATGTTTGACACGTGTGGCAGGGGTGTTTGGGTATTTCATCAAAATTTGATAATTTATATCAACTTTTCCATTCGGAGTCGGTTTTTCGAGCGCACATCAAAGCGGTTAAAGTTCAAATGTGTGCGTAGCCTGCAAGCCCAGTGCCTCGTAAATAACTGACCGGAACGGTCGCTTTGCTCAATCGCAAGATGGAATGGAGCAACGACTGCCCTAGAATTTATTGAGTTCCTTGAAGGAAAACCATGTATTTATGGAACCCTTAAAGTAAAAAACAACATAAAAATAGGAATTTGGTAAATGACGCCTGGATCAGGATAAATGATAAATTCTCAGTACATTGCACTATCGAAAAATTAAAAAAGAAGAGAAACATTTTATTGACCCATTAATTAAAGGGAATGTATAAAAATAAAAAAGCAGTCTACAAGGACAGGATCTGGTGCTGAAGAAATGTACAGACCTTCATGGTTTGCATTCATGCCATGCACAACTAAGTACATGGGTACTGTTACTGTTTATGATTAGTGATTACCGTCCGAAATTGGTGCCGATTCTCTTGTATACCGAATTAAAATTCCTTTCTTTTTACTATGAGAATCATAGAATTATTTTGACTCATCTAAAATCGAATTTGAAAATCGCGACTCCACTTGGTACTTACCTACTTGTGTGCCCTACCCAGTGATTTTTTTTGAGCCAGAGATGCGTGCAATCTGGTCATCTCGACGTATTTTGTAGGTAATTTTTAATTTTTTGGACGAAAAAAAATAAAAAAAATTACCATCATGTAGAGTATTAGGGGTATACGGGTTACAAAGGGGGTCCAAATTTTCATTATTTTTGCGATAGGACACACCATTTTCGAGGTATAAGCAAAAGAAAATAAAATAAGATACAGTACTCATTTGCAACTGAAGTCGAGGTGCTGGTTTGAATTTTAGTTCATGACATCTAATTTTATTCCACACATTTTTAATCGTGATTAAAAATAGTCGGATCAAGTTAGAAGATTTTAGTTAAAGAACAAAATTTTAGGTTAAAACGTCAAATTCAGAATAGCATTTTCACTAAACTAATACCTCAGTACCATCACATACAACTATCTACGTTCATGTAAGTGCATTGAATGACTATTTCATGAAATCATGACATTTGGCACATTCATAAACTTAGAGAGTTGTAGGTATTGCTGATTCTAATGTTTATAATTCTGTAAACCCATATTTGTTACGGCCGCAAATAATATATAGATCAATATACAACCTGACACTGACCTGCAAATTGCAAAAAACGTAAGAAAATTTGTATTTCGCGGGCTACATTGGCGCATCCCCCTTAAAGACCGCGGTATACTTTAAGTACGCACGTTTACCACCCAGTTTAGGTAAACGACGAAAAAGTGTGCTAAACAGGAACTCTGCAATTTTTTTTTCTGCATATGAAATTTAGGGATGCAAGAAGTGCAAAAAAGTGTCGATATTTAAAAAAAATATTGATATCGATTTCGATATATCGAAAAAAATATATCGATATATCGGTGGAATTTTCAATAAAAAATTTACTTAATGTAGCTCAAGTTTTATAATCATTTAAATACCAAACTAGGAAAAAAAAGTACTAATAATTTTTACGGCTCTGAATTCCAGCGGTTTTATTCGGCGGCGACAACGGTGTTGCTATTGAAAATATATCGTTTTTGATACATTTTCGATACTTGATATTTTATATCGATACATCGATGTATCGAAATAATAAATATCGCCTGAAATATCGATATATCGTACAAAAAATATCGATATTTCGATATATCGATATTTTTTCTGCAAGCCTAATGAAATTATAAATTGGCAACACTGCTGAAGTGAAACACGATCTTGCTAGATATTGACTGATTTTATTTATACGTACGGTGTATGTACAAAACATTATTGTGAGGTTACCCTCAATGTTATAAATAATACAACATCTTCCCCTTTTATAAAAAACAAACTAATTAGAAATTCCACCACCAATTACACAGTATTATGAAAACTTTAGCTATAAATTATCCGATCCGTTTAGGCACAACATCTTCCATAAACAAAATTATCAAGTAACTTAGTTCTAAATCAACCATTATTAACACAGAAAGTATATGATCAAGATATCTGTGATCTTATCTACTTTTTAAAAAACATTGCAAGTTTTTCACGTGCCCGTCTAGAAGCAGCTCGAGTTTGCTGCACTACAACCAAAGAGTATTAAGATAGTCATTGACTACAACTGAATCAGGAGAAGAACTAGTCGACCTAGTCATTGCCCTGTCATTGTCGCTCGACCCTTCATCTATGTCTTCCGCATCGCTGTAGGTGCTCGTGCGCTTATTGTCTTCACTGTCACTATCCTCCTTCCCCTGTAAGGAAGCAGAATGTGGCGTGGTATATCCGGAGCTCGTATCCTTCATGATGTGCCTTCTGTTGCGGCGGTATCTCCGGCCACTGTTGTCAGTGAGGAAGTACGATCGCGGCTGCGGTGCTGGTGCCTGCACTTGCATATGTCGCCGACGCTTATTGTCATCTGTTACGATAACATTCTCTCCTGGTTTTAATACAGGCAACTCTCGTGCGTGCACATCATAATATTTTTTAGTTAGTTCACGTTCTGAGAGTATGTTTTTAAAATCGTCATGATTGTTACGTTCTGGTCGCAATCTTTCTTCATGTACTGGTAAGCGAGTATTTAATCGACGACCCATTAATAATTGCGAAGGTGCACTAATTCCATCCCTTGGTGTTGTCCTAAAATTTAACAACCCTAGATAAAAATCTGTACTAGTACTCAGTGATTTTTTAATTATAGATTTTACTGTCCTTACAGCTCTCTCACTCAGTCCGTTAGACTGTGCGTAGTTGGGCGATGATGTTGTATGTTTGAAACACCAATCTTCAGTGAATTTCCTGAATTTCCTGGAACTGAACGCCGGACCATTATCAGTTATTAGTTCCGTTGGAATCCCATGTCTAGCAAACTGATCTTTCATCGCAGCAATTACTGCTCTGGATCCAATATTTGTTAAGGCACTTATCTCGATGTAATTTGAAAAATAATCAACTATTATTAAGAAGTTCTTTCGGTCACATAAGAATAAATCAGCGCCAATCTTTCTCCATGGTAAATCTGGATCCAATGCGGTGTCATAGGCTCCTTCATGTTGCGCGCTGCGTGCTCCGCGCTTGTGGCACAGGCGCGCACTGTTTGCTCCACGTCACGTGATATTCCGCTCCAAAACATGACATCACGCGCTCGACGCTTGCATCGGTCAATCCCTAGATGCCCCTCATGAACGCGGGATATCATTTCACCTCTCAGATCACGTGGTATAAACACTAAGTTGTTTTTGAAGATCACACCATTTATTAGCTGAAATTCCACTTTATATGCCCAATATATTTTTATAATTTCGTTTAAATCCTTTTTATACCTTGGCTAACCATTTCGAATGTAATACTCAAGTAATTTGCATTCTTGATCCCTTTGTGTGACCTCTCTGACCATACCAAGTTTACTGTCACTGAACGGTACGTTTGCTATGTGGAAACACGTTTGATCCTCCACCTCAGATGTTACTCTCTCATGCATAAGTTCGAGTAAGGCTGCTCTCGATAATGTATCAGCTACGTACATAAATTTTCCTGGTTTGTATACCACCGTGAACTCATACCGTTCTACGCGCAGCATCATTCTTTGCAAGCGAACCGGTACTGCATCCAAACCTTTTTTAAATAAACCTTCCAAAGGCTTGTGATCTGTTTCCACAACCACATCCTTCTTCCCATATACATATTGATGGTACTTTTCCAAGGCAAATACGATCGCCAGCATTTCCTTTTCAATCTGCGCGTATCGCCTTTGTGTATCAGTCATCGTGAGTGAAGAAAACTCAACCGGGCGGCCATCCTGTAATAGCGCTGCACCCAAAGCCGTGGAGCTAGCATCCACCGTGATTAAGACCGGCCAGTCGCTCGAGTACAACGCCAACACCGGCGCGCTGCTCACTGCCTGCTTCAACTTGTGAACCGCAGTGTCATGTACACTGTCCCACACCCATTCCTTGCCTTTCTTCAGTAAGTTTCTAAGGGGGCCTGCCTTTTGCGAATAATTTGGAATAAACTTTGATAAATAGTTTATCATGCCGAGAAATCGCTCTAAAGATGGCCTATCCTTCGGTTCTGGCATATCCATAATTGCTTTTATCTTATTTGTGTCAATCTGCATACCTTTTTTTGCTAAAAATATGCCACAGATACGTAACCTGTTCTACACAAAACTCGCATTTCTCCCTGTTAAATTTAATTCCCACTTCCCGAGCCCTATCTAGCAATTTTATCAATCTATCGTCGTGTTCTTCCTTAGTCCTGCCCCAAATAATTATGTCATCTACAAATGAATCGAGATCTTCTAACAGCTGTCGTATTTTTCCGTGAAATACCTCACTCGCACAATTGACGCCGTAAGGTAATCGTAAAAATTGATACCTCCCGAATGGAGTTCCAAATGCACACAGATCCGCACTATCATCATCTAATTCAATCATCCAAAATCCGGACCGGGCATCAAGCTTACTGAAATACCTTGCATTCGTTAATTTTGCGGCAATCTCAGTAAGTGTAGGTAGCGGGTAGTGTGCGCGGCGCACCGCTCGGTTCAGCGGCCGGGGATCGAGACACACGCGCAGACTACCATCCTTCTTGGTCGGCAACACGATAGCATTCACCCACGCTGTCGGATGAGATACTTTACGAATTATCCCCATGTGCTCCATACTATCGAGTTACGCTTTTAATTTATCCCGAATGCCTAAGGGTATTTTCCTGACTGGACAAACTGAAGGACTTGCATTGTTTTCTAAAATGATTCTGTATTTTCCTGGTAATTTGCCAATTCCATGAAATAAATTAATCATTATATTGATCTACTTTGACTGTGTAAACCCTCTTGACCAATCCTAATTCTTCACAAGTATTTTTTCCCAGCACACTTTGGCAACGATCACTTGATATGACAAAATCTATTAAACATTTTTTATCTTTATATGACCACAACATATGACATGATCCTTGTATTGGAATAAAATTCCCACAAAAAGACTGTGCTCTTACGCAACATGGTTTAATATCATCTACTGAGCATCCTAATTTAATAAAACTAAATATTGATAGAACATTCAGATCCGACCCTGTGTCAAGTTTAAACAATTCACTCTTTCCATTGTTGACCAAAATTAATCGCTCAAACCACTTTCTGTCTTTATGTTGTGAAGTTTTGTCCAAGGTTGACACATAGAATAACTCATCGTCACCATCACCGCTTTCCTGTAATTCGTATACACGCTTATTACCTCTAGCCATACACATATTTTTAAAATGACCTTTATTGTAGCACAAGAAACACTTTGCAAATCGCGCTGGGCATCGTGCGTTATCATCGTGTACGCCACCACAAGCACCACAACACTGACACCATTTCACTATTTGAAACAGAATCGAATCCGCGACCCGAAGAACCCGCGGTACTCCCGGCTGCTGAACCATGTGGATGCGCGCGACCGCCGTATCGAGGCGTCGTCGCAGGCGCACCGCGAGCTCGGCCCCGCGCATCTCGCGTCGCCGCTGCAGTCCCCGTTGCTCCGCTATGTCTCGGTGCTCGCGTACTGAATAACGCGTCAACCGCGCCACTTTGCTCCTTAGATTTTGTTTTTTCTATATGACGGTTCTCTTCGTTAGATACCTCGCTTGCTTGACATATCTTTACAGGTTTTTCTAAACTTAACTCGTCTGTTCTGAGTAATCTATCACGCACGCCTGTGTCGATTACTCCACAGACAATACGATCACGTATTAAACCGTCTTCTAAATGTTCAAACTCGCAATGTGGGCATAATAATCTAAGCGTTTCGTGCGATTTCGTGTAAAAAATCAGAATCTTGCCATCGTTGTATTAGTTTTGGTACCGAAGTGTTCATCAAATTTTTGGATCAATATATAAATAAATAAATAAATCATTTATTTTGACCAAACATTGTACACATTTTATAAACCTTCCAAACTGCGCGGCAGTTTGTCAGCAGGATTAGCGCTCGTCTTAAAAACGATAATACATCGATATCCTCATCTTTCCCTTCCACCCATATTTTGAAAGTAGAATATATTATGTCGTATCCATCGGCGCCTATTAAGTTAATAAGCAAACTGGCTTGTACATCTTTGTCTTCTTTGTACACTCCAAAAACCTTAAATTGTTTGAGCCACTTCCGCCACGCGTCAGCTCGGTTTGCCGGGCCACCTTCTAACACTAATTCGGCCGGAGGTCTTGCGTGTTCCATATTTACAGGTACTGTCTATCACCAAAACTCACTAACACCACTAAGATTTCGTCTAATTACTACTTCCGAAAGCGTAATTCGTATTTAATGCTGTCACCATGAAGTGAAACACGATCTTGCTAGTGGTAAAAATGGGCTGTAACACGATATCTGTTATCAGTATCACTGTTACTGTTACAAAAAAATAATAGTTCCATATATCTGTTATTAAATAACAGCCTGTTATTTTTGTACGGACGATAAATACGTATTTAAATCTCTATTGAATATCTTCCATTCTTTAATGAGAAAGAGAGAGAAATTGATAACCTATCTATATTCCTTCCTTTGTGTTAGTGTGTATGTAACAGCCGTGGTAACAGTCTTGAGAGTCTGTTATTAATTAATTAGTAATGGGTATTTTATATTGTTAGGAACAAATTGATATCTGTTATTTTTATCTGGTACGTCTTACGATATATATACGCCTCACCCCTAGCCTGTGGTGAAATGTGTGAGCAAAGTCTATCAAAGTGTTTGATCAAATATGTGACTATGTCTGGCCGGTAAATGCAAACAAGTGTTCAAATGTGTGATCAAAGTCTATCAAAGGTGTTTGATCAAATATGTGACTATGTCTGGCGCCGGCTTAAACCTTATTTATTAACACAAGTTTTGTTTATAGAATATGTATGTTTAGGTTAAGGTATTTATCTATGGGCCTGTGTCGCCTGCAATAAATGGTTTATTTTTATTATTATTTGTCAAATAATAACACGTCCTTTGACAGTTTCAAAAGGAATGAGGCACCAACCGACGATTATCCCTGTATGCACTATGCAAGTGCACCCAAGGACAACCCCCGGTTGGTGTAGGACTATTGCAGAACATGGAAACAAAACATATTGGGTTATGGGTTTGGGTGGCTATAGTGGATTGGTTATCTAGAACTATGGAAAAGCTATGTCCCCTGCCTGATCAATGTTATGGTATACATGGATAATAAAATGGCAGGGGGTGACTTGCACACTCAATAATGGGCCCCCAGAAACAGTTGCTAGCACATAGTGACGTAGCGACAAGGGGGCAACACTTCCTGAGATGCCTGAGGAGTGGAGAGGTATCCCACGGCTTTCAGAACAATCCCAGAGCCCGGAAGATGGTCAAGATCCCTACGAGCACTTACTGGAATACTTCCTTCCTCCGAGCACGTTTGCTCTTGCGAGTCTCCACTCAAGCCAGCCAATAATGGCAAGAATGAGGTGGGAGCTCTGTTCCTCATCAGTGTTCACTCCAGCCGGCCAATAAAGGCAAGCCAGAGATGAGGAACAAGACTTCTCCCGGGAGGTAGGGTCCGTGGGGTCCCTACTGCCCAACAGCTCGCCACATGCTGCCCTGCGGGTTTTTGTATCTCTCTTGGTCTGGCTCCTCCCCGTTCCGGTAAAGTAAATTCTGCCGGCACAGACCTAAAGTTCGGAGCGCGCAAGCCCCACCACGACGTCAACGTAGAGATACAGCGGTGGGATTATTATTATTATTTAAATGTCTTTGACATATCTCGGGACCCTGGGGTCCCGGGCCTTTGGAAGGCGTGCGAGGGGCCGAAGCCAACTCGCAGAGGCCCCTTAGACATTTTTAAGTGTTGAGTCACCAACCGACGATTCTCCCTGTATGCACTATGCAAGTGCAGCCAAGGACAACCCCCGATTGGCGTAGGACTATTGCATGATATGGAAACAAAGTTATTTGATTATGGGTTTGCGTAGCTTAGTGAACTGGTTATCTTGAACTATGGAAAGACTATGGCCCCTGCTTGACCAATGTTTATAAAAATACACAGATAAAATGGCAGGGGGTGACCTGCACACTCAATAATGGGCCCCCGAAAACGGTCGCTAGCACATAGTGACGTAGCGACAAGGAGGCAACATGTCCTGAGGTGCTTAAGAGGAGTGGAGAGGTATTCCACGGCTATCAGGACAATCCCGGAAGTACGGTCAAGATCCCTACCAGCATCTTACTGGAATACTTCCTTCCTCCGAGCACGTTTGCTCTTGCGAATCTCCACTCAAGCCAGGCAATCAAGGCAAGAATGAGGCGGGAGCTCTTTTCCTCGTCAGTGTTCACTCCAGCCGGCCAATAAAGGCAAGCCAGCGGTGAGGAACAAGACTTCTCCCGGGAGGTAGGGTCCGTGGGGTCGCTACTGCCCAACAGCTCGCCACATGCTGCCCTGCGGGTTTTTGTATCTCTCTTGGTCTGGCTCCTCATCCTAGACCCGTTCCGGCAAAGTAAACTCTACCGGTACAGACTACAGACCTCGAGTTCGGAGCGCGCAAGCCCCACCACGACGTCAACATAGAGATACGGCGGTGGGGCGACGTCAACGTAGAGATACGGCGGTGGGGTTGTTATTATTATTATTAACGTGCTTTCCGAGACACGGAGGAGTCTCAAAATGAAAGGAGTGTAAATTGTTAATTAAGTACCTACCTAGGTACTTAAACGAAAAATATGATTCCACATACCATTTATAGTTATCATAACATCATGCAATATGGAGTCTACATGAATTCCTGGATTAGGGAGGCTGTCTAACATGTTCCTATCTCCTTTTGATTTAACTTCTCCATCTCTTAGTTTTGTAATTGTTTCCTCTTCAGTCTTATTCACAACCGTATTGCTATTAATCATAAGAGCGAAGTTTGCTTCTCCTGGTATGAACATGGATTTAATTCCAATAGCTTTTAAAGTATTCTCCAAATTGATGCTACTTTTAATTTGCATCTTAGGGAACCGTACAACACATTTTCTAGTGTTCATCTGGTTTATTATATCGTCAATATGCTCATAGTCTATCTTTTCCATAAGATCTAACAATGTTACTTTTTTAGGGAACCTAGGTTTCAGAGCGTACATAGTTGTTTCACTGTCATTATACGGCAATGCTATTATGTGCAAATCTGTGAACAAAAACGGTAAGTAATTAGTTTAGTAAAGCCACGACCACGAATGGTTAGGCAATCATTAGGCTCATTAATATAGGTACCTAACAAATAGAAAACAAAGACGTACCATGTTTCTCAGAAAATAGATACCGAAAATTACCGAAATTTAACATTAGGTCAGCCATGACTTCATCTGTTGGTCTTTTGAATGACATCCTGGAATACGTTACAAAATAATGAGTTACACAAAAACTGTCATTACAATTTTAAGTTTTTAGGGAACCTACATAGAATACTACTACTTTATTGTGGTGTTGGAAAATATTTGGCTGAAAATTCAAGGTTACCTTAGCAAGCTCGTAATCCTAACTTTTTCCTTTGAATTGGCGCTATTCTAGCCATACTGAAGGATTATTTCTCTGAAAGTCTCAATCATATAAAATCAATCGCAATAAGTAGTCTATAAACAAAAGTTGCAGAGATCAACTGCTGTCGTGTTTCGTATAGGTTCAGTCGCATTTGACGAGAATGGAAAGGCCAACTGCGATGTTGTTTTATTTTTATTACACGCAAGTTTAACACACGCAAGTGTCAGAGCACGCAGGTCCCACAGTGAAGGGTTCCGTCGTCGAGATTGCATGCACATAATTGATTTTATCGACAGCAAAAATAATAGTAGTAATATTTTATAGTAGGTATAGGTACCTATTTCTCAAAGAAACTGAAAAACAAAGTTATTCTGTGGATACATATCCGGTCACCACACATTTACCTATTTTTTTCAAAACAATTTCCGTTGATAGTGTTTTTAACCGACTTCTAAAAGGAGGAGTTTATCAATTAGGATGAACCTACTTATACATTTTTTTTAATTTATTTATGCATGTTTTATTCATACCTACACGCATTTGCAAAATTCTAGGGGAAGGTTTAGGGGTTCAAACAAAACCAAAAATATCAAAATCGGTTCAGCCGTTTGGCAGCTACGATGGCGCAGACGGACACACAGATAGATACACACGTTAAACTTATAACACCCCTCTTTTTCCGTCGGGGGTTAAAAACAAACAAAGATAATAGGTAAATACCTACTGAAAAGCAGAGTTCCAATCGAATAATTTTGGATGGAACAACTTGCTGACTGTGGTACTTGTTTTATAAGTTTCAGCTGTTTTTTATAGGTACCTAGCTAAATAAAGCTTGCATATCACCAGGACTCCATGGTGGAGCAACCAAACGTTGGTGGGTATCTCACCAGGCGAGGCGTCCGATCAGTTGCGCAACCAACCATACGTTTTTGACAGTGCGACTATGGTTGCGCCGCAACTGGTCCTCTATTGATATAGGGCCCGAAAGGAGCGATAGTTCAGAAGTAGAACTTACTTTGCTGTGTACTCCGGTACAAAAGGTTGTTCCCACTGGCCACTAAAGTATAGTGCACTTAATAATACCACTTTGGTAGTTATAGGAAGTGGTTGTTTTAAGAATTGCTCTATGTGTCCTTTCGTGTGATTATTCACCCATCTGAAAAGAGCATGACAAAAGTTTGTCATTGGGTTTTATGTTAATTACATAATTATCCGTCTTCAAGTATATAGTCGACTGCTAGATATTTTTACATTAAACTCAGCCGTTAGTGCAATAGCTGCTGGTTTACTTGGTAAAGGGTTAAAAATCGGCTTAGTGCTAATTGAGACGGTAACTCTATTGTTTTTTAAAACTCACTCATTAATCGTGTTCTTTGTTTCTTCAGTTTCGTTAAAGTTGGCACTGAGTACATCCCCTCGGTAGACGTCGTATAGATAATTACGATACAACTCACGTAACGGCGCGTGCGCATCCACAAACATTGCATCAGCGTACAATGTTTTCGATGAAACGTTAGTATTTAAAGCCTGCAGAAGTTCGCCGAACTGTTCGTGGTTTTTGCGGTTTTGTAAAATATCTGTTGAAGGTTGAAAGCTAATTATCATAAAATAATCAATAAAACATTATATTATATTTGTTACGAGTCATGGATGGTAGAATTAAATAGGTAAGTCAGTAACAACATTTGTAACATTTTATAAATTAAATCAGACATTCGATTTTATGTAACACCTGTGTGACTAGATGAAATTTACACCTTCACATTTAGAAATAAGAACCAACGCTTGATGAAATGTTAACGCAACTAATGTTTACCTTGGGAAAAACCGAGGGTCTCGGCGATCTCATTATGCGTTGTCCCGACACTTCCGAGTAGAGTCATGGCAAGCAGACCTAGAACCATTCATACTTATAACATAAATCGTATAACATCACGCTTGTTATCTCTGAAGGGTTAGCAGAGGTGGACAGGTAAGTACCATGTAGGTCTAGGTAATAGGGGGCGAGCCCATTTCACTTTGCGAGACCTTGGAATCGAACCGGGACCTCGCGCTTAGGAGTCGCCCTTGACCACTAGGCCAACGAGGCAGTACAACAGCTGCAGATGTTTATTTTAAAGAAATAATGAAGATTGTTGTATCACTCGCCTGCGCGACAACAAATCCAGCAGGTACTATCACGGTCTAAAAATGTTTATCAGTTTTCAAACTAGATTCTTGAGCAGACTGTGTGGAGTAAAGTCTAAAATGCTATATTTTAATTTTAAAGTTGACAGACATAAGTTTTGAAAATAGGTTTGAATTTTGAATCATCGACCTTGTGACATAGATGTGTGCATGCAATTATAAGCCTTAAGTGGTAAACATTCTCAGACCGCGACCGTACAATACGATGCTCTAGTATAGGTACAGCAGCGGTCAGAAGTGGAATCCCAATCGTACAGACGAATAGATTGACGCTACGACCTTCTTATAATAAGTCATTTCTATACTATATAGACACACACACTCTCATTCGTTTGCAAATGATTGTATTTCATAAATTCAACCACTGGAGTATATGGCATAATAGCTTAGCGGTTATCGTATGTGGGTTTCATACATAGCAAGCCGCGGGTTCGAATCTGACGAGTGGTGATAGTTTTTTTTTATGTTTTAAAAATTTCTCGAATGATCACGCTATTGACTATAATTCCTTGTTAAGTTGGTCTTGTTCACTAAACTCGTAAAATTTTATGATTATACCCACATAAGTTAGACGAATGCAGTAAACTTACGACTCATTCATCTGATTCACCGTAAATAACGTTGTTGGTTGGTTGTTATTGTTATTCTGCCCTGCCAAGCCAAAACACTGCAACCTACAAAAACCAGTTTTGAGATAACTGACAAAACATCTGTGTTTATATCTTATTTTTTACGTAATACAGTGTTTTTTTGGTTGCTTTATCTTGCAAAAAAAACGTTGAAATGAAAGTGTGATCGATCATAGGTACTAAACAGACTTCAAGAAACTGATTGGGCTTTGTTAAGCGAAAACACTGTAAGTCGACTTACATTCTTTTGGATTGGCACGGCAGCATTGAGGGATAGTGATCTATTAGCTGTGTTGTGGTTCATTTTGAAAAATGCAACCAAATTTAAATATTGGAATGAAAGCGAATATTATTGCGCTGCGTAAAAGTGGACTTAATAATACATTTATACCTATATCACAATCTGACGAAACCGAACTGAGTGTGAGTATTATGATTTAATTATTTTATCAAACATTTATCTAATTAAAGTAGGTATAGCTGCTGATCTTTGTAGTTATTTTTTTAACTGTTTTATATTTACCTTATGGTCTAATCTAAATACAGGAAAAAATAAATAGTATCAAAGTAAATTTATTTACTTAGATTATTGAATAATAAAATAACATTTTAATAAATAATTTAAAGTGCAATATCTAATTTCAATAATTATAATTATGTTTATAGAAAGTAGGTAATATTAGTATTTTGTTTAGTAGCCTAACAGTACTCCTTTTTGTTTTAGGGAAATACTGTGAGTGGGTCACAAAATATGAAGAAGAATAGCCCTGCCAGTCGAAAGTGAAGTGGAAGACCCCACCCCTGTAAAGAGACGCAACGAGACATGGTCAGCGAGTATGAAACAACTGGTTTCATACCGACAAGACGTTTTGCCGACTTATTCGACACGTCGTTACGAACCGTGAACCGTGCACTCCACGCTGAAGCTTTGAATCACCGAAAACCAGGTCTAGTCCAGGTCTGAACTATGAAAATCAGGCTAAAATATTGTATCTTAGTAATATAATAATATTGTGCTTTAATTACTCTGTGTGTGGGTAACATGCAAAAAATTTAGCAAATCTACCCACGTAAATATAAAAAGTGCGGACTCGTTGTCACAATACAAATTACTCAGTAATACTACTTTTATGCTTATATTTTAATTTGTATTGTGACAACGAGTCCGCACTTTTTATATTTACGTGGGTAGATTTGCTAAATTTTTTGCATGTTACCCACACACAGAGTAATTAAAGCACAATATTATTATATTACTAAGATACAATATTTTAGCCTGATTTTCATAGTTCACTGATTAGCTACTTTACTTACATATATTTTTCTATAGGAGAAAATGAACTGTTTTAACCAGAAGTAAATTTATTTAAACTTCTTGTAATTATATAGAATAAAAAATTGTAATCACTTATTGAACATTTTTATTCTTAACCCCATAATTCAATAACAATAAAGTAATTCTTAAATTATTATTTTCGTTTTAATAAACTAGAATAATAATATAATTATTATATTTATATATAATAATAAAAGAACAGATGAAGATTATTGATGGAAAGAAAAATCAAATATCATCTCGAGATTGGAACCCAGATCTACATGTCTCACAGTCACAATCCAATACGTTACGCTATCAGCTATTAGAACTTAATAAATTATAGTGAATTTTAGCAATGTTATGAACCTACCAAGGTCACACGTAATTACGTACTCTTGGGTGTGAAAGCGACGGTATGTTTTTTGTTTCGTTCGACGCCAGTTTGTGAACTCATCACACACACCGTTGCAGGTACCGCACACAGACGTAGGTACGGCCTGTGGGTGTTTGAAGCAATACTAATCCTTAGCGTGGGATTGCAATTCTGGCCGCTTACTGTACATGCGTGAAAAATGTGAAAATTGACATCCACCTACATTTCCATGAATGGTTGTGTCGAGCCCCTTTATGTCGAGTATTTCCATTTCTGTCCATCATCTCAGATTACCGTACGTTGCGATCTATTGTCGGTAGATTACCTCAACGAAGCAGTATGTTTGGTGAATATCTTGAGTGTGTGTGTGCGTAAACAAAGAAGCTGTTTTGGGGTTGAAAAGGGTTGAAAAGTGTACCTATGTAGTGGTGAACTTTGTCGTCACGGTCGCCACAGCACAGTCATCACGTCCTGAGAAAAATGGCCGCACGGAGACGCATTTGACGAACGTCGAACCAAAGTTCTATTTACTCAAGACTTGTCACCACGTAACTTATACGTTACCTTCGTCCATTGGCCATGCCTCTTAGTTAAATTATTTCAAAGGTAACGGAATCTGGTTTAGGTAAGACAAGGATTAAAAATTGTTATTAATAATTATAATTATATTACTTACCAGCTACACCTGTTGGTGAGACTATAATGTTATCATTTTTCTTTTCGTTCATCATTTTGACCAGTAGTTTGTAGCCAAAATTATTTATAGCATTTGCTACTATGTTTTCTTTTTCGATAGTTGGCACTGTCGTGCTGAAAAATAGGTACGCAGTTCTAAGTAGCTCTGTGATAGATAATTCTCGTACCCTTGGAACCGGGTTAAGGGCTACGACCACGTTAGCGGAATAATTTCGTAACACACTAACAATTGCATTGCGTTTCATTTTGACAATTCGAAAACACTAGTATGTACGTTGTCGAGCAGACGAATTCAAACATATGAAGCGATGAATTAGGTACCTATTAGTTTCTGTTTTTTATATTTCTATGGCACCAGCCAGCACGCACTAACCGCATGGTTAGCGCGCTTGCGCTTGTTTACGCCAGGCCAGGCGCCTCGAATGGCTATGGACGCGTCATATACCTACTTATTAACCGCGCGCGCGTATTTTGCGAACAGGGGGCTTAAGTCTTTTTAACTTACAAACGTGTCAGTGGTATCGTAATGACGAGTTTTTGACAGATTTTGTATGATGCCATACAAAATCTGTTGCCATTTGTCAAAAACTGATGCATGCGAACCGCACTGTTCGTGCGCGTGCGCAGGTGTGGACCCACCTTTAGGTAGGTAAATGTATTAGCATATACAAACCTTAATACTGGATCGACATCTACTGTCTCTTGTCCAGACCATTGAATACTAAGTGTTGTTAGGGCTACAAAGATCCACGCTCTGCCCACCATTTTCTGAAAATAAAATGATGCACAGATATTTGACAAGCAATATTCATGTTCCGTAATCCGTACGAACAAAACAGACCACGCCCACGCACATTGAAGGGTTCCGTAGTTGGTTCCAAGTACAAAATTAACATCGTACCTAGTTGAAAAACATGTTCTCCCATAAATATCGTATGGGAGAACATGTTTTTGCATCTGATGTAAGTTGGTCGATTATTACTCGTTAACTTGTAGAGCCTACATAGTTTTCCTTTTAATTTCGTTAATACTACTAGCTGTGATTTTTTTTCACATATCCAGAACTAACCATTTAGCGGGCAGGGGTGGGGGGACACACTTGATTCGACTTTAACAAAAAACTGCACATTCGCAAACGGATCCCTGAATCCAAAAATGCTTTTCACAAACTAATATTTTAGACGAGAAAAAAAAGCCCCACTTTACGAGTAGGCTACACGATACGATGTGCAGCATTAGAATCAGCAAGACAATAGGGAATATGCATGTATTTTTTTAATATTTTTATTCGATAGTTTACATCGTCAAATAATAGTAAAAAAAAAAATCGACGGCAAAAAAGCAATTTAAAGTACTTAAAAAAAAGTTTAAAAATATCCAACCGATCCGGGCTATTTAAACGCCCTCCATTTGGCGCGCTTGGTGTGGTGACGTCACAGACCGTGAAAACAAACAAGCAACTGTCAAGTCAACGTCAAACACTCCTTTTTGTATGTATGAGCGTTTGACATTGACTTGACACTTGTTGATTGACTTGACATTGACATTTTGATTGTTATCCCGAATTGTTACGTCACATCCGCTCTTAGCTTTTCAAGTATTTGAATTACCCACGGTTTTAACGTCACTGACGTAATAAAGTTTATAAAAAAAAAAATTGACCCATATTTGAATCACATGCATATTCCCTATTCTCTAAGTTCATGTAATGTAAGTGCATAAAATGAAAATTTCATGAAATCGTCATTCAATGCACTTACATGAACTTAGAGAGTTGTCTTGCTGATTGTAATGTTTATAATTCTGTAAATCCATATTTGTTACGAGCGCTAATAATATTTAGATCAACATACAACCTGATATTGACCGGCAAATTGCAAAAAACGTAAGAAAATTTGAATTTCGCGGGCTAACCTAGCGCATCAACCTTATATCAGTGAGGGAGGAGAATGGAGCATTACAGTGCGCAATGTATACATAATAATATATAATATTCATGATACAACTTGAAACATCACTGCCGACTGCGCACCACTCGTTACAGGGCCAGGGTCTCAGGGAGTTTTGAGATTGTAAGTGTAACGTAATGCTGAAATCAAATCTATGCATGATCCTTTTTAAAAAACGAATACGAACCGTATAGCTACTTTGTATGCTGTTCGTAAAAAAACACGAATACGAATGGAATACGGGGTACCTAGTACACAAACGCCATAACTCCATTCGTTTCGAACACACTTTTACCTATTGTTTAGCATTTATAAATTGTGATAAAAGTCATAAATTATATATCAGGTATTTTTAGTAACTGTACTATAAGTACATCAAACGGACATAAAATAACTATGATAGTTATGCACCTACGCCTTTGGCCATTACTTCGGCCATTATAAATATTTAGTTACCGTAGTACGGCTATTGTACCATAAGTATAATTACGATGTACAAGTTAAGTATAATAGTAAATCCCTTAAAAACAGCTATTATACCACATTCAGGCTGTACAGGGCCTACATAAACAGCTTTTGTGTTAGTTGGATGAGGGAACCACAGGCTCTGCATCTGCTTCTCACAGAGAGGAGGCCGTGGCTGAAAGTTCTAGCATTGGAGTCTTCATAGGCTGATTATGATAGTAGTCCCTACCCTACCTTAAGTAACTAGGAATAGTAGGTAGCTTAGAGTATCAATGAATCTACCTAGCCTTTTCCCAACTATGTTGGGGTCGGCTTCCAGTCTAAACAGACGCAACTGAATACCAGAAAGAAAGAAAGAAACTGAGCTTCCTGCAGGCGTAGCATGAGCACCGTTTTGTCGACGGAAGAGTAGACAAAAATGACGTTTCCTGTAGACAGCAGACAGAACGAGACGGCAGCAAAATAGAAAGAGTCAACTGCACTTTTTATGAAATTCACTCTTTTACATAATTCGACTCAGAATTCTTTGTATTATCATAGGATTAATCGGTTGTCAGTGTGATTTTGACAGTAAGGATAGAAAACTTTCTTCCGAAATAGTCTACGTATAAAAAGACCTAGACAAAGATCGTTACAAATGAAAGACAAAATGACAGATTGTAGAAAGATTTCTAGGGTGGATGTCAAAAATGAAGAAACGAACTGTCACTTTGTATAGAAAAAGCTATGTCTATTCTTCGTAGAGATAGAAAGCGCCATGCTACGCCTGCAGGTCATGGTCTACCCACGTGCCAAATTTCATCAAAATCCGTTCAGCCGTTTTAGCGTGCAAGTGTAACAAACATACAAACAAACTCACTTTCGCATTTATAATATTGAGGGGTATAGTTTCAGAACCCGCTAAGTCCATTTTTCTCACCTAGCAATATTTTTATATCACTAGTAACTTTATTATTTCCCGCACAATTTCTTATTATCAGATCGTACCATACACAGCTATGTCCAATAGAAAATTCACTTTAAAGTAGGCTGTTAGCTTCAAACACCGCCAAGTCCATCATAGTTCAATTCAAAAAGCGCGAAGTCCTTACAAGCCAATAGCGAGCCACCATTTTGGTCACGTGATACACAAAACTGTTATGGCTGCGGCTTAGTTTTTGTTGTGTTATTGTCGTGAAAAAGTTATTTTTTTAATTAGATACTGTGTTATTTTCAAAGTAAGTGTGCTATCTTTACGAAGATGGATACAACCCCGATCGTTGTTGATAAAAGTAAAGTTCGGAAACGGCAGAGAAATCCGGAACAATGGAAGAGAAACCTGCAGAAATTAGAGAGGTATGTAGACACTACTATGAGAGGTTTTGATCATAGATTTCAAATATTTAAATATATTTTGTTGAAACTATTGTTTCTTTGTATTTTTCATTGACTTTTTGTTTATTATAATATTTGACGTGTCCATGTTTATTTACATGAGCCGATTCCTAAGTTTTGACGAGTTTGTTATATACCTACCTACGAATTGAAATCGTTGAAATTACCGACTTGTACATACAAACTTGGTTGTTTTTTTTGGCAGGGAGTATGCCTGTTGGCATTATATTAATTTAATGACCTTTTTAGTATTTTGTTTAGTCCGTTGATATCTGGGTATTAATTTTAATTGGTTCATGTGCAACTTTATATACATATAGAAGCAATACGAATGATGTAACCAAGATATTGTAAAACTTGAGATTGAAAAGAGTTTCCATGGAGTTTCTTGCTTGTTCTTCTCCAAAGAAACCAACCTACGCTTTGGAACAAGCAATTATTATTAAATTTGTTTTTTTATTTCTATACCAATATCAAAATGGTTTAAGTCGGCGTATACATATTATTAGTCGTAGCAAATACAACAATGTCCACGTACGTCAGATTCAAAATTAACAATGTCCAAACTTCAGTTTCAAAATCAGCTAAGTCCAACACATTATTGCTTTTTATACGTTTGTAAAACATTATAAATTAATAAATAAGTAACTAAATGTAGTTGAAACGGTTAATTTTTCAAAAGGTACAGAGAAATCATTAATTAAGTAATGCTACAAGAAGTCATCACAAATTTTCTATTTCTGGACTATGAATGTCACTGGACTTGGCGGTATTTGAAACTATACCCCTCTTGTCAGGATGCAGATGTATCTATACTCAGGTACCTATTTCCTGCGACATTCGCATTATTGGGGAGGGGAATGTACATATACAGGGTTTAAGGGTAAACACCGTTGTCACACAAACCATGCCGAGTCACAAGAAAAAAAAACATTATTTTCATTACAAGACTTTTAAAAGTTTCTATCCGACCCCGTCCGCAAATTCATGGATAAGCGCCCGAGGTCGCCGCCCCTCCTACTTACCTACACAACACATGAATAAATACACAATAGATAGGGGTCGCGCTCGCGGCTGGTCAGGTCACGCCCCGCGTTCCCCGACCGTATTGAGACGTAAGTTCGTTGCCCTAGCGCGTACGCGACGTATGGTGAAATACTCCTATGAAAAAATGTAGATTTTATTAAAAAAAAAAAAAAAAATGATTTTACGTTCTATAAATGAAACCAAACCACTAGTTTCAAGGATAATGGTGTTGTAATCATTACCACTTATTTACACATTTCTAGAACAATTTTTTCGTAGGTAAGTATGCGAAAAAACTTTCCGTTTCATTGGAGTGGAGAGATTCTCAAAATCATTCGAGTTTCATCCTCTTGGAGTCGCCTAAATGGTCTTATTTTTCTCCATCATTCTCTATTTAAGTAGTCTCCTAAAAACTAAAAAATATGGGCGAATTTCACCAATGAAACTGAACGCGATCAGCAACTAGTATATAATAGTAGTCTATGATCTAGAGCTGTAACTGAGGGATATTGACACTGACAGCTCTTGAATGCAGATATACTAAGATGTGCTAATAGCGTTCAGTTTCATTGGTGACACCTTCAGGGCCCGCAATATTCAAATTTAATTACGTTTTTCAACATACAACCTGACACTGACCTGCAAATAACGTAAGAAAATTTTAATTTCGCGGGCTATCTTTGCGCATCCCCCTTAGGGTGCCTTTCCACCAGAGATGTGCTATGCTATGGATGCATTTGATATCCACCAATCATATTCATTGGCTATGTGAACCAATATGGGACCAATGAATATGATTGGTGGATATCACACGCATTCATAGCAAGATAGCAACGCGGCATACTGATACCACATCTCTGGAAAAGCACCATTAGACAGAAGATTTACAATGACAAAATGGCGGAAATTCCAAAAAGTTCGGATACTTTATTTTTTTCACCAGTAGGTACCTACTCGTTTAATTATTTCTATTTAAAAAAACAAGCGAGCCTTAAAGGGATGATAGACGTGCGAGCAAGTCCGCGTACTTATGGCTCGGTGAGCTTACTCGCCCATGTGTCATGCTATAAGTACGCGGACTTTAAAACCACAAAGTAAGTTCGTCGGCGATCCAACAGGTTTGAAAGCTCCTTGTCCCGTCGTTTGTCACCGCCGCGAATCGCGAGCCTATTTGACAATGAAACTTTGATCAAGGTTCACGTGTGTCACTGACGGTGTCTCGCGCGAGAACACTACTACACGCACAGCGATGTGTGCCTGGCCTGTCACGGACAAGCCACGCGGGGGGTGCACCGGGGCCCGCTAGAGGGCAAACCGGTTTGAGCCAGCTCTTTGAGAGGGCAAAGCGCAGGGGTACGCCGTGTGCCAGCGGCACAAGACTAAATAAGAACCAGACTGTAAGCTTCATACTAACGTCTCGCGCGGGAACACTACTACATGCACAGCGATGTGTGCGTGGCCTGTCACGGACAAGGCACGCGGGGGGTGCACCGGGGCCCGCTAGAGGGCAAATCGGTTTGAGCCAGCTCTTTGAGAGGGCAAAGCGCAGGGGTACGCCGTGTGCGAGCGGCACAAGACTAAATAAGAACCAGACTGTAAGCTTCATACTAACGTCTCGCGCGGGAACACTACTACATGCACAGCGATGTGTGCGTGGCCTGTCACGGACAAGGCGCTCGGGGGGTGCACAGACGCCCGCTAGAAGAAAAACCGGTTTGAGCCAATGAAAAATGCCAAATTGCTGTACTGTGCGTATTCATAATAGTAGGTTTTTATATCCAAAGGATCCTGTCCTTTGTACCTATACTACACAAACCTAATAAGCATTAAAAATGTGTAAGGTTTGTGTAAACCTAACTCGTAACTAAATAATTCTGTAATAAGTTATTACAGAATTATTTCGTTACGAGTTAGGTACCTACCTACCCAATATCCAAAATAACTAGGATGGCGATGAGGTTTTCCCATAAGAATTATTATTTATTATTCTTATGGTTTAAGTAGGTAGGTACCGCCTATCAATTGGCGTGTTATTGTTCGTCTCTAATTTGTTTCGTATTTTTGTTTTAGTGGGTATGTAGGTCTAGGTACCAAAGTATGTTTATAGGCCGCGTCTTAGCACATGAAGTAACTGAGGGTTGTTCACGTGGTCTTAGCAAGATGCCGTTTGACCTTTTCTATTAGATAGGTACTTAAATAACACACTGTTGGATTTTCAACTACCTATCCAACAAATCAGTGCGCGAAAAATATTCACCACGGGATAAAATCGCTCGTGCGTACCTGGGCTTAACATAATTAACCATTTAGCCTTTCAAAGCTACTATTTTTTTATGTTCCTTACCAAAAATGGAAAACTGTAAACTCTGTGGTGTTAAAGTAAAAGGGGATAAGTCAATAAACACAACTTTTCACCAGGAGCGAAAGAAAAAAATGCTCTTAGGTTTCAAAAGATAAATGTATTTAATAAAGAATATAGAAGATACACACTACAAATTTGTTATTATTTTCTTTTAACAATATTACCTCTTGTTTATCGTAATTTGAAAATATATTTTTATTTGTTATTAATTAAAATAATTGACATATCTCATCTTTCCTTAACAACAACAAAAATATTATATTAAAATTATTGACTTATCTCTATGCAATATTTATTTAATTTCTTGTTTTATTTATTATTCATAGTTTTTTAAACAGAATTTGGAAATATTATATATTATAAATTAATATATAAATATTAGGACAGTTAAATAGGATATTTGCTATCAGAAAAATTACTAGGAACTTAAACATCGTTGAACGCTTCAATATCGAGATCTATGTCACTTGTGTTAGTACTATAGTTTGTAATTTATTATAGAAGTCATGGCAATTACTGTCAACTAAGTTTTACAACTTTTTAAAACAGCATTTCTTTTTGTACTTTTTGCGGAAACTCATTTATGAAAAAAAAAATTACGATCTTAGTCATTCTAAGTCAGAATTCAAAGAAAATCAGTTCAGAAGAAAATCGATGAAGAGATTAGTTATTATCTATTTGAATAAAGACCTGTTTCTCTCTTCCCATAATACTTTGCAACCATAACCAAAAACTGGGACATCTTTACCCTTTAAGGCCATAACGAGGCTGCTATAGAGAATAAAGGATGCAAGAGCGAGCGAAGTGAGGTTGAAATTATTAGCATCCCGCTTTGAAAAAATTAGGTATTCTTTCGCTTTGACCGTTTTTAAAGAAATAGAAGTAAGTCAACTTATGCAGAAAATTTTGAAAACTAATAGAATGTAGAATACAAGAGCGAGCGAAGCGAGCTCAAACATTTTAACGTCTGGGATAGGTTAGACTCTGTCAGAGAATGCTGAAGTTGTAGGAATTCATTCAATACAAAGTCAGAGTCAATAAAAACATAGTATTTAAGCATACTCTTACTGCTTTTGTAGATTATTAAGTACGCCTATGCGAAATAGATTACAATCATTATTTGTATTAGATTAGAGTACGGAGGAACCATAGAGGGGAAAGATCTTTAGATTGAGATTCTGTTGTTAGTACCTTTAGACTTTGGCTATAATGAGATTCGTATAGCGGATATGAACTTATATGATTTTTTAAAATCTGCATGGCTTCTTCCCCTATTTTATTAGGAGGCATACTTATATGAACCACGTATAGCAGGGCTTGAAATTCCTGATACTCTATTAGACTTTTTCTATAATACTACCTCGACACATTTATTAGAAACTCCAAATGTTTTCGAAAAACAGCCATTACAAACTTCAATCATAGTGCCATTTACTTTTAAATTGTAAATTTATGATCCGTACTCCTTAGTTTACGTTCGCCTGATGCATTACGTATGCATTGGGTAAAAATTGTAATAAAACAATCTTATTTACGTTCAGTAGGACTTTCATTTAGAGCCAGTGACATTATCTTATTAATTCTGTTCATTTCTAAGAATTTCAATACTCCTAAACACTAGAAACACAATAATATGATTATTTTACGTAGGTCAAATCACGTCAACTTCGCGCGCGAAATGCTACTGACGGAATACGACGACTCGCATTTAGAGACGAGTCGACTTATCTCATTATGCATATCACAATAAAAAAATATTACATACACAATGATGAGATGAGTAAACCTAACTCTTTTTGCTTTTTTTAGTATTTTGTTGTTTCTGACTAGACTCGTTTTGCAATCTGAGTTTTACGAAATAGGGAATATGCATGTATTTTTTTAATCTTTTTATTCGATAGTTTACATCGTCAAATAATAGTAAAAAAAAAATCGACGGCAGAAAAGCAATTTAAAGTTGTTAAAAAAATGTTTAAAATTATCCAACCGATCCGGGCTATTTAAACGCCCTCCATTTGGCGCGCTTGGTGTGGTGACGTCACCGTCTGTGACAACAGACAAGCAACTGTCAAGTCAACGTCAAACACTCCTTTTTCTATGAGCGTTTGACATTGACTTGACACTTGTTGATTGACTTGACATTGACATTTTTGATTGTTATTCCGGATTGTTACGTCACATCCGCTCTTAGCCTTTTCAAGTATTTGAATTACCCACAGTTATTTGGGACTTTTTAAAAATTAATTTCTCGCTCAAAATGAAATTTTATTCAAAAATATTGATGGAGGCATAATTCTGAAGTAACATAGTTTATAAAAAAAAATATTTGACCCATATTTGAATCACATGCATATTCCCTATTGTAATATAAATATTGACTCATCTCCTTTTTACCTTAATAGATATTAATGTTTAGTATCGAATTATGAAAATAACTCATTTTTCAATATTTATGACTTATCCCCTTTTACCTTAACACCACAGAACTTATCTATACCTAAGTACGCACTACACACCCATTACACAGCGACGTCGCTTAAAATGCCAACATTAGCACCGCGCGCGCTCATTGGTCAAATCAAATAGCGCGCGGCGGAATATCCAGCTTCCTGTTACTCACTTCCGTCTCTTTTCACGAAATCACTCGCACAGATTTCAGGAGACGTAACACATAAAAAAAAATACGGAGTACCGACAAATGACAAGGCCAGGCGGGGGACCAAAAAACAAGACATGTTCTGAGGGATGGTACCTAACGCTAGTCGCGATCCGTTCTCCCCCTCTGTCGCACTTTAGTTTTCAGAGTTCAGACGGATTCACCTAATCCTAATCACGTAATACAGTATATTATGTAGTGTAGTGTGATCAAAAGCTTTTTGTGCAATAGCCCCTTGAAAAGTATGAAGTGAACCACCCTGACATTGTGGTGCCCCCTTCCACAGAGACAGATTTAGGTACAGTTTAAGTAGTATTTACCTGGAAGGACCTTGAGGGAGGCCTTTGCCCAGCAGTGGAACAGAATAGGCTAAACAAAAAAAATTGGTATAGGATTTAAGTACAATGCGAGGTCAGCTTATACTGGAAATGTATAGCTTGATGTGTTGCCGTGTGTACCTATCCAACTATCCAAGTGAGCCTTGACTCAAAATACAAACAAAATTAGTTTACCTTATATTATTTATGGGTAAGTACCTACTTACTATGTCATAATGTAGTTAGTTTTTTTTATATTATTATATTTTGGTACCTACATAATGTGCTGATATGCTGTTATCTATCCCAAGACACGCTAAAGTGTAGATTCGTAATTTTCGTCAATGTCAAGTTATCGATCGAGTCAACAAAGTGTTTAATATAGTGATAAAACAGGCAAACTGAATGAACAATGTTAAATACCTACATAGAGTAAAAGTGATCCGTTATAATACACGAGATTTGTGTGTCGAACTAGCGGGAAATTGATGTAATGATGGTACTTATCAGGGTAAATTGATGGCTATTCTATTCATTGTGTATCACTGTGTATTTTATGTAAAAGTGTATTTATTATAGGTACCTACACATACAGCCTTATTATCAAAATAAATAGGTATCCATAAGAAATACTATTACTTAAAGTAATTAAAGTAAATTGAAAGTAGATAGGTAGGTACTCACTTGGCTGTTAGCAGAATAACGTTACTTACATAAACTTATAGATTAAGCACACACAGGGGAAACACAATACACGTCTACTCGTCAGATCAACTCTCAGAGCAACTAACCTTGTATTGTACCTACAACGAGTGTGGGACCAAAATGTATCATTTTAGTTTACGGAGGCCAAACAAAAGACCAGGTATTGTTAACTTTTAACCCTCTGGACTCCAAAATTTTAGACTTCTTTCCTAATTTTCTTTTTAGGGATCTGTACCCATCGATTTATATCTCCTACAAAGCCTGTAGCTGTAAATATGTACCTACCTAAAACATCGAACAACTGCGTGTCGGAGCACGCACAGTGCAGGATGCCGTAGTTGAGACTTGAGATTAATATTTAGGTACGCCTCAGACCAACAAAAAAGGAAAGACGGAGCGCGCCGTACATCAAAAGTGAAGCCACCTTTTTATCTATGTGTGTGTAAAAAGGGTTGTCATTTTTTAAAGTTTTTCCCTATAATTCGGGGAATAATATTATATGGGTAGGATAATATTGTACGAGTAAGATATTGTTGACTTGTTGAGTACCTATGGTATTATATATAATTGTTATATCGATTGTTAAGAAGGACTTATATACCGAAACAAAAACAAAAAAAAAAACATAGCTATTTCGTATAGCTACTATCCATTTACTTTTAGATTCAGTATTACTTGGCAATCTAAAATATAAATACATAAAAAAAGAAAACAGGAATATAATTGCTCGAAATAAGAAATCATAATTTAAATCGGATTAATCGAATGGGAAAATTTGAAATCACATTATGGCAACCCTAACACGTTATGTCACTGCTTTCATTCGTTGAGGTTTTTTGTTCCAAGTAACCTAAAATTCATAGTTCATTAAATTAAAAAACGATGTTATTTCAATTAAGTAACTATGTTGGGGTCGGCTTCCAGTCTAACCGGATGCAGCTGAATACCAGTATTTTACATAGAGCGACTGCCTATCTGACCTCCACAACCCAGTAACTGGGTAATACGATACCCCTTGGGTTAGACTGGTTGTCAGACTTTCGTGCTTCTGACGATTCGTAACGACTGTCATAGATCCACAAATGACAGCCGGGACCAACGGCTTAACGTGCTTTCCGAGGCACGGAGGAGTCTCGATATGTGAAAATGGTCATCCATCCACGGACCAACAAGCGCAAGCGTCGCTTAACCTAATGGATCGACCCGAGCGGCTGTTATTACTTAGCCACACGCTCCTTCCTCCTCCCTCCTCCTGCGATTGTAAGTAGGTAAGACCGAAAATATCTCAAAAACTATTAGGTACCTACTTCAATAGCATTATAAATGCGAAAGTGAGTTTGTTTTTTACTCTTTCACGCTAACACGGCTAAACGGATTTAGATGAAATTTGGCACATGGGATCACGGAATCGAGACTTATGGGCGAAACCGCGGGCGCAGCTAGTTACTAATTGTAGAAACATCTCTATTTTTATGGGTATTTAGTTGGTTGCAGCTGAAAATCAGCGTCAAGTGGTACCTACACTTTGTGTTGCCATCTGACATTATGCTTAGCTGGAGGCCCTTTTGGAATTATAATGATTGTTTTCTGTTTTTAAAGTTTTATGCCTCATTTACATTCAGCCCCTGCCCGCTGCCCCTCGCGCTGCCGGAAATAATTCCCTAAATACTGCCGCAGAAGGATCGAGAGGAGTGAGTGTTTACATACTGCCCTACCACTCACTTCGCTTTCAAGTTTCGGCAATGGCGGACGTCGAAATAATTTCAGCGACCGCGCTGTCTTTTTGCGATACATAAATATGTTCGATATTTATAAAGATTTATTTTATTTTATTTTATTTATTAGGGACAAAAAAACAGTTACATGTTAAAGTGATACAATAATGATCTTAAAATAAATAAGTAAACATATAACCCACACTATTGTCCACGGATTGATAAATAAGTAAGAAACGGAAAAATATTTACAATTTAGTGATTAAAGATTAAAATTGAAGAATGCAATTGTAAATTTAGATTTTAGTTTAAAATTTTGATAGTAATATTTTTATAACGTGATTTTAAATTTTTTATTAGAAAGAGAGAAAATGTCTGTGTCCATGAAGTGTGTGTTATAAGTTTCCACAAGACGACGAAGAGGAACTCGTGCCCCGGCATTAGTCTTACCGAATCGAATATTATTTATCGAATACAATAAAAGAAAGTTCGTCGCAGACGATGGTGGATGATGATGATGATGTTTCTGTTTATGTTTTTAGGGTTCCGTACTCAAAGGGTAAAACGGGACCCTATTACTAAGGTTCCGCTGTTTGTCTAACAATTTATGAAATTAACAATCACTAAAAAGCGTTATACGACAAATTTTGGCTGAGGTAATATTAGTAAAAATCAAAACATCTTTGTTTAATGCTGATTTATGTATTTACACTCATAAATCTCGGATTTTCAACAAAAAACTAAGCCGTTTACTTTAATTCGAACCCTTAGAATGATAAAGTAGCAATCTATAAATCATTTTGTTGAGAGCTCTTTGCAATAGATGGCGTTTTACTCAAGTGATGACAGGGTCACTTTAAACTTGCGTTTATGTCGTTTCATTAAGGAAAATCAAACAATATATTTTTTTAAATCTAGTACTTTACGTAGAAATATAAAAATTGAACACCTAGGAAGAAAAAATGTAAAAAAGGAAGAAAAACATCTAGGAGTCTTGCGTAGTATCTAGGCAAGACTCCTAGATGGCGTTAAAAAAACTACAGTCTCTGGCAATTAGTGAGTCGCTGATGCTGCCATCTGTTAAAAAAATGGAGAACGAAAAATAGCCAGCTGAATAGCCAGACTTAGGGTGGTGTCATTTCTTTGTATGGGATTGGGTATCTGTACGTAGTATTATAATATCTGTGATTGAGTGTTAAAAATATATATATATATATGTGTATAAATAGGTTAGTAAATTAGCTACTATCCATTTATTTTTATTTTCAGTATTACATGGAAATCTAAAATATTAAATGCATAAAAAAACAGACATAAATTACTCGAAGTAAAAAATATCGAATGGGGAAATTTGATATCATATTATGGCAACCCTCGCTCTTTAAATGTCACTGTTTTCGTTCGTTCATTCGTTCAGGTTTTTTGTTCCAAATAACCTAAAATTCATAGTTATCTAAATTAAAAAACGATGTTATTTTAAGTACTTACAAGTGAAAGTGATTCCGTGAGACTTTTTCTGTGATTTAGTATTGTTTTTACACGTTTTCACTACACAGGAAGGCATAATTATATTTGTTTTGGTGATGTTAGCTAGACGACGACTCGTGACGTACTAGGAGCGATGAGCTTGGTTTTAGTGTAGGTGTGTGCGTGAGCTTGTGTGTTTACTTGCAGGAGCTTGGTTTTGTGGCTTCACTTTGGATGTACGGCGTGATCTGTCTTTCCTTTTTTGTTGGTCTGAGGTTTACACACTCGTCCTGCCCACTTCCCTGCTCACTTCAGCTGAATGTAAAAATGTGGCATTAAGGTGTATTTTAAACCGACTTCTTCAAAAAGGAAGAGGTTCTCAATTCGTATGTATATTTTTTTTTTTGTATGTTACGCTATTCGTTTTTTTTTATCTGCAATATATGCCAAATTACTTTTTCGGTTTCCAGAATTTCTAAGAATTTTATTGTTCTGTCATTACATTACTCCATTCGGACGGCATTTTCGCTGATCTTAAAAAACGAGCAACACACGTCTTTCTCGTCCTGGCACTCGGCAAGCTGAGCGACCGAGCAGAATGTAAACACGCATTGCCGCTCGCGCTGCCGGCCCTTTGACTTCCGCACAAAAAACCGCCTTTTTGGGGAGCGCCGGGCAGCCCGAGTGGCAATGACAGTGGCATGAGAAGTATGTGTTTACACACTCGTCCTGCCCACTTCCCTGCTCACTTCAGCTGAATGTAAATGAGGCATTAAGGTGTATTTTTAACCAACTTCTTCAAAAACGAAGAGGTTCTCAATTCGTATGTATATTTTTTTTTTTTTTTATGTTACGCTATTACTCCGCCAATTATGAATCGATTGATGATTCTTTTTTTGTTTGGTAGGTCATGCTTCAGAGGTGGTCCCATATAAATTTTATTAATTTTACTTGCGGTGTTTTTCAGTTAGCTTCAATAATTACGTATTTTTCTCACTTTGCGGACCTATGTAGACAATATCTTAGTTGGCTCCGTCACTGTTATTTACATAGCAGGTAGTGGTATACGAATTTGTGTGGGGTAGGTACCACAACTAAAAAGTGAAAAATAAAAACTTAAAAAAAAGTGAAAAATAACTTTAACCTCTCTGCTCGACAAGATTTTGACACGTGACACATCAGAACTCGACAGGGTGTTGCAAATTCCGTCATGAAAATCAGGAATTTATATGAACTTTCAGCATTAGAATTTATTAAAAAAAGTATGTTACCGCATCTATTTTATACAATAAGTTTGTGGTAAATATCATAAATTATAGGTATGTTGAGGTCGGTCAAACCGCGTCAGTCGACTGCGAAAGTTGTATAAAATAGGTATAAATACACAAAAATAATAATAAAATAGGTATAAATACAGGTACAAATTTAAAAGGTAGGCAACTCAGATTCCCTGAAAATATGTACATAAACAATCTTCTCTCTTGCTGAAAATATGCAAAAGGACCAAATAAAGATATTATCATTCTTTCTGCATTCTTACTTTTACCATTATTCATACTTAACACGATCAAATATGAACAAAAATTGTGGTGTGACGTGCCACTTCTTAGTGCTTACCGTTCACCCAATTTTTCTATTTCGTTTCAAATGTTGCACTCAGCCTAATCGATATTCGTTATAATCAAACTTGATTGAAAATTGTAGAAACTGAATAAAAACTCTTTGGTATATTTTTCATTAATTATTTTATTTTTTAAATTAATTTTAGTAATAAGTACGTACATACACGTACACTGTGGAAAGTGGTGTAACGTTTTAGGGTTCCGTACGACCGAATGAAAAAACGAAACTCATATAGGATCACTCGTGTCACACGAGTCTTGTGTCTGTCTGTCACAGCCAATTTGCTTCGAATCTACTGGACCGATTAGGTTGAAATTTGGTACACATTTTGGTGACCCAAACACGGAAGTGTAACGTAAATAAATGGATTTTGCAAATAGTCACTTTTGGGGGGCCAAACCAGAAAATTAAAAAAAAAAGTTTTTGAAAAAGCGTTCATACTTGCGACGGTCTTCTTCTAATTTGATAGCAAGAGAGAAAGAGAGGGAAAGTGTGAATTTAGTCAAAATGAAAATGCAAGATGGTGGCTGCAATTTTTTTTTTTTCCTCTTAGCTGTCGTTTTCATTGTTTGTGATGGTGAAGTCAATAGTGAGGTCAAAATGTAAATCCAAGATGGCGGCTGCGAAAAGTTTTTGTCATGTGTATCGTGTGGTTTTCGGGTGATAGTGTTGATACCCAATAAGATGAAATTATAATTATATTGTAAATAAATAACCATAGACATCAGTCGCTGTCGATTGTAAACTCGATAGCCAAAATCCGTAAAAAATGGACCTCCACTTCATTTTCCCCATGTACAAACTGAAACAGAAATACATTATATGCATAAACACCACACTTTCATATCTTAGATATAAACAACACTATACAACAATAACATACAATGAACAACTGCTTCTTTGGTGTAGTGGTTAGAGAATTGGACCCTTGACGCAGAGGTTTTGCGTTTTTATCCTACGGGGACCAGTAACATGTATGATCACCTCTTTTTCGAAAAGAAAAACGAATCTATGCCATCAGATGGGCATGTAAAATGAATGCCATCAGATGGGCATGTGAATGGACTTATGAAGAACACACTTATGTACTGTGCACCCACTTGTGCACTATTATAGTATTAGGCCTAGGGCTTATTAGGTATTAATTAACAAACCTCATTGTTGGAGTCGTTCTGGATGCAATCCTCAATACTGATGGTCGATTGTACGGCACCTTTCTCTATACCCTACAAATAAATGATGGGTATTAATTAGAAGATAATACAGATTAACTTAAAACCTAGTAATATCTAATTTTATTAGTTAATAAGTTGACATGATTTTTGGACAAGTTTCGCAGTACTTACATCTAGTAGCGCATCACCATCATATGGATTTTCTAGTCCTTCCAAAGCAGGTCCCAGTATTGCCTCAACCATGTGGTCCACTCCAGTACCAGGAGGAGGTGGAGGTGGTCTTCCACCACCTAAAAATAATGTTATGTTATAAATACCACGACAATCCGGAACAACAAAACATTTAAGTTATTTAATGACCACGTTTACTTACCAGTCATAAACATCTCCCGTTTCCGACTTGCTGATTGTTTTTTTGTCTGGCGTTTGATATTCTCCCAGCAAGTCTTTAAGCTCTCGGGAGTACGTTTGCAGTGATAAGAGCATTAAACTCGTCAGCCAGATCCTTCCAACCACTAGCTTTTTCGGCATTTGTTGTAGCGTCCGATTTTTTATTTTCTATTATGTCTCTGTACTTTATTACGAGTTCCGTGAGTACAGATTTCTCGTCACTAGTGAAATTTACAGTACGTTTGCGTTTATCTTCCATACTCACTAATTATATATTAAAAAAAAGAAAACAAACACGACACGACACGACGAAAAAATAATGAATTGTTTGATGACAGAGTTTGACAATGAAAATTGATTGACGTTGACATTTAACACATTCAACATTCACAAAATAATGTAAAACCATTGATTCTCGCCACAGTGTGCTTTTGGGTAACACGTGTGTTTAGAATTTTGGCTGTTTTCGGTGACATTGTGTTTATTGTGACTTGTTATTGTGTTTGTTTGTGTGCCGTCTCATTGTTACCTGCTATCAGGTTTGTTTTATAAATATATATTAGTTACCATTAAATATATAAATAAACCACCTGACCCTCCCGATGATATCCCAACTACCCCCCTTTCTGGCTTTTCCCCGTCCAACTCAAGTCCCACACCCAACCCATTAAGTCAATTTGCAGATGTGGTATGTAGTCTAGAGTCCCAAATCCTTCCTTCCCCCCCTAACATCCGTAAACGTCCCGGTAATGAAGATGATGCTTCCAGTCGTCCTACCAAACAACCGAGAACTCAAATAGGCCGTGTTAGGTACTCAATCACTGACAAAGGACCTTTTATTGTCCATGTTTCCCGTCAGGAAGCTCAACCAAATTCTGGCACCACCCTACACCCTGTCTCATTCGGCCGCTTTTTATCGAATCAAAATTTTTCCAACATCATTGCAGTCAAGCGAGTCGGTAGAAACCGCGTATCGGTGAAGTTTTCATCCCCTCAGGATGCAAACTCTTTCTTGTCAAATAAAGTTCTAGGCACAAATTTGTATGAGGCGGTAATTCCGTCTTTCAATATAACCCGTATGGGTGTTGTGAGTGGCATCCCTACTGACTTCTCGGAAGAGGAAGTCTTGACATACCTTAAAGTTCCAGCAGGCTGTGGTCCAATTTTAAAAGTTAGGCGATTTAATAAGAAGTTTGTGAAAGACAGTTTGAATGAATACAGGCCCACAGAAACTTGTGTCATCACATTTGATGGCCAAGTTTTACCAAAACGAATTTTCTGCTTCTACACATCATTAACTGTAGAACAGTATGTCTACCCCACCATTCAGTGCCGCAGGTGTTGCCGATTTGGTCACGTAGAATCCCTTTGTCGTTCCAAACCCCGTTGCATCAAGTGTGGCAATGATCACCCCGGTGATGGTTGTAGTATTGCTGAGAGCGAAGCATTCTGCGTGTTGTGCTCTGGAGGTCACTTTGCTAATAGCAGGGCCTGTCCTGAGTACAACAGGCAGAAGACAATTAAAACAATTATGGCTGAGAAAGTGATGTCTTATTCAGAAGCAAGCAAAACCGTACCCATTTCTACTCGTAGTTACGCAGACATTGCAAAATCGCAGACTCAGTTATACCGCAAAACTGTATTTCTTAAGCCAAAAACCCATGCTCCCCTTTCTCCGTCCTATGATAAAACAGCTCATCAGCAGCTCTCTAGCACCCCCCAATCTTCTCAGCCTAATGGCTGTGCTCTCAATAGTCAAATAACAGAATCTCCTGAAAACTTGTGTTCAATAATCGAACTTCTTAGTAAACTCCTATTAACTTTAATATCCTCATCAAATAAAACTCAATTACCGTCCAACGTTGCTACTTTACTTATTAATTCACTGTCATCCCATAATAATGGCTCGGTTGGTGTTCCTTCAATGGAATGTGAGGAGCGTGTTTCATAAGAAGCACGAGCTCACATTCCTTCTGAACAGATACAAACCTTTAGCTTGTTCCCTCGCTGAGACTTGGCTAGTTCCAAGTCTTAGTTTCCGTGTCCCTTCTTTTAATATTCTCAGATGCGACCGATCTGATGGCTATGGCGGGTCGGCTCTCTGCGTGAACAATCGTGTACCACTTGTGGTTGTATCTCTGCCTCCTCTAGGTGATAATATTAGTATTGTGGCCAGTCGAGTAGAGGGTATAACCCTCTTATCTGTTTATATTGCTCACCCCCATCAAAGCTTCCTTCCTATTATAAAATGTACATTGGAAAACATAGAAGGCCCTGTGCTTGTCATGGGGGACTTCAACTGCCATCACTTCAGATGGGGTTCTGAACGTTGCGACTCTTTTGGGGAAGGTTTAGTTGAGATCTTGGATGACCTTAATTTGTGTATTTTGAACAATGGTTGCCCAACCCGTAGGTCTCTTCCTGGACAGAATAAGAGCTGTGTAGATCTCACCTTTTGCTCACTGGATATTGCAGCGTTATGCCATTGGGAGTGTACCAGTCTGTCACATGGCAGTGACCACTACCCAATTATAATATCTTTGGCTGAAAAAACTTATTTAGAAAAATCGAGCCCTCCACTCATGAGGTATAATTTGTCTAACCCTGATTGGTCAGGATATTCCTCAATATTGGAGGACAAAATTGACACACTTCCAAATTTAATTTCCTGTGATTTTGATTCTGTTAGCCCTAACCATGTGTCAGACTGTTATACCAAACTCATTTCTGCCATAACAGCTAGTGCAGACTCATGCTTCCCGGTTAAAAACTCAGCACGTGGGCAGATTCCCCCTCCACCATGGTGGGATCAGGAATGTACAGCAGCCATAAGGGAAAGGGACGATGCTGAGATGTTATATAATGAGGCGATGGTTAGCGATAACCTAATAACATTTAATAGGGTTCTCGCTAAATCTAAAAGGTTGCTGCGAAGAAAGAAACGTGCCGGTTGGGCTGACTTTTGCGGTTCTCTGTCCCCCTCCACTCCTTTATCAGTCGTATGGAAGAAGATCAACCGGTTCAGATCTGGATGTTCTCCTTCCATTTCTTCTCCCATCTCTCGAGAGACTGCTGACAAGTTCTTTGACAAACTGGCCCCTCCGTATGTACCATCGGAAGCAGAACATAATCAGCCGTCTCTAATTTCTTCAGAGGATCCCTTCGATGCACCATTTTCTATGCAGGAGCTTAACTCTGTGTTAAAACATGTCCATGACTCTGCCCCCGGTATAGACGGTATTGTCTATTCCTTTATGTCACACGCAGGTCATAGAGCAAAAAATTATTTTCTAGACATTTTAAATTTTTGTTACACCAATGGTTGGGTACCCGACCAGTGGAAAACTCAAATTATCATACCTATTTTAAAACCTGGCAAGCACGCTGATGACCCAAACAGCTTCAGACCAATCGCTTTGTCTTCAGTCCTTGCAAAATTATTTGAACATTTAATAAAGAACAGACTTGAATTTATAGTAGAATCCAGAGACTTACTCCCTAGGTCTCAATTTGGCTTTAGAAAGGGACTCAGTACCATGGACAGTGTTGGAATTTTGGTATCAGATATACGCTCATCGTTTTCCAATAAGGAATCAGTAGTCGCTGCCTTTTTAGACATTTCCTCTGCTTATGACAATGTCCTTCTTCCCATCCTCAGGCAAAAATTGCAACAGCTGAGAATACCGGAGAGAATGGTACAGTGCATCTGCAGCTTGCTCATGTCGCGAAACTTGGTTTTGAGAGTCCCGGGTGAGGAATTTGACGTCAGGTTGTCATGGAGGGGCCTTCCGCAAGGCTCTGTTCTTAGCCCCTTACTGTACAATTTGTATACAGCTGACATAGGTTCTTGCCTCAATCATGATTGTCAGATTCTTCAGTACGCCGACGACTTGGCCTTATATGTCACCAATAACTCAGTTGGTGACGCGGCATCATCTCTCTGCGTATCCCTGGACTCTCTAAACCAATGGCTAAATTTACACGGTCTGAGTTTATCGGCCCCCAAAAGTGCTGTAATTGTATTCTCGCGCAGGAGGTCGATCCCACAAATCTCAGTGGGGATCCAAGGGCATTGTATACCGGTTTCTACAAAAGTAAAATTTTTAGGCGTTTTTTTAGACTCCAAATTAAGTGGAAATCATCATCATCATCTAAATTATCTAGTGAATAGATGCGAGAGAACTATCCCCATATTAAAAGTGCTCGCCGGTGTCTGGTGGGGTGCTCATCCTTACACCATGAAACTGGTATATAATGCCTTAATCCGGAGTGTTATGGACTACGGATCCTTTCTTTTAATTCCATGCAACAAAGGTACTTTGACTAGGTTGGACAGAGTCCAGGCCAAGTGTCTGCGGATCATGTCAGGTTGTATGAAGTCCTCGCCAATTAACGCGTTGCAGGTAGAGTGCGCAGAACCACCATTGGCCTTGAGAAGGCAATATCTAGCATCGAGATTTTGGGCTAGAGTTATTACCAAATCCTCCCACCCTCTGGTGCCAAAAGTGGACGACTTGAATGCTTTATGCCGGAGTTCTAATTATTGGAACCATAAAGAAACCCCTTTGCTCGTAAAATCCTTCCGTTGTTATCAAAATTTAGATTACCCCATTGTTCAGTTCCCAAAGCTTCCTATTTTCAGTTTTGACTATGAAACTATCTGTTTTAAACCAGATATTTTCTCCAATATTGGCATCTCGAAAAAACCTCCTTCGGCGGACTCTATTTTCAACGCGGCGGTTGGTGAGCGCTGGTACAATTTTGATATTTTTTTCACGGACGCCTCTAAATTATCGGAAACAAGTTGCACTGGTGCTGCGGTATACTACCAAAATTCCAAAATTGTCTTGAAATTCAAATGCCCGGTACAATCTTCAGTGTTTACGGGTGAGTGCGTGGCCATATTAGAAGCGTGTCTATTTATAGAGTCTCACAGCATTCAATTTGGTGTCATCTTTACGGACTCACTTAGTTGCTTACAAGCTTTGGAACATAACCCTTTTAAAAGCAAACTTAATAGTTCAATTCTGCTCCAAATAAAAAAGTCTCTTCTCTCTTGTGCCAAGAATCACAAAACCGTTCACCTGGTTTGGATTCCAAGTCATTGTGGCATAAGAGGAAACGAACATGTTGATGCTCTTGCAAAGGATGCTGTCACGTCTCAAGACGCAGAACTTAAACACTTCCAATGCCAGGGCTACGATTTGCTGAGCCTTCCCAAAAGGAGCTTGCTAACCTCATGGCAGGTGCAGTGGCAAAATTCAAGTAAACGGAAAGGTGCCTTTTATCACTCTATACAGCCTAAAGTTACACCCAAGCCTTGGTTTTATCCTTATAAAAAAATATCGAAGAAAGTAATTTCCATTCTTTGCCGTCTTCGTATAGGCCATTGCTGTTCTTCGGTTTTCCTTCACAAAATCCGGGTCAGAGATACATCGCTCTGTGAATGTGGGTTGGATGAAGGTACTTTGGAGCACATCTTTTTTGACTGCTTCAATAACAACCCAGCTCATGACTTGTATAGCCATCTCCCTAAATTAAAGATCCCTGTCCCAACTAACTTTCCATCCCTACTAACACATTCTTCCCCAAAGCTCTTTCAGGCTTTGATGTTTTTTGTCCGTGTCAATGACATCAAATTATGATGATTTTTGTGTAGTTTGTGTTCGTATACATATTTATTAATATCACTAACAAAATTATATCTATTTGTTTCAGTGAACTAATACCTGTCAACAAGTTTCACACTAAATCCAAGTAGTAGATCTTCCTTTTTTTTTTTTTTTTTTTTTTTTTTTTTCTCTTTTGTTTGTTTCCTTCCTTCGCACGTTTTCTCTTAACACATCTGACATTGGCAGAATTGTCGACATCGGCACCATTGCCATATATAAAAATAGAATAGAATAGTAAAACCATTCCATCATTCGGTCATTTTCGACTCAATCATTCAAAAACGTTTGGTTATCTAACCGTTGGTTAGAAATAAATGGTGAACTCGAAAAAAACGCGGTTGGGTGAAACAACTGTTTAATGCTAACAGAACGGTTACGTAATCAATGATTATGTTGTAGTTGGTGAACTCGGGCCTTAATGATTTCGTCATGTTGGATCTTTTAATTAAAATGATAAGATGCTTATTTATAAGTGACTGCTTTTTAAAGTGAATAACCCATTGTAACCGAAAATAACCCGTATTTCTACAATAAGTTATGGGTTATTTTCGGTTACAAGTGCAGAATTAACTTCGTTTTTCGTGGTTTTTTCTAGAAATACAAACTTATTTTTGCAGTCGAAAAATTAATGCTGTGCAATATGCATGTGTATATGATCGTCCCAACTACGGAACCCTTTTGTGCGTGGACAAAGACTTGGTCAGTTTCTTAAATTTCGTTGGGAAACTACCACAAAAAAAAACAATTTCTAGTAGGTACCTACTCAAGTAACCCAATAAAAACAAAAACTAGCAAGCTTATACAACTAACAAAAAATATTGACGTTATGTAAAAGTGTTTGCGGAATTAATTTCTCACCATTACTAAACAAAATTTTGTTACGCCTGCCTAAAAAGTATACTGGGCATTCTGTAGCAAACTATCAGAAAAGTTTAAAAAATAAAATCCACATTAAATTAATTTTGTCCAATATATTAAAATAATTTAGAACAGCGAGCGCATTCCGTTTTTAAATTCCATTATAGAAACATTTCAGCGCGAAATTCAAAGGAGAGGTACCTAACCCGGCCATAAGGTCCTGTCTATTGAGTAAATAGAATTTATAGGTTTCAATAAAATGTCCGAAAAACGATTAAAATAACATAAGAAAAGTATAAATTATTAATTTATCCAGTGCTTGAATGTGTTTAGTGTATAAAACAATTTTATTTCAATTTCGAAGTATCGATTTCTTATATTCGACATATTAATTAATCAAGAAGAACGAAATTAAAAAAATAATCGTTTGGCATAATCGTTTTCGGACATCATTACAATAAAAAAAAGTATTAAGTATGAACGGCGATTGGGAAAACAAATTCAGTAGCGGTAATGAATAATACGTGTTATTGGACCCGTGTTCGTATATTATGTTAAGATTTGGACATTTTCTAGTTGTATACAACGTGCCGTTACAATGGCGACATTAATTTAACACACATATACGATTTCGCGTATTCGTTTTATAAAAATATTTGAATTTCATTAAACGTTATTATTTATTGATTTATTTACAATTTTCTAAATTACCATCTTAGAGCAACCTGTACTTAAAGAACTGTAACGAAGAGGTCATTTGCCGGGGTCACGGATCATATATGTAGGCGAATAAAAGGAAAGCCGCGCAATTTCTTAGAAATTATGGCCGACAAAGGATTTTACCGATAGAACGACCGACGCCGACGTAAACCAGCTGGTAGGTAGCTTCAAGAATGAATCTTTTACCAATTTTGATTATGTTTTTTAGTTTGTTTGAAAATTCAAATATTTCAATTTTCGAATTATTTTATTTTATTACACTTTTTATGTTTACTGGCCACTAGCCCTACCCGTGTGTTAAATTAATGTCGCCACGGATCACGCCGTACATCAAAAGTGAAGCCACAAAACCATACTCCTGCAAGTAAACGCACAGGCTCACGCATACACCTACACTAAAACCATGCTCATCGCTCCTAGTACGTCACGAATCGTCGTCTAGTTAACATCATCAAAACAAATATAATTATGCCTTCCTGTGTAGTGAAAACGTGTAAAAACAATAGTAAATCACAGAAAAAGTCTCACGGAATCACTTTTCACTTGTAAGTACTTCAAATAACATCAATTTTTAATTTAGATAACTAACTATGAATTTTAGGTTACTTGGAACAAAAAACCTGAACGAATGAACGAACGAACGAAAACAGTGACATTTAAAGAGCGAGGGTTGCCATAATATGATTTCAAATTTCCCCATTCGATATTTTTTACTTCCGAGTAATTATGTCTGTTTTTTAAGTAATACTGAAAATTAAAATAAATGGATAATAGCTAATTTACTAACCTATTTATATACATATATGTATATTTTTTTAACACTCAATTGAAAATTAATGGATAATTCTAAGTGAAAGAGCGGAGTTTCCTAACACAAGCAATTCTTGCATAAAAGGTGATCTCCTAAACGCAGTTTGTACTTAATTGTTTTTTTATTTTATTTTGCGATGTAAAAAAAAATGTTAATTGTTATTTTTTTTTTTTTTTTTGTTTCGGAATTCTTCCTAACAATTGAGGTACAATACCATACTCAACAATATCTTACTCGTACAATATTAGTCTACCCAAAATATTATTCCCCAAGTTATAGGGAAACCGGAGCCGGAGGAAGATCCACTTCGGCCGGCGGGGTGGAGCCCAAGAGAAGGGTGCGGGTAGGGGGCTCATCACCAAGGGGGCTGGTGATCCGAGTCCGGTCAGCCCGGCCGATCCGGCTCAGCGAGTCGCGAGCCCCAATGCAGCCCCCTCGGAGGTAACTGGTGGTGAGCCGGGCGCTGCTGGTGGCTCCAAGCCAAGGGGCGCGGCTGGGTTCGCAGAGATCGTGGCCTCAGCAATAAATAATGTGGCCTTGAAGAGGCTTAAGACCTCCAAGGACAAGGCCATAGCTGAGGCCACGGCCTCCATAATGGCGGCAGCGGAAGCCTCCCGCAGGGGGACCCCGTCGGACGGAGTGTCCGAGATGCGGGCGGAGGTCGCACGCCTGACGGCCGCGATGGAGCTTCTCCGAAAGGAGAACGCGGAGCTCCGCGCGGACCTGGCAAGGCTCCGAGGAGCCGGCCCTCGGGCGGTTGTGCAGGGGGGAAAGCAGCAGGGGCAGGGTCAGCCCGTGCCTGCTGTTGCTGAGGACCGGGTTCTGAGCCTGGTGCGGCAGGAGATGGTCGAAATGCGGAGACGATTCTCCGCCCTAGAAGCCATCGTCCGTCCCGGTGGCTAAACGACCACCCCCACCTCCGACTGCACCCGCACCTTCCCTACCTCCCCAAGCCGATGCTGAATGGCAAGTGGCCGGGGGAGAAGAGGAAGGCGGCTAGGAAGGCAAGGGCGGCCAAGAAGAAAAAGGCGACGCAAGGGGAGAAGCGTCGCGGATAGGCTCCACGTCCCGAAATCCGCAGCTGTAGTGATCACACTACAGCCAGAAGCGGCAAAGAAGGGCGTGTCCTATAAGGACGTGCTGGCAAGGGTGACAGAGGTGGTGGATCTCGAGGAGCTCGGTGCCGCCAGTGGCATCAGGCTGAGGATCGCTGCCACTGGGGCTCGGATGCTTGAGTTCCCCGGTCCGGCTGGTGGCTCGGCCGCTGACGCCCTGGCTGAAAAGCTCAGGGTGTCCCTAAAGGCGGACGAGGCCCGGGTATCCAGGCCCACTAAGTGCGCCGAAGTGCGCATCCAGGGCCGGGACGATTCTGTGACGCAGGCACACATAGTGGCCGCCGTGGTCAGGACTGGGGGGTGCTCTGCCGAGCAGGTTAAGGCTGGCACCATCGGTACCGACTACAGGGGCATGCAAGCTGTTACAGTGAGCTGCCCCGTAGCGGCGGCCAAGAAAATAGCCGGGGAGGGCCAGAGGCTTTTGGTGGGCTGGGTTTCCGCGCAGGTAAAACTGCTGGAACCCAGACCTCGGAGGTGCTTCCGCTGCCATGTGGGCGACCACGTGGGAGCTAGGTGCACCTCCGAGGTTGACCGCAGCGATGCCTGCTACCGCTGCGGGCAGCCCGGTCACAAGGCCGCCGACTTGCAAGGCCACGCCGCACTGCTTCGTATGTGCGGCGGCGGGCAAAGGCCCTCCGCCACCATCACCACCACCGTCGTCACTCCCGCAGCTGCCGCCACTGCCACCGCCGCTGCCGCCTCCACAACCGCCGTCGTCACTGCCGCAGCCGCTGCGGCAGGGCCCTCACATGGGTCTCGGGAGGGGGTTGAAATGGAGTGCCAATAATGGTCCCATTTCGCCTCCTCCAGGCGAACATCAACCACTGCGCCGCCGCTCAAGATCTGTTGCTCCAGAGTATGGCGCAGTGGTCGATTAATATCGCCGTGGTCGCTGAGCCGTACTTTGTCCCGCCCAGGGATGACTGGGTGGAGGACCTGAGCGGCTCAGTGACCCTCATTTCGTCGACCGCCGCCAGTACCCCGTCACTCGAGGCGGTCAAGAGAGGACGGGGTTGCGTGGCAGCACGGTTCTCGAACTCTCGCCGAGTTCCACAACTCCCTTGCGGAGTTGAAAGTCGTCGTCGTCGGGTTCCGTTCCCTCCCCGTGCTCGTCCTTGGGGACTTCAATGCCAAGAACGTGGCTTGGGGTTGGAGACAGGCCTGGGCACTGGAGACAGGCCTGGTCGTCCTAAACCGGGGTTCTGTCCCCACGTGTGTGCGGATGCGGGGTGAATCAGTGGTGGACATCTCGTTCGCCAGCCCCGCTCTGTCGCCACGTGTCATTGACTGGCGCGTCATGGAGGGGGTGGAGACGTATTTCGACCACCGGTATATCCGGTTTGACGTCTCCGCCCATACCTCGAGCGCGCCGGTCCGACAGGCCCCGAGTGGTTCGCGGTGGGCGCTAAAGCAGCTGGACCGGGAGCTCCTCCTGGAAGCCTCGATCGTGCAGGCCTGGGTGTCATCACCGGACAGGCCTGTCGACATCAACGACGAGGCGGAGTGGTTCCGGGAGGCCATGTCCAATGTTTGCGACGTGGCAATGCCCCGGGCCCAGCCCGGACGTGCTTCACGTCAGGTGAGCTGGTGGTCGCAGGAGCTGACAGCGCTGCGCCATGCGTGCATTGTTGCGCGACGCCGGTACGCCAGGCACCGCAGGCTCCGTATCCGCCCTCCGGATACGGAAGCCATTCAGGCGGAGCTGTACGAGGGGTACAGAGCGGCGAAGACCAGGCGGAGATCCTGCGGGCTAGGGCACTGGCCCGCGAGGAGACGCTAGAGTCTCTGAACAGAGATCCGTGGGGACGCCCATACAAAATAGTGCGGGAGAAACTCCGCCCATGGGCTCCCCCGCTGACGCAGAGTCTCCAGCCTCAGCTTGTGGAGGACGTGGTGAGCGCTCTGTTCCCTTCGAGAGGGGAACATAGCTCCCCACTCATGGCTCCGCCTACTGCGGTGCTCGAAGCGGACCACACCGCCGACGACGACGACGATGCTCCGGAGGTGACCGAGGTAGAAATGAGAGTGGCGGTACGAAGGCTGAATGCCAAGAATACCGCCCCAGGACCCGACGGCCTGCCTGGGAAGGCGTGGGTCCTGGCCATGGTGGCTCTCGGGCCTCGACTGAGGGGTCTCCTAAGCGCATGCATGGAGAGGGGCCAGTTCCCACTTCGTTGGAAGACGGGGAAACTGGTCCTCATTAAGAAGCCGGGGCGCCCTGCGGACTCTCCGTCCGCTTATCGGCCCATCGTGCTGCTCGACGAGGTGGGCAAGCTCTTTGAAAGAGTCATTGCAAACCGCCTCGTTGGGCGGCTGGTGCGGCAGGGGCCGGATTTGGCGGAGAGCCAGTTTGGTTTCCGCAGAGGGCGCTCTACGGTGGACGCCATCATGCGCGTGCGGGCCCTCACGACGGGGGATGCTGTGGCCCGGGGTGGGGTCGTCTTGGCGGTGTCTCTAGACATCGCCAATGCCTTCAACACCCTGCCCTGGAGTTGCATAAGGGAGGCACTCCGGTACCACCGGATGCCGACCTACCTCTGTCGTGTGGTCGAGGCCTATTTGACGGACAGGGCCGTCATCTACCCCGGTCACCAGGGAGTGTGGAACCGGCGAGAGATGTCGTGCGGTGTCCCACAGGGATCGGTCCTAGGGCCGCATCTGTGGGACATCGGATACGACTGGGTGCTGCGCGCCGACCTCCCTAGCGGCGTCAGCGTGGTTTGCTACGCTGACGACACGCTGGTCCTGGCGCAAGGGAGGTCGCACCAGGCGGCGGCCGAACTCGCGACACGCGGGGTTGCGACAATCGTCGAGAGAATCCGGCAATTGGGACTCGAGGTGGCCTTGCACAAGTCCGAGGTCATAGGTTTTCATGGTCCTTGGAACGCGCCACCGTCGGGTTCCCAAATTACGGTAGGAGGGGTTCACATCGGCGTCGAGTCGACGATGAAGTACCTAGGACTCGTCCTCGACAGCCGGTGGAACTTCGTGGAGCATTTTAGACGTTTGGCTCCCAGGCTGGACCAGGGTGGAGCTGCCTTGGGGCGGCTCCTGCCCAATCTGGGGGGTCCAAACGCCTCCTGCCGGAGGCTCTACGCGGGGGTCGTGCGGTCCATGGCCCTTTACGGGGCTCCGGTGTGGGCGCGTTCCCTTAGGCTGCGGCCGGCCCGCCGGTTGAACGCGTCCCAAAGGGTCATGGCCATTCGGCTGGCCCGGGGTTACCGCACGGTCTCCCGTGAGGCGGCGAGCCTCCTTGCCGGATTACCGCCATGGGATCTGGAGGCGAAAGTCCTCGCGCACATATGGGAGTGGCGCGAGGAGATGAAGCGCCGGGGCATAACTCCGCTGCCGCGAGAAATCGCGGCACAGCGGACAGAGCTCCGGCAGGATCTCATGGCGGCTTGGAGAGTGCGATTGTCGCAACCCAGTGCTGGGCACGACACAATTGCGGCGATAAGTCCCCTCTTTGAGGAGTGGTTAGAGAGGCGCCATGGCGTCCTCACCTTCCGCCTGATACAGGTCCTCACCGGACACGGTTGCTTCGGGAGGTTCCTGTTTCGTATAAGGCGGGAAGAAACGCCCGGGTGTCACCACTGTGTGGATCGCCCGGAGGACACGGTGGAGCATACGGTGGAGGTCTGCCCCGCTTGGGCGGAGCCCCGCCGTGTCCTCTTGGAGGCGATTGGCGGCGGTGACCTCTCGCGTCCGGCTCTGGTCCAGGCCATGGTACGGAGCGAGAGGGCATGGGAAGCAGTCACCTCCTTCTGCGAAGCAGTAATGCTCGCGAAGGAGGAGACGGAACGCGTGAGGGAGAGGCAAAGTTTGCGCCCACACGCCCCTAACCGCCGCCGCCGCTGGAGACGCCCTGGGCGTCGGGAATCCCAGGCGGATTCCCGGCCACCATAGGCGCGGGCTTGCGGACGGCGAGCAATGGGTAGCTCGCCGTCCGATCAGGACCAGGCCCGGGTCGATGGCGCGTCGTGTTCCACGCGCGCCTCAAAGAGATGTCAGCACAATTGGCGGGGTCCGCTAGGACCGATGCCTGCCAGGGTTGCGGGTTAGTCCGAAAGGGATACCGGGACCTTGGCAACAGGTAACTGAAGGAACACGGGTGGGTTTTAGTCAGTAAAAGTCTGACACGCCCTTCCACTCCACCCAGAGCGGGAGAAGTCATTGGATGATTTCCCAACCTCAAAAAAAAAAAAAAAAAGTTATAGGGAAAAACTTTAACAACTGACAACCCTTTTTACACAAACATAGATAAAAAGGTGGCTTCACTTTTGCTGTACGGCGTGCTCTGTCTTTTTGATGGTCTGAGTGTCGCCATTGTAGCGGCACGTTGTATAATATTTTGAATAATATTTGTCACATTTTAAATCGTATCTACATGTATATGAGTGATATTCGTGAAAAGAAAAAATGAAAACACGCACTATTGGCGCGAAACTTCGTCTTGGGATAACACAAAACTTCATTAACTTGCGCGCTAAATATGAAAGATTTAATGGCGTAAACACTCAGACCAACAAAAAAGGAAAGACAGAGCACGCCGTACGTCAAAAGTGAAGCCACCTTTTTATCTGTATGTAAAAAGGGTTGTCAGTTGTTAAAGTTTTTCCCTATAACTTGGGGAATAATATTTTGGGTAGGCTAATATTGTACGAGTAAGATATTGTTGAGTATGGTATTGTACACACTACTGCTACACATCCAGCTATACATTTCCAGTTTATACTGATCTCGCATTGTATAGAATTTCCTTACATACGATGTCAGCTTATGCTGGAAATGTATAGCTTGATGTGTAGCCGTGTGTACCTCAATTGTTAGGAAGAATTCCGAAACAAAAACAATTTTTTTTACATCGCAAAATAAAATAAATAACAATTAAGTACAAAGTGCATTTAGGAGATCACCTTTTGTGCAAGAATTGCTTGGAGACTCTGCTCAGTCACTTAAAATTATCCATTCATTTTCAATTGAGTGGTAAAAATATATATATATGTATATAAATAGGTTAGTAAATTAGCTACTATCCATTTATTTTTATTTTCAGTATTACTTGGAAATCTAAAATATTAAATGCATAAAAAAACAGACATATAATTACTCGATGGTTCATAAAATGATGTTATTTGAAGTACTTACAAGTGAAAAGTGATTCCGTGAGACTTTTTCTGTGATTTACTATTGTTTTTACACGTTTTCACTACACAGGAAGGCATCATTATATTTGTTTTGGTGATGTTAACTAGACGACGACTCGTACTAGGAGCGATGAGCATGGTTTTAGTGTAGGTGTATGCGTGAGCCTGTGCGTTTACTTGCAGGAGCATGGTTTTGTGGCTTCACTTTTGATGTACGACGTGATCCGTCTTTCCTTTTTTGTTGGTCTGAGCGTAAACATAATGAGTTTTTATTCAACTCTCAAAATTACGCACATTCATAAGATTTGAAGGGTAGCATATTAAATATTTCCATAATCGAGATAGGGTGTCGTATGTGGTAATTCTGGGGTCCCAAAGGACCCGCTACCGAGCCAGCGGAGGTTTTAGTGTTCGGGTCCGTTCGTGGGCGGTTCCGAACTATACGGTTAATTTCGGAAGTCGGTGGCAAAAAACGAAAATTGAAAAGCAAAGACACCGATTTCCGAAATTAAAGTTAAAAAGTTTTTATTTGATCACCTTATTGTATATTGCTAGCTCTATTCGCTTCTCGCTGGCGTGGGCGGTGGGACAGGTGGGACAGGTATAAGACACGAATAATAGTTCCTTGTGTTGTGTGGTCTTTTTCCTCAATTAACAAAACAATTTTTTAATTTTTACATTGCAATTGTATATTTTTAACTTTTTTAGAGTTGATAGAAACATTTTGTTACAGGCGCAAATTCTATTTTGATCAACTAAAACCCTGATATGGAGCTGCAAGAATGTCGCGGGTTACCTTAGCCCATCCATTTAACTGTATTGTTTTCAACCATAAATGTGTATTTTAGAAAATAACGATGGTTTTGAAGCAGGGACTTGAAACGTTTAAAAATAGGGGTACGATTACGTTACGTAATAGCGTTAAATATAGTTCTAGTAACCATTTAGGAACTAATTTCTTGGAAATGTAACGAAAATCTATCGGAATGAAATGTTCAACTAATAATTTAATTACGATCCAGTAGAAATTATCGTTACTGGAAGTATACATAACGCTATTTTATAACGTTTCAAGTCCCTGTTTTGAAGCAACCTTATTTAACATGTAAGGCCGCTTACTAACGCGCGTCATACTGAACCGAACAGTGACGCGCCGATCGCGTGTTCGCGCTTGATTAGGACGCGGGGGTAAAGTTATGCCTCATTTCTGCTTTGGTCATCATCTGCCTAGCCTTTTCCCAACTATGTTGGGGTCGGCTTCCAGTCTAACCGGATGCAGCTGAGTACCAGTATTTTACATGGAGCGACTGCCTATCTGACCTCCACAACCCAGTAACTGGGTAATACGATACCCCTTGGTTAGACTGGTTGTCAGACATTCGTGCTTCTGACGACTCGTAACGACTGTCAAAGATCTACAAATGACAGCCGGGACCAACGGCTTAACGTGCTTTCCGAGGTACGGAGGAATCTCGATATGTGAAAATGGTCACCCATCCACGGACCAACCCCGGCAAGCGTAGCTTAACCTGATGTATCGACCCGAGCGGCTGTTATTACTTAGCCACGAGCTCCTCATTTCATGCTCATTTCTGCTTTGGTGACCAGCCATAACCACTCCCGACTAATAATGATATGAAATTAGCTCAATTATTGAATTTATGTTGGGAGATTAAATGAAACGCTATAATATCAATCTTTTATAAATATTGGTAAATATAGGTCAAATGTGGTACAATTGAAATCAGAGGAAATATTTCTATTAATTTCATATCAAAATGGAAACATCCATGCATTATTTTCTACACTTTATCATTATATTCTGTAAGTAATATTATAGGTACCATAATTATCTGTATAGGAACATAAACTTTTTAGTGAGAGGGTGAGATGTTCAAATATTAGATAACTTAATTATAAACGAATTTAATCTGTTAAGATTTTAAAGCCTCTTTAAATTTATTCGATCAATAAAACAATTATTAATCCATAGAGACCTTGATCAAAGTAATGGATAAATTAAAGTAATATTTGAATTAAAAAAATAATAATATTCACCCTATCACTAAACCCTAGACTATCTAATCTGAAATCCAGAACCTCAATAAAACAAACGTCTAAGGATAAATGCAATTTAAACTGTGGAAATTATGAGTACGAATTTTATTCCAGACTTACATTACTATAAACAATATTTAAGTAAGTAGTATAATGTTTTACCAAATGAATTAATTGAACAACATTATTATAAGGTTATACTTAAAGATGAATTATTTTAAACATATAATATGTGAGCGAAAGTAGTCTGTTAGACTTACTTTTAATACAATTATTGTTTAAGCTGCATATTGTTTATAACGCCCACTTATGTCTATTACAATCAAATGCGATAGAGTGTAGAAAATGAAATATTCACATTGAATGTGCTGAAAACCAATAAAACATGGCACATTCATTAATCCTATCTATGAGAATACGACAAAATCTAAATATGCAAATGATGAACCATCATTTCACACAGTTAGTACAAATATTATAAAACTTATTGTACTAATAAAAATAAAATTAAAAACTGAATGACAATGACAATTAAATTGCGATCCTTGAGATTACTCATAATTAATTAAAGCAGACCATTGTATGTTGTGCATTTCAAGCAAATGACTGTCGTGATTATAAAATGTCGTCAGTCTTTAAAGTTTTTACAAAAAATACGTGCATTGTAATGTAATAATAACAAGATGTGGTAAAAATTTCAAGTATTTATGTTTTATTGGTTTTTAGCGAAATATACAAAGAAAAGTGGTTGATCAAATGTACAGACGATCATCATTTACAAACTAATTAATAAGAAATAACCATTTTAATACTTTAAGACATAAATAATAACACATTTTAAACAATTTAACTTGCTTCTTTGACTTAAAATCTCTTATTACTATTTTTGACTACACTAATAGTATAACCAAGTCCGTTATGTTACATTGTTAATTATCCTATACTGACATAATGTAAAGGCGGTAGGCAGACAACTCCTTATAACTACGGACTCAGAAACAGAGTGCGAAGTAAGCGTCGGGAACGAATAGTAGTATGTATAAAACTAGGGACACTCTAAACACGCAATTAAATTATTTTAAATTTTTAGTTTAGATGCAATAAAAACTGTTGTTGGTCAAGTCAAAATATTGTTTAAATAATAATTTATTAACATTAATTATTTAGCATGGCAATAATTTTTTAAACATTTGTAATTTTATGTTTAGAGCCCTTTATTCTGTATGATAACAAAGTTCTATTAAAATACATACACAGAAAACACTTGAATCACACCACAACACTAAGTAACCTGACAGAGTAAGAGAGATCTCTTGTGTATAAATATATTTTTATTTTCGTAATGGAAAACATATCTACACATCAATTTTTCTAGGCATAAGTATCATAATGTATGATTGACATTATTATTGCTAAATGTTAACAGTGTAGAGATCTCTGTAAGGCTGTCAGGTCCACAGCACAATTTTGGACTACAATATCACAACATACATACATATAAATAGCTACATAAACGTGACACAATCACACACACATTATTCTATCAATATGGTGACTTGAACTAGCATAACTTATTAATGAATAAATGATCAGTCTTAAAAATTCATATGGTTCCATGGACAAACCATAGTGTTATGACGTCTGCAAAGTGTTGTACATGTTGATCCACTCTGTTGCTGAGTCAAACTTAAAATACATTCAAAACTTATATGAAAAATATTAACAAGAGCACGGCGTTTTACATTTTTAATAAAAATGACAGCACATTGAAGCGAACATTAATTAATCACTGTATAGAATTATATTATCTAAGTCACAGGAAAATATAAGAACTGTTAACCTTAATTCTTATGAAGTATAACAGTGGAACATGATTGTTCACTATAATTTTATCCCAAGGTAGATTAAATCGTCACCTATTTGTTAGAATAGTCTAGTAATTGTAATTCCAATATCAATAACTTGATTGAATAAATATTTTATTTTCAATCTTGTGTTAAAAAATCTCAGCTATTTAGATTAAGAGCTTTTATGTAGAATATATTATATCTCAATTGTGACATGATATACATTATAGTTCTTCAATAAAACATCATATTAAATCAACTGGTCTATAGAATGGGATGTGATCAGTAACACTTAGTCACTTGTTGTCAACTACATTATCTATTACATAAATCCTAACTGATTAAGACCTAAAAGTAGAGTTTCAATTAAAGAATGCTTATATGAAGCAATACATAATTACACTAATCAGTTATATTGAATACAATACATCATTAATTCATGTTCTAATCAATGATGTCTCATGCAGAATAACTCTTGAGAATTCAACAACATGGAATGCTCTAAAATTTCTGTGTCTATTATTTAGGGATGGCAACATAAAGCGCCTATAATTTACTAATTTCACATACAAAATACGCATTACACTGGGCATTATAACATGAACAAAAAAGCAGCAACACTGGATAAATATTAGTCGATACATTATAATTATTATAGATTCTATATCAATGTTTTAATTAATTATCAGTGATTTTTCACCACTATTTTGCATTCCGAGTATCTTGTCTCAAGAAAGTGTTTGATAATTAAAATGGCACACCAACAATTAGTTGGCGAGGGTCCAATTTAGTTACTATCTGAAACACCATTATTTAACTATGCACCTACTATAATTATTATATCATGTGACTTTACATACATCAAAAAAGAAAGAATTTTAAAATTAAATTTATAACAACTGCATAGTCAGACTTGTTATAACTGCATGCCTGCATACCCTGCATTCTGCAAAAAGCCAGACAAGCTAAGTGACAAATTAAATTATTGCTGTGATAATAAATGTAAAATGCTACACTAGCAGAATGCAGGGCTTATTTTCTACACAAGCCAAATGCTTTCCACTAAAGAACTATCCAGTGTCTATGATGCAACAAACTGGACTATGGACTTTTAAAGGTTAAGCCTCCATCAATCTCTATAAATTTCTTATGGCAATAACTGGAAAATTGATCTGAATTTAACTGTAATTTAAATTTACTCAAAAACACATTAGACTATTTTTTTCAAAAACTTGTCTAAAGAAATAAAATAACATTGGCACGCGGCATAGTGTACTATTATCCATCATCATCTAATCTTACATAAGTCAGTCAATCCTCTTTCCATCAACACATGCTGCAAAAAGCCAAATTAACATAAAATTTAAACATTAATATAATTAAATTTGAGACTAAACTAAGCACAGCGCCGATCGGCATACGCGACAACGCATCCAGCCAATTCTATACCACTTATCGATTCGACTTCAATGCGTAATAAAAAAATAAACAAAGACGCAGACTTATCGATTCGTCACTTTGGAAAAGATAATTAAAAACTACAAAAAATAAAAACTATATTCGAGGAGGGTCAGGAGTGCTCGCTAAGCGGAAGCAAATTTACGAGTTTTTAAAGTCATAATAAACACGTTTAACGCGATCACGAATGCTTCACAACGATCACACCCGGTCTCGGCGGCGGCGGAAGTTCTGCTTTCTTAGTGAGTGCCAGTGGCGCATCCCCTGCCTCCTCGCGGAACAAATGATCCCCCTCAAGATGACGAATGGCCTCCACAATAGTTTCCAGGTTCTGTCGACTAGTGCTTGCGAGATACAAACGCGATGGCGCGTCATGAGCTGCGTCAGGAAGAACCTCAACTTCAACGCGAGGCTCAGCTTTGATAGCAGCTTCTAGTAGTGGAGCAGCAACAACTGCAGGTTCCACAGGTGGGGCCTCTACTTCCTCACTTTCAAGCTTACATTCAGCAGCAACGTCTGTTTGTTCGAAATGAATAACAGGGTGAGCTAGTTCATGGGCATTGTTAGGATAAATCTGAGCTTCAACAGAATGAAGGCGCTCTTCCAAGTGCCGCCGCAGTCTCCGTTCACGTTCCAGTTGAACACGTAATTCACTGCTTTCTGATTCTTTTTTCTGTGAAACACCTGTCACAGAAATCACAGCTACTGCCTCAGGTGATCTGGTTATGGTATCCTCAGTAGAGTCAGGAATTATGGCTGGGATATGAGTAAGAATTTCACCTTTTCTTTTCTTAAGGGGTATTTCCCCACCTTCATGTTGGTTGAGTAATCTCTTCAGCTGACAATTCTGAGATAGAAGTCTTGTTTTTTCTTGTTCCAAGTTGTAAATATATTCAGCTGTTTGCTGTAGTATTGCAGCCTGTAAAATATTTATATGAATATGATAATTGATTTATAAAATAAAAATAAACTTTCTCACATAAGTCAGGAATATTGTGTACATAATTGTAAGAAGCATCCATACCAAAGTTACTCTTTGTAGAGCAATATTTTGAAACACGATAACATAAAGTACTATAACTTGTAAGTTTACTAAATAAATTTTTGTCAACTGTTGTTGCCCACTAATACTTTTGACAAGTACTGCAAAGATTCTCCACAAAAAGTATCTTCACTGTGGATGCACCTGTACTTAGAAACTGCTGTAAGGAACTTTTAATGGTTGTTGTTATTTATATAACAACGCACTACAAAAAGATGCGTTTTATTTACCATACCATACCTATGTAGAAACAGGATAAATTACTCTTCTGTAATCAATCTATAAAGAACAGCTATTGCATTAAATCCACTAGTTGTCATGGCACTATTATGATTTGTGAAACATACATAAGAAACATTACAAAGTGCTTTAGATATTGAATCAGGGATTCCCATGTCTACTGCCTCCTATCATGTTCTGACTGCAACCTTGTACTCAAAAGACCTGTCTATGGTTATCATAATTCACCATCATTATAAAAATACAAGTACCTAACATACATGATAAAAAAGTAATTGAAATGCTACATACCTTGCTAAGTTTTTCTCCCTCATGACGAGGTAGCAGGGTCCGCAATGCCTGAAAGCCAGCATTGATGCTCTGCATTCGTCTACGTTCATTGCTATTAGCAATTTCTCTTCGAATCCGTTTTTCTGCTTCCATTGTTTTTCTTCCAGAACCTGGATGCTTGTCGCTGTGGAAACATGAGAAATTAAGTACGTCAAAATACTTCATGCCAATTGTTCAAGTTCTATACCTATATGTACAGAAAAATCTATCTTTATACTCAGTCCCTATGCTAAGAATCGTAACCCCCCTTGTTGTCCTAACTAAACAGTAATATAATCACACCAGAAAGTACCTAAATAATTAAACCTGCTCCAGTTAGATTTCAAGTACTTTTTTTATTTTTTATACTTAGCTATAAAACTCATCCAACTCCTATAAATCCTAACTAATATTATAAATGCGAAAGTAAAGTTTGTTTGTTTGTTTATTTGTGTTTGTTTGTTACACTTTCACACTAAAACTGTTGAACGGATTTGGATGAAATTTGGCACATTGTGTAGACCATGGCATGGGGTAGGACATAGGATACTTTTTATCGCGATATTCCCTCGGGATCGAGACTTTGCGGGTGAAACCGCGGGGCGCAGCTACTGTTTCAAATCTCATACAACACATGGTCAGTGGGTCGTCTTATGGGTGGCATTGCTAAGGTGTTATAATACATTTTCAATAACAATATTTACAATGACTCTGTTTATAATAAAACATGAATGACTGTATTTACGCTAGTGTGCATTATGTTTGATAGTAACATTTGCGTTATGTAGAGGCGCCTACTACGCCTATTCGATTTGACCAAACATGGCGGCCCAACAGCTGACTACAGGCCGGCACGGGGCGTGAGCGTCATCTCATGGCCCGCGAATTCACAAATTTACAATTAAATCCGAAGATGATAACAAATATTTTGCATCAAACTTGATACTTAAACCATTGTTAAGCATGAGTGAGCGAACGAGTAAAAATTCGGCGACCACGCCGGTTATCCATACCTGGCTAAAGCGTGATCAGACGCCTCTTCTTCGTACAAGTTATAATCTTCCACTTCTAGCAAACAAACGTCATTACCGTGTAATGACATTACTTAAGTACACTTATTACTTAATATTCATCAAATTTTGGAGGGATACGCACAGGAAAATCTTAGTAAATGATAAATTCACAGGCCACAATGGCGGGAAATGACAATGAGCTCAGTCAGGTGACGCTACACAAATTAGAGAACACACCAGTTTAGTAAACACAGAAATCACTCTCTAAAACATTCTTATGGAAGAAAGCAAAGTTAAGATAAACAATTTGAGTAAATTTTAAGCAATTATCTTTTAAAAACAGTAATTAGATAGAGGGAGTCAAGGGCAACGCGACATCAATGCTTAGTACACCATAGACTAAATTTTAGCTCCGTTCTACTTCTTCTACTCTACAAAAGAAAAAGCATAGAGAATGTTAAGTCTGAATAAAGGGCTTTGGAATCCCTTTCTGAATATTCAAAATCCAAAACGGTCAGAATGGCAATAAAAACTGCCACTTCTCAGTCAATTCAGATGTCGTTACTATCTCTAATCCTTGAAATTGACTGCTACTTGTCACTATAAATTCATTTTTTGTAAGCAAACTAAGAAGTCGATTTTATTTAGGGCTACCTAAATAAAATCGACTTCTTTTACGCAACTGTGGAACTGCAAAATACGAGGAACCATATATTCAGGGTTGCCAATGCCTATTTGCCAAATTCCCCAAAATCATTGGTGAAAATCCCCAAATTTGGGGAGAGCAAATGCCTGATTCCCCACAAATTCCCCACACAATTATTTCTTAAAATAAACTAATTTTTATATCTATTAGTAAGTCCTTTTAGTTTTAGTTTTTTTTTTTGTTAATTATTAATTCCATAAAAAATATAATGTTATAGTGTACTTAAAATAAACGTGAATTATAAAATACGATAAGTACTAAATAAGAGTAATTTCGCCATTCTGGAATAAATTTTTATAGAAAATACCAACAATATTTATCATTACAAAAATTAAAAAAAAAAAACATTCATTGTCTCTCACTTTGCCATACCTTTTTGGTGAGCATACTATTAGAAGGATTCAATTTTAGGCTACCCTCTTGTTTTTTTATCCCTTCTCTGGTAGCCATTAACGCCAATAAAGTATCTGTATCCGTTGTCAATTCAATGTAAAAAGCTTGACATGTTTTATAAAAGTCAGCAATTGCAAAATACGGAAAATTTTCATCTTTTTATACTTTTTGTAGCTTTGATTCCAATAAACATCTCATCTAAACCGAAAAAATGGGCTGCATTGCTGAATTCAGCGTTTAAAATGTCTCCACATGTGAAGAAATGGCGTTTCTGATTGAAACATGGTATTCAAGTCGGTTACCAGGGAAAGAACGGATCATGAATGTAATTTAATATTGGTTTGAATTGGTAAAATCCCAAATTCCCCACATATTCCCCACATGGAGCCTCTCCCCAAAAATTCCCCAATCGTCTTGAGATTCCCCACAGTTTGGGGAAATCCCCACAAATTGGCAACGCTGCATATATTTGCCAAAGATGCTAAAATACGTAAACTCTACTTTTACTTTGCACTTGTCTATTCTATCAGTTGCAACTTTTTAACCGAATTCCAAAAGAAGGAGCTTCTCAATTCTTTTTTTTTATGTTTGTTACGCGATCCGATTATTGAATTGATTTTGATGATTCTTGTTTGGTAGGTCATGCTTCAGAGGTGGTCCCATATCATTTTTATTAACTTTGCTTACGTAGTTTTTGAGTTAAATTCAATAATACGTATATTTCCACTTAGCCGATAAGGATGATGTTATAAGTTCTTGTCATTGTTATTTACACAGGTAATGATAATCGAATTTGTGTGGGTAGGTCCCACAACTAAAAAGTGAAAAATAAAACTTTTCACAAAAAAAAACAAACGACTTCCAAAAAAAAAAACTGAAAAATGATTTCGAAGTCGATGTCTTTGGTTTTGTATTTTTGTAATAAACGCGCCCGAATAGAATAACATTTCATAAAAACATTGAGTCGTTAAGTTGGTACATGGGGTATACTCCATTTTTATAAGGTTGGTTGCAGTGAAGCGTCTTGAATGCGGCAACCAATCGCTGGCAAGTTAAAATTTTGAATTATTATTTTCGAAGTGGGGATTTCGTCCTGCCGCCATATTGTGTTGAGCTGTGAGTGCTTGAAGTGAATATTTTACGTATTTCAGTGTAAATTCTTTTGTTAATATATTTTGGATTGATAAGCCATAAGGTAATCCTTGATTTAATATTAGTTTTTGTCATAATAGTCGCATTTGTATCTACAAATACGAACATTAAATACAATAGGACCTAACAAGCCGGTTGCTCTAGAGTTTTGCAGCATCGGTAAGCAGTATTGATGCAAGTACTGGTCGCAGTACTTTCGAAATTAATATTTCTAAAGTTTCATGCATGCTCTGTGCCAAGTTATCGGAAATTCATTTCTCTAAGATAATTTCTACGGTAGAAGGTTCGGTCCTGTTCAGAATAGTTTTTGATTACACAAGGGTGGTGGTATGGTGCCCGTAAAGTTGAATTGACACTTATCTACACGAGCCTCAATTCATTAATAAGTATTTTATTCCAGATTTATTGTGTATTTTCCTGCTATTGAGAATGATTCACTAGTTTGAACTGATCTAAGTAGGTACCTACCTACTTATAAAACGTTTTCCGGTAAATAGGCACGTTCTTTGTGATTAACAAACAACGGAACGATGAATCATCGTTGTGAGTAACTGGGGAGACAGTAGAAACTGTAAAACAAGGGTGCCATAAGTGAATGAAGTAGGTACCTACATCCTGAGCGTACGACATTATTTTTTAATTAAATTCTTGTTTATACTGGTTATGTATCATTATAAAAGATTTTAAATGGTATGTTTTGTCTCTAAGCTTAGCCGAGAATTTATACGAGATGGACTTTCAAAGTAGGTACGTGATACGTTCCCTTTGTGTTGTGTATCGGCAACTGCATTGAACTGTGCTGTTGTTAATTTAGCTGAATTATTAGAAGTAATAAGAGCGACAATTTCCACTTCATGAATAATCCATTATGTACTTACAAAATCCGGTTGAATTTTAATTGGTACTCAAGTTATAACATGTTTCCTTGATTGCTGAACATTTATTCAGCACCCGAGTTACAGAACAGCAGTAACCTTGGCGGTCGACAACCCCCATGGGTTTAAATCTTGTGAGTTCGGTCTCGGCCGTAGTTCCGTCTCTGAAACTAATGTAATCTTACCCTAAATAATGTAAATTCTTCAGTGAATAGTACCTCAAAAACTTGGATGGCAATGTTAATGTTGTCTTATATGGTTTCATAATGGGGGCGGGGCGGGTTTAGAAGTATATCCAGATTCGTGTCTTGTAGGCCATTATATCATTGGAAAATTTAAAGCACAGCAGAAGCGGTGGAAGGTGTAAGCAACGTGGGCCCTCGCATACGGCTTCGAGGTCAGAGGGACTTGCGCCCCCTCGCAGCTTTCATCAACATATGAATATTTTTACATTAGGCCATCAAAATAAAATCTAACCTGACCAAAGCGAGGTTAAAAATCAGTCGAAGCCTAGGTTTCCGTTTTCTTTTAATTTTCTCTTTAATAGACTAAGTCACTCCTACTACGTTTCTGTATGAATTTTCAAAGGAAATTCGTAACCAATGCTAGACGGGATGCTAAAATATCGAGCTCGCATCGCTCGCTCTTTCGGCGTACGTTTTTTTAATTCTGGAAGTTTGCTGCTTATGTCGACAAAATAACTCCTATTTCTGTATAGGTGATAGAATTTTCGGGCAACGCCTCCGTCAACATCATTCGAACACCAAAAGATCCTTGTAGGTTTGTAAGTTTAGTGTGTGTGTAGTGTAATGGTTATGGCGGTCATGTCATCATGATAATACTTTTGCTGGAACAAGCGAAAAACCGGCCAAGTGCGTGTCCGGACCAGGGCGTTTGTGCACTACAAGGAATTTTACTATCCGGCAGTCCGATTTTTTACGGTCCGGTGTTAATAACACCTTTATTTCGAAGCAGTAAGGTCTGTTTCCGTACTCCAAGTAATACTACTGCGTTCACATTTTTATTGCCGGACAGTAAAATTCCTTGTAGTGCACAAACGCCCTATGGGTTTCCGGTTCCGTCGTTTGATGTTATGCATGAAAAACTAAGTTATTTCTACGGTTGTGACCGAAAATAACCTATATTCCACAAACTATTAGGAGTGAGGCGTATTTATCGTCACAGATAGAAATAACAGATATAAAAAAAAAAGTAATAAAATCTAAAACCCAACTACGACTAGGTACAAGACACCTCAGACAGACAAATTAAAAATCCGGAGTCACGTTTTTTATTTTTTAGTTCCTGACTTTATGTCCTCTAGAGGGCGCCATTTTTAATGCCATTTAATGTGACGTCACATAGCCTATAACCAGCGGCCGATCAAGACACTTCCCAACGATAGCTCATTTGTCAAATTGTCATGAATGGTTTAGAAGATAGGAGGGAATAGATGAACATACATACATACCGGTCAAAATCATAACCCTCCTTTTTTCTTCGCCGTAGTCGGGTAAAAATAGCAGATAACACTACTTGTTCCTAACAATAAAACATATCAGTCTGTTACTTAAAATAACAGATCCTCAATACCGCGGCTGAAACTGTTAAAACTTCGGATACGATTTTCGACTTTAACGAAAAGAAATAAAGAAAAATTGTTTAATCGTACCATGTTGGGTATCAAATGAAAGGGCATAATGAGCACAGTTCAAAAATATATATCGCACCATCGGAGGAAGAAGGGCATAACTGACAAAAAATTGAAAAATGACTTAAGCATGCCAAAGTGCTTTAAAAAGTCCCTTTTATCCGGAGGAACAAAGACCCGTATCAAAATCGGCCGCTAGGGGGCAAAAGTGCCTTTGTCATAATAATTTTTTGTTGCATTTTTTTTACCTCATTGGTCAGTTGCGCCACCGCCACCTCGCGATTTAGTTATACGAGGCATGCCTTTAAGTTTTGTCGTTTGAAGAAAAAAACACAACTAGAACCTTATAGTACTTTTTATTGTTTTTCAAAGTATTCACCACGTAGCTTAATACACTTTTCCATTCGCTTAAACAAGTTATTATAACATTTATTCCACTCTAAAGTGGGGGTGTTCAAAATGGCTGACTTGAAAGCATCGACTGCTTCTTCACCGGACTGGAACCTTTGACCACGAAGACTTTTCTTTAATTTTAGGAAATGTAAAGAAATCTGGTTAGGGCTTAAGTCAGGACTGTATGGAGGATGGTCAAGAATTTCTACTTTTTCCTGCTTCAAATACTCGATCGTTTGACAGCGCTGTGTGAGCTTGCGTTGTCGTGGTGCAGGATGATGCGTCGCTTTGAGTTAGAATTTCGAAGTTCGGCGATGACTTGTGGTAAACAAACTGTGGTATACCACTCTGCGTTAACCGTTCTACGACCTTCAAGTGCAATAGTCGCAACATGGCCGGTTTTTCCAACGAACGTGGCCACCGTCTTCTTTGAAGTGCTTCGAGAACGAACAACTTTAGTCGGCTTTGGCTCGTCTTGAAAGACCCAGATTGGAGATTGTTGATTGGAATCAGGATCGTAGGCATAGATCTAAGATTCGTCACCACTGATGATATCGTAGACGTGATTTGATTGTCCTCGGTTGAACCTTTGCAGAGTTTTCTTACACCATCTTGCCTTGTGATCGTCGGAAAGCAGATGCGGTATCCAACGGCAAACTAGCTTTCTCACACCAAGCGCTTAGTGCAAGATCGATCTTCTGAATGGTTGACCCTGAGATGCCTAATAGAGCCTCTATCTCTCGATACGTCACATGACGATCTTCGAGAATTAGTTGTCTCACAGCAATGATGTTATCTTCAGTGAAGACGGATTTTGCGCGTCCTTCGCGAGATTTTTCACTAACACTAGTATGTCCACGCTGGAATTCTAAATACCAGCGTTCGACAGTCCGCAGACATGGGGCTTCATCACTGAAAATAGATGTTAGCTCTTCAAAGCACTGAAGCCGTGTCAGGTGTCAGGCCTCTTCTAAAGTTGTAGAAAATTATTGCACAAACATTTTCCTTAGAAAGATTCATTTTCGTACGTAACCTGACAGATTCCAATCGACGCTGTGACTAAACAATAGCATTAATCCTAATACTTTCAACAGTTTTGAGATTCCAAATTTTAAACACATTCGAATATATATATTTATTTATTTATTAAGGTTCACCCACAGCACATACATACACATACATAAACTAAATCATACAGTAATATTCTAATATATATGCCAATTACAGGTAAACACAACATTGACAACAAAGACGCCAGATTACCGCTTAGTTGCTAACTTAGGTCTAGGTGTACAATCGAGGAAAGAAAATGGGATATTAATTTGATATAGAACAGTTCCAAATTCAAAATTGCCGGGAAATATGGAAACGACAGAACTTAAAAGGCATGCCTCGTAAGCTGGAGTGTCGAAAGTCATTAAGGTGAATATGCCCTTTTTCATTTGAGTTTTCTGGAAGGACAATGTCACATGTCTTTTTAATGACCACATATTTGGAGGAACAAAGCCGTTCAAACTGTTGCGGCGTTGTTATTCCAGTAAATTAAAAATTATGAGCATTTTTTGACTAAATTAAGTGTTTTGTGGCTTTCTGAAAGACTTTTTGAGGACTTTTATATTTTTGTTATTTACTGAAAGAAAAATGCTACCCGTCGAATTAAAATTTTCTTACGTTTTGAAATTTGCAGGTCAGTGTTAGATTGTATCTTGATCAAAATATGATTCACAATCTTATCAAATAAAAAGTTAGATTTATTCCGAATAAATCTCTATTGGAAAAGTTCTGAGGGAACAAATTTAACTTAAAAATATTGATGATTCTTATGGTTCTAATTATGTAAATACATATTTGATATAGTTGCCAAACATTATTTTGATTTGTATTTCACGGGCTACCTCTGTGCAATCACCGTAATATTCCGTGTTTATATTGAAATAAAAAAGACATTGTCAATGTGACATTATAAATGATAAATAGAAATACTGTCAAAAATTCTACAGACAGAGATATACAAATCTTTGTCTGACAAATTTTTGACATCTCTAATTTTAGATGTTTTTTGAGACTTTTAAAAGACTTTCGCTTATGATTTTTGGATATAATAAAAAAAATAGTGCCTATAAATACTTTAAATAACAGGTAAATACAACATTTTTGCACAAAAAGACTTATTCCAAAATCTTCCAAAATGAAAGTGTAAAAAGGGCCATAATTACAAAATGATTAAAATTTTGGCTGAACAAGGGCATAAATAGGGTACACCGTTATTTAAATAAAAAATCGTAAAAAATAAACATAATATTTTACTCTTCTAAACAGCATGCTTCTATTCACAACAATATAGGACTGATTTTATGCATAGAATAATTACTTCAAAGTAATATATAGCAGAACAATACGGTATTGAATGAAAAAAATATCTTAAAATCACTAAAAGTGTAGTTAGGCCCTTGTTCCACCGATGGTGCGATATATTATATTTATAACCCCAAAAGAATAAAAAAAAAGCAATAAAAAGTAAAACCCAACTACTTACGACTAAAAAGGTATAAACAAGACACCACAGACAGACAAACTAAAAATCCGGAGTCACACATAATCTGTTCGATTTATGCCCTAACACGTGTCTCCGGATTTTTGTCTATCTGTGGTGTCTTGTTTATACCTTTTTAGTCGTAGTTAGGTTTTTAGTTTTTATTACTTTTTTTATATAAAAGGAAACCATGACTGACAGAGATCTATCAATTTTCATATACGGCCTCTTAATAATCACTAAGAAACCTCAAAATCTTTTTAATATGGGGTCCAAAGATACCCCCACGCTTATTTTATCTCTCTCGGTTACATGTATGGAGAGTGCAACCACTAATAATTGTTTTCTAACGTTCACTACGACTACGCCATAGTTTAGCGATGCACAGAAAATGCCTTCTTTCCATATTTTATCCATGTAGTGCTAAGTCTCAGAGTAAAATGGCTGTATAACATGCGGACGGATGGACTGACGAAATTATAAGGGTTCCGTCTTTGCCATCTGGCTACGGAACCCTAAAAAGTAGGGGCAGTCGACCGCACGTTTGTGGTAACACTGACCTTGACAAGCAGGCCTAGCTTAGTACGGAGTTTCAATAGAATAAGGCCCGTATTAAAGAACCTCACTCAAGACTCAAGCATTACTTAAAACTAATTTCAACCAATCAAAAGGCTTTAAACGAGTTTTAAGTAATGCTTGAGTTTTGAGTGAGGTTCCGGAATACGGGCCTTAGGTCAGGGAGCAAGAATCACCTATAAAAAAAATCTGCGCGGACGGTCGAATTTATCCCGCACGCTATCAAAAAAATCGTATGTTCCCGTTGTCCCCGTAGGCCATGTACGGGGGTTAAAAGGGACAAAGGAAGTTTAATAAAATAATTAAAATTACTTCCCGTTGTCCCCGTACGCTGTCCCCGTTAATTTATTGAAATATGTACTTTCGTATTATTGTCCGTAGTCCCCGTTGTGGTGTTACAGCGTAGCCGACATTGAGAAGTGATTTTAATTAATTTATTAAATTCCCTTTGTCCCCTTTAACGGGGACATGGCCTAGGGACAACGGGAATACACGAAAAAATTCGAAAAAGTTCCGTTGCCAAATGGAAAAAACGGAACCGTTATGAATTCGTAATTTCCGGATGTCAATTTACTCGGAGACTATTTGCACCATATAATTTTAAAGAAGGCATTTACATTTATTCTGTGCACCGCTAAACAAAGTCTTAGTGCAATTACGAAAACAATAATTGGTGGTGGCAACATAGTCCCCATACATAAACGAGGGATGAAAAAAAAAATCGGCGAAGTGCGAGTCAGACTCGCGCACGAAGGGTTTCGTACCATTGTCTATAAAAATGGCAAAAAAATCATCCCGCTCTTGGCATAAAAAATTTTGTCATAATATTGTTTGCCATAACGTTTTCTCATAACTTTTATTGTCATAATAATGCTCTGGCATAATAATATCTTGGCATAATGCTAAGGTTAGCATAACTGTCATTTGGTCTAATTTATGTTAGCATAATTTGGAGTTACATAATTTTTTAAGGCATAATATTTATTCGTCCATTAATCTTAAGCCATAAATATAAATATTATTTATACTAACGATTAGCAAATTTTTGTATGACAACGTTTCATTTGGTAGAATTATTGTTATTATAATGACACAAAAAGTTTGGGACATTTATCATTTGTCAAACATTTCAATCTTAGGTTACGATAGGTTAGGTTAGGTTAGAGTATGACAAACAACGAGCGTGTCGCGGCAGCGGCCGGCGAAGTGCTAGAAGCAAATCGTTTTTGTAGAAGGAAACAGTTAGGTTAGGTCACATTAAGGATAAAGTAAAAAACACTCACTCAGTGAGCACTCTTCATTACACTCACTCGTTTTAAATTGAACTACTTGAAAGTTGGCATTTTAAAAAGTGTCATTATGAAAAGCAGACCAAACGTACAGTTGGTAACTGTGAGGTAGGGAAATAAAACAAAATTATATGATAGGTTGGCAAATGATTATTCGGTGAAATAAAATTCTGCTGGTGAAATAAAACGGTAGTTGCCAAGTGAAAATCTGGCAAACAATTTTGGGCGAAAGGGCAGAGAACCGATTTTTTCAGTGTTTTTATTACTCTCTTAAAAAACGAAAGACGTGGCAAAAACCAAAAATACAAAACCAAAGGAGTGAGTTATATTAGTATTTATTATTTTTATTCCAAAGAACATTATGTGTAAATATCATTATGCGTATAAAACATTATGCTGCATTATTATTATGCTAAAAGTATTTATGGCAATTATCATTATGGCAAAACATTTGTGCCTAATAATATTATGCGTAATGATCATTATGCTGAATTTCGTTATGCCAATGTAAATTATGACAATCTATTTTATGCTTAACATTAGTAAACCGTCTGTTGTATGGGAGCCCCCTTAAATATTAGTTTTATTTTAATTTAATTATTTATTTTTTAAATGACTATATAACTAAATATTCTGTGAATATTTCAACCGTCTACCTGTTGCCGTTATCAATATAGAGCAAAAAAATCCCGTTTGTTGTATAGGAGCCCCCTTAAATATTTATTATATTCTGTTTTTTGTATTGTTAACAGAAATACATAATCTGTGAAAATTTCAACTGTTTAACTATCACGGTTCATGAGATAAAGCCTCGTGAAGTCGTGACAGACGGACAGACAGACAGTGGAGCCTGAGTAATGGGGTCCCGTTTTACCCTTTAGGTACGGAACCCTAAAAAGCACGTAACCGAGTGGGGTATTGTTCATGAAATACTACGAAATATAAACTTATTTTTGCGGTCGATAAACTCAATACTTATGCATTTATGCATAAATAGATATTCATCCCAACTGCTGCCCCTTCACGTTACGTGATCCGACACTCACTTAGCCGGTTTATATACAACGTGCCGCTAGAATGGCGACATTAATTTACCACACGGGTAGGGCTAGTGGCCAGTAAACATAAAAATTATAATAAAATAAAATAATTCGTAAATTGAAAAATTTAAATTTTCAAACAAACTAAATAATAAAAAAATAACCAAAATTGAGATCACTCTGTGTAAAAGATTCATTCATGAAGCTACCTACCAGCTGGCTTTGTCGGCATAATTTCTAGGAAATTGCGCGGCTTTCCTTCTATTTGTCTACATATGATCCGTGACCCCGGCAAATGGCCTCTTCGCTACAATTCTTTAAGTATAGGTTGCTCCAGGATGGTAATTTAGAAAATTGTAAATAAATCAATAAATAATAACGTTTAATGAAATTCAAATATTTTCTTATAACGAATACGCGAAATCGTATACGTGTCTTAAATTAATGTCGCCATTGTAGCGGCACGTAATACTAGCTGACGCCCGCGGCTTCGCCCACCACTCTATCCATTGGTGAAAACAGCATAAAAATCGGTGCAGTAGTTTTTGAGTTTATCGCGAACCGACAGACAGACAGACGCGGCGGAGGGCTTTGTTTTATAATATTATGTAGTGATATATAGAAGACTAGCTTCCGCCCGCGGCTTCGCCCGCGTGGTACGTCAATAAAAAGTAGCCTATGTCCTGTCTCAGGCTCTAGAATATCTGTGTACCAAACAATGACTATATAGCCTCTTGACTGCTCATACGGGCGTCTCGGGCTCACGACACATCAGTTCAATTGAACTGATACTAAATGACGATATGAGTGGCCATTTTAGTTTTGACCAGTGGTTGGAACTCTGCACACGCGGTTATTTTGATCTTTAAAAACATAATAATAAACAATTATGAGTTATTGTTCGGTTAATTGGTGTGGAAAATCGTCTAGAACATCCAACTATAAAAAAGATAGCATTACTTTTCATCGGTAAGTACAATATATTATTATTTGTAATTTAATAATATTATGAATTTATTGCAGGGCTCAAGATAAACTGGTTGATACGTAAAGGTTCACAAAAAAAGTACACCGCGTTGGATGTCTTTTTGAAAATTCCCTTACCCCTTTGCAACCGGGAGCTACAAAACTCGCATAGATCGGCAAAAACTTAGTAAACGTTTTAAAACTGCTTAAGCGGTTCTGGAAAAAATACTGAAAAAAATCTCATGACAGCTGGTCTTCAGCAATCAGACCCTCACGTTCGTGAGGTTCAGGAATAATTTGCTAGTCGCACGATCGTGAGTATGTGTAAATAATGAATGATTTAGTTCGATAATTCACATAAATTAAAATAAAATATCAATATTTATGTTCCGTATTTACTTTAATCAGTCAGTATTATAAGAAAACTAAAATTATTTAATAAAATCAGGTATTACAAATGAGATCTTCTTAATTTCTACAATCAGAACAAAAATAAAACACAAATAAACTATAATCACTTCAACAATCAATGAGATCAACAATCAATTAAATCGATATTTGTATTATTGTGTATGATAAGTCTTAAAACAATTTTTATCGCGAGATAAACATAAATACACGTCACATTTTTCACACCTAATTTTAGAACGACTGCTGCAGGTTTCCAACCTACAGGTCCTCGGCGCTTTTATGTCGTCGCTGGTGGGAAAATGCTCGTACCCATCATATCGTTTCTCTGCTGACGGTCTATTCGCTGGTCTATATATTTTATAATCGCGACGAGGTACTGACAAGTGGTCATCATCTTCACTGTCCCTTCGAGCTCTATCTGGACAGCAAGATAAGGCATCGGCCACATCCAAGCGGAAATCGAGTAAAGGCATCGTGTCTTTTCTGGGATAATTGTTACTCTTGCAGTCGTTTCTATACAGCCTCCAAGAGTTCACCAATGCGAGGTCTAAAAAGTGCGTTAACACTTTTAAGGTCCATTTTTTTGTTTTGATGAAGGTTCTGTAATATTCCATCTGTTGATCGAGTACATCGACTCCTCCCATGTATTGGTTATAATTTTTTACTACTTTTGGAGCAGTAACATCGACGTACTGCCGAATGCTTTTATCCCACCTTTTCACAACTGTCGTCGCACCGGAACCAGTACAGTTGGATGCAAGTAATACGGATTTATTATCTTTCCACTTTACTATTGTAACAGGTTCACAAACAAAATGTTGACTTTCACCACGAGCCATTTGAGAATCCGTTTTAAATTTTACTGTAGCTCGGTCAGGGATACGATTTAGCATTATTGTCCCCGTAGAATGCAGATTCAACTTGTTCATTTCTTCAATCAAAGGAACGGTGGTGAAATATCGATCGTGGTAAACACAACTGCCAGGGGGAATACTCTTAGCCAAGTGTAAGATTACCGAAGGACCGAGACCGAGATTCGTGTCACCAAACATAGTTCTTGCACCTCTGTAAATATCAAAATCTAACATCAGCCCTTCACTAGTGGTGAGGACGAAGTTTTTCAACCCCACAGGCCTGGGTTTGTTCTTCACAACCTGACGTAGTTGACAACGGCCTGTAAATGGTATCATCTGTTCGTCAATTGAATAAAATCCCGGCACCCTCTCTAGTTTATTACAGGCACGCTTAATTTGATCGATCATAGGTTGAACCTTCCATAGTGGATTATCGATTTCAGTCGCAGGTGGAGAATCGGAGTCAACTACGTGTAGTGCATTGCGGAGGGTAAGGAACCTGTCCCGTGACATTAAACTGCTGATGATTTCCAACCTAGTACCAGCCCTCCAATACATAGGCAGTCGGGGGTAATGAAGACATCCCATGAGTATTTGTATTGCAACGAGCTTTGCAATCTCACTGCTTGTACTTTTCAATTCACGGCCAGTAGTACGTAAGTAATATAAATTAGTACAGTGAGCCATCTTTTCTGTAAACGCGTTATCTATGTATTCACGAAAGTATTCGATGGGACGCCTTACTGGTTTTGTAGGCAAGGGAAGATAGTCATGCAGTTTATCTACGAATGGAGCCTGCTTCCATATTCTTTTCCTGCTACTTGGTGTGGAAGCAGATCTTCCTCGACTACATGGTGTCGACGTCGATCTTCGTCCTCGAGTACTTGTGGTTGATATCGGTCGCTCAGAAGATACATGTACTGACCTTTGTCGATGTGATGACCGACGTGACGTGGATGATAACGATGGGCAAGGCGGCTGCATATTTGATGGAGACTGAGTCCTCGACGGAGTAGGATGTTGCGCATTCAATGAAGCAGGAGGTTGCGGCGCCGATGAAGCTGGGGTTTGCGGCGCCGATGAAGATGGAGGTTGCATCGCCGGCGGAGATGTCAATGGTATCGTATGGTTAATAATTTCTTCATCTTCGTTAGGATTGTCACCATCGGAGAGATCTTCACTAGCCAATTGAGCAAACAGGGTATTTGGTTCAAAATCCAATTCGTACTCGTCATCCTCAAAATCTTCAATCTCCGATAGATTTCCGTCCAGCAATTGATCTAATATTGCATCATCCGTAATTCGAACCCCTAATAAAGAAGAAAAGGCCATTTTAACACACTATGGAACCAAAACAACAAATAAAACACAAAATAACAAAATGTAAAAACTTCACGTGTTACGACCGATGTTGCATGATCGTGCGTGTTCAATTTTGACAGAAAATTATTACGAAACTGATGGTCCAATTAGCTAAAAATCTGATGACTATGTCTGAAGAAACATATATTTAACCAAATATTATCAAATAATATCAAATATTCCAATACAAATACTAAAAATCGATCTACTTACGTGCGGAGGCGCGGGAATCTAAAAACGCAGCCATCCCTCACTCGGGTTTCGACGAACTGGCAGGACAAAACGTGCGCGCACAATGCAAAACTATTTTTTTACTCATTCTTACATAGACTCACGAACGATCGGGCTAGGTTGCGTTCGCAAAAGTTGTTTCAAATTTTGCCTAGAATTTAGTTAAGTCAAAACTCACGGTCATTTCAACTCGGGTGGAAAGGGTTACTCTCACTAGGGTATTGCAATACGTCTGTCCCTTTTTATCTGCACTTATACTGGAGGGAGAGTGTTGTGATAACTTCATAATAAAGCAAGTATATTATTGACGATAAAAATTACGATGTTTCCTAATGGTAAAAAGTAACATGTACATGCACAAGTACTTAATATTAGGTCTTTACCTATGAAATTGCCGTTTTGTATGAAAAAAATGAAACGAATTTTTTTCATGTATTTTTTATTTGTATTAGTCGAAGTAATCACCCATGCAATCAATGCATCTTTGCCAACGCAGTGGCAGTTTATTGATGCCCTTCTTAAAGAAATCAGCTGGACGGGAGGCAACAAATTCTTCAAAGGCATTTTGTACTGCCTCTCGGGTATTGAATTTTTTTCCTTCCAAGAAGTTATCCAAATTCTGGAAAAAGTAGTAGTCTGTAGGCGCAAGGTCTGGTGAGTAGGGCGGATGACGGAGAGCTTCCAACCCCAGTTCTTGCAACTTGGAGACCGTCTGCTGTGCAGTATGAGGTCGCGCGTTGTCGTGCAGGAGCAGCGGAGACGAGCGATTGACCAATGCTGGTTGGAGATGTGCCAGCTTCTCCATCATTGTGTTCAGTTCTTCACAGTACACATCTGCAGTAATGCTCACCCCGTTTGGTAAGAAGCTGTGATGAATCACACCGGCGCTAGACCACCAAACAGTGACCATCACTTTTCTAGGGGTAAGTTTTCGTTTAGAGCATTGTTTAGGTACTGAACCAGGATCCAACCAACTTGCTGAGCGCTTGCGGTTATCAAACAGAATCCATTTTTCATCGCAGGTAACAATGCGGTTCAAAATTCCTTCATTTGTGTGTCTGTTGAGCAGTGCAAGGCACGCCTCGACGCGTACTTCGCGTTGGCGATCATTGAGTTCGTGGGGCACCCATTTGTCAAGCTTTTTTACCTTGCCAATTTGACGCAAATGGACCAATATTGTTTTGACGCTTACGTCGAAAGCTGCTGCTAATTCAGCCGTAGATTGTGTATCATCAGCTTCCACAATCGCCTTTAATTCGTCATTGTCGACCAAAGTCTTCGGACGACCGCGAGGTTCATTTTTCAGGTCGAAATTTCCAGAACGGAAGCGAGCAAACCAATAACAGGTGGTGCGTTGGTTTGTAGTGTTAGCTCCGTAAACGTCGTTGATGTTGCGTGCCGCTTGTGCTGCGTTGCTGCCACGACGGTACTCATATTCCATAATTACTCGAATTTTTAACGTATCCATGATGACGAAAAAGATTGAAATGCGATGAAAATGTAACACTAATCATTAAACAAATGACTTCTTTTGAAAAAAGAATTCCATGGTTTTAAAATAAAATTAATGGTGGTGCGTTGGTTTGTAGTGTTAGCTCCGTAAACGTCGTTGATGTTGCGTGCCGCTTGTGCTGCGTTGCTGCCACGACGGTACTCATATTCCATAATTACTCGAATTTTTAACGTATCCATGATGACGAAAAAGATTGAAATGCGATGAAAATGTAACACTAATCATTAAACAAATGACTTCTTTTGAAAAAAGAATTCCATGGTTTTAAAATAAAATTAATTTGAAATTAGAATTCTTAGCCAAACAAAAATTATTTTGATTTGAAATGGCCAGTACTGCAGAACGGCAATTTCATAGGTAAAGACCTATTATTTACATTTTAGAATTCAAAATATTCCGTAACCTTAAGAAAAGTGGATTAATGCAGTTCACAGAGAAAATGTTAATCCAAATAAATATAGCGTTGTTTGTTCAAGGCATTTCACAGCAGATTAAAAAGAAGTAATAGCAATGTCATTTCCTTTCAGATAGAACAATAAATTCTCATAAGTGAAATTCAAATTAATTATTGTTCAATTAGGAAATCACCGAATCGACGTCGATTTTATCGATATCGATATTATTGTTGCAAAACTGACTTGTGCCTCACTATGTTTGGGACTTTCATCCTGACATTGTTGCATCGGCCAATCACAAACGCTGTAATGTCTTCATCCCCCGGCCCGCATTGTGTGGCCCGGTGAGTCGTGTGCCTAGACGAAATCGGTTTATCAGCTCAAGTGGTTTAATACTCTTTGGTACCAAAGGAGAATGCCAGGGCTTCCTACACGACTCGGCCAGAACCGACAAAGATGAACTATATTTCATAAAAAAGGAAAATACATATAGAATTTGATAGTATAATTAGTTTTCTATTAGAAGCACACCAAAAAAAGATAAAGTTTTTTTTTAAGTTGACCACTTGGCACTTCTGATTTTAACGATAACAAAAAATAAACGACCTATTAAATGAATTAATGACTTTTAGCACATTATCCTCAGTTTCAACAGTCAAGGTAGTCGTATATGGTAAAAAAATCGGAGTCCAGTAACAGCAATATACAAACAAAACTAAAAAAAATACGGAAATACTTCGTTGCTCGTCATACCACACGGGAGAAGTCACAGACTACTTAAAGAACGGAGAAGTCAAACCTTTTGACAATGACAAAAAAAGCCAGTTAAAGTTTTATATCAAGTGCTGCCAGCAGCACTATCATTACTTTATTAGGAATAAACTATTCTAAACGGTATCGATAATCGAATTAAAAATTATTTTTAATTATTACATTACTATAAAATAAAATTATCTTATTCAAAAATGTAACTAAACGCTATTTACTAATATAAATGACGAGTAACGATTATGTTAGTAATAAATTCACTTACGTATCTATATATTGATATTATTGTAATCGATTTGCAAGTGCAATTTCATATCGATATTGTTTTATTTTGGTATTGGCAACATTTCTTATTGAAATTGTAGCTATGGAATGTGTTGTTAAATTGAATAACTATTTAAAATGACTTTTCAACGGGGTGGTTCTACAGATTTTATTTATATTGTATAATTCTTACTGTTTTTTATTATGAATTATCATTTGTCGGACGCTACATAAAATTCGAGCAGATTCTTGGCATTGTCCTTTCCCGTGAAACTACATGAGAGATTGGGCGTTTCTGCCCTGGAGCCCAATAGCGTTAAGATATATACCCAATGGAAAGATCTCATCAAGAAGAATATTTTTTATTCTGAAGACTTCTCTTGATCGTTAGTACGAAAGGAGCTACAGAGCTTTAAGTGTGAGTGATGAAATATTATTGTAATTCTTGTATTTCGTCAATGAAATAACTTTTAATGATTCAGTGCCCTGCAAACATCAACTTTGAAGCCTATAAGCGACCATTTTAAAACATTGGTCTCCAATAGCTGCCATTTTAGGAACAATGTTTTTAAGAGTCGGTCGACCGGACACATCGTTAAGCCTGACGCGTACCCCAATAGAGTTGAGATATATGCCAATGGAAAAATCTCTTCAAGGCTAATATTTTGTGATAGGACGCTTCTCTCGATTGTTAGTACGAAAGGAGCTACAGAGCTCTAAATGTGAGTAATTAAGCATTAGTGAAAGTCAGGTATTTAGACAATGAAATAACTTTTACTAACTTAGAGCCTGGCAAACATGATCTTGCAAACCTATAAACGGCCTTTTTGAAACGCTGGCCTCCTAGATGCCGTTTTGGGAACAATGTGTTTAAGAGTCGATCGGCCGTACAAATCGTTAAGCCTTCGTTAAGCCTGCCGCATCCCCCAATAGAGTTAAGATATATGCCAATGAAAAGATCTCTTCAAAGGAAATATTTCGTGATATGACGTTTCTCTCGATTGTTAGTACGAAAGGCACTACAGAGCTCTAAATGTGAGTAATTAAGCATTATTGAAATTCATCACCTATTTAGGTCATTAACTCTGTACTGACTAATAATAGGCAAAAGTCGTGTTTGTAGCATAGGTTATCCCTAAAAAGCTCTTTTCATTGGTGTGTATATCTTATGGCTATTGGGTCAAAAAAAATCCTTAACTTCAATGCCCCAGTAGTAACACTTATATATCTCACTAACTCCAAACCACAGATATTATAATACTACGTACCAGGGCCGCAGCTACCCTACAACCCGATTCCTATCGGCTTCCTTTCTGAACTTCGGAACAAAACCACTCTATCCTCATTAACACTTATATATCTCACTAACTCCAAACCACAGATATTATAATACTACGTACCAGGGCCGCAGCTACCCTACAACCCGATTCCTATCGGCTTCCTTTCTGAACTTCGGAACAAAACCACTCTATCCTCATTGAAAACTAACACAGTCAGTAGTGTTTAAAATGCCTGTTCAATAATCACAATAGAGGTATTTAATACACCATAAAACTAAAACTATACAAAACGCCCACATTCAATGTTTTGTCATTGTTATCTCCCGAACGCAAAAAAAAATTCTCTAAAATAACTCGGCGGTGCGGGCGGCTTGTCGTTGATTCAAAAATCAAGGCGTCATGACGTCACTTCGGTCACGTGACACCCCAGTTTCATACGGCTCCAGTAACCCGGCCGACAGCGAGTTATACCTACAAACAGTGATCGAAAATTGCTTGCGCGTGAACGAGATGGAGAGATATCGGTTCGGTAGTTTTCGTTGATTTTCGTAATGCGTTCGGCTCGGAGTTCGGACAGGAGACAGGACACGAGGACACTATTAGACGCTAGACATTGTGTGATTGCATGGTTGTGTTTGACGTAATCGCATTATTCATCATTTTATTTTGTTTACACTTGCAGTTAATTCACATTTTGTTGGTATTATTAATTGAAATCATTAGTTTATCAGTACGAGAATCGTAGTAGTAGTATTAGTTTGTTGGTATAAAACAGTGAATAAAGTGTTTTGACTTTAGTGAAAGTGTACGTTGTAATTATGTATGTGGGGTAAGTAGATAGTTAATAAGTTGAAATTTCTTAATAGATTTGAAAAGTTATTAGTACGATCAGTAGGATTAGGATGGCGGCAATAATTCGTCAAGGACTTTCTAATTAACTACAATGTCTTTTGCCCCGCGTGCGGGCCGTCTGGTAGCTTAGTGGTAGCCTATAAATTGTTGTTTAGGATTATTTTCTTTGTGAGGAAACATGCTTTCGTTTTCGTTTCGTTAGGCCGTGCTTGCTCAGATGTAAGTATAAATTACAAACGACGTGATGGTTTTTTCAAACATTCTAATGTTTCCCTTTACGATAAATATGAATGGCTGACTGGCAGTTGTAAATAAAATAAAATGTATTGTTTCCCTTGTTTACTTTTCTCAGATTCTAGTAGTTCATGTAATAAAGGGGTTTTTACATTCATAATCTGACGATTTTTCGCTAATTCGTTCGAAGCTCTACACCCGCGCGGCCAATTCCCTCTAGTGGCCGTGAGCGAAAACTCTGAACTGTAAAATGCCACTATCTCGTTCTTATACTGCCAAAATGCATTGCATTTCTGATATTTACGTTAGATGGCGTGGCGCTAGAGCGTAGGAGCTTAGTAAAATGTTTGAGCGTGCGTGGTTTGAAAGCGGGCTTTTTGAATGTGAGTTTATAAATAAGTTTGAGAAAAGTAGATCGAAATAGGAATTTAATTAAACGGTCTAATGACACCGTTCTTTTGTTAGGTAAACAAACAAGAAGTAGATTTTCGCGGCCATAAGGTCCGAAGTGACATCATAACAAGTATTATTAACCGGGTTTTTCAAAAAGGAGGAGGTTCTCAATTCGTCAGTATATATATATATATATATATATATATATTTTTTTTTGTTCATTTTTTTGCTCCGGGTTCCCACCCCCGAGAAATCACCCTTCGCCACTGCTACGTACAGATACCCAATCCCATACAAAGAAATGACACCACCCTAAGTCTGGCTATTCAGCTGGCTATTTTTCGTTCTCCATTTTTTGAACAGATGGCAGCATCAGAGACTGTAGTTTTTTTAACGCCATCTAGGAGTCTTGCCTAGATACTACGCAAGACTCCTAGATGTTTTTCTTCCTTTTTTACGTTTTTTCTTCCTAGGCGTTCAATTTTTATATTTCTACGTAAAGTACAAGATTAAAAAAAAAAATTGTTGTTTTTTTCCTTAATGAAACGACAAACGCAAGTTTTAAGTGACCCTGTCAACAAAATGTTCTCAACAAAATGATTTACAGATTGCTACTTTATCATTCTAAGGGTTCGAATTAAAGTAAACGGCTTAATTTAAGTTTTTTGTTGAAAATCCGAGATTTATGAGTGTAAATACATAAATCAGCATTAAACAAAGATGTTTTGATTTTTACTAATATTACCTCAGCCAAAATGTGTCGTATAACGCTTTTTAGTGATTGTTAATTTCATAAATTGTTACTTATGCTGCCATCTATGATTTTTTTTTAAGACTAATTATAATTTGTTCCGAGTTGAGACCCCATCCAAACTGACTAACAATATGCAAAAGTCGTGTTCGTACCAAAGGGTCTCCTTGGAAAGCTCTTTATATTGGTGTATATCTTATGGCTATTGGGCCAAGAACATTCCTTAACTTCGGTGCCCCAGTAGTCACCTATTTATGCAATTAACTCCGAACTGACTAACAATTCGCAATAGTCATGTTACTATCAAAGGTTCCCCTCAAAAAGCTAAAGCCGTTGACGTATATCTTATGGCTATTGGTCCAAGAATTTTCCTTAACTTCGATGCCCAAGTATTCACACCTATTTGGGTCATTTACTCCGAACTGACTAACAATTGGCAAAAGTCGTGTTAGTAGTAAAGGTTCTCCATGGAAAGTTCTTTCCATTGGTGTATATCTTATGGCTATTGGGACAAGAAAATTCCTTAACTTCGGTGTCCCAGTAGTAATACTTATTTAGGTCACTAACTCCAAACTGACTAACAATTGGCAAAAGTCGTGTTAGTAACAAAGGTTCTCATTGGAAAGCTCTTCCCATTGGTGTAAATCTTATGGCTATTGGGCTAAGAAAATTCCTTAACTTCGGTACCAAAGTAGTCACCTATTTATGCCATTAACTTCGAACTGCGGAACAATTGGCAATAGTCATGTAAGTAGCAAAAGTTCCTCTCAAAAAGTTAAAGCTATTGATGTTTATCTTATGGCTATTGGGCCAAGGAAATTCCTTAACTTCGATGCCCAAGTATTCACATCACACCCATTTAAGTCATTTATTCCGAACTGACTAACAATTGACAAAAGTCGTGTTAGTAGGAAAGGTTTCCCTTGAAAAGCTCTTTCCATTGGTATACAGGGTGTTAGGGTAAACACCGTTATCCTTGCAACCAGTGGTTTGGTTTCATTTATAGAACGTAAAATCAATGGAAAATTACAACTTTTTTTTTCTTTTTTTTAATTCTACATTTTACCACAAGAGACGCAAGTTCGTTGTCCTACGCGCTAGGGCAACGAACTTGCGTCTCAACACGGGCGGGGGGTACGGGATGTGAACTGACCGGCCGCGAGCGCGACCCCTCCCTCAGTCAGTCAGCTGTTTCACTAGAGAGCACGGTGTCGGATAGAAACTTTTTAAAATCTTTTAATGAAAATGACGTTTTTTTTTTGTTGTGTTCGGTCATTTATTTTTATATTTAAGTCAACTACCCATGGTTTGAATGACAAGACTGTTTACCCTTACAGCCTGTATATCTTATTTTTATTGGGCTTCAGGGCTGATGCCATAGGCAAAAGCCCATTCTTCTTTGGTACACAGATATTCTGACTGACGTGAAAGCGCGACGGACAGACAGAGTTACTTTCGCATTTATAATATTAGTAAGGATATATAACATGGGAAGTGCCTAAACCTAATTCAGCAGGGCGAAAATTATTACTATGTTATAATCTGTCGAAATAAGCGACGTCTGCAATTAACTTGTCAATGATTATAAACATCTGTGTAGCAACGCTACTCTACCCTAGACTCAGACCCTAACTACTGTACTGTGTAGACCCTAACTACTGTTACGTCTCTTGTTGTACATAATATAGGAATAGATTTGTAAGTTAATTTATTCCGTCTGTTAGTCATATTATGACGGGTGCCGAGTTACTTGTGGTTTTTATCCACAACTGACCGCCGCTATCGATTTTCTATTGGCCGTGCACGTGTTCTGTACGGGGGTATGCAGTACTTAGTTGTTTGCACTACTTACTTCTATGTAATTCTATTATAGGTATTAGTACTTCCTCCTCTTTATTAAGTTTTCATTGTGTTAGACGAGATTTCATTTTTCTGGTTTACCGTTTAACGCTTTGTCAAAAGGGCTATAATTTTCCAGACGTTGACAACTTAAAGGGCTTAACTATTTACTGGTAAAAAAATAACTTGGCAGCTTAGAGTATCTTACACTGGAGATAGCGCGCAAATGTTCCAAACACAAAAGTCTGTCACTTTTGGCGGAATGGCAGGGGCGCGCCGCGCGGTAGCTTCTAGGAAAAAAAAACCAACCGACTTAAAAAAAACACTAAAAAAGTGAAAAATAACTATAATTTCGGAAGTCGATGTCTTTGCTTTTCAATTTTCTTTTTTTGCCACCGACTTCCGAAATTAAAGTAATTTTTCACTTTTTTTGTTTTTTTTGAAGTCGGTTGTTTTTTTTTTTGTAAAAAGTTTTTACCCCACACAAGTAACTACCTGCTATTTAAATAACAGTGACGGAGTCAAATAATCATATTATCTTCTACATAGACTAACTGGGCAAAATACGTAATAATGAAGCTAGCTCAAAAACTATGCAAGCAAACTTAATAAAATTTATATGGGACCACCTCGGGAGTATAACCCTTTCGAACTAAAAAATAATTTTTAAAATCGGTTCTCAAACGGCGGAGTAATCGGTGAACATACATAAAAAAAAACAATCATCCGAACGTAGTACCTCCTCCTTTTTTGAAGTCGGTAAAAAATAAACAATAGGCTGCTCGCCCGGAAACACGGTACCATCGATTTTTTTATCAACATCGATATTCATTCGGAATTTAGCTTGAATCCATGAAATAAAATAGCTGATGCATAAAATAGTTACATTCTAGTAAGAAGAAAATATAACTAGGTACAATTAAGGGCCTATACAACCTCAAATTGCTTAGCCTGATCCTCCGTACCGATTAAATATTTTAGCAATAATATTAGATGAGCATCAAAATGCAAGAAATTATTAAACTAAATAATGGCTCCTATTTTAAGGTAGCGAACATATTAATTTCGGACAAATTTGATTACCATAAAAAAGGTTATAGTGAGTCAATCTTAAAAGATAGACATGCTGCGCGGACTTTTTTTTAGAACTTTTAAAGAGGAACAATTCCATCATACATCATGATATTTACGTAACTTAAACCATTTACGCAGCGCACGCAACGAAAGCTCTCAAAAAGGAATATTTTTTCCCGTTTTTGCAACACATTTCATTTATGCTCCGCTCGTATTGGTCGCAGCGTGATTTTATATAGCCTATAGCCTTCCTCGATAAATGGACTATCCAACACAAAAAGAGTTTTTCAATTCCAACCGTAGTTCCTGAGATTAGCGCGTTCAAACAAACAAACTCTTCAGCTTTATAATATTAGTATAGTAAGTATAGTATAGTATAGTATATTAGTATTAAGTATTAGTATAGATATCTTTAAAAGTAATGCTTATTTACTGCAGCCAATTCGGCTACCGCCAAGACCTACCAATCAGAGACGGTTCACTATTTTACGGGTTATAAAATCGGACAGATTAAGCCTATAATACTCGTACAATGTTTGTTATCCCACTGTTAATATTAGTCGCCAACTCATCATGTCATTATTTATATTAGGTACGCCCCGCCTATAATTTTATTATATTTTATCACTCAGAAGTGCCACTTTTTAGAGTTTCCCGAAACTCAAAACGGTACATATTCGTCACACCATAATTTCGACAAAATAAATCCAAAGAATTCACAATCCATTCAATAAAAGCTGCTGCAGAAGAGCTTTTATTGAATGGATTGTGAGGTTACATAATAACAGTTTTAATATGTCAAGAAATGTCAAACGAAGGTTCGTAGTACGGTATTGCTAGGCAATATTCGGGCAGAAGGCGGCCTGGGTGTCACGTGACCGCTGACTGGCTCGTTTGACGATTCATAATACGAAATTGCAAGGCAGTTCTGTTTACGCCGTAAACTGCCTGGAATTAAGAGTTCATAATAAGGCCCCAGGACTGGGAATATCTCGGACAGGGCGAACTACCGGCCCATATCGCTAGCAACGATAATTGCTTAAGTGCTGGACGGTATGCTTGATTCCTGTCTTGATAAATGCATTAAATTACATGACGCGCAGTTTGGGTTTAGACCCGGGCTATCCACGGAAACAGCCATCGTTGGTCTCAAGCATACTGTCCAATACTACATGGATCGCAGGACACCGGTGTATGCGTGTTTCCTTGACCTCTCCAAAGCATTTGATCTTGTCTCATATGATGTGCTCTGGAGAAAGTTAGGGTACCGGCGGCATATATGTTGCAAAGCGGGGTGAGACAGGGAGGTTTGACGTCGCCCAAGCTTTTCAACTTATACATCAATGACCTCATCGTCGAGCTCAAACGTGTCGGTTGTTCGATTGATGGCATCTGCGTCAACAACATTAGCTACGCGGACGACATGGTGCTGCTGGGCCCGACGGTGAGGGGTCTCGGAGAGTTGTTAAGAGTGTGTGAGGCCCCGGTGGGTGCCCCGAGTGTTCACATAATATTACCCTAAATGGCTTGTGCATAAATCGTGTCACGAAATTTAAATACCTGAGACATTTAATTACCGAGGGTCTTGAAGACGATCTTGATATTGAGAGGGAGCAGGGCTTTAGCAGTCAGAGGTAATATGCTGGCACGCAGATTCTTCCGCTGCTCTGAACAGGTAAAGATATCGTTGTTTAAGGCGTATTGTCAAAGCTTTTATACGGCGAATCAGTCACCAAAAGATCGCTAGATCTACTAAAATATTATTATTACTGAACAGGTTTTGCGATGTGCAGCTGTTATGGGTACGAATCAAAGAGCATTAAACCACTTGAGAGCTGATAGACCGATTACGTCTAGGCACACTACTCACCACTGCGGGCCGGGGGACGAAGACATTACAGCGGTTGTGATTGGCCGATGCAACAATGTCAGGACGAAAGTCCATAGTAGGGCATGTAATATCGGAAGGTTTTCAATTCCGATATTAGATCTCAATATCGGAATTCCGATATTAATATCGGAATTTCGTTATTTCTTTAAAAGTGCACAAATTCGGTATGAGGTTGGATTGAGTGCAATAAAAAGCATTTTTAAATCGTATTCTTTAATTTAGTTCAAATATTAGTTGTTTTGTTATAAGTATGCCCACTGTAATTACTGTATTTACTATTTTATGATAACCTTTCAATATTATAAATATACTGCCCATTTTATCATGCACTTAATTTGTAACTTTTGTTATTTCAATCAATCTAGCTTTTTCACTGAGGTCGGCTTCCAGTCTAACCAGATACAGCTGAATACCAGTATTACATTTATGTGCGACTGCATAGCTGATTTCCACAACCAAGGAACTTGCAAAGACTGCTTGAGACTTCTGGACTTCTGACTACCCGTAAAGACTGGCAAAGATGTATGAATTAGGAGTGGGGGGTATTTATCGTAACAGACAGAAATAACAGATATTAAAAAATAACAGATAACAATTGTTCCTAACAATAAAACATATCTGTTACTTAAAATAACATATCCTCAAGACTGTTACCGCGGCTGAATAAAGAAGATATTCAATTGAGATTTCAATACGTATTTATCGTCCGTAAAAAAAGTAAGAGGCTGTTATTTAATAACAGATATTTGGATCTGTTATTTATTTGTAACAGTAACAGTGATATCAGATATCGTTTTTAACCTGTTAAAACCCATCTCTACTATGAATGACAGCCGGTACCAACTGCTTAACGTGCCATTTATGATCATCCTTCAATATTATTGCCTATTCTCACACATATTTAGTTACTTTTTGGTACTTAACATAACTTAACATCATGCGTGTATTCTTCGAAGTATTAGGCTATAGTACACCCACATTTTACCAGTTTTGCTCCAGTTCCATGTAAAAGGGGACAAGCCTATTGCCATCAATCGGGCTGTAATCCAGACTCTAGACTGCTACTGAGAAATTCCAGATGGAAAATCCTAATTGACCGGTCCGATTGAGACAGATAACACTATTATTGTTCTTGAATCGCATGCTTAGCGAGCTGGAAACGGGAATACGGCTACGCTACACAAGGATCTAAAATATAGGTATAGTTTAAAACTCAAAATATAGAAAAAAAAATCCGATATTGATATTCCTATATTGGATCACTCAGTATCAGAATTGTAATATCGGAACGTACGTTCCAAGATTCCGATATTACGAGATTCCGAGATACATGCCCTAGTCCATAGTGAGGCACAAGTCAGTTTTGCAACAATAATATCGATATCGATAAAATCGAATTTGAATTTCACTTATGAGAATTTGTTCTATCCGAAAGGAAATGACATTACTATTACATATTTTTAATCTGCTGTGAAATGCCTTGAACAAACAACGCTATATTTATTTGGAATAAAATTTTCTCGGTGAACTGCATTAATCCACTTTTCTTAAGGTTACGGAATATTTTGAAATCTAAAATGTAAACATTAAGTACTTAATGTTACTTTTTTACCATTAGGAAACATCGTAATTTTTATCGTCAATATATAGTTGCTTAATTGCTTTATTATGAAGTCATCACAACACTCTCCAGTATAAGATACGCATGTGCAGATAGAAAGGGACAGACGTATTGCAATACCCTAGTGAGAGTTAGGCCTCTGCCCGCAAGATTCGCAGAGGCCTAAGGGACTTTTCAAAAAGACATCAACGCTGTGTACTTTTTTTGTGACCCTTTACGTATCAACCAGTTTATCTAAAGCCCTGCAATAAATTCATAATATTATTAAATTACAAATATTAATATATTCTACTTACCGATGAAAAGTAATGCTATCTTTTTTATAGTTGGATGTTCTAGACAATTTTCCACACCAATTAACCGAACAATAACTCATAATTGTTTATTATTATGTTTTTTTAAGATCACAATAATCGCGTGTGCAGAGTTCCAACCACTGGTCAAAACTAAAATGGCCACTCATATCGTCATCTAATATCAGTTCAATTAAACTGATGTGTCGTGAGCCCGAGTCGCCCGCATGAGCAGTCAAGAGGCTATATAGTCGAATACGAAATATTAAAACGAATTTTTATTAAAACATTCGTACCAACTCAGCCGCTAACCTTGAACGCACCAGATTCAAGGTCGCCAATAACTAGCGTTTACCCACTTAAAATGTAACCATCCCTACTTTAAAGTGCCTACGTTTGGTTGACTGGTTAAAGGCTAAAAAATCCCTATGTTGGAGAGGGGGAAGCATACGCTACGCTGGGTCAATAACCTAAATGCGTGAACCGATTTGAAATAACTCCCCATCATGACATGACAGACGCTCTTCGCGCACCGTTCGCTGTACGATCAAGGACAAAGGATATTACAGTATGTGTAATTGCTAGTTGCTTGTTAGTACATAAGCACTATACTATACTGGAGTCGGGGGGGCCACTTTGGGTATTTATTATCGTAGTATCGATTGATGTACGTCTAATTTAATTCTGTCTGCTTCAAATGAATGAGTTAGTCACCTTGGGTTTACTAAATAATGTTTAGACATAACAATATTCCTAGCATAATATTGTAAGTTTTAAGTTGTTACCATTCCTTTGCTATAAATGTTTTTGTATCGTAGAGAATGTTTGCGCAGAGATAAGCATCGAGTCCTGCCTGCGTGACTAATGTCACAGCTATTTATATTTGTATTGAGTGTAACGAGTGGGATAATGAACGATAAAGGCGACGATGCGCTAGGAATTCGGTCCACTGCTAATGATCAATGTGAACAATATCCATTCGCGGGTTGTTTCACTCAGTTTCATTTTAAACGCCGTGACAGTAGTGTACTTCCGGACCAGACTTTAGTGAGTACAGTGAGTAACGTAACTTTAAAAGTGACGCAGTCGGGTAAAACATAATTAGCATTAAAAGGACATAGATTTATTTTTTAAAGTAAATTTTAATCTAGCTAAAGGTTACAAACCTAATGGTTTATTATTGTGTATCTTACGCTTAATTTTTATGGGTTTCGATGAATCATCAGTAAATAATTGTAAATAAACTCTATTTACAATTCTTTACTGAATCATAAATTTACTATTCATCATTCGGAAAAAGACGCTTAGTTAAATATTTTTGAGTGTGCGTCAAATCCAGTCAACGCTGCGATACTACTAAAATCGCTAGTGAATTAGTGATGCATGCATCTCGGTGCACTTTCGTTAGGCGCTATTTTGGGCGACAGTTTAAATTTATTTTAAGCGTGTTCCTAGCACCGTGACCCACTGACGTGCTTTGTATTCCAATTTGGTTCTTCCTCATACCTGAGTTACTTATTTGTATAGCTCGTTTAATAATTACATATTATTATATACCTACAGTACCTGCCTACCTGTGCACAAATTGTTTTGATAATTATTGTCTTTTATGTACACCCATGCTATAACTCTATACATATGTATTAAATGCTTTGTCCTGAATGACTGACTGACGGATCAACGCACAGCCTAAAAAGCTGATTCTAGAGACCTGAAACTTGGAGGGCATGTTCTTTGATGACGTAGGCATCCGATAAGAAAGGATTTTCCGAAATTCTACTCCTAAGGGGGTGAAAAACGGGGGAAAAGTTTGTATTATTAATCTTATCGTATTCTAAGTAAATTATAAAGTTTTTCATTTTTAGTTTTTCTAAACTACCCCCTAAACGGGGATTGGGGGGTGTCAAAGTTTGTATAGAAGAAATTGAACGCGCGGTCAGATTAACTCGAAACTCAGTATTTATACTGAAAACCAAAAATAAAAAATAATGTGTAACAGGGATTTTCAAAAATCTACCCCTAACGGGGTGAAAAGGGGTAGTCTATATCACAGCTCAAACCATTGAACGGATTGGGCTGAAATTTGGCACACAGATAGTTATTAGGACAAAGGCCATCCACTAAGAAAGGGTTTTTGGAAATTCGACCTATACAGGGGGATAATGTTTCTAATATTTTGTTTTTCTAAACTATCGCCTAAACGGGGATATTTATTTTCGAAAACTTTCTTTCAACGGGGGTGGAGGTGGAGGGGTTGTTAAAGTTTTTAGAGGAAAGTACGAAATCCACGCACACGGGAAAAGTGCTATCCTAACTGATTTGGATGAAATTTCGCACATAGGCTACTTTTCATCCTGGAGCTGGTTACCTTATTGCCAACTTTAAAACAACCAGTGTCATAGTAACCATAATAATAAGGCTTTATGGTGATTTCAAATTAGAATTTCGGGTTTAAGTGTAATAATTATTTAACTTACGAATCGAGTGCTTTGATTTGATTATTTGATCAAATCACAGCTCTCGATTTGTTAATGGCACTACAAATGGGCAGCCACAGACGGAACGACGCGCATACACTCCTTTGCAAAAAAAACGGAAACCAGTTATTAGCTTTTCTATGGATACACACATCAACACCGTCTAGGGATATTTCAGATTATCTCAATTTACTCAAAATTTGTTATAGATAACATACAAAATGTTTATATTTTTACAAAGCCCATTAATCACAGTAGACTTCAGGATAAAACATTTTTTTTTTTTTTGCGTAAATAAAATTTTATATAAATAAAGACGAAAAGTGAAATAATGGTAAAACTAACGATGAATGTGTTTTCAAGAAAAAATGAAAAACAAAGCGAAATTAATTAGTAGTAGTTTTTTGCAATTATGCGAAAAATCAGTAGTCAGTAAAACCACCCATGACGTTAACAGCGGTCCTGCAACGGTTTTTATGCTTTGAATCAAGTTAACAAAGTCTTGCTGCGGGATATTGTCCCAGGTCCTGCTAAGATGCCAAAAAAGTTGCTCTTCAGTCGCAATGTTTGAAGGTAAATTCTTTAAATCCCTTCTTTGGAGCATGCCCCACGCGTACTCTATGGGGTTTAGGTCTGGTGATTGGGAGGGCCAGTCTAAGACTAACACGTCGTGCTCCTGCAGCCAGCTGTTCACCACTCGCGCTGTGTGCGGGCGGGCGTTGTCGTGCATGAGCGTGAATTCTTGGGCCATTTGTAGTCGATGGGGGTACACTATTGGTACTAGCATCTGGTTACGGTATTTTTCAGCGGTCATGGTGTTTCTAATCCAAACGAGGTCAAACAAATCATAATCGTCCCGCCGTGGTATGGATGGACTTCCTGAGGGTGTTGCAGACGGACAGGAACTCGCCATAAGCGTATTCTTCTCGAATTGGGATGGAAACCGAATCGGGACTCATCCGTAAACAGCACTACTGACTACTGGTTATCTTCCCAGAACAAATTTTCACGAGCCCACTATAATCTCCGTCCGCGATTTCCTCGGCGTAGTGCTGGAGGAGTACGAAGCGGTCTACGAGCATGAAGGTTAGCTTCAGGCAGTTTTCTCCTCACAGTTTGGTCACTCACAAGCAACTGGTGCTCTGATTGGAGCCTTTTAACCAACTGCATGGCCGTAACAATTGGTTGTCTTCTCGCGGCAACTTGCAAAAATCGGTCTTGTCGTTGGGTGGTTATGCGCTTCCAGCCTGGGTATCTTTCAGCCACTTCACCAGTAGCACGATAACGTGACCATAACCTTGAAATCATGTTTTGTTTTGTGCCAAACTCCTCAACAATACTCCGTTGAGTAGCCCCAGCTTGGAGCATGCCTACTGCCCTTAACATTTCCCCTCTCATTAAATGGCGCCGCTGCATGATGCATAGTGTCATAAATTCTAAATTAACTGCTAACTTGTTTTAAAACTCTAATTTGATACCAAAAAATAGCTATAACTATGGTAGGTAAATTGAAACCTTCGAACTTAGCTAAAGTTATGCCGCGCAAATCTATTGTTTGTAATTTATTTTTTCAAATTTGAATTTGGAATCATTCATAAAGGCCTACAAAATGAGCTTTCATCAAAAGATTTTAAAACCGGTCGGTATTTTTTGAGTTTATGAACTTTATACAAAATATCCCTAGACGGTGTTGATGTGTGTATTAATATTTTTACTATGTAATTAGCATAAATGACTAATAATTTCTTACTATCAATGAGAATATATTTTTTTGGCTACACCCCTCTTCCAGCAGCGCTATAATTTTACTGGCTCTTATTGCTTTTTCTGCCATTACAATCGACACAAAGTTATCTGTTTTAAGCCACAATAAGGCTGGATTATGCGACATTTGCGACAAACATAAATTATTCTACTAAAAATAAAGAGAAGTTAGTTTTAGTTGCCTGATAACCTTTTAACCACAAACCTGCCAAAAGTTAGTAAATAAAAAGTCACAAACTGAAAAAGGGATTATCATTGTTCTACCAAATTCGAATTTGGAATTAACTTTTTTCATATCCAGACTCTTTATTAAGTGACATTCTAATAGTTTGGCTATTAAACAACTAAATGATTACCAATAATGTAGAAAAATCAAACCTGCCCGTATTTTTGGCAAAAGGTAATAAAAAACCTAGTTTACATAAGGTTCCGTTTTTCTTTCAAGGTACGGAACCCTAAATTCCAAACAATTAACGGAAATACATTTATATTTATACACGAATCAGCCTGGTTCCTCAAAAAACTTTTTACAAAAAAAAACCGACTTCCAAAAAAAACACTTAAGAGTGAAAAATAACTTTAATTTCGGAAGTCGGTGTGTTTGCTTTTCAATTTTCGTTTTTTGCTACCGACTTCCGTAATTAAAGTTATTTTTCACTTTTTAGTGGTGGTACCTACACCCCACACAAATTCGAATACCACTACCTGCTATGTAAATAACAGTGAAGGAGCAAAAACTCAAAAACTATGCAAGCAAAGTTAATAAAATTTATATGGGACCACACGGGAAGCACCAGCTTTCAAATAAAAAAGAATCATCAAAATCGGTTCACCCAGTCGAAAGTTCCGTGTATTCCCCTTTCGTCTCACTGGTGGGACGAACGGGAATTTAATAAATTATATTAAATTTATTCCCGCTCGTCCCACTGACTTTCTCAGTGGGACGAACGGGAATGATTTAGTAATTTTATTTTTAATTCCCATTGGTCCCACTGAATAATTTAAATCTGGTTGTTGTTCTTATTATACACATATTTATCCTAACTAATACTATAAATGCGAAAGTGAGTTTGTTTGTTTATTTGTTAGGTACACTTTCACGCTATAACGGCTGAACAGATTTCGATAAAATTTGGCACATGGGTAGACCATGACCTGGGTTTGGAGATAAAATACTCTGGGTAGTATGTTGCATGCATACGAAACAGTATTCTGTTCATGATACATTGCGCAGAATTTCCGAGCTAACCTTACAAAAAGTACTAGGCTTGCATGAATTCACGATAGTATTTCAATAATTAGTTTTATCTATCTTATAGAATTTGAATGACAGATAGTTTATTTAACACGTAGGACACTTTTTATCGGGGTAGTACGTTACATGCATATAATATGGTATTCTGTTCACAACACCTTGTGCTCAATTTCTAAGCAGTAACCTCACAAAAAGTACTAGGCTTGCATGAATTCACGAAAGTATTTCGATAACCTAATAAATAAACAAACAAACTCACTTTCGCATTTATACTAGAGATGCCGCGAATACTCGCTATTATTCGGTATTCGGCATTACTCGACATTTTGTTTTGTTATTCGTCGAATACCGAATAATAATGTCTATTATTCGACATTCGACGAGTAGTTGTCTAAATAAAAATAAACTATTAATGAACAGAAAAACTATAGACTTTAAAATAATTAAACTTTTATTAATCTTTAAAAACAAAACACAGTTAGTATTATTATCAATTTATCACTAATATAAAAAGTCAGTCATGGAATTTAGTTTAGTTAGGCTTTTTAATTAAAAATTTAATATTTAAATTCCAAAAGGGGCAGGTTTGGGCTCCGCTCGCCCCTTGGATCTTGCCCCTTTCGCTTAAAATGTTCCACTCAACCCGTTTTTTATTGTGTAGTGATTCGCCCCATACGAAGGGACGAGTGGAAAATTGACATTTAAATAGTTATTTTGGTGTATTGATTCGCACCATGCGGCAATTCCTTTGAAATTTTAACCAAAAAAGGTACAGTCAGGCAGAAAAATACACACATTATGAATAACGCCATGTTTGATTACTTTAATAACTATATTTAATCTTACTAACTCGTGAAACTTGTGATTTGATACCTGGCTTACCTATTATAACAAAAGGAGCCTTTTTCATGGGTCCAATTAACAAAAAGTTTGTTAAAATATGTAACTCGTTGAGAGAGTCGTATATAATAATGCTTTCTCTTTCTAAGTTCGTATTTTAATGTGGAAAACGCATCCCCTTTGCGATATTTGCTTGTAGTACTTATCTCCAAGTGTAACTAAACGTGTACTTTTTGAAATATATAAACTATTTGTGTGCCTCATCCAAACCTTATTAGTGGGATAATACTAATGATTGTAATACTATCTTGAATTCATGCAAGCCTTACTAGGCTTTACTAGGCTAGGCAACTTTTTGTTAGGTTTTGATTGAAGTTTTAAGAAAAAATATAAACTTAGAATGCTGAAAGTACTTTTAACGTACTGATAATCGGGGGCGATATGGGGTATATTTAATATTCAAGGGGGCGAGTAGATACTTAGGCAATTAGAGGCAAGATCCAAGGGGCTTTTTAGGGTTCCGTAGTCAACAAGGAACCCTTATAGTTTCGCCATGTCCGTCTGTCTGTCTGTCTATCCGCGGTTTAGCTCAGAGACTCTTAGTACTAGTTTCATAAATCAAACCTGCCTCAGAAAATAGTCTCATTTCTTTAACTTCTTTGTTTTCTTTTCTCTTTTTTTCTTTCTTTCTTAGTTTTTTTTTTAAATTACAGTAATGGTTGATAACTTCAAGAGACAGACGTCTTAAAACGTACCAAGCCGGCCCCCCGGCCACGTTCGACGTAATAAGGTTTACGTCGTCGCCTTTCTTATTGGAAACAATAATTCAATTTAATATCAATAAGCTCTGCGCGCTAACAAAGACCACAGTGATCCTGAGAGTTAGCCGAGGTGTGACTGACGCCTTCGTCTCACGCTGATAAGAAACTGGACGAGGTGTGAGTTGACACCACCGTCTCGCGCCACGACATATATAAATATAAGTCTTTAAGTTAAATAAAAAAAATTATAGTATTAGTTAGGATAAATAAGTGTATATTTGAAAAACAACCAGACTCAAATTGTTCAGTGGGACCAATGGGAATTATAAATAAAATTACTAAATCATTCCCGTTCGTCCCACTGAGAAAGTCAGTGGGACGAGCGGGAATAAATTTAATATAATTTATTAAATTTATACACGGAAGAATATACGGAAAGTTCTGAGGAACCTAAAATAAAAAAAAATACTGACGAATTGATAACCTTCCCCTTTTTTTGAAGTCTGTTAAAAATAAACAAAACGACAATTTATAAATTTTAGCAGTTATTATCTGTTTGTAACCCGCCTCATCATAATTATTATAATGGCTGAACGGAATTCATTAAACTTAGCTTAAGCTTACTTAGCTTAAGCTTAGTTTAAGCTTAGCTTTAAGCTTCCCTCTTCATAAGAGTGATCTACGATAAATTAATTGGTTGAGTATAGCACTAAAGGAGGACTCTCCTCTAATGCAGTCACAAAACAGATAACACGATTGCTTGATTGGATGTTGGAATTGATTTAGTTAACCGAACCCGGTTGGTAATAGTTGATCGTTGGAAACTGAGGCCCTTATTACGGAACTTCACTCATCGTGAATCAAGCATTAATTAAAAGTAATTTCAAGCAATTAAATGACTTTAAATTAAACTAGTTTTAAGTAATATGGCAGAGGCTGGGTGATGTTTTTAGTGATGATAATCATCTACACAAACTATAAAACAAACTCGGTCTATCTGTTACCGTCTCGATGTAATTTGGCACGCAGGTAGTCCATTGACTGGGTTAAATAAGACTTAGGTATATATAGTATAGGAGGACTTTTTACCCCGGTAGTACGCTCCCTGTAGGGATTTATAAGACCTCCGATACCCACCAGATGCAGTTAGCGCTGCGGGCGTTTTATTCGCTGTTACTAAACGTGCACCGCGTAGTGACTACGCCACCGTGTCGTTGTCACTTAGAGCTACTGCTATATAGGATTATTATATACTAGCTGCGCCCCGCGGTTTCACCCGCGTAAGTCTCGATCCCGTGGGAATATCGGGATAAAAAGTATCCTATGTGTTAATCCAGGTTATAAGCTATCAGTTTGCCAAATTTCATCCAAATCCATTCAGCCGTTTTTGCCTGATTGAGTAACAAACATCCAAACACACAAACTTTCACATTTATAATATTAGTAGGATAGGATTGGGAAGTGGAAGGAGCATATAAGCGCGACACACGGACTGCGCACACGCAGGTAGAGCTATATGAAGACCCAATCTGCCAAGTTCGTGCTTACGTGTGTCGTGGACACTATTGGGCCGTGTTCCATAAACCTTTACAATATGCATGAATCCGTTTAAAGACATATCTTCCACAATTTGCATTTGGCGTTGAGTAGAATACTGTCATTTTAATAATACGTATGTCATAATGTATAATAATATATAATTATGTCCAGACCAACTTTGAGATCCAATTGATTAAGTATTGTTTTGTGTTCGAATAGGCCATCAATAAGCATGGGTGCTAAGCAGAGCAAGCGCTCGGTGGACATAAGCGGCAAGGAGGCAGAGGGTGCTGGCGAAGTAGCTGCTGCGGGTGCCGGTGGCGAAGGCAGAGTGGAGCAGCTTGCAGACGCCGACGCGCTCAAACCACAGCTCAATGGAGACGCACACATACACGAACCACCGGTAAGTAATGAATTTTTCATGAACAGGTATTTGGAAGGCGTATTTAATTATTGCCAATCACAAAACAATAAATCAAAGCATTTAAGTATCGCAATATGTACAATTGAAATGAGAGTACGTTTGACCACTCGCGCACGGCTTGCCATATTTTGTTTGAACTGACAACCTTAAGTTGTTTTGCTAGAATACCTGCGTGCCCTGGAAATATATAAACACCCACATGGCAAATACGGAAACCCTATAATTTCATCATATCAGTCTGTCCGGATGACACACAGCCATTTTACTCGGAGACTGTTGGCACTATATCGATAAAAATTGGAAACAAGGTGTATTCCGTGCACCACTAAACAATATTATGAAAAAGTAATACTCTGTTGTCATGTGGCACATAACACATGACAACAGAGAGAAGAAAAATAATAATTCAATGTACTCATAAACTGGTGGAGTATCGTTGGATTAATTGGATCCCATAATTAATTATGATTTTTCTAATTGACTTTTATTTGAGTCAATAGTTTTTGAGATATGGGATATTTTCCGTTACAAACGGTTGAATAACTTTGTCGCAAATTTTTCGAGAATTTCTTTAAGGTGAATGCGCTAAGGTAGCCCGCAAAATAATTTTTTTTTGAGTTTTTTGCAATTTTCAGGTCAGTATAAGGTTGTATGTTGATCTAAATATGATTTGCGGCCGTAACAAATATGGATTTACAGAATTATAAACATTAAATTCAGCATTATAACTCTCTAAGTTCATGTAAGTGCATTGAATGATGATTTCATGAAATTTTGGTTATATTATAACCTGATCCTGACCTGCAAGATGCAAGAAACGGAAGAAAATTTCTAATTTCGCGGGCTACCCTAGCGCATCCCCATTAAATACAAACTTTTTTTGCGGTCGATAAAATCCATACTGTGCATGCGTAAATATTCATCTCGACTCCGGAACCCTTCACTCGCTTTATTCTTATTGTTCTGTGTTTGTAGCATTGTATATACGTTAGATTTATGCGTTTTGTTTATTTGATTCTAGGAAAAAGAAAAGGACATAGACAGCGGTACTCCAGAAAACGAAAAAGATGCTAACACAGAGAAAGAAGCAAAACTAAATGAAGAGGAAAAAGAAGCGGCTCCCCTGACAAACGGAGAGAGTGAGCAAAAAGTAGAGAACGGAGAGTCCACCACACCTACGCCTGAAGACGGCAAGAAACCCAAGAAGGAAAAGGTGCTTTAATTTAAAGAACTTCGTTGTATTTAGTTGCCAATACCTAACTAGTGTTGAGTTTTGATTGCATGTGTGTGCCTATTTACTATTTATCTTAACCAAGCATGTCATGGGCAGGTCAAGAAGAAATGGTCGCTCAGATCGATCAGTTTCAGCAGAAAAGACAAACCCAAACAAGAGAAGAAGCAAAAAGAAGAGGAAAACAAAACAAATGGTGAATCAGAGAAAGTGCCAGAAGAGGTATGTATTCGTTTTTTTAGATATTTCGTATTGGTTGTGGTCCTGACGACAATAAAGATTATCCAAGCGCTCTTGAAAACGTTAGTTTTTCATATTTAAATAAGTACAATATACCTACCTAACGACAAAGAAATGTCCTAGTTGAGAAATAAGTAATGAAACAATTTAGCAATAAGAAAAAAACAAAATTGTATGCTTGGCCTTTAAAATCGTACTTATTCAGAAACTTGACAGTTGGAAGGATACCCAGTCTCACAAAAAAGATAGTGAGGTGAAAAGAAGAATGAGCAAAATTGAATTAACTCTGTCGGCATTTATATGCATGGTTTTAATTGAATTTATTGACTTATACTTTACATTTATATCTTCTTCTTCTATCTTCTATAAACAGTATGCAAGGGTAAACACCGTTGTCACTCAAAGCATGGGTAGTTGACATAAATATAAAAATAAATGACCCAGTAACAACAAAAAAAAAAACCTTATTTTCATTAAAAGATTTTAAAAAGTAAATATCCGTCACTGTCCCGATACTCATGGAAACGCGTTCGAGAGAGTTGCGAAACAGCTGACGGCCGGTCATGTAAAGTCCCGCGCGCCCCGGCCGCTCCCGCCAACCGCCGGCCGCGGCCGGTCGTTGCCCTTACGTGTAGGGTGAAATATTCTTGAGGAAGAATGTAGATTTTCTTTTTTTTTAAAGTTGTATTTTTCCATTGATTTTACGTTCTATAAATGAAACCAAACCCCTGGTTTCAAGGATAACGGTGTTTACACTAACACCCTGTATATAAAAATCAATTGCTGTTCTTTAGTCTCGCTAAAACTCGAGAACGGCTGGACCGATTTGGATAATTCTTTTTTTGTTGTGTTCGTTATCCTCAAGGGAAGGTTTAAACGTAAAGTAGGTGTAGGTAGTAGGTAGGTAGGTAGGTATATGTATAGGTAGGTAGGGTAGGTATGTAGGTGGGTAGGTATGGTAGGTACAGTAGGTAGGGGTAGGGTAGGTAATTAGTGTGACCCGTGCGAAGCCGGAGCGGGGCAGCTAGTAATTTATAAAATTATAATGTAACAAAGGGCAATAGCGCACTAGCGACCAGGTCGCAGCGGCCAGCGAGATACGATACATTTGTATGAAACCGCCATGGAGCACGCGCACGCGGCAAGCGGCCCCACCGACTATATCGCTGGCCGCTGTGACCTGGCTGCTAGTGCGCGCCAGGCCTTAGACAATCACTACATACAACCGGAAACTACAGTTTTGGCCAAACATTTTTTCTTCGAGCGGTCAAGTTACTGAATACGATTAAAAGTCCAAATAGGAGTAGGTATCCCTGCACTCATAATTGTCTACAAACTTCTTTGTTCCGTAGACCACTCTTCGGTGTATACCTTTTAAGAACTGTATTTTCATTTTTTCGGAAAGTTCACTGTTAAGGTGGCAGCCGATTTGGTTGCCTTCGCTGATTGACAATATAAACATCTAACGCATGTGGCGGCGTTGATTCTACTAAGAGAATTTAGAATGCAGGAGCGAGTAAAGCGTTTGACTATTGATACTCTCCCGACACATGAAAGTATAAAAAAAATCAAGATTTAAGTCAACGGAATAAAAAGATACCGTCATTTATGGCGCATATGACATTCGCAAATGAATCAAAACCTAAGATAAAACTTCAAATAAGATAGGGTTATAGGTGTACTATAGTAGGTTACTTCACGTTGACCTAGAATCATGTGATTTGGCAAAAAGCAAGGTCTCGCATCATAAGTAAAGGAAAAACCTGGTCCGAAAATCGTTAAGACCGAACCCTACCTCAGATTTCATCTCACTCGCACCATACTACTCGCGGCCTGATTGACAGCGAGACGGAGTGGGGTGAGGAGTGCTGGCGGCTTTCAAGCCTCGAATAGTTTAGGTAATAAAATTTACGGTGAAAAAAATGGTAAGTAATAAAAAAAAAAAACATAAGACCTGCTTTATAGTTAGTTCAGTTATTAAGCAAAGTTTCATGATCTTAATTAAAGTATTTTTTTAATACCAGCGCAGCGGTTTATAGTTCGGTTTAAAGGTAAATTTGGGTTTTTTTTTCTCTAAAGAAAATTTTATGTATTCGTGTTTTCGCCAAACATAGGATCATCAATCCTCAACTTTAACATTAACGGAGGATCATGCATGTAAGAGAGCAGTGGTGGCCCAGTGGTAACGGCCGCGATTTACGAGTTGTAGGTCGTAGGTTCGAACCCAGCCGGGCACTTTACTTTGTGTAAATAATGTCATCCCAACTGCTCTCAAAACGGTGAAGGAAAACATCGTGAGGAAACCGGCATGTCTTAGAAGCAAAAATTCTAAGACATGTGACATCTACCAACCCGCATTGGGCCCGTGTGGTAGATTACGGCCCACTCCCTCTCACAGAGACGAGGCCTGTGTCCCAGCAGTGGGAACATTATAGGCTGATTATGTATGTTAAGCAATTTGAGGTAGAGTAGGGCTTTAAAACTTTAATAAAACATGAATATACAGTGTGTCCGGACATGGACTAGTAATATTCTAAATTCTTAAATCCATACTTCCATACTAATATTATAAATTCGAAAGTAACTCTCTGTCTGTCTATCTGTATGTTACCTTTTCACGCCTAAACCACTGAACAGATTTCAATAAAATTTGGCAAGGAGATATATGGCATCCCGGGGAAGGACATAGGCTACTTTTTATCGACATACCACGCGGGCGGAAGCTAGTATAAACTATTTTACGGGACAATTTTAATGTTTTTTTTTAATGATTTCCTGTTTAGGGTTCTGACAATGGCGTTTTGTGCTTGCACATACGCTATGTTCAAACAACAATAACTCTTAAAGCATTAAACAATTTTAAGTTGTATTGTAGCTTAGCTCAAAATCTGTCGATTTAGTAAAAAAATAAACTAAACCGGCTAAGTGCGTGTCGAACCACGCACAATGAAGGATTCCGTAGTTGGGATGAATTTATCCCAAGAACAAAATCTTTATAATGTGCACATATCGAAATGAGGGAATCTATGCTTAATTTTATCGACGGCAAAAATATTTAAAAATGTTGTTTGCTACTGTGACCCCACTGTAAACAAAACGGTGCAACTTGAAACTAACTGATCTATCATAATGATCTCCATAATGATTTGAAGTAATTAGGCGTCCTCATAAAACGAAAATTGTGGAAAAAAAATGCCCTCAATTAAACATAAACATGTTTTATTTTTAGCAAAAATCTATTTTTTTTTCGTCATATAATTATATCGTCTGAAATGAAATGAAATTGTTTATTCTGTAAATAGGATATTGGAATCACTTTTACACGTCATATTAAAAAGTTGTAAAAATAAGCTAGATGAGGTCGTCTACATAGACTTTGTGGAAAAAATACGTAATATTGAAGCTTAATTTCGGAAGTCGGTGGCGAAAAATGAAAATTGACCGACTTTTTTTGTTTTTAGTGGAAGTCGGTTGTTTTTTTTTTTGTAAAAAGTTTTTTCAGAGAAGTCGGGAGTAGAAATATACTTCTCATCAGAAAAATCGAAACACCTTGCAAGTTTATGTTTTGGAAGGATTATCAGAAAAATGTGTATATTTAGGAATATATGTCAAAAAAAACGGAAGTGTTTCGATTTTTCTGATGAGTAGTGTATATGAACATTTACAAAAAAAAAAAACAGTTTTTAAATGTAGTCTGATAATTTGTTACGTTAGCCGTTGTTAAACACAACAATCTGCTCGTTTTTTTTAAATTATAGTTGACGGCGATGATAATTATGTACGATACGGGCTAACACGTTGTGAATTCAAGGGCCTCGTACCAGTTTGAACGCACGTGTGTGCGCGATTTCACATTATTATCCTTAAATTTTCACACAGCATAAGGTCAATGGCTTATGAGCCAAAAATACTAACGCCATACTTGAGCCATCATCGCTTGTCCTAGTTGTCAGTTGCCTATCTAACTTGCTGTGTTACGAAGGTTTTGAAGGACAATCTGCATCTGAAGGTTTTTCTACTGAACAGTTAAAATAACACTTTTTAAGGCATCGCTAAAAAAACTGGGAACTCAAACTTAAAACACAAGTATAGTACTTACCTACGGTCGCGGTCTGAGAATGTTTACCACCTTAAGGTTTATAATTGCATGCACACATCTATGTCACAAGGTCGATGACAATATAGTGATTTCGGCCTTTCTTCTCAGAGTAGTCAGATATTAAACGCCGACCTCATTTAGTTTCAAAAATGTGATTGACGTTTAAAAGTGTTTGTACAAACCTACTTACAGAAATAAATCATTTATCATTTAATATTTTTTCTCAAACAAATCTTTTTTAACCAAGCGAGGATGAACTTGTTACGAAAAATGCAAAATTAGACAATTTTATAGTAAACACATTTATTTTTTATGGAAATTATCAATAATTTATAGTTTTAATAACTAGTATAGCCTCCATCAGCAGCTATGACGGCACGTAGTCTATCTCTCATAGATGAGACAAGCCGCGCGCATAAATCTGTCCCCCTGATATCATCCCATACCCGTGCACAATGTGATCTAAGAGCTTCAGGGTTTCTTTCGTTCTGACAGTCCCAGCGTTGAACCATTATGCCCCACAGATTTTCAATCGGGTTCATATCTGCTGAACGAGCAGGCCATTGAATGAGACGAATGTCGCGGTGCATGTTGAACCACGCCATAGTAGCCCGGGCCTTGTGTATCGGTGCATTATCCTGAACGCAATCAATTTGTGGGAATTCTGCTGCAGGATACACAACGCGCACAGTAGGCAGCATCACCTCTTCCAAAAGTGACACATAATTATTCGCAGTAGCCCTTTTTTCTATCGACGTCAGTTCTCCGACGTCATCGTGGCTCATCCACCCCCATAAGTTGACTGTTATGAGACCAGATTCATTTTGAGGCACGATATGAGCTTCATCATACCGAGTGCGATTATAACGCCATAAAGTCAATCTTCCAATTTGACTCGATTTAAAAGTTTTTTCGTCGGTAAATATAACATTCGACCAATCAAAATCAAGATATTGTCGCGCAAAATTAAGTCGGGCAGTTTTGTGGTGAGCTTTGAGTTCCACTTTTATAGCATGACGTCTGTAGTGTAGCCCTGTTCCGTGCAAAGCTCATCGAATCGTCTGAGGACCCACATCATACAAAGCAGCAAAACGACTAGTTAGGTGTGAAGCCGCGCTCTTCGTAATGTTGAACCATATCAGTTATTTGCGCGGTGGTTAGTATCGCCCGTCGTCCTGAATTGCTTCTATGATCTGTTATTTGCCCTTCTTCGCCATGATGCCGAATCCAAAATCTCACGGTGAATCGAGATATATTGAGCTCTCGTGATATCGCACTAATATTCAAGCCATCTTCGTGGAGAAATAATATTTCAGCCCTTTGTTGCGGGGTTATACTAGCCATTTTATTTCTATCAATCTATATTTACTAAAATTCAAACCTATTTTCTTTGTTAAAATGTCATTATGGTTACGGTAATATGTCAGCAGGTGTCAACTTTAAAATTAAGAAATAAAAGTAATACGAAGGAGGTATAGCATTTTATGTAATTATGGTAAAGTGTCAACTTTAAAATTAAGAAATAAAAGTAATAAGAAGCAGATATTGCATTTTAGACTTTACTGCACACAGTGTGGTAAAGAAGCTAGTTTGAAAACTGATAAACATTTTTAGACCGCGATAGTACATGTGCAAAAGTGGTCATGCACATACGTGTGAGCACCTCAGTGGGTCAAAATACTCGATGGTTTGTATCAGTGATCTTGATCCAAGGAAACGGCCAAATAAACCTGATGAGCCCTATTGCCCTATTCGCAAATAGAACCAATATGACTAAAGGGCAAGCTAATTATTTCAACAACACAACTGGAAATGAAAAAAAAAGCTAATTGAATAATAAACAAGTGCGTGTCGAACCACGCACAATGAAGCGTTCCGTAGTTGGGATGAAGAACAAACTTATCATTGTAAGTAGTTGAAAAAGTTTTTCATGTTTTTGCAACTGCAAATGTAAGTTGATCGATTAATACTCGCTAACTTGTAGAGCCTACTTATCTGTTATAGTTTTCTTTTTAACTTCGTTATATACATATACTACTGCCGTGAATTTTTTTACATTTCCAAAACCAACCATTAAGCTGGTAGGGAGGGGGGACACTTGACTCTAACAAAAGTTAGCACTTTAAAGCTTAATATTTCGCAAACGGATCCTTGAATCCAAAAATGGTTTTCACAAACTCACAATATTTTTGAACGACCTTTCCAACCACACCTACACCATGGGATAGGCGACAAAAAAAACTTTTCCACTTTACGGGTAGAGGAGGAAACAAATAAAAATTTCATGATTTTATATTACCACTTTGTCAGCGTGATTAATATGTATACCCACTCCAAATTACAGCTTTCTAGTACTAAGAGTCCCTAAGCTAAGTCGCGGACAGACGGGCAGACAGACAGACAGTAATGGCGAAACTATAAGGGTTCCTTGTTGACTACGGAACCCTTAAAACAGGCAGCTTTAGGGTTCCGTAGTCACATTCCGATATTATACCAATAGTCTTTGAGTAAAACAAAGACTATTGGTATAATATCGGAATGAAGGTGTACTAAATGAACACCTAAACAATGGTGTAGGAAAATTAGGAAAAAAAAAATGGTTGTCAATCACCACAAGAAACAGTGATGTTGAATCCCATACTTACTTAATTAAAAAGATTATGATGGTTTCTAAGTTCCTACTTGGACTCTTATTCTAGTCTATACTTGGTGAGATTAACGCACATCTCATCGCAAAAAATGTACCTCTTTTCAATTAAAGGATGAAAAATTCTCAAGATTTCCACGGTGCAATAGAAAAGTTGCGAGGGACAATCCTAGTAAAATTTTGTTAGAACTTAAAAACACTTTCAACGAAAACTCTATTGAACTTATGTGTATGTCACAGCACAGTATGTCATGTAGTTCAATTTTTTTTGAGAAATACTACGGAATACAAACTTGTTTTGCTGTAGATAATAACAATATTGTCATAGAGATATAATTTAGTATATATATACTATATCATATCTCTATAATTTAGTATATATATACTTATATCTCTATAATTTAGTATATATATACTAAATTATATCTAATGTAGTATATATATACTAAATTATATCTCTATAATTTAGTACACACGGCTACACATCAAGCTATACATTTCCAGTTTATGCTGATCTCGCATTGTATAGGATTTCCGTATAATGCGAGGTCAGCTTATACTGAAAATGTATAGCTTGATGTGTAGCCGTGTGTACATATATACTATATTGTCTCTATGAATATTGTGCATACGTAAATATTCATTCCGACTACGGAACCCTCTACATTGTGCGTGGTCCGACCCGCATCACTTGGCCGCTTTTTAGGGTTCCGTAGTCAACAAGGAACCCTTATAATTTCGCTATGGCCAATTTTCTGGCCGCGGCTTAGCTCAGAAACTGTTAGTACTATAAAGCTGTAATTTGGCATTTTATTAAGAGTTATTGTTGTTTGAAAATAGCGAACGCGCAAGCTTTGTGCTTTTTGCAAAGCAATTGTCGGAACCCTGAACTGGAAATCATAAAAAAAACATTATAATTGTACTTTAAAATAGTTTAATATAAGTTTTTTGAATAACGCTAGTTCATGTCCGGACACACTGTCGTTACGAGTCGTCAGAAGCACGAAAGTCTGACAACCAGTCTAACCAAGGGGTATTGTATTACCCAGTTACTGGGTTGTGGAGGTCAGATAGGCAGTCGCTCCATGTAAAATACTGGTATTCAGCTGCATCCGGTTAGACTGGAAGCCGACCCCAACATAGTTGGGAAAAGGCTAGGCAGATTGATTGATGTCCGGACACACTGTATAAGTACCGTGAATTTTTTCACATATCGAAAACCAACCATTTAGCTAGCAGGGGAAACGTAGCCTAAGACTACGTTCACACACGCAACAATTTAATGTATTTTCTACTGCCACCGCTCTATTCGATAAAATCTCGTGTACGGTATACGGGAAAAAAATCGCCATGTGGACGAAGCCTTAATTTTTTTTCATGATTTTATTTTGTCGGTTTTTACTACCACAAAACCGTGTTTATCAGTTGTTTAGCCTTAACACCTTTTAAACACGACATTTCTGTATGGAGTTTGACATAAAACTGACAGTAGTAGACACGCGTTTAACAAGTGTCTAAGTTTTTGTGGTAAGAGTGCTGGATGCTTAGCTGTGATAGTTTTCTTTTACATTTTGCAGTTGCAAAAACATGTTCTGTTAAGTTTGTTCTCGGCATAAATTCGTCCCAACTACGGAATCCTTCATTGTGCGTGGTCCGACACGCACTTGGCCGGTTTTTGTGTGGGGTAGGTACCATAACTAAAAAGTGAAGTTAAAAGTTTTTTTTTTGTAAAATGTGTTTATTTATTAGTTTTGAAATTGGTTAACAGATTAAACAGTCTTATAACTCTTCACCTCCTTTTATTTCAGCAAACATTAGGTTGCTAGGTTCCAAAGGAATTACAGATAAATTCGCCAAACGCGTTTCATAAAATGTATCTAGTTACGTTACTTAAGTATAGTTTTGTTTTAGTCTTCTGTTGTATAAAACTAATAATATATTTGTTTGCGATGCAACCTTGCGGTCAGGCTATTAGAAACCAACGATTTCTATGACAAGTAACTATTGCGCCGTAGTGCATTGCACCCAAACTGGCGCAGCGCGAGGAACAATGCGCATTATAATTCAAAGTGTAGCTATATCCGTGCTAACCAAACGTGAGCCGCAATTGTCGTCGATGATATCGCTCTATTAGTGATAGTTTTAATTCATTGACTTCTGTGACGCCAAGTCCCTCTATTAAATAGTAGTAAATCCATTATTATGATAACACAACCAACTTTCAGACACTTCCACATTATTGATGGTTTTTGTTACGGGCATAGTTAACACGCTTTAGTCTTGAACGCACTATGCCAGAAGCTCAGTCGAAAATGCTCGAATATCTAATGAAGTTAAAAAATAAAACCGTTAAGTGTAATATGATCTTAACATAGAACAGAAACCATCTACATTAATAATTATGATGAACTACCTATGTACTTACTACTATAACTTTAAGCTTTCTTTTGCAGGGTAGACCTTAGAGGATCGAGCGACACATAAGTGTGTAGGGTATTGTAGGATTAAAAAGATTATGATGTTTCTAAGTGATGCTATTTAAGCTTTTTCAAATTTTCTTTGAGAAATTTAATAACCGCAGAGATTACTTTATTTTTCATAGCTTTTTCGAAAAAATCTATGAAATACAAACTTAGTTTTGCGGTCAATAAAATCAATACCTACTGTGCATTCTATATTCTTCCCATCTACGAAACCCTTCACCTGGTCTGACACGCACTTGACACACACGAGGCATGGTATGGATATACATTAATCAAAGTGGTAAAATAAAGTCATTAGAAATAAGGTACTTTTAGGGTACCTCGGGATTACACGTAAAGTGGTGTGTGTTGTTGGAAAGGTTCGTTCAAAAATATTGTGAGTTTGTGAAAACCATTTTTGGATTCAGGGATCCGTTTGCGAAATATTAATTAAAAGTAATAATTTTTGTTACAGTCAGTCAAGTGTCGGGGCCGTGCTAGCTAAATGGTTGGTTATGGATATGTGAAAAAATTCACAGCAGTCCCATAACTCTAGGGTATTAATAAGCCCATGTCAAAGAATCAACTTTCATTTTTTAGATTTAATTAGGGTTATGAGATTAAAAAAACACGTTGTATATAACGAAATTAAAGAAAACTATCACAGCTAAGTAGGCTCTACAATCTAATAACGGAAAATAATAAAGCGTCCGAAAAACAAATTAACTTCCAGCGATCTGTGGTTGACTGTAATTTATCTAAGCTGTGTTAAAATGAATTACCGAAAAAAATACCAAACTTCCGGAAAAAATACAAAGTTTCCGAAAACATAATGTTCTGCTAAAATAATCGTTTTCTTAAGCTCTATAGAAACCAGCTTAATTTCTACTATTGGATAAAGAATAACTTTTCTAACTCTCAATTTTAATGAAAATAACTACCTACCGGTAGTTGCATTCGGGTGCAGAGGTGAAAAACTTGGTGAAATAGGTTAGGTTAGAATTAAGTTGCTCGCAGAAATTTTTTCACCATTTTGTGTATAATTATACAATGAAAAAATTTGATTTCAATACGTATTAGGTACTTGTGTATTTTTGAAATCACATTTTTTCATATACTTAATAGCTTGACACTGAAGTTGTCAGTAAAGAAAACTGACCCATCCCTTGTTATGTCAATGCACTATTCAGTCATCGTATTATGAAAATACAACGGATGGACCACGCTGTGGACAGGTCTGCGCCGCCGCCACCGACGTCATTCAATAAACATGCAATCTGAGCTCTATAAGTTCATTATGTTTCCTTTACCAGTAGTCAGTTTTGATACCTACAACCATTCAGAATACGATGCATTGTTCACGCGGTGTAGTGTGTCTTGTTACAGATTTCTGACACAACACAAAACTAATTAAAATACTTCGCCAACTAAGTAATAATATTAATGAAACATTAATGCTAAAGAGTTTGGACATAGAAATACACACCGTATAAAAAAAAAAGTAAAGCAAGTAGGTAAGTAGAAGGAAAAGCGGTTTGCCGACCTCCTACGTTCCAGTCTCGCAACCCGTCCGGACTCCGGACCTACCCGCCCACGTGTAGCGCCACAAAACCTGCCCAGGACTGCTAATTTTATTTTACACTTGTAAACTCCACAAACTTGTTTCCTAATGCCGCGTCCTTGCGTCATCACTACTCAGATCGGTGCTAGTGTACCTATGTATGCTAAAATGCACCGTTACGGAATAAAAGAATTGCATAATGGTACTGATTTAGGTTGGTGTTGCTGATTTTCGGTTATAAAAAATATTCTGGGGTCTGTTTCACAATGCCCAGGTAGGCAGTATCAACTAGATAATTTCAAAAATGTAATAGAAACCGGTTATCTATCACATAAGTTAACCGGAACTTTTCCGGAAGTGGTAAAATATGCTATAAATATTGCCTCAATATATAGTAATCAATCACTATGCCAAGTTTAATTGAAACTCCATTCACCGATATTTACGTACCCCATTACATAGGTAACAGACAAATAAGTTTTTTTTCTAGTTTCAGTATCGTTATGTCCTACGTACACATTTATTTTGAAAAAAAACATATACCATTATTTCGTTAGACTTTTAATTATAGGACCTATAGATAACAATGCATAAAACCAGTACATTATGTACTTGCAACTTCCAATCGGTGCCAAGAATGGGCGTTCAACCTGTGATAGCAACCACGTCTGATGTTTTATATGACACTAGTAGTGCATCTGTACAGTCTCCGTTATTTATTGTCATGCAAATGAGTGTCGTCCGCCGCCGCCGCCGCTCTGCGCTCCCGCCGCTCAGTGGAACGAATGTATGGGAGAGGTTGGACTTGGGCACTTCCGAGAAAAAAAAGTCTAATTTTGAAAAACGAATAATGCCATCGTATTTTGTTATCAAATGCCTTCAATACTTGTGCTCACAAATTTCTTTCTATCTCTCGTATTTCGGGAGTTAATTGAGAATGTGTGAAATTTTACTATGAAAATGACTGTATCGCGCTCTCTGCCTTCTGATTCCGGCCTCGTTTCAAGTTGTGGGCTTTACTATCGTATTACGCATAGCAAAAGCTACATTTACTGCTAAGACACATGGTGCGCCAAACGTGCACCTTCTGAAATATAGGGTGATCTATTTTTTAACTGAATCGAGCTTTCTACCTCCTAAATCTGATCCTATTTTAACTTGTGGTCTTTATTATCATAATACACATACCAAGAGCTGCATTTAGTGCTTAGACACCTGGTGCGCCAAATGTACACCTTCTGACTTATAGGGTGATGTATTATTTTACTGAATCGAGCTTTCTGCCTCCTAAATCTAGTCCTGTTTCAAGTTGTGGTCCCTACTATCATAATACACATACCAGGAGCTGCATTTAGTGCTAAGACACATGTTGCGGCAAACGTGCACCTTCTGAGATACAGGTTGATTTATATACTATTTAACAAAAATTATATTTTGTCGTTATTATTTTAAGTATACTGGTTTCGACAATGATTGATAGTAAAAGTCATTCTATTGTATCTGATACAGCAGCTTTAGTGTGTGACATATGCAAGGTTAATCCTAAAGAAATGAATAATTTGGAGGTGGTAAAAGGGAAACCAGTAAACGAGGACATGCGCAAATACGGCTTAAGCTCTCTTAACGCTTGGATTCGGTCAATGGAATATTTTCTACACATTTCCTAAATAGAATTTCCTAATTTGTATAAATAAGACGTGGCAAGCAAAGGGTGATTATTTTCTACACAATATATTACCATTATTACCACATTATGTATACCAAGTTTATTAAGAGAAGCCAATACCATGGGTACAAATCTGCGTAAAGTTTAGCAGTATCAAAGCAGAAATCTCTGAATCTAATGAATTTGTCTTCCGCCCTGATGAAATACACTCAAGATCACTCGGAAAGTTCAGATTATTTAGCGTTGTTTAAAAAAAATCGCCTTGCTTATTTGCCATTGTTGGTAGATCCACTACCTTGTTTCACAACATCGAGAATTACCTAAGCCCGTTTCTCTTCTTACAGCTTCTTGGATCCTTCTTTTCCTCTCATCAACTTCCCTTTTTGCCAAATCACCCTTTGCTTGCCACGTCTAATTTATATAAATTAGGAAATTCTATTTAGGAAATGTGTAGAAAATATTCCATTGACCGAATCCAAGCGTTAAGAGAGCTTAAGCCGTATTTGCGCATGTCCTCTTTTACTGGTTTCCCTTTTACCACCTCCAAATTATTCATTTCTTTAGGACTAACCTTGCATATGTCACACACTAAAGCTGCTGTATCAGATACAATAGAATGACTTTTACTATCAATCATTGTCGAAACCAGTATACTTAAAATAATAACGACAAAATATATTTTTTGTTAAATAGTATATAAATCATCCTGTATCTCAGAAGGTGCACGTTTGGCGCATCATGTATCTTAGCACCAAATGCAGCTCCTGGTATGTGTATTATGATAGTAAGGACCACAACTTGAAACAGGATCAGATTTAGGAGGCAGAAAGCTCGATTCAGTAAAATAATACATCACCCTATAAGTCAGAAGGTGTACGTTTGGCGCACCAGGTGTCTAAGCACTAAATGCAGCTCTTGGTATGTGTATCATGATAATAAAGACCACAAGTTAAAATAGGATCAGATTTAGGAGGTAGAAAGCTCGATTCAGTTAAAAAATAGATCACCCTATATTTCAGAAGGTGCACGTTTGGCGCACCATGTCTTAGCAGTAAATGTAGCATTTGCTATGCGTAATACGATAGTAAAGCCCACAACTTGAAACGAGGCCGGAATCAGACGGCAGAGAGCTCGATACAGTCATTTTCATAGTAAAATTTCACACTTTCTCAATTAACTCCCGAAATACGAGAGATAGAAAGAAATTTGTCAGCACAAGTATTGAAGGCATGGATAACAAAATACGATGGCATTATTCATTTTTCAAAACTAGACTTTTTTTTCTCGGAAGTGCCCAAGTCCAACCTCTCCCATACATTCGTTCCATTGTGCGCCGCCGCCGGTTGCACGATACATTGAAGAGCTCACAGGATTATATACCTCTGTGAGCAAATCACAGAGGTATATAATCCTGTGAGCGCTGTAGGTAAAGTTGCGTTATTACAATTAGTACTTTCAGGAATCCTGGACTGACGATGACTCTCATTTGTGATAGCCAGCGACCAAGTCAAAGAAAAACAATTTATTTTTCTTGAGTCTTATTTTGGACTCAGGCGGTATATTTGCGTAACACACATAAAATCGATCGCAATGCTCTTCATTTAGGCAGTTCAGGCACGTTTGCGTTTTTTACGTTATTGAGCAAACGAATTTTTCAAACCTAAGAAACAATGGATGTCAAAATGAAGGGCATTTCGATCGGTGATCGGGATCTATGTATGTGTGTTACGCAATTAGTGGTGTAGGTCCCTTCCACGCTAAGACAAGGAATTAACACAAGTGTGAGTCCACGTTTCAATTATAATCTTGTAAGGACCACCCTTGCTGTCTTTTGCAAGTATATTATTCATCATTTCAGCCGAAAGACGTCCACTGCTGGACATAGGCCATAGGTATTATTATTCAGTACAATCTAATTCTAGACATGCTATTTATCTGCAGTTAAAACATGTAACGCATAGTAAGCAAAGGTCCTGTTAATTGGCCCCCAGAATATTTTGATTTCGTAGGTATCCCATTGGACAGCTTTTTACGTGTTGTTATAAATTAAATAACATACACTCAGGGTATACGATTTTCCACGAAAACTATTTACGCACCACACAATGTAATCATAGTAATTTTAATCTATCAGTTTAAGACCTTATATGCGTTGACTGATAGTCCGTCGCGGAACTACTTTTTTATATGTACCTATATGTACTGTACTTATGTGGATTGAATTGAATTCAACATATATATTATAAAAACGGATGATTCTAATTAACTTCCAAAATAGAGAGCTAAACTGAACGAGCGGTGTTTCAGAGCGGAAAATCATTACCATAGCCATGTGCCCATGGTTGTGATTGTAAGGCATTTAGTGACTCATTTTTACCGTCGTATAGTTCACCGTTACATGGCGGATAAAGCGATACTATGTCTGCATAACAGTCGTGGCTGGTGCCCCCAAAGATACATCACTCACGACAATGAATCCCAATCAATCACATCCGCTCAGAAATCTATTGTTGTGACTTTATTATTCATCGGAATACTTGAACGTTTTTGTTAAACTCAGGTCTTATAGTTTGACTTGCGCGATATGAATAAAGACCAGTTAGGCAGCTACTTAACTAGTCCTTTTTGGATTTAACTCGTTTATTACACATCGCAGAATGTCTGAATGTGAGGTTTTCGAATCGGACTTCCTCGAATGCACGACAGCAAAGGCAGGGTTATGTTTTTCACGAAGTGGGATTCTTTGTACCCTTGAAGCATCCTCAGGGCTGGACAGATATTAATTGTAATACTCATCCCGAAAAAAAAAAACGTACCAATGTACCAAAAAAAATGTTGTGTGCTTTTGTGGGACACGATTCCACAAATATATCAGACTAAAAGGTATAAAAAAAAAACAAAACCCGATTGCACAAAAAGTTGACAACAAGCTCACTTTTCGAGTAGTCTGATGCAGGCGGTGGCTTCAAATCTGAGATTGAACTTAAATAACTGCCACCAACTTTTATATTATTGTTTTTGTTCTAACATAATCAAAATATTCTAGTGAGTGAGTAAACTATCATAAATTGTAAAGGGCTTACTGCTAGCTAAGTTGTATCTTTCTACATCAGTAAGCAAAGACGGCCTTGCAGACTGGTGTCGTTTTATTATTTGCCACATCCTGCGGTTGAATGTCGCCACAAAATGAAATAAAATATGCCGAAAATCGGTATTCATCATTATTGTCATCGTACCTTGTTACATGCATACGGTACTGTACCAAATAAACATTTTTCTCTCTTTTCTTTCTATTGCTAATAAAATAATTACAAATATTTAAATAATATATATATTATAAAATATCTCTTTATAAAATTATAATTAATTAAAAGTTGGTTCAAATTATCTATGAAGTCTAAGTGGTAGTTAGTTTATTTGGGATTATAATCTTATATTGCACAACGTTAAAGCAATTTGATGTTATTTACCTTGTGACCTTTGCCCAAAAGTGAAACCAGGATCATTTAATTTTAAGTTCAATCATCAGAAAAATCAGCCTACACACCGTATATAATACGACATGTGTATGAATATATTAATTAAACATACTTTTTTCAAATCTGATTTTAACTGTCCGTGCTGTTCATAAATGTGCTTCATTTGACCAATAAGATAACGCCTACGACACAAGCCAGCTAATTAGAGTATAATTTATCTGAATTTAATTTTTTAACTTTATTATTGTTGCACAACCCTAGCTGTGTGCAATATTATATGTCTTTGATCATGGGCAATGAAGGGAGACTACGTATTTAAAAATGTGAGCCAATCTTCCGTTACAGAATACAATACTATATAAATAATATTGCATTCGTAAATCTCCCTTCAGTCTCAGTGCAGATTTGACGGGTTTAACGTCGTTATTGTAGCCATGGCCGATGATAAGGTACATATAATCGGGTTATTATAATTTGTGTTAGAAATATAAAATTATAAAGGTACCAATCCACGATTCTAAATAATAACGTCAAAATATTTTATTAATTTGTGTTTTTTCATTAATCTTTATTGCATTTTTGCTTTTTGTAGGCGGCTGAAGTCGCTCCCGAACCTGCTGCTGCCGAAATATCAGAAGAAGCCAAGACTGAAAGCGAAGTTAAAGAAGAGAAAACGCCAGAAACCCCCGTGACAGAACCGATCACTAATGGAAGCACCACGCCTGTGTCTCCGAAGGACGAAAGCCCTGTAGGCGAAGAGCCAGCCGCTCCTACCCGTAACATCGACAGGCCTGAGCCTCAGCCTGAAACACAGCCAGAACAGTTACCTGTCAATGGGCTTTCCTTAGAAGAACCTGCCAAAGAAATTCTCAAGGAAGAAAAAAATGATGAGAGCGTAGAAGAATCCACCGCTGTAACGACAGAGATTGTACCTGAAATTTCCGTCATAAAAGAGGTTTGTGTTGAACAAATGCCTTTGATAGATTCCACGCCTCCACCACTCCCCGCGAATCCTCCTCCTTCTTCTGTGGCATCCTTTGCTGCCACCACAATGGCACCAGAATTGACAGACGCTTCGCTAGCTAACACCGCTGATAACGCAATTCCACCTCCATCTTCTGATCCAATTGCAAATGATAAACTAGATGAATTTCCCCCTCAATCCGAAAACGAATTAACCAACACCCAAACTGTTAGTAATGAACTGCCCTCTCCCGTCAAAGAAAATATTGAAGAAATTTCAGTTCCTATTGCTCAAATTGAAGCTGGATCTGACACTGAGAAAGCATTAGACACTGCTATCCCTTTAGAGGTTGCTCCTGAAAGCGAAAGTGTAAAAACTGATAGAGTAATTATTGAAGAATCCGCAACAATAATCAAACAAGAAAACGAAAACACCGATATATCAGAAAATACTGATATTGAAATTCCTGCGCCTTCATTTGAGGACTTGGAAGTACTAGAGGATATGAACGATTCGAATGCTACTGAGGATTTACCTTCCCCTCCGTCTCCGATATGCGATGATGCCGATGTTATAAGCACTGAAAACAATATAGTCGAAGAAAACCTCGATAATACCCAAGTTACGATTCATGAAACAAGAGAGATTGTGGTCGTTTCTAATCACGTATCTGATCCCGAGAAAACGGATGCTCCCGAAAACGAGATCGATAGCATAATCTCTGAACAAAACATTAAGGCTAAGTCCAAAGACTCGCTCGGTAACCTAATTGAAACAATAGAGTGTAATGGTAACATCGAGGAAGAAAAGGAGACATCTAAAATAATGCCACCGATCGACGCCAAAGAAATTAATAACATAGAACCTGTGAAGAAGGCGACGACTCCCGATGAATCGTTGCCGCCGTCTCTTTCGGAGGCGAACGAGTCGGCTCCGGCGGCGGATGTGACCAGCAATGACGCGTCCGAGTCGTTCCCGCTGCCGCCCAGCGAGCCGAGCCGCTCGGACTGCGCCTCGCCCGCCGAGCCCGAGCCGGCGGACACGCCACAGGTGAATACTGACCGGAACCCCCTTGTTTTGTAGTGGAATTAGTTCTGTAATATAAGAACCGTTTGAGTTTCCCCGTTAACAGATCTCGTATTTAGTTTCATGTGCATTTCTTTACCAGCATGAGTGAACCGTTAATAACCAGGAGAATATAATGAGTGTGATCTATCTGACACAGTAATGAATACAGCCAGTGGCTGCGTTCCTGTCCTTTCCCCTTCCTATAAACTTGAAACTGACATTGTATACGTATTAATATGCCAGCATGGTGACGTAAAGTAGGCTTTAGTGCTAACGCATTTTCATATATCATATTTTTTTATTGTTTAATCCTATTAATTTGATTCAGACAATCGATCGTTACGTTATCATTTCATGTAATTTAATTAATGATGTTTTAGATTCTACTTGTTGCAAGTTTTGATCTTATTTTAGTTTTAATTATAAACCTACTAACACTTGCTTCTGCACATTAATTGGGATATTTTATCTCACAAGAATGTCGTCAGCAACGTCTCCGACCCGCAAATTGTGCCGACCCGCAAAGCGGAAGCAATCGTTTTGTGCACGAAAGATTCATTGTAATAGCACAATATTTTTATGAATAGACAGTTCTTAGCTAGAGCTTTCAGTTTAGACCGACGATCATTTTATCCATATAATAAAACAGACAATTAACAAACTCCGATTACCAAGAGTAGCCAGAGGCCCTGCTAGCGACGATACACTTTACCAATGGAAATGGATTACTAGTGAGATGACGCGTTCTTTGTGATAAACATATAGCTCTGCTATTAAACGAGAACGAGCCTTGGAATATTTGAAGGCCCATCAAATTACCCGGTCGGTTAAAGTCGTTACTAATTAGTGTTATTGACAGTTTGTATATGCGGCTGCAAGTATTATGCCTGCGCTTTCGTAAAACCACTAACGCCACTGTTACCAATTTGGTCATTATTTAATGGTGCTCTTTATCTTGCTCGTTCGCTCGTTGTCATACTGTTCAATAAGTCAAGGTGTACGTTGGGAAGCTAAAGACCGAAATCTGCGTATGGAAGCACGCGACAGACGTCCGTTAAACGATACCTGTGTCGATTTTTGGAGGAGATTTCGAGAAGATGGTCAGAAAAGAAAACGGACAGATACTGTTGCGTCCCGAAAGATGTGTAATTTATAACTCATCACACTTTGTTGAGTATTATGGTTCTATCAGAAAATCTCGACATCATTATTCAATGATGATGTAGCTGTGGCCCTCACTCATATTCTAGATGATCTTCATACATTGGAATAAATATCTAGATGTTTGCTAGCTGGTAGGTGCCTTCATTATTTGATAAAGGCGCGCAGTGCGTCAATTCAATCTGTTACCTTCGTAATAGTGTTTAAGTTCCAAGGTTTTCATTTCAGCACTTTTGCCTACAGTTTTTAAGGTTGATGCGCTAGGGTAGCCCGCGAAATTCAAACTTTCTTACGTCCAAAGTGTCAAATGACATGATTTCATGAAATAGTCATTCAATACACTTACACGAGCTTAGAGAGTTGTATTGCTGATTTTAATGTTTATAATTCTGTAAATCCATATTTGTTACGAGCGCTAATAATATTTAAATCAACATACAACCTGATACTAACCTGCAAATTGCAAAAAACGTAAGAAAATTTGAATTTCGCGGGCCACCCTAGCGCATCTCACATCACCTTAAAGAGCATTCCGTTTAGATCACCAATTTGAATATCCCCATGCGAATACCACTCTATGCCATATAAACGTATTTTCTTTCTTTCTTTCTTTTCATATTGCGGACCACGGTTGTAGTGCTAGTTATCAGAATCAGTCTTCACTTTTTGTTAATTTTTGCCTTTGCCTGAAACGTATGAACACAAAATGAATTAAAAGTAATAATGAATTCATTAGTGAACCGATTCAACGATGTTGTATTTCATCTCTCTGCATCTTACACTCGCCTACAGAAAAATTAAATGAAAAAAGCGGATGTAGGCTTGTGTGCTTTTATTTGTTAGAAAAGTATGTATGTTTGCATATAATTTCTCTCGATATCTTTGTACGCTTTTTACTTCTGTTTTTGTCGCTCCTATCGTACTACCGGTATGTTTTCGGTAGATGTTTTCCATAATCGCAATGTAAATATTTGCGTTGAACGAAACATTATTGAGAATAAATACCACCTTGAAATTCATGCAAGCTTATTACTTTTTGTTGGGTATTCATCAGAACAACGATTTTAGTAATAAAATAAATATGAATCAATTGTATGATTATACTGACCCCAAATAAATTGGGATAAGGTCAGGAGAATGATGTTGATGATGAATTTGTAACTGAATGTTTCACTTTTTGTTTGAAGTGTACTTTACTTTCGACTTAGCGGGAATAAACGTAGAGGTAGTAAATTATGTGTAAGTAATTTCATAATCATTTCTTCAAACGACTGATTGTGAAAACAATTAAAAACGTTCCTACACATGAAAACAACTGTGTGACTAACAAACACTTTACAATTTCTATCGTTGTTTTTCAATGATAGAAATAATAGATGATTGAATGATGACGATATGGCTAAAAAGGGGGTGACTATCGAGATGATGACTAATAGAGAAGTATGGAAGAAAAAGACATGTTGCGCCGACTGCAAATAAATGGGGTAAGGGCGGGAGAATGTTTTTCAATAGTTAATCATGATGATGATGAACTAGTACTGCAACTGTGGGTGCGCAATGTGGAGTAATATTCAAATTGATGACCTAAATGGAATGCCTCTTTTTAACGATTTCAAAACAAACTGGAAGTTACTGCCAATGTCAGTCGCTTATACATATTGCCGATGTCATTCGCTTATAAAGATTTTTAAAGGAATTCCTTGTAAAAGAATATGTACGATAGTTATGTTGTTTTTTTTTGTTGTCGTCACTTTACCAGTAGTATAACTTAGACTCATAATTTCAAATATGTATTCTCTTACAATTTTCAATCTTCTTCTTCGTAATTTCCAATATGTGCATAATCAGCCTATAATGTTCCCACTGCTTGGACACAGGCCTCCTCTCTGTGAGAGGGAGTGGGCTGTAATCCACCACGCGGGCCCAGTGCGGGTTGGTAGATGTCACATGTCTTCGAATTTTTGGTTCTAGGACATGCCGGTTTCCTCACGATGTTTTCCTTCACCGTTTTGAGAGCAGTGGTGATGAAATAATTTACACAAAGTAAAGCGCCTGTCAGGATTCGAACCTACGACTCGTAAGTCGCGGCAGTTATCACTGGGCCACCACTGCTCTTAATACATATTCTCTTACAATAGGCCATTAAAACTTGCTAGGTCCGAACATAGGCGCATATAACTTTCGCGCATGTTCTCTCACTCACACCCACTTCATGTCACCATTTTGGTTCCTAAAAAATGTTACTGCGCAGCCCTATGCGCGAAGTCCAGAACTGCTAAGTTATATCGGCCGTATTGTAAGCCTTGTGAAGTAAAATCTGCTTTTTTTAATATTACCTAGTGTTGTTTGATAATTTTATTAGGTATGTCAATAAATCAGCCCTTATACCGCTCTAAAATTGTAATTGAACGCTCGAACAATTGCTCGTCCTTTGCTCATTACTTGATGTCCCAAATCGCGAATAATATCTGGGTTACAACAATACTATTATCACATTGTGTCGTGCAATGATCTCGATTTTGTTTAGAATACATTGTGTCATATTTGTGTCTTATCATCTTGCCATATTTCCAGTAAATAAATATACATTAGTATTGTCCCTTAAGTGTCTCATAATAATTTGTTATGTTTAATGCTTGTTTGTAATACCAATGTTAATTGTACGTAAACATTTACGGTAAAATGTACTGACAACAAAAATATTATTACAGGACCCCGTAAGTGGCAAATTGGCAGAATTAATCCCGGAGGTCCCAGATGTGCCAGAACTCAAAACGGAAATGGTACAGTTTAAATATATATTTTAAGACCAGTATGAAGACTAATTGATGTTGAATTTGACGTATATTAATGTCACGTTTAACCTTTAATTGCAGGAGACGACGGGTGACGTGGCGGTGACCAACTAAACACCACATAAGATCGCAACCCATTGCCCGCGACACGTAACTGTGTCTAAAATGAGCCTTTAATTTATTTCGATTAAGTACTTTGGCGTATTGTCGAACTAAGTTCAGTCAATAATTTACATCGCCAATAATGTGGTTTTCAGTTCAGATGTGACGTTTCGTATAGAATGATTATACTATAAGTTTAGCGTGCTTTGCTTCTATAAAATTAAGATTTTATACATTTTATTCGCTAGAATCGAGTTTTATAATTATATTACATTAACAAAGTTATATCTAGACAGTATACGGTGCGATAAGTTGGTGCCATTATTACAGGGGTATAAGTTTGACGTTGTCGCGTGTCGCTCGCTCTAGAATCGCTCTCCCGTGTCGGTTTTACTCTCGAAGCTCTAGCTTAGAGAAATAATGATTACTTGTTATTCTTTTGATCATCTTTTCCTTATCCTAAAAATCCGTTTTTCCATACTTAAAATGCGACAGCAGTTAATGTAGGTGTCGTGTTTTTCGAAGGAATTTTGCTCAGACCTCAAAGCATTAGAGATTTTAAACATCTTTTCAAATATCAAAAACATGTTGTAAAATAAAATTTGGGACGTCCCCCTTGAAAAACTTCAAAATAAGGCCATTTTAAAATTTATTCAGTTTATTGATTTTAATTAAATTGACTTTAATTAAAAATTTGTTCAAGTTTTGGCCGACGCAAATCACATCCCATTCGACTGGTATAATTGGTAGACTGTATGCATTGTGTACGACAATGTACTGTATCAGAAACATTGTTTAAGTACACAGAAAATCCTCTTTGTTTTTGAATACGATACGTAGATCCGTCAATGATGATCAATGTTATCAGCAGTGATAGGAATAGGAAGTGCCTATTTGCCTAAACTTCGAAGAACAGAGACAAGAAACGGAGACTTCCTCAGGACTAAATTTTTTCCGGGACATCTGTCCCGAAATTCGGGACAACACTTAAATACATTAAAAAATATGTTATTTGGAATAAGTAATTCGTCTATATTTACTTAAAGTTTGCGACTAGACATAACATAATAAATAACATTCATAGTCGTTCCAACCATAAAATTTTCAGAAAATTTTTTTTTGGAGGTTATTTTGTAAATGACTTGTTGATCTTAATACTATGAATCACAATGTTAGTATAAGGAGCCGTACACGTTTCGAAGTAAATATCTTCTTTCTAGCTCACTCTCGGCTACGTTTAATGAGATTTCTAAAGTTCAAAGATATAATTAAAAAAAAAAAACATTTCGTCTTTAAAATAATAAAACAGTAATTTTTACAATTTTAGCATTCTCTATAGTAGGACGAATTTATCATTTCAAAAACAAACGGTATTTGTATTTTATCTTAATGAAATATATTTCTAAAGTATATTTAAAAATGTGCATGATATTAAAATAATGGCCTTATCACATTGTTTAGTAACACACTTAAACTTTAAAAACATTATTTAATCTTTATTGCACCGAAAGTACAATACGACTTTTACGGCAGCGCATTTCGTTATCTATCTAGTCGCAAACTTTAGGTAAATATAGACGAATTACTTATTCCAAATAACATATTTTTTAATGTATTTAAGTGTTGTCCCGAATTTCGGGACAGATGTCCCGGAAAAAATGTAGTCCTGAGGAAGTCTCGTCTCTGTTCTTCGAAGTTTAGGCAAATAGGCAATACCTATTCCTATCACTGGTCATCAATTTAGTAAATATAATTTGAAACATTATTTTATTATGTATATATGAACACCGATTTCATTTACTCGTAAAACATACATGTGTTAATTATCAAATTGGAGTTTGAAGTAACTTGTAAATTGTTAAGTATGAGGGAACATGAAATCTCATTAGTTTATGGTATATTCATTGTATTTTATTTCTAGTTTATATTAAGTTGTATAAAATTAGGCTGTCAGTAGCTCTCTCTCTGTAATGCAAGCTCATATTTTTTTTATTCATTTAGTTATTGACGGAAAGTTGCTCCTATGTTGTAAGATGATACAGTAAGATTATGAACATGTTTAGGCATTTTTCGTAAAGTAGCGTGTGCTTGTTGAATCAAAATTTAATGGATGTGGATGGATTTATCGTTTAAAATTGATATTCAGTGGCCAAGTTTGTGATTACTATACAATTTATAAACTTATACAGACATGATTATACTGTACTATTTAGAATTGTAGTATGTGTAACGAGTTAGTAAAGGCGGTGTGGTTATTATCAACCGCCATTAGTATATTGGTTTCAACCTCATTCGTAAAATACAATTAGATGACTTATAAGGTTTGATATTACTATACAATAATGTCATTTTCTAATACTATTTGTTTGTGTCCAGTAACCATATGATTTCAAGATCCTTTTTGTAATTTTATACATTTTTTATGAAATTAAATGTGACACACTGCACGATTGGGAGAAGTTCTCCAGATATATAAACCGTAAACGTGAGTGAGACATTCCATATCAAGTGCAAACTAGATTGTCTGAAATTCTGTAATATTGCGAGCATGCACTCTAATTACTTCGTAAGCTGTCAAAACGATCTCATAATATGAAAGTTGATCGTTTAATTTACATAACTACTAACACCAGCAACAAGACAACACAATGCTTATAGGTGTCTAAAATATTATATTAGTAGAAAATTGTAAGTAACAATTGCTTATATATAAATGAATTTTCCCTAGAACTCATATTGTCGTTCCAATTGGGTTTCCATTTGATGTGTCCCCAAACAGTTAAATTCAGCCAAATTTTTTTGAAATTAATATCATGTATCATTCCTGTTAGAACTATAATCACTTCCAAACATTTTCCAATAGAAGTTATGTTTGTTTTAAGGATTTTCTTACTACGGTAATCCAAAATTGACTGAGTTTTATGTAATTCAAGGAAATTAACTTATTTGCTCATTATGCAATATGGAATTTGTATGATAATTATAATAAGGAATTATGTTAATCCAATTATTGAAACTTAATGTTGATGTGTGAATGTCTCTAATCAATAAATATTAAAAAAAAGAATCCGTTTTTTAATTTTATAGGCGACTAGCTTCCGCCCGCGGCTTCGCCCGCGTGGTATGTCCATAAAAAGTAGCCTATTAGATATTTCTTTCCCTAGTCAATCGCCATAATGTGTTTTTGATGGAATTTAACGAGTTTATATTATGTATACATAGGTATTCACCACTCTTATGATACTATTATAAACGTCGCCGCTTTACCCTGTTGAACTAAAAAGTACGAAATTAATAATTACGTAAACATGGAACTTAAATATTTTCATTAAAGCTTGAGGTAAACGTCCTTCTTACACTTTGTAAAGTGTAAGAAGGACGTTTACGCCTCAAGCTTTTAAGAAAATAATAAAGTTCCATGTTTACGTAAGTTTTATACGGTGAAGAAAAAAGGAGGGTTATGATTTTGACCGGTATGTACAGTCGCGGAATGACAAGGTTGACCACCTTAAGATCTGTTTTTGCTTGCTCAGTATAAGTTATCAGTATCTGCTTTATCGACCGAGTAGGTATGACACATTCCGTCATAATAAATATCATTTCACTACATGGCCAACAGATACATCCACTATGAGAATTGATTTGCATTTTGGAAAGTCGAGTTAAAATTAAAAAAGAAAACTATTTCTCCCATTCATTCTTCAGTGATTTCAGGAAGCCGAAAATTAGACCGAATATATAGAACTTTCGTTTTGCGAGCAGAACATTAAAAATCAATGTGTAAATCTAAATCTAATATGTGTAGATTTCAATCTAATCGTTATGATTAGAAGTTAATTTTTGAAATGTAACTTGTAATTTTTATAGCAAATGAACAGTTCTTTTTTTTAATATTGTAAATATTTTAAGCACGCTATAATAATTTAATTGACTTAGGGTGAATTTCACCAAACTTTTATACTGAGTATAAGTGTTATCCTGCGAATAAATTTTGAATTTTTGACATATTTTTCAGACAAAAACTGACTGAAAATTATTCGCAGGATAAGACTTATACTCGGTATAAAAGTTTGGTCAAAATTCGCCCTTATGAACGAGTAAAACTTGCCTTAAATCACTGGTGTATACCCGTGTTCACAGAAATCAAACGAATTTAATGCTAGTAAAATATATTTTAGCAAAACAAACAATCACTTCTGTGAAAATATGTCGATTGGGAATTATTATTAGCCCACAATCTTAACTGAAAATAAGGAATAACTGAAGAAGTAGTGTTTAATAAGAGACGTAACCACCACGAGCATCAATTACACTTTGTAACCTATTTCTCATGGAACCCACAAGGCGGGAGTAGAGGTTCGTTCCTCTCATTTCTTCCCAGATCATTTGACAGTGGTTTTCTATGGCATCTTCGGTCCTTTCGTTTCTGTTCTCCCAACGCTGCACCATTAAACCCCATAGGTTCTCTATCGGATTCATATCTGCCGATTTTGCTGGCCAGTTAATTTTTTTTATATCACGGTGCCGGTCGAGCCATTCACTCACAATACGAGCGGTTTGTGTGTGAGCATTATCTTGGACAAAATAGATAATAATGTGGGGAAACAGTACAGATGCACTAACACTGTTTACAGTTCAAAAGAAATTTGTCCGTATCTTAGTAAATACAACAGATAGATAGTTGCAAGCCCCATTTTAAAAACCTGCAAATTCTAACACTTCCGTGTATTTAAATATACTTGAAATATGCAAGTTCGCTCATAAACACCAGGACTTTTACACTAAACGAGAAGACATTACACACTTCGATACAAAACACGACTAAACTTACCAACATCCCGCCTAAAAATACATTTAACAAGCTTATGGTTATGTCAATAAAAATATAAGTATAATAATCTACTGAATCAATAAGACAAGTAAAAATACTCCACCTATTTACGAATAAATTAAAAAAATCTATTAATAACTCAGACCAACAAAAAAGGAAAGACAGATCACGCCGTACATCGAGAGTGAAGCCACAAAACCAAGCTCCTGCAAGTAAACACACAGGCTCACGCACACACCTACACTAAAACCAAGCTCATCGCTCCTAGTACGTCACGAGTCGTCGTCTAGCTAACATCACCAAAACAAATATAATTATGCCTTCCTGTGTAGTGAAAACGTGTAAAAACAATACTAAATCACAGAAAAAGTCTCACGGAATCACTTTTCACTTGTAAGTACTTAAAATAACATCGTTTTTTAATTTAGATAACTATGAATTTTAGGTTATTTGGAACAAAAAACCTGAACGAATGAACGAACGAAAACAGTGACATTTAAAGAGCGAGGGTTGCCATAATATGATTTCAAATTTCCCCATTCGATATTTTTTACTTCGAGTAATTATTATGTCCGTTTTTTTATGCATTTAATATTTTAGATTTCCAAGTAATACTGAAAATAAAAATAAATGGATAAATAAATAAAAATAAAAGTAATTCAGTACAAATATATAGTAACAAAAATTTTAGAATCATTTTTAGGGAAGGATAACATTTTTATAAACTTGGATCTGGACCATAATTTTGTAGGCTATGAGCATAAGGTCCATTTAATTAAATGTATCATTGAAAAATATTTAACAATACGCTTTCACCACATTTCAAAATTAGAAACAATTTCACAGACACTAAAATCTAAAAGGCAGCAATTCAAAAAATTAACACAACAACAAGGTTTTTAAACGGAGAATAGAAATATACATACGAGCAGACGACAAAAAAAAATTTTTTTTTTGTTCCCATTTTCTTGATATTTTTTTCTTTAAGAAAAAAATTGCATCTTTTTAGTCAACGAAGTGATAGACATAATTATTGTACTAGAAATAGGGACCTATTAGTTCAATCAGGTTTCAGGCTGGCTAAAGTAGACTCATCTTTCATGGGGTACTGTTTAAAATGTTGCAATAAAATTCCTCCCCACATACTTCAACTGAATGAGACGAAATTCAAAACTTGTATAAAACTCACACTATGCATGCAGACATTTACTATAAGTTGGAGGATTATATCGCTGATAAAAATGCTTGGCTTAATGCTGGTCCTGCTCCACAACCACAACTAACTAATTAACATTTGAAAATACTGTTGGAGCTGCTGAAGATTGTAAGACCATCTTTGCATAAACTCAATCTCCTTTGTATTACATAATTGCATAGCACAGGTGTGCGTCATGTTCGTGAACGGGCGCCGTCAGTTGTCACTGGTCATCTCTTAGTAGCCATGGCTTATTTTAATTTTTGAATTGTTTTTATTTTATAATTGCGGACGCTTTTTACGTACTTTCTATAGTCATTGATTTTGTTATCGTGGTGTTTTGAATTTAATAAAGTTGATTAAAAATATAATTAAGTACCTATTTTATTTCAAAACAATTTACTTAAAGACTCATACCCACGACGATGATATAATTTACGCTTCAACTACCTTATAACTTATAGTTTAATTTCTGTGTGCATGGTTATTGGAAGAAGTATTACGCTCATTCATTTATATACAGATTGATTTTTCTGTAATTTACTAACCTATTTATATATATATATATATATTTTTTTTAACACTCTATTGAAAATTAATGAATAATTCTAAGTGAAAGAGCGGAGTCTCCTAACACAAGCAATTCTTGCATAAAAGGTGATCTCCTAAATGCACTTTGTACTTAATTGTTTTTTTATTTTATTTTGCGATGTAAAAAAAAATGTTTTTGTTTCGGAATTCTTCCTTACAATTGAGGTACAATACCATACTCAACAATATCTTACTCGTACAATATTAGCCTACCCAAAATATTATTCCCCAAGTTATAGGGAAAAACTTTAACAACTGACAACCCTTTTTACACATACATAGATAAACAGGTGGCTTCACTTTTGACGTACGGCGTGATCTGTCTTTCCTTTTTTGTTGGTCTGAGATTAATAAGTAAATGTTATTACAGTGTAAACGAATATCTAGATGATAAATCCCTAAAGCACATGTAAAATACCCAAAAAAGGACTTTTGTTTTAATATTAGGCATTATGTTAGATTATAAGATGAACAATAAGTCCTCTCTACCTATACCTATACTTATTTTGCTGTGCCCGACAGGGTCCACGATTGTTCATAAGCAAATGTTTACCACCTAAGCAAATACATTGTGGAATGCAATAAAGAATTGAAATTGAACAATCCCCACACAAACTGTTACCACGGCTGTTACATACACACTGACACAAAGGAAGGAATATAGCAAGGTTATCAATTTCTCTCTCTTTCTCATTAAAGAATGGAAGATATTCAATTGAGATTTAAATACGTATTTATGGTCCGTACAAAAATAACAGGCTGTTATTTAATAACAGATATTTGGAACTATATTTTTTTTTTGTAACAGTAACATACTGATAGTAGATTAATCCACTTGAGAGCTGATAGACCGATTTCGTCTAGGCACACGACTCACCACTGCGGGCCGGGGGACGAAGACATTACAGCGGTTGTGATTGGCCGATGCAACAATGTCAGGACGAAAGTCCCAAACATAGTGAGGCACAAGTCAGTTTTGCAACAATATCGATATCGATAAGATCGACGTCGATTCGATGATTTCCTAATTGAACAATAATTAAATTGAATTTCACTTATAAGAATTTATTGTTCTATCCGAAAGGAAACGACATTGCTATTACTTATTTTTAATCTGCTGTGAAATGCCTTGAACAAACAACGCTATAATTATTTGGAATAAAATTTTCTCTGTGAACTGCATTAATCCACTTTTACGTAACGTTACGGAATATTTTGAAATCTAAAATGTAAACATTAAGTTCTTAATGTTACTTTTTTACCATAACATCGTAATTTTTATCGTCAATAATAAAGTTGCTTTATTATGAATTTATCACAACACTCTCCAGTATAAGTGCAGATAGCAAGGGACAGACGTATTGCAATACCCTAGTGAGAGAAAGGGACTTTTCAAAAAGACATCAACGCGGTGTACTTTTTTAGTGCCCCTTTACGTATCAACCAGTTTATCTTGAGCCCTGCAATAAATTCATAATATTATTAAATTACAAATATATTCTACTTACCGATGAAAATGAATGCTATCTTTTTTATAGTTGGATGTTCTAGACGATTTTCCACACCAATTAACCGAACAATAACTCATACTTGTTTAGTATTATGTTTTTTAAGATCAAAATAACTGCGTGTGCAGAGTTCAAACTACTGCGCACTGGTCAAAACTAAAATGGCCACTCATATCGTCATCTAATATCAGTTCAATTAAACTGATGTGTCGTGAGCCCGAGTCGCCCGCATGAGCAGTCAAGAGGCTATATAGTCATTGACCTGTTACAACCCATTTTTACCACTGGTGACATGCTTTGCAGCACGCAGTGTTGCCAATTTATATTTTTATATGCAGAAAAAAAATTGCAGAGTTCCTGTTTAGCACACTTTTTCGTCGTTTACCTAAAGTGGGTGGTAAACGTGCGTACTTAAAGTATACCGCTGTCTTTAAGGGGGATGCGCCAAGGTAGCCCGCGAAATACAAATTTTCTTACGTTTTTTGCAATTTGCAGGTCAGTGTCAGGTTGTATATTGATCTATATATTATTTGCGGCCGTAACAAATATGGGTTTACAGAATTATAAACATTAGAATCAGCCATACAACTCGTCTAAGTTCATGAAAGTGCCAAATGTCATGATTTCATGAAATAGTCATTCAATGCACTTACATGAACGTAGATAGTTGTATATGATGGCACTGAGATATTAGTTTAGTGAAAATGCTATTCTGAATTTGACGTTTTAACCTAAAATTTTGTTCTATATCTAAAATCTTCTAACTTAATCTGACTATTTTTAATCCCGATTAAAAATATGTGGAATAAAATTAGATGACATGAACTAAAATTCAAACCAGCACCTCGACTTCAGTTGCAAATGAATACTGTATCTTATTTTATTTTCTTTTGATTATATCTCGAAAATGGTGTGTCCTATCGCAAAAATAATGAAAATTTGGACTCCCTCTACAATCCGTAAACCCCTAATGCTCTACATGTTGGTAAATTTTTTATTTATTTTTCGTCCAAAAAATTAAAAATTCCATACAAAATACGTCGAGATGGCCAGATTGCGCGCATCTCCGGCTCAAAAAAAAACACAGGGTAGGGCAAACAAGTAGGTACCTAGTGGAGTCGCGATTGTCTAATTCGATTTTAGTTGAGTCAAAATAATTTTTAAAAGAGATTTTTTTTGGCAGAATAGCTCTATGATTCTCATAGTAAAAAGAAAGGAATTTTAGTTCGGTGTACAAGAGAATCGGCGCCAATGTCCGAGAGATCCGCTTTTTGTACGGACGTTGGTTTTTTATTCCGAGAAAAATCTAACCAACATCAAACTACACATGTATAAAAGTGACAAAAAATATGGAACTAGGAACCACTGAAATAATATTTTAATTTAACTCAGTTTAAGAGCAAAATTATAAACTAAGTACATATATTTTATTTGTTGTTGGAAACCCTTAGTGGAAACCCAAATAAAACCTCCCACACCTATTTGATGCACTTTGACAATGCCTATTTGATTACTCATTAAGTTGACAGACAGTGAGACAGGCGGCATCTGTCTGATCCGTCAACAGTAACGGGATTTAAAAAATCATTCGAAATAAATACTTCCATATAGGGTTTGATATCATAAGGATGATTTTAAAATTGCAGGAGCCATTTGAAACCATTTCCATCCCGTTTTGACTAACCGTCCTGAATTCCTGATGCCCAAACTATACTGGAAAGAGCTAATCAGAGAATGAACATGCCAAATTATTTAGTGGACCATGTGATTGGGCATTGGGCATCAGCTTATTAGACGCCGAGCCAGTTCCGTCCAGATAATTGCTCAAATAAGCTGAATATATATCAAATAAGCTGAATATGTTCCCCAACATGGATATTTAGGCGCGTTAGGGCGCCCTTTGAATGAAACTCCGTCCAGTTGTGATATACGTGTATTCAATATAACACAGCACAGTATCCAGGTGACAACGGAACTAACGTATACACGAACTTATAATATATTTGGTTACACGTTCACAGAGTTTTAATAGGGTAACAATATAACTTTATATTTTAACAGGTTTTAGTAGATCCCAATCACCGAACTTATTGAACCATAGATAGACTCCCTTTTTTACCAACCAGTGTTGTCAGGTTATGTAACGGTGGGAACCACAGATAATTAATTGGTTCGCCACAGATATGTCAGATTTAGTTTTATTTAGCTTAGGCATTTATGAAACTAAACAGGCTCGCTCTTATTACGGGGAACATATTCGACCGAATGGTACTTTTACTGTACCTAGAAGTTAGTGAAGATACCATTGGTAGGGGAGCCCAAGCGGGGATTTCGGGAGTTACTCGAGCGCGGCAGAATAACATACGGGGGGCAACCTTGTACCTTGTGAAGTACTCCCACCATACCTGAGCCCTGTACATAGGGGCAAACGCCTAGGGCAGCCGATCAGATTAGTAAAAACTCTTCCATTTCCTTATTTCACGCTTAAATTGTCAGATAAAATGCACACTTTTCTGCATGCAACCAACTTACCTTACTTTAATCTGACGCGCTCGAGTTTTTCTAACGATAGATTTTTTTTTACTAATTTGATCGGCTGCCCTAGGCGTTTGCCCCTATGTACAGGGCTCAGGTATGGTGGGAGTACTTCACAAGGTACAAGGTTGCCCCCCGTATGTTATTCTGCCGCGCTCGAGTAACTCCCGAAATCCCCGCTAGGGCTCCCCTACCATAGACGCTCCCCCCACCAGTAAAAGGGTATACTTCACATAACCTTTTTTTCTTCTTAGCATCTAATCTTCACAATCCAATAGGTCCCCACGACGCTCGAGTAAATCCCCATTTAGCATCATTGCCTCCCCTACTACAGGCATTTCGTCATCACATGAGACAGCTTTGATCACAGGACTCACGTCACTATAGTAATAGAGTGTATTACATTATTGTCTGGTATCTTGGATGGGCCGGCATCAAAATTATAGATCTCTACCTGCTCAGTTACTCGACAGTATTTTAAAAAGAGAAGACATTGAAAATGAAGAAAATCAATCATTATTTAAAACTAAAAAAAAAAAGTTTTATTTCATTAAAAAACTGTAACACTTGCATTCAAAGCATGTTAGGTATTCAGTTTTTACCAGACTACGGCGAAGAAAAAAGGAGGGTTATGATTTTGACTGGTATGTATGTATGTATGTATGTGTAGCAGACGAGAGCTCAGTCTGTTAGGCGGGGGTGTCGGAAGGCTTTATTCACCAAAAAAACCACTTGTCAGCTTAATATGTATATTGCATCACACGTTACACGATAATCACAATTATGTCACAAAAGTGTACATCAAAACTTAACACTATGACTATAACTATTACAAGAAAACAAACTACGATTTAACACGGCAATAACGAAATAATATAAACTATGGAACTAAATCTAGAGAAAATTAGATGTCCTAAAAACTGAGCGCGATACGAAGCAGCAGAACACGGAACGCGACAAAGGTGCTACTTCGTTGGAGATTCAGAGACGAATGAGTGACGATTCACTGACAAGGAAATGACGATTAACCTGAATTTTTTTTTTTTTTTTTTTTAACTATGGCATCTCGCAGTTGATCTTAGAGAAGATCGTACTGCTTAACCGGACTTTCCTGTGGCTGCCTTAAGCTACTACACTCAGGGCCTCCAACCAGGGGCATATAAACTATTCTAAATTAAAACTAAGTGAACGCTCGCTAAGGGCACCCCCTGTGGGGTACGAACCTCGGCTTAGGGCGTCACTGACGGGAGGACAGCAAGAAGGGACAGGCTGGATCAATATCGGATCATCATTATTATTAATCGGGGAATTTAAAGCTACGTGCTCAGCTTCGGCGCGGGCTGGCACATCATCGGACAAGGGACGGGGGGACGAATTTAATCGGGATCGCGTTGGTCGTGCTGGACTTCGACGGCGAGGTCGGAATGACGGTAGGCGTCTGTTTTTGTGTCTCTGTAAAGTGCTGGTCTCCCTACTGCTCTCCTGGAGGAGGGTGGTGGGGTCATCAGGTTCGGATAGGACATGCCTGGGACGGCGAATGATACTAATTTTAGAGGGGACATAGGTGGAAGCTTCGACAACCAGAGGGTTGCGATGCTTGACTGCAGAGTCGAAATAGCGCTTTGTAAGGCGTTTAAGAAATTGACGGATAGTGGGCACCTTTAGATCGAGATGTAGGATCTCGTTACGAACATACCAGGGGGCTCCCGTGGCTTTTCTAAGGAATCGGTTTTGGAGCGTTTGGATCCTATGGATTTGGTTGGGTTTGGCCTGAGCAAAGACCGAGCCCGCATAGGTCATGATGGGGCGAATGCACGCCGTGTACGTACGCAATTTGCACTTGAGTGACAATTTACTACGTGCATTCAGAACCGAGTGGAGCCTACCTAGAGCGAAGGCAGCGCGCGAACGCACCTCCTTAATGTGCTCTCGAAAAGTGAGGAAACGGTCTAATGTTACACCAAGATATTTAGCTTGCTTCTCCCAAGGGATCGGCTTGCCGAACATCGTGATTGGTGGGGGGGGGGGAATGGGTTATTCCTACGGTATTTTTGAAAGAATACCGCCTGACTCTTATCGGGGTTGACTTCAATACGCCACTTTTTAAACCAGGCGCCAAGATTATTGACTGCTCGCTGGAGTGTGATTCGTATGTTGTCATTACTAATTCCCTTGTAGTAGATGGCCGTATCGTCTGCGAACAGAGCCAACTGCGCCTTACTGCTCTTTGGGATATCGCTCGTGAAAAGCGTGAAAATCAGTGGGGAGATTACGGAGCCCTGAGGGACGCCCGCACGGATGGGTCGGGGGGAGGATAATGCTCCTTCGATACGATAGCGGAATGTGCGGTTCGACAAAAAGTCCCGTACTATGAGTACTAGACGATCCGGCACACCGAGTTGATATAACTTGTATATCAAGCCGTTGTGCCAGACTTTGTCGAATGCTTTCGCGATATCGAAAAATATTGCACCGGTCATATTACCGCGCTGGAAGCCGGCGCTTGTGTATTCTATGATCCGGTGTACCTGATGCACGCTACTGTGCTGAGTTCGGAAACCGAACTGCTCTTGGGGGATGAGGCCCTTAGTCTCTGCGTAATCTCTGATACGCTTATAAATAAGCCTCTCATAGATTTTGCCGAGAACTTTGAGCAAACTGATGGGACGGTAACTCGAAGGCACCGACTTGGGCTTGCCGGGCTTCGGGATACCGATGACAGTGGCTTCTTTCCATGCTTGTGGAAAGATGTTATTGCTTAGAGCACCATTGAAGATGGTGGTCAGTAGCATAATGAGGTGGGCTGGGAACAGTTGAACTACCTTATTGGTGATTCCATCCGAACCGGGGGCTTTACGAGTTTTAAGACCTTTGATGATCTCGTGCACCTCGTCAGGTGCGACGGGGGGCAGGGGATCATCGGGGTCTTCTACGGGTGGTAGGGAAGCTCTACGTTCGACTTCAGCGTCCACCTCATCGAGGTGAGCTTGGTCTACTGGTAGGGAGCTGGGAGAGCATTGAGCTTCTAGACTGTCGGCTAGGCACTCTGCTTTTTCTTGGTCCTCGAATGCGATGGACTTATCGGGGCGTACTAGGGGGGGCATAGTCGCGACTTGATCTGATCTAAGCTTTCTGGTGAGTTGCCAGAAAGCTAGATGGGTTGGCTCGAGTTCGCTCAACATCCTATCCCAGTCCGTGTTACGCAGCTCCGATACACGTTTCTTTACAGATCTCTGTAAATAGCGCATATGGGCCTTGTTTGCGGAACAGGGAAAGTTGCTGTAGGCACGAGTGGCCGCGTTCTTCTCCGTTATCAGATCACGTACATCCTGCGGGAGGCGCCAGCGTCGGTCATCCTCGGCTGGGACCTCTTTAGAACATTCGTTCATCACAGACTGTACGTGATCCGTAAGTGAGTCGATCGCGGCCGTCGTGTCCGCGGTAGAGTCAAATTTGTCTGGGATAGCGTCCAATTGGGGGGACGTGTTGGATTTCAGCTTTTCGCTTACTTTCTTCCAGTCCGTGACCCTCTTGGTGGCAAGGTTCGGATGGGAGGGGTCAGAGAGACCTATGCGGGGGGCCAGAGCTAGTATTATGGGACGGTGGTCCGAGTTAAGCTCGTCTACCGTATCTATCGAATCTAATCGTAGATTGACGTTCTTAAGGAGCGCCAAGTCTAGTACGTCCCGACGTACTAGACTCCCACCCATTACGGGTAATGGGTGGGAGTCATCGGGGCGACGACGTCAAAGGTCAGGGAGTTTGAGAGGTCGAACAAGTGTCGCCCTCTAGTGGAGGTTGTGGTACTATTCCACGAGGGATGTTTAGCATTGAAGTCCCCCGCTATGATAGCGGAGTTACTCAAGCTGAGAAGGATAATGATATCATAAGTCCTCCGAAGAAGAGGGAGGGATGTACGCCGATACTAAAGTGATCGGTTCGTGACCTGTCATGCCTACACGGCACATAGAAACTTCTAAACGAGAGCGGGTAGGAGGGTCCATAGGGATGCAATACAGCTCCTTTTTATAATAAATGAGGGTGCCACCACCGTGACAATGCGTTCTATCGTTACGGACTAAACGATAGTTGGCTATGGAGGGCATACGGTGGCTGGGTTTTAAGAAGGATTCCTGTATCAGGAGAATATCAATCTTGTGGTCGCGGAGAAAGAGAGCAACCTCGTCTCGTTGACTTTTTATGCCATTTGCATTGAAGATGCCTATTCTGAGGGATCGGGGTTTAAGTCTATCGTTGATGGCTTTATCCATTATAGGTACCGTTAGCGATAGATTTTAGGGCTTGCGTAATGTCCGGGTACGCGTTATAGACCAGTCTGACCTGGTCGAAATCACACCTATCTCTGGCATGCTGAATTTCAGCGGCCATACGCATAGCGCGAGGGGAATGGAATATCATAAACGTGGAGGAGATCACGTTGAATGGGTCGGAGGGTGGTTTACTTTGGGAAGCCACGGGAGTGGGGGTGGGGCGCTGTGCTACGGGAGCGGGTGCGCGTTTAGTGGGGGGCGCAGAGGGCGCGGGGTGGGAGGGGGAGGGGGGCGCTAAGTGCGCTGGAGGGTGGGCACGGATACGCGGATCCATGAGGGAGTAGAGAGGGGTGTGAGGGGCGGGTGGCTTTGCGGTAGCCAAGGCCGGGAAGACCTCGTGATGGTGGAGCTTATTCCACGGGCTAGGTCTCTGAGGGCTAAGCCTCTGGGGAATTTGAGAAGACGGGGCGGTGGGGCATTCCCTTTGCTGACGATTGTCAGCACGCTTTATGAGCTTGGGAGAACTAGACTTAGGGGCCTTCGAGCAGCCACGGTAATTGGCCGGATGACCCTCTTGTCCGCATAGTACACAGCTGGGAGGGCTGAGACATAGAGCGCGGTCTTTAGGACGGGGGCAGTCGGCAGTGCCGTGCTCGCCCAGGCACTTTACGCACCTGGGTTTCGCATGGCAATGCTTCTGCGAATGCCCGTATAATTGACAACGGTGACATTGTCCGATGTTACCGTTCTTTTTTGGTTTTTCAATGGAAAAACCGACTAAGTTGCATAGGGATTTTAAATTGAATATGGGGTTATGCCCCTGAACGGGAGAGCAGACGACAAGAACCATGTCGAATGCTTCACCGCCACGCGAGCGGTGCATACGGTGGACTTCATCCACGGGGATATTTTGCGACTGAAGGTCGGCTTTAATATCGGCGGCGGGGATTTCCTTAGGGATTCGTTTTATTACGACCCTAGTCTGTTTGTCTTCTGGGAGCGAGAAGGTGTGGAATGACACACCTCTTGCTCTCAGGAGCTTAGTGAGCTCGCGATAGTCGTTCGCGGTCGGAACTAGAATTTTAATACCCTTTTAGTGTTCTCTACTGAAGGAGGTGGTATGAATTAAATGTCGTAACTGAGGTAAAACTTTGTGTCTTTATTTCATATTCCTTTACAGACAATCAACAATATTATTACGCGACCTCATTCGACACTAGCTAGGATAGTACTGTCGGCTCCCTTAGCGGAGCGGCAACTCGCACGGTAACCTAAAATGCCACGTCAACGATAATGCAACAATGTGTCACTACAGTATTCCTCCCCTATTTTTTATTTTGTTAAAATTATACAAAATATATGGGCATTTTTCTACTTTACTTGCTTAGTACAATTGTCCGTAACATAACATCACTAGGTATCTACTTATTACATTACTGGGTCAAGCGCGAGTGCGAGGAGGGACGGAAGGGTATCTACGAGATCTACCAACTGGCGCTGGTGACGTGGGCGAGACAATTTGTTCCAGCGACTGAACAAGCAAGTCACCAACGCGGTGCTCAAACTGATCGAGAGAGAACGCAATGGAGAGACTATTAATACAAGGCTTGTGTCTGGAGTTATCAACTGCTACGTAGCTCTAGGCCTGAACGAGGACGACACGTCAGCGCGCGGACAGAACCTCGTGGTGTACAAGGACACGTTCGAGGCCGTGTTCCTGGAGGACACGGAGCGCTTCTACACCAGAGAGAGCACCGACTTCCTCAGGAATAACCCCGTCACCGAGTACATGATCAAGGCTGAACAACGTCTCCAAGAGGAACAACGACGCGTGCAAGTTTACTTACACGAGACTACAATGGAGCGACTAGCGAAGACCTGTGACAGAGTGCTCATAGAGAAACATCTCGAGATCTTCCACGCCGAGTTCCAGAAACTCCTGGACGGCGAAAAGAACAGCGACTTAGGGCGAATGTACGCTTTAGTAGCGCGCATTCCCGACGGTCTGTGCGAACTGCGCCGCCTGCTGGAGCACCACATCCACGCGCAGGGCCTGCAGGCCATCGACAAGTGCGGCGAGTGTGCGCACACGGATCCCAAAGTCTACGTATCAACAATTCTAGAAGTTCACAAGAAATACAACGCACTCGTCCTGGTCGCGTTCAACAATGACTCTGGCTTTGTGGCCGCGCTCGACAAGGCTTGCGGCCGGTTTATTAACAGTAATGCAGTGACAAAAGCAGCCAACTCTTCATCAAAGAGTCCGGAGCTCCTGGCGAAGTACTGTGACCTTCTGCTGAAGAAGTCCAGTAAGAACCCCGAGGAGGCCGAACTAGAGGACACGCTCAATCAAGTGATGGTTGTGTTCAAATACATTGAAGACAAGGACGTGTTCCAGAAGTTCTACAGCAAGATGCTGGCGAAGCGACTGGTGCAACACATGTCTGCCAGCGATGACGCGGAGGCATCAATGATCTCACAACTGAAGCAGGCGTGCGGATTCGAGTACACAAGCAAACCACTTTAGTGTTCTCTACTGAAGGAGGTGGTATGAATTAAATGTCGTAACTGAGGTAAAACTTTGTGTCTTTATTTCATATTCCTTTACAGACAATCAACAATATTATTACGCGACCTTATTCGACACTAGCTAGGATAGTACTGTCGGCTGCCTTAGCGGAGCGGCAACTCGCACGGTAACCTAAAATGCCACGTCAACGATAATGCAACAATGTGTCACTACACCCTATAGGGTAGAGCGGGAAGTCGATCTTTTTGTCGACACACCACTTGGACACTTCGGTCCACTTCCCCTTGTCCTGAATGAACACGGGGGGTGGGGGAGGGAGCTTCTTAGAGCTCGAAACGGATGGGACTGGGGTAGCGACTTGTGCAACGGTCGCGGCGCGGGAGGTGGAGGGGGAAATTTGATTAGCTACGGTAGCGCTACTAGGCGCGGTACCGGCTACTTGTGCTACAGGGGTAGGGGTGGGGGAAATTACGTCATCGACGGCGATGACTTTATTCGCTTGACTAGAAGCTTGTCTCTTCTTCTTCCTCTTGTTTCCCTTTCCTGTGACTGGGGTAAACCCGTCGTCTTCGGAATGGGAAGAAGAGGAAGCAGGAGAGGCATTCTCAGTGTCAGAGGCGTATTGATATGGAGTCACGGCGCGTTTTGAAGAAACGGCCGGTTCGGTAGTGTCCATAGACACCGCGGGGCTGAAGGCTGGGCTGAAGGCCGGGCTAGGGGAGCGGACAAAAGGGTCCTCCAGTTCAATAATCGGAAGGGACTGGGACTGGGGAATGACATCGCTGAAATCAGCGATGTTAGAGGGACTGGGCTTAGGGTTGAGTAGCGGCGCTAACTCATCTATTTCCCTTTTGATTGCGGCCAATTCGACCTCAGTGGGCTTGGCTAATAGCCTAAGGATTATTGAGAATAGTTTCCCTACTAAGGGATCCATCTCAAAGTCTATCTATTAAACTATTTCTCCTAACATATAAAACCTAACTCTATCTCCCCGGGAGGAATGCCCGGGGATGTGTAAACCCTCCCTGTCGGGTATAGACAGGGAGGTTGAGTACCTAAGGTGAGCCCTAAGCTTGCTTTTGCCCGTTGCCTATCTTATTGGTGCAACGGGGTCCTAACAGGGTCTGTTATGTAGGGTAGACACACCCGACCACAACAGGTGTGTTGCTGCGAAAGGAAAACTGTCACCAATGCCGACTAGGAGACCCCCCAAGGCCGAACACTGGGACCCGTCCAACTTTCTGCCTCACCCTGAAGGGGATCGGCGGGTGCGTTTGGGTCAACACCCCCTCGGCTTCGTTGGCACCGTATAGGTATCCACCGAGGACCACGAAACTGTGGTTTTACCCAGAAGGGGCCAACAACACGACGTACGTTTGTATGACGGACAACTGTTATCGAAACCTTTACAAGCTGTGCCTTGAAAAAGGCACACAGCAAGTAGCTGAAGATAGTCACTATAATTTTGTTATAAATAATAAAATATATATAATATTTTACTATAAATAACAAAGTATAGCACTATGACGTCTTGATATTCAGGAACGCTTGGTTCCGGAATCGGAGAGCACTTCGAACCGCACTGCGCACACGTGTGACCGCTGCCGCTGGCGCGCGTCGAATGTCTAACCTGAATTTTCCAGACTCTGGATATTAGTAAACTTGTCACATACGCACAAGTTGCGTGTGAGTCACGTACTAAACTTTAATATACAACCAATTATTCTAGACACCTCGATTAGACAGGGGGTGATGCAGGGGATCGGGTGTCTGCGGGGTACCGCCGGATTTGGGCGTGCCGGGGGTAGTGAAAGGGACGCGGGGAAGAGATACTACGCAGTTATCTTGATATATCTGTTTACATTAAAGAACAATAGAATTGTTCGCAAACTGTACATCGCGTCCTATTTACATTATGTAAAGTACTCATTCTAAGGTATTTTGACCTAACTAAGCGATTGCGATTAATTAAAATAGTGTATCTTCTTTACATAAAAAGTTATTAACATTTTTGTCAGTATATAAAGGTAATTTGTACTTTTAACATATTTTCGTATGGAATTATGATTCCCAGAAGGTAAATACACTAGTATATAAGGCTACATTGTTAAAATAATGAGAGCTAAGCTCATTTTTCTTCATTTAAACATTTTACATGGCACTTGAGTGCTTTATTTCTTATATAATTATTTTTACACCACAAATATGAGAGCCTTATGCATTTTAAATCGCATGACATAGGGATCGAACCCATGATCTAGGTATATAATAACTTTAGATTACGTTCTCGCTTTTTATTTAATGGGTTTCCTATAGGAATCGAACCTATATATGTTTCCCATGTTTACATAGGTACTTATGATTCTACATGTGTGTCATCGTGCTTCCCCAACAGTATGTTCATCTGTTCCCTCCTATCTTCCAAACCACTTATCACAATTTGACAAATGAGGTATCGTTAGAAGCGTCGTGATTGTCCACTGGTTATAGGCTATGTGAAGTCACATTAAATTAAAAATGGCGCCCTCTAGAGGACATAAAGTGAGGAACTTAAAAAAAATATGGTTTAATCGTACCATGTTGGGTATCAAATGAAAGGGCTTAATGAGCACATTTCAAAAATATATATATTATAACCCCAAAAGAATAAAAAAAAAAATCCAGTACTTAGTAAAAACTAAAACCCAACTACGACTTAAAAGGTATAAACAAGACACCACAGACAGACAAATTAAAAATCCGGAGTCACACGTAATCTGTTCGATTTATGCCCTAACACGTGTGCCACCGAATTTTTAATTTGTCTGTCTGCGGTGTCTTGTTTATACCTTTTAAGTCGTAGTTGGGTTTTAGTTTTTACCCGACTACGGCGAAGAAAAAAGGAGAGTTATGATTTTGACCGGTATGTATGTATGTATGTATGTAGGTATGTATGTATGTATGTATGTATGTTCATCTGTTCCCTCCTATCTTCCAAACCACTTATCACAATTTGACAAATGAGGTATCGTTAGAAGCGTCGTGATTGTCCGCTGGTTATAGGCTATGTGAAGTCACATTAAATTAAAAATGGCGCCCTCTAGAGGACATAAAGGGAGGAACTTAAAAAAAAATGGTTTAATCGTACCATGTTGGGTATCAAATGAAAGGGCTTAATAAGCACATTTCAAAAATATATATATTATAACCACAAAAGAATTTAAAAAAAAATCAAGTAATAAAAACTAAAACCCAACTACGACTTAAAAGGTATAAACAAGACACCACAGACGGACAAATTAAAAATCCGGAGTCACACGTAATCTTTATGCCCTAACACGTGTGACTCTGGATTTTTAATTTGTCTGTCTGTGGTGTCTTGTTTATACCTTTTAAGTCGTACCTAGTTGGGTTTTAGTTTTTATTACTTGTTTTTTTTTTTAAATAACATAATTGTCTAAAGGCTTTTCCGATGCAACATGATGATTTAAAGACACTTCCGATGTCGATTCTAAGTCATAAAACAGGAATTTTCCTTCGTAATTAAAAAAATGTTCTTGCTCAGTGGGTAGTTACTAGTTACTATTATCATTTTACTTCTGCTAAGCCTGTGAACTATGCTGAAACATGCACTTCTTGCACAAAGATTCCTCGTAGTATTATAATATCTGTGCTAGTAGCTATAATCTAAAGAGAGGTCTAAAAGAATTATGCTTCACATTTTTGACTGAAAATATCCCATTTCATCTTATTTCATAATATGGTACATATAGTAAATAACCTGATTATGCCGGCGCCAGACATAGCAACAATATTTGATCACATGTATGATCACATGTTTGACACATGTGTGGCAGTGGTGTTTGGGTATTTCATCAAAGTTTGATCATTTATATCAACTTTTCCATTCGGAGTCGGTTTTTTGAGCGCACATCAAAGCGTTTAAAGTTCAAATGTGTGCGTAGCGCATTCGAATTTCAAATGTGTGCGTAGCCTGCAAGCCCAGTGCCTCGTACGTAACTGACCGGAACGGTCGCCTTGCTCAATCGCAAGATGGAATGGAGCAACGAGTGCCCTAGAATTTATTGAGTTGCTTGAAGGAGAACCATGTACTTATGGAACCCTAAAAGTAAAAAACAACATAAAAATAGGAATTTGGTAAATTACGCCTGGATCAGGATAAATGATACATTCTCAGTACATTGCACTAACGAGGAATTAAAAAAGAAGAGCAACATTTTATTGACCCATTAATTAAAGGGAATGTATAAAAAAAAATAAAGCAGTCTACAAGGACAGGATCTGGTGCTGAACAAATGTACAGACCTTCATGGTTTGCATTCGATGCCATGCCCAACTGCATGGGTCTAACTACCGTCCGACTCCGACATTGGTGCCGATTCTCTTGTACACCGAACTAAAAATTCCTTTTTTTTTACTATGAGAATCATAGAGCTATTCTGCCAAAAAAAAATTCTAAATTTAAAAATTATTTTGACTCAACTAAAATCGAATTTGACAATCGCGACTCTACTTGGTACCTACTTGTTTGCCCTACCCTGTGATTTTTTTTGACCCGGAGATGCGCGCAATCTGGCCATCTCGACGTATTTTATATGGAATTTTTAATTTTTTGGGCGAAAAAAATACCAACATGTAGAACATTAGGGGTCTACGGATTACATAGGGGGTCCAAATTTTCATTATTTTTGCGATAGGACACACCATTTTCGAGATATAAGCAAAAGAAAATAAAATAAGATACAGTACTCATTTGCAACTGAAGTCGAGGTGCTGGTTTGAATTTTAGTTCATGACATCTAATTTTATTCCACACATTTTTAATCGGGATTAAAAATAGTCAGATTAAGTTAGAAGATTTTAGATATAAAACAAAATTTTAGGTTAAAACGTCAAATACAGAATAGCATTTCTAACTAATATCTCAGTGCCATCATATACAACTATCTACGTTCATGTAAGTGCATTGCACTTTCATGAACTTAGAGAGTTGTATTGCTGATTCTAATGTTTATAATTCTGTAAACCCCTTATTTGTTACGGCCGCAAATAATATATAGATCAATATACAACCTGACACTGACCTGCAAATTGCAAAAAACGTAAGAAAATTTGTATTTCGCGGGCTACCTTGGCGCATCCCCCTTAAAGACCGCGGTATACTTTAAGTACGCACGTTTACCACCATTTTAGTTTTGACCAGTGCGCAGTGGTTTGAACTCTGCACACGCAGTTATTTTGATCTTAAAAAACATAATACTAAACAAGTATGAGTTATTGTTCGGTTAATTGGTGTGGAAAATCGTCTAGAACATCCAACTATAAAAAAGATAGCATTCATTTTCATCGGTAAGTAGAATATATTTGTATTAATAATATTATGAATTTATTGCAGGGCTCAAGATAAACTGGTTGAAACGTAAGAGGCACAAAAAAAGTACACGCGTTGATGTCTTTTTGAAAAGTCCCTTTCTCTCACTAGGGTATTGCAATACGTCTGTCACTTTCTATCTGCACTTATACTGGAGAGTGCTCGAGTGTTGTGATAACTTCATAATAAAGCAACTATAATTATTGACGATAAAAATTACGATTTTATGGTAAAAAAGTAACATTAAGTACTTAATGTTTACATTTTAGATTTCAAAATATTCCGTAACCTTAAGAAAAGTGGATTAATGCAGTTCACAGAGAAAATTTTATTCCAAATAAATATAGCGTTGTTTGTTCAAAGCATTTCACAGCAGATTAAAAATAAGTAATAGCAATGTCATTTCCTTTCGGATAGAACAATAAATTCTTACAAGTGAAATTCAATTTAATTATTGTTCAATTAGGAAATCGTCGAATCGACGTCGATTTTATCGATATCGATATTATTGTTGCAAAACTGACTTGTGCCTCACTATGTTTGGGACTTTCGTCCTGACATTGTTGCATCGGCCAATCACAACCGCTGTAATGTAGAGATGGGTTGTAACAGGTGAAACACGATATCTGTGATCACTGTGACTATGACAAAAAAATAACATATCCAAATATCTGTTATTAAATCACAGCCTGTGATTTTTGTATGGACGATAAATGCGTATCTCAATCGAATATGATTTTTATTTCTTTTGATTTAATGTCGAAAATCGTATCTGTCTGTTATAAAATAACAGCCTGTTATTTTTGTACGGATGATAAATACTTAGTAACTCAATTGAATATCTTCTTTATTTCTTTTCGTTAAAGTCGAAAATCGTAACCGAAGTTTTAACAGTAACAGTCTTGAGCATCTGTGATTTTAATTAACAGATATTTTTTTATCGTTAGGAGCAACTGCTATCTGCTATTTTTTAATATCTGTGATTTCTATCTGTGACAATAAATACGCCTCACTCCTACTGTAATGTCTTCGTCCCCCGGCCCGCAGTGGTGAGTCGTGTGCCTAGACGAAATCGGTCTATCAGCTCTCAAGTGGTTTAATACTCTTTGTAACAGGTTAAACATGATATCTGTCATCAGTATCACTTTTACAAAAAAAAATAGTTCCAAATATCTGTTATTAAATAACAGCCTGTTATTTTTGTACGGACGATAAATACGTATTTAAACCTCAGTTGAATATCTTCCATTCTTTAATGAGAAAGAGAGAGAAATTTATAACCTTGCTATATTCCTTCCTTTGTGTCAGTGTGTATGTAACAGCCGCGGTAACAGTCTTGAGAGTCTGTTATTAATTAATTAGTAACGGGTATTTTATATTGTTAGGAACAAATTGATAGTTGTTATTTTTTAATATCTGTTATTTTTATCTGGTATACGTCTTACGATATATATACGCCTCACCCCTAGCCTGTGGTGAAATGTATGAGCAAAGTCTATCAAAGTGTTTGATCAAATATATGACTATGTCTGGCCGGTCTCTGCAAACAAGTATTCATATGTGTGTGCAAAGTCTATCGAATATGTTTGATCAAATATGTGACTATGTCTGGCGCCGGCTTTAGAATTTTTGTTTGCATTGTATTCTTTACAACAAAATATTGACTGTAATGACAGTACCATGTGTCAATTTTGAAAAGTTTGTTATAATTGCTGGGGTGTGTTCACTTTATTATCCGAGATAATTAGAAAAGTTTGTTCGTTTTATGAGTAAATTAACACTAATTTAAAAAACGATTTTTCTCAAAATTGGTAATCCTTAAAAATGCATGATACAGTTAGAGCTACTACTTTTTGGGATATCTATCCAAATATATTTAACTTATCCTGATTAGAATTATTGAATAAAAAAAAACATTTTTGGACATGTCCGAACTTTGTTGTCAAACAGATCAATCTGCCGAGCCTTTTCCCAACTATGTTGGGGTCGGCTTCCAGTCTAACCGGATGCAGCTGAACACCAGTATTTTACATGGAGCGACTGCCTATCTGACCTCCACAACCCAGTAACTGGGTAATACGATACCCCTTGGTTAGACTGGTTGTCAGACTTTCGTGCTTCTGACGACTCGTAACGACTGTCAAAGATCCACAAATGACAGCCGGGACCAACGGCTTAACGTGCTTTCCGAGGCACGGAGGAGTCTCGATATGTGAAAATGGTCACCCATCCACGGACCAGCCCCGGCAAGCGTAGCTTAACCTGATGGATCGACCCGAGCGGCTGTTATTACTTAGCCACGAGCCCCTCACTTAGCCACGAGCTCCTCAACCAGTTAGTCATGGTGTGAAATCAACCAAGTCGCACTATCCAGGTCATGCTATAATTTAGAACGGGCTATCATATTTGAAGTACCTAAGCATCAAGGTGGAGGGAAATGCGTAGATAAATAATATTAACTAACTGTGCTGTTGACCGTTTAGGAGTGTCCTCTAGAGCAATCCCTGAGTGCAGCATCGAGGGCATTGTAAACTTTAGAACGGGCTATCATAATTGAATGCGTTTATAAAATTTAATGTCTCTGCTTTTGGCCGCTGAGGAGTTTCCTCGTCTGGAGCCAGTCCTGACTGCTGCAGCCACGTCATGGTAGACTTGTCTTTCGAGAACTTAGTCCTCTTCAAGGCCACATTGTTAATGGCAGCTGCCACGACCTCCGCGAAACTAGCCGCGCTCTCCAGATTGGGGCCACCAGCAGCACCCGGCTTACCCCCTGCAACCTCTGAGGGGGCCACTCCGGGGCTAGTCCCACCAGGGTGTGGCACATCCACTTCTAGCCTCTCGGCCCGCTAGGCCGGCTCGGCTGGGCTGCCTAGGCCCGCATCACCGGCCTTCTTGGTGGCGAGCCCTCTACCCACACCCTTCTCACGGGCTCCGCCCCTACGGCCGGCGTGGATTTTTCTCCGGCTCGTGGTCCCCTCGTCCGAGGATGACCCTGTCTTGGGGCGCTTCCGGAAGAACTTTCTCCCGGAAGGCCCCACCACCATAATTTCGCGCTCTACGATCGTACACACGGCTACACATCAAGCTATACATTTCCAGTTTATGCTGATCTCGCAATGTATAGGATTCGCATACAATGCGAGGTCAGTTTATTCTGGAAATGTATAGCTTGATGTGTAGCCGTGTGTACAAGAGCTAGAGCTCGATGCCGCGTCGGACTCCAACCGCGCATCACTTCCTTCCTCCTTTCTCTCTCCCTGTCTCTCTTCGTTTTATTGTTTTTTGTATTTTTTCCATAGTAGATCCCACGAGTATTTTACAAGTTTTACTGGCTCAAAGTATAGTGGTTCGCACTAGCGACTGATTCCATAGCTACCCATCAGTCAAGCTATCAACCTCCCTCACGGTGCGCCGCCGCTTGGAGGTTTGGGGTAATTTTTTATAGAGGATTTCTTCCTCGCGGCCCGGGCGCGTATTGGTAGACTGTATATTACCACAGACATCCATAGTCTGTGCTGGACCGCTTGGAGCTCGTTACACTAAAGAGCAAAATGTATTTTAACACAGACCTTCCCTTTATTAGAACCTATACATTATGCTCGTCATTTCTAAAGCAAACTACGTATGAGTGCAGAGCGAAGGATTTGGCATGGTAGTGAAACTTCTTCTTCTTCTTCGTCGTTCCCTCAATGCTGAGGATCGCGACCACATATGACGCGTCTCCAAGCTATGCGGTCTTCTGCAGTATGGACCGCTTGATAGATGCTGCCTCCAGCAACCTTTTTGATCGCGTCTGACCATCTTGCTGGTGCTCTTACTTGAGCGCGTTTTCCTTCCACCCAGCCCAGTATCAAAAGCTTTTCCAGACTATGCTTAGGTGAACGCATAATATGTCCGAAAAATCTAAAGGCACACTCCTGACATATAGTAGATAGCCGCTTGGTGATGTTGAATTCCTCCAGTATGGATTCATTCGTTCTCATGGCGCTCCATGGTATACGAAGTAGCCTCCGCCAACACCACATTTCGAAAGCATCGATTTTACTGCCTTCGCGGCTTTTAATGCACCACGTTTCAGCGCCATATAAAAAAATGGAAAAAACTACCTACCACCATTACCTTTGTCTTGGAATGGTTGATCTTGAGTCCAAGCTTAGCGCTCTCTGCTTCTATACGCTTCAGCAGGTCCGCCATTCCTTCCTCGCTTGACGCAACTATCGTGGTATCGTCCGCATATCTCAGGTTCGTGAGTCTTTCACCGCCAACAACGATTCCGCCGTGCCAACCATCCAGCGCTCTCCTCATAATGTGCTCCCCGTAGAGGTTGAACAATTTCGGAGACAAAATACAGCCCTGACGCACGCCCCGTTAAGTATGGAACACGTGGTAGTGAAACACATAATATATAAATAAAATATAAGTAAAAATCTTTTTTAAAAACAAGCCTTTAATGAACTAAAAAGTACTAAATAAAACTTACGTAAATATAGAACTATACTATTTTCTTAAAAGCTTGAGGCGTAAATGCCTTTCTTACACTTAAAGTTAATAAGCCTCAAGCTTTTAAGAAAATAGTATAGTTCTATATTTACGTAAGTTTTATTTAGTACTTTTTAGTTCATTAAAGGCTTGTTTTTAAAAAGGATTTTACTTATATTTTATTTTCTATTTTTTAGCATTAGGATTTGTTTAAATATCTGTTCTATCACCTTCACAAATCCAACAAATTAGGTTTTCCCATGGCCACCTTCCGGCTCCATAATCAGGCCCTGAACACCACCTAGTGTCAAAGCACTTTTTAATACATGACCAATGAGTCCAAACACGATGGTGCTATCTTGTTTGATTAAGGTTTTCCCATGGCCCCCTTCCGGCTTCATCATCAGACCCTAAACACCACCTAGTGTCAAAGCACTTGTTAATACATGACCAATGAGTCCAAACATGATGGTACTATCTTGTTTGATTGAGGAGTTCCTATGGCCAACTTCCGGCTCCATCATCAGACCCTAAACACCACCTAGCGTCAAAGCACTTGTTAATACATGACCAATGAGTCCAAACACGATGGTGTTATCTTGTTTGATTGAGGAGTTCCTATGGCCAACTTCCGGCTCCATCATCAGACCAGCAACATGGTATCATTTTTTCAAAATGTCTCGGTAGTTGTATAATAAAAAAGTATCTACATTTTGATTGAAGTGACAGCCCTAACTACAGATATTTCGGATATTACTAAAATTTGTAAACTTGTGGATAACACGGAATTATGTTGTGGTTTTTTTACTACCTACACATAATAGAAAGTATAAGCAATATTTTGATGTAAAAGTCACGACCTAATACGTTGTTATAGGCGAATAAAAAAATAAAAACGAAAAATGAGAAAAAAAATCATATCTCGCGTCCCATTCATACTACGGCAACAGAAATTGGTGGAACGGTAGGTTAGTAGTAGTAGGGTACCTACATACAATTAATGGAATAAATAGAAACTGGAATACATAGTTCTGTTTTTTAAATAAGATTTTTTATTCGTTTTTCATGATGCGTATATTACGAAACTTTGATATTTTTTTTAAAAAAAGTTACCTGTCGTAGCGAAGCCGGAGTTGAACTCTGAAAACAATGAAACAAAAATAGGGTTCTTAACACACTGTGCAGAGGAGTAAGAGAGATATCCTGTTGTCTGTAGTCGCATGTATTATGCTATGAACTATCGATGCCATTCCACGTACCGCAGCAGACTAACAAGTCATTGTGGCTGTCTGTAGTCGTATGTATTATGCTCCAATATTCTAAAACAAAGTGTATTTCAACACAGACATTGTCTGTGCTGGTATGTACTATGTTCTTCATTCATTAAAGCAAACTACCTGCGAGCACAGAGCAACCTGTGTCTGTGGTAATATACAGTTTGGCAATACGCGGCCCGGGCGGTTAAGCCAAGACCCTCGATCCCCGTCAAGTGCCAGAGACATGACCTTGACACTCTTCGGGGCTACGAGACCAACGGTGGCAGAAGGAAGGACTTCCTCCTGCCTGCCCGACGGCAGGATTAGTGCACGCCGAGCCCGCTCTAGACGCTGCTAAACGTGTGCTCCTCCGAGTACACATTAGAGCGTCCCACCGACAGGATATTGGCATACGGGCAATGCCTCCCCATTAGGTATACTGTTGTAGCGTTCCTTCGTCTGGAGCCAATCCCGGCTGTACAATCAAGTCATGCATCATAAAAAATGCATTGTCTTCGGAACTGAACCTACTTGTAAAATGATACCAACGCGAAGTTAATCAAATCATAATAAATAGTAACGAAAAGACTACTTAAGTAGGTACCTACAATGAAATATTTATATTTTGGATTTCTTCGATAAATGGTGTTGGCGTCGAAATAATATCGCGCTATACTTACTACCTTCGTATTCCCGATTATTAAACAACGTGAGACAAAATTACTACCTTCGTATTCCCGATTATTAAACAACGTGAGACAAAAACATGAGGACAATTTTAAGACACTACATACACTGGTCAGTAACATAAAATAATAACCAGTACCTATACAGTGCTCTGTGATAATAATCAATGGTTTTTTTAAATATTAAAATGCCAATTACTTACTAAAATTTCTTTATTTAATACACTCTAAAGCATAAATAATTTTCCTTAAAATATCTTTATTGGTATCATACATAATTTTATTCTGTATCCCATTTTTATTTAATGTAGACATCATCAACTGTAGTAGTGGGTACTTCAATGTTTTCATTTCACTGGTCCCAAGAACAGATTTTAAAAACCAATCAAAATTAACTACTGTGTCACAGTAACTACTGTTATAGTGGTTCAAAGCTGCATGAAGAACTTCGGACTTGTTTGTTTCTAATAATTCAAGAAAGCATTTAAGGTTTTCTTGTGGCCACCCCTTGCTATTAATTACATCTTTGATTTTTTGCAAATCAAAATCACAATCAGAAATGATTGAGATCAAATCCTGTTTTGCCAACGTAATCAAATCAGCTTCTATGTAAGATGATAGTGAATCAGTTGATCCTGAATAATACAACTTAGTCAAGATTTGTTGTGATACCTGAAACAAAAACAAATTCACAAAAACTGGAATCGAAATTATGTCGTTATAGTAGAGTCTGGCCAACGAAAGTAAAGAAAAAAGAACTAAGACTATCCCTGTACGTACATATTGCGATATTTCGTGGTGATACTTGAAATTTTATTTCATTTAAATAAAATAAAATTTCAAGTATCAACACGAATTATCGCACTATAATGTTTATAGGGATAAACAGTCTGGTTTTTTTTTTGCAACTGTGAACGTTCAGCGAAATGCGAGTATGTATGTAAAAGGGGGATGGCTGTGTGAGTGGGATGGCCAGTAGTGTGTGTGGCTGGTGTGGTGTGTTCTAGAGGGGAGGGGGTGTGTGTAGTCGCGTAACGTGTGTTCGTGTGATTTTGCATGTGTTTCTGTATCGATTTTTGTAGAATAATAATGATTAATACATGCCTACAATATTTTAGAAATAAGGTCATCTGTACGGGAATAGTCCTGATTATACAGCCAGTTTTGTAATTTGGTTATGACTTTGTGTTTGTTTAAATTCTTTATTTGGATATGCATGATGACCCTTCGGTAGATGAGTGAACTTATTACATAAAGCTGTCGGCTAGCAATAGCTTTTTGTGAGAGACAGATGCATGCATATTTGGCTTTACGAGTGGATGGATCTAATGGAGGAACACTATGCTTCCTGAGGGTGGCATTGAGCACAAAGAGCATAACTAATTATTAATAAGAACCTGGTTCTTAAAGCACAAAAAAAGACACTTCATTATGAAGTGCATGGATAAGTAAATTATGACAATAAATGTGTTGAAACATGGAAGTCTGGCATCGGCTAAAACAAGTTTTTTGATCTGACTTGTTTCGAAGAATTTCTTTATTTACATATTTTAACAATGGTCTATCATGCGACTGTCTTATTTATTAATTTATTAATCTTTTTTTTTGTTTTGCAATTATATACACAATTACACTTTTTAAGTACATATTGATAATATTTTATGTGACACAAATTTATTTTATCTAAGTATGCATATACACATTACATTATAAACCTGATTTACATCCATCGCCTTACACTTTCAGGTCCAGTTGAAAACCAGCATCAGAGGCACGTAGAGTTGTCTGGCATTTTTGCTGAACTGGGTCTTCTTGGCGCAGCCGTGAGGCACACACCCATCCTAATTTCTTACATACTTTTTTATTGGATTTTTATTTCATTATGTTATCTGCTGTACCTACATAATATTGTGTGCCTTTTAGTCTGTGTATAAATGTATGTTCCTTGTTTCTTCTTTTGTCAGGTAGTCGCCAGTCAATTGTTTTATAAAGGCCCCTGGGCCCCTGGTTGGGCAATGTTATTGGATTATAACAATATTTTAAATTCATGAGAATTTGTGGCCAATAATTACTAAACAAGGTATCTATTAGTCTAATAAGTAGGTAGGTTCCAAGCAAATATTTCTAAATATTTAATCTCTAGTTCAAAATAAATCCCATGAAAATACATAGCCCTGTTGCGTTTTACTTACATTTTGAAATGCTTCAAGTGATTCTATTTGAAATACTTTATCCATTTAAAGCTAGTCTTTTATAGGTATTTACAAAAATGATAATGATCTGAATCACGATTCGAATCCAAATAATATATGAGAATGAGAAACTATGGTATGGAATGGAATCCGGAAATTAGTCTATGCTATGAGAAATTATGACTGATTCACAGAGCACTTGTAAGTTGTATAATACTGATTAAATATCAAGGAACAATACTTGATATGCATCAGTGTTGCTAACTCCAAAAGTTCAAATTATCGACTTCCCACGTCAAAATTATCGTTTTTGGGCAAAATTATCGTACAAAAGAAAAATCCAAATAAAAAAAAAATCGAAAAATTTAATTCAAATTGCTATCAAAAGACAATCAATAATTTTATACTAGAGTCAAACGGGAAGTATATGCCAAGTTTAACCACTAATGGCGCTAGCAGCACAAACCGTAAACATGTTTTGTCATAATTTTTTTGGTTGATATTTTTATGTTTTCTATTATAATCTAAATTATAATATTTTTTTCTAATCTAGAAACCATTTTCGCATTTCACGTTGGTCCCACAGACTAGATAGTAACTGTGGGAATAGATGAATACAGTGCAACTAGGATCTTTAGACGCTTGATAACATTATGAGTGGGAATCTCAAAATTATCGTACATTAGTCATTTATTATCGTACATCGTACCATTGGCCAAATTATCGTACGCCCCCATAATTATCGTACGGGTTGGCAACACTGATATGCATTGCATTGGAGTTATAGGTATGTATGTAATGACTTGGAACGCGTCAACTGTTTTGAAAACTAGTGATTTTCGTAACTAGTTTTTTTTTTAATTCTATTCGGTGATTCAACATGATTTTATCGAAGTATTACAGTTATTAGCGAAACGAAAATATAAATGGTTACTGAAGTAATACGTTACATTACGTTACGTTAGCTTTAAGTTTTTTGAAGTTTTTGTAGCTACAAGTAGTTACAGGGCATTACATATTACGCGCGAAAGAAACGTCATGCGCTCGCAACGTACTTTTGTTTCGTTTCTCGCTTTCATTCGATCACTGCATTGTAATGTAACTCACGTGTTTATGTGACTCGAAACTAGTTATTCAGTTACATGCCCTGTAGCCAGTTATTGTAACTAGTGACGTGAAATAACGCCCATACCTATGGAGTTATTAGATCTAAAGAACTCAACCACAGACTACTTAGAGTACACTCCTACCAACTTATCTGTGAAATGGCGAAAATTGGAACTACAGCCGCCATGTCGAAAGTCATTCAGTGTCTACTAAATTCTGTGCAAAATAAAATTATTATCATTATTAGAATGTAGATGAATTCATTCATTCTGATGTTAGAATGTTAGAAAATTAATTTATAATCAATCAATAGACGGAGGCGTCCTCTTTCAGTTCACAGATAAGTTGATAAGACTGAGTACATGAATTACTGATCAAATCAAATGAGAGTCAAAATATAATTGACAGTGACATTTGCTTAGCTGACTGATCGTAGATGGAATTAGTAAGTACTATTTTGTACAACCCCAGATATGATATTAGAATTTAGCACATCAGCACATGCATGCATGAAAGCATGACTATTCTAACAGTTTTTTCTTACGTACATAAATACAGTCACGCTTTCTTCCCATGGTGTAAGCAGAAACTTCAGAACGCTTCCTGCTACGATCCTTAAGTGGGTGATAAACGTGCGTACCTACTTTATAAAGTAGGTACGCGGTCTTTAAGCACGTGGCCTTACTCGGCTCGCCGTCGGTGACACACGTGAAGCATTCTCAGAATTTTATTGTCAACGCGGCTCGCGGCTCGCGGCGGTAACAGACGACGAGCCAAGTCGGGCTACGAGCAAAATTTCAAACCTGTTGGATCGCCGACGAACTTACTCAGCGGTTTTTAAGTCCGCGCACTTAGCATGACACACGGGTGGATAATATCGCAATCGTCGAGCCATAAGTACGCGGACTTACTCGCACGTCTATCACCCGTTTTACACAGTTGCGGCGTTAGGGTCAGTTCACACCGCGACGAGACGCTGCGCGCACTCTTTAACAATATAGAACTTATTTTCTTAACGAAAAGGTATAATTTCAGTGCGAGAGTTGACACGTGTCAAAGTACGCTGAGATGCGCGGTGCTGCGTAGCGCGTGTACATAGGTGAGTATATGTTCCTTGCGCGTGTACCATATTGTGTAGTAAATAGATATTGTATTGCTACGGCTACACTTCGCGCTATCGCGAACTTTTCTTCGTGCGCTCTCTGTTGCTCAGCGAGTAATCGAGGGGTGTGCGAAAGAGAGCGCACGAAGAAAAGTTCGCGATAACGCGTAGTGTAGCCGTAGCATTAAGGATCATAAAAAAGTGTGCGTCGCGCCTCGGTGTGAACTAACCCTTAGGCGGCGGCGACCGCCAACGGCCTCGCAAAAAAGTTTTACAAATTATTAAAAGTTTAGTTAATCGTATTTATTTCCCGGTCCTAGGGGGCTCCAAATCTCTAGAAGTACTTTATCAATCATCACCAATGAGACCTCATTGGTGATGATTCTTTTTTTTTATAAATCATGTTTAGATAACGATCGACGGTATCAATTTCGCTAGCTAATTTACACACATTGTAATTCGACCCTGTATGTCTTTCTAGGGCGTCCCCAACCTTGTTTTTTACCCGACTACGGCGAAGAAAAAAGGAGGGTTATGATTTTGACCGGTATGTATGTATGTATGTTCATCTGTTCCCTCCTATCTTCCAAAGCACTTATCACAATTTGACAAATGAGGTATCGTTAGAAGCGTCGTGATTGTCCACAGGTTATAGGCTATGTGAAGTTACATTAAATTAAAAATGGCGCCCTCTAGAGCACATGAAGTGAGGAACTTAAAAAAAAAATGGTTTAATCGTACCATGTTGGGTATCAAATGAAAGGGCTTAATGAGCACATTTCAAAAATATATATATTATAACCCCAAAAGAATTTAAAAAAAAATCAAGTAATAAAAACTAAAACCCAACTACGACTTAAAAGGTATAAACAAGACACCACAGACAGACAAATTAAAAATCCGGAGTCACACGTGTTAGGGCATAAATCGAACAGATTACGTGTGACTCCGGATTTTTAATTTGTCTGTCTGTGGTGTCTTGTTTATACCTTTTAAGTCGTAGTTGGGTTTTAGTTTTTATTACTTGATTTTTTTTAACAATGTGCTTGCTCCTTTTGACATCCCCATAACGCTAGCGCCATCTATAATCTATACTAAATTCCAGTGAGTTATTTACAACACGTTGTGGATTTCAACAATAAAATGCGCGCCACGAAAGGCCGGCGGAAAATTGTGGAACTACTTTTTTTTTTAAACTGTAATGTTATGTAATGACACTAGCGCCGCGCCAAAAGGACTTCAGTGGTGGCGCGGACTCTAGTGTGTGGCGGTATCTACATCGCCACATGCGAACTACGCATCGAAGACCTGACGTCACATAAATCCTGCATCGCGCAATTAGAGTTTACCGTGCAGTGAACATATATACAAAAACCCAATATCAATCATTGGGCAGTTGCCCGCCAGACATAACACCCGTCTGGTAGGAGGATCCTCCCTTTTCTATGGTGGATGAGTGAACTTTACACCCTGTTCCTCATACCCCTAAAAGTGTATAAATTATTAGTAGTAAAAAAAAAATTAGTCTATCTTGGTAAAACATTTTTATTAATAATACACATTGAAACAAATTTTTCTCTTAAATTATTCAATAGGCACAAAAGTGAAGACTAATCTACTTATATTCTAGAACCTGCCTTGCTTGAAACGGCAACTTTTTACAAATTGTACACGTTAACATAAGTACATGGTTTATTCACAGATGTACAATAAGTAATGAATTTATTCTAAATATTTTTAAAGTTGTAAAAAATATGCAATAAAATGTTGAATATTGCTTATTTTGCACTAATACATTTAAAAAAAAGTCTATTGGATGAATAACGCAACATTTTCATATTCGTATTAACGTACAAACATTTTCTAATATTGTAATTAAAACTAATTTCATTAGATCTTTCTTTTAGTTGCAAAAAGTTATTTATATAGTTTTATACCTACCAAAATATCTGACTGTATTTGTATTAAAGATAGGTATAAAAAATGTTACAGAAATAAAATTATGAAAAGGCATCGGTAGAAAAAGCCTTTGGAATTGTTACAGGTTTATCCAATTAGATACCGTCTTAAAGCCATCGCATCATCAAAATGTATGGTGCAGTAAGTGCATTTATTTTGGCAGCTGAAATATTGTATGGGTATTGTATAGTAAAGGTGTTCTTCCGAAGGCGACCACAACTGCAAACAGTAAGCGCCGTAAAGCTATGGTTTTCTAACATGGCCGCCACATAGAGTCCCCAATTTCCACCGTAAAGTCAAACCTTGCTGCCATAAAAATGCTTAACAACATAATAATGTGACATTATTAACTATTTAATTGTTTTTTTTTTTTTTTTACGTTATCGCCTGACGCAATATATAATTATTTATATTGCCATTGGTAGTAAGGGCTTGTATAGTCGAACAAGCTATTTGGTATACTTGCAGGCAAAAATTATTTGTTATGCAAGGCTGCAAAGTTGTTTTTTGGCGCGAGTACTTATATTGAAACCTGAGCAAGCGAAGGAAAGCGAATGGTTCAAATATAGAATCCTGAGCGATGCGAAGGTTTCAAAGGTACGAGACGCAGAATAACTTTGCTGCAGAGTGAAACACACAACTTTTCACCTCACTACAGCGAGCAAAATGGTGTCTCTATGCATTGAACAAATTCACAAACATTGTAGACGCTTTTATGCACTTTTTGCGCAATTTTCCGGAAGAAAGCTCAATTCGGCATTATGTACCGCTTGCACTAACTCTGCCTCTGCTAAAGAAACCAAAATGATGGAAAGCGAATTGAATATACAGAAGAAAATTATATAAAGTTTTTTGCAGTGAAAACTTCTTTAGGCGCTTTGAGCTATTTTTTTCGTGCTGGCCAGTACGATTATTCTAAAAATGAGGTTGGCGCACTGACATGAAATAAGTATTCATGCATTATCAGTGGACCCGGCGGTATAAAAATTATTCAATAGAAAGGTTCGAATTTTAAAAACTCTTTCCACGCTAGCGGATAAAATGCACTTTTGCACTCAGATTTCGAATGACAAACAGACTCTTTCCGAGCTTGTGAGGTGAAAAATATATTAATTTTCCGCTACACTGCCAAAATTCGTTTTGATTGTGAGTGTAATTTAAATGGGCTGCTTATGGCTTAGAAGAGTGACGTAAAAGGATTGTTGACTACTGAAAACACTCACAAAATATTGTTTAAAGTAGTTGCAAGTTATCTGCCTGTATACCAAATAGCTTGTTCCACTGTACACAAAACTGCGTTGTTGCGACGTTGCATCGTAAAAATCAGCGACGGTAGCCTAAGATTTTCTTAAGAAAGCTTCTGCGTTGGAAATTCGCATCGCGCCGATTTGCAGTTTTGTGTACAAGCCCCTAAGGTCGTAAGCTTATTTAAAACGCACTACTACGGGAACTTGTAACTAAGCCTGTCCATTTCAGCTTATAGTGTGTACGACATATTATTATCATCATTGTGTTTCTCCATAATGATGACACTTAGACTCCTTTAGAATAAATTCTGATTTTCTTTGTTCCACCTTTTATTTCGATTGCAACAAAATTATTTCTGCTCCATCACTGTAAAGGTGCGTGTTGCCAATACAATGAATAAATAATCTTCATTTAACATGAAGGAATTAACAAGCTATAAATAATTGTAGGAAATATAATACTAAATGTCTACCAAGAACAAAATTATAATTAAATGTGATTACATAATGTATTACAAAAACATACCGCATTATGTGTCATAGCTTTTAAATTATATATATACAGAAAATGAATTTATATAATTATAGTACGTATTTCTGAGTTCTTTTCATAGGTAATCCAATATTAAGTACGCATTAAGTATCTTTGCATAACTAGTTTAGTTAGTACTCGAAATGAGACCTTTAAGTAATTTGAGTATGGTCTTCAAAACAATAGGGAATATGCATGTGATTCAAATATGGGTCAAATATTTTTTTTTACTCGACTACGGCGAAGAAAAAGGAGGGTTATGATTTTGACCGGTATGTATGTATGTATGTATGTTCATCTGTTCCCTTGTATCTTCTAAACCACTCATCACAATTTGACAAATAACATATCGTTAGAAGCGTCTTGATTGTCCGCTAGTTATAGGCTATGTGACGTCACATTAAATTAAAAATGGCGCCCTCTAGAGGAAATAAAGTCGGGAACTAAAAAAAAAATGTTTAATCGTACTATGTTGGGTATCAAATGAAAGGGCTTAATGAGCACATTAAAAAAAAATATATATTATAACTCCAAAATAATTAAAAAAAAAATTAAGTAATAAAAACTAAAACCCAACTACGACTGAAAAGGTATAAACAAGACACCACAGACAGACAAATTAAAAATCCGGAGTCACACGTAATCTGTTCGACTTATGCCGCCCTAACACGTGTGACTCCGGATTTTTAATTTGTCTGTCTGTGGTGTCTTGTTTATACCTTTTCAGTCGTAGTTGGGTTTTAGTTTTTATTACTTATTTTTTTTTATAAACTATATTACTTCAGAATTAAGCCTCCATCAATATTTTTGAATAAAATTTCTTTTTGAGCGAGAAATTTTTTTTTTTAAAGTCTCAATAAACTGTGGGTAATTCAAATACTCGAAAAGCTAAGAGCTGATGTGGCGTAACAATCCGGGATAACAATCAAAATGTCAATGTCAAGTCAATCAACAAGTGTCAAGTCAATGTAAAACGCTCCTACAAAAAGGAGTGTTTGACGTTGACTTGACAGTTGCTTGATTGTTTTCACGGACTGTGACGTCACCACACCAAGCGCGCCAAATGGAGGGCGTTTAAATATCCCGGATCGGTTGGGTATTTAAAAAAAAAATACTTGCATATTCCCTATTAACAATGATCGAGCAGCTTGGGTAACATGAAAATAAATATAATTGTACGCCTTTCTTATTTATTGCACCTGCAAAAACCTGCACGCAAGACTTGTAAACAATTAATTACTTAATTAAAGCAAATCTGATAAAATTAAGTCTCAGTATTAATTAGCGAAAATAATCCGAAAGGTATTGTACAATAAAAGTAATGCTGGTAAATTTTATAAAAGCATACTTCAATTCGCTTGCGATACTAATTATACATATAACAATGCATAATTATATTTCTTATACAAAACAACAAAATCCAAAGATAGTGTTCGCGATCGAGCTTTGTTTAATTCGTATCAAGTTATAACAAAGCCCTCCTATACCTATACCTTTAACTCTGCCGGCCAACTCTATTGCATTAGTTGTGACCAGGTATTTAAAACAAAATTCGGTCTAGCGAGTCATATTAGAGCACACACTAGGAAATAATAATTCTATCGCCGTTATCGAAATCGATAAGGAGGAATATATATATATATATAACCTACAGATGTGCCTACCAACAGGCTATTAATGCGATTAGTAATCTCGGTAATAAATTCATGATACAATCAATCTGGCAAAACGCATCGTAAAATAATGTCAGAAACTGTTATGATTGAACACATTGTGTAATGTTACGCAACTATTGCCATTTGGAAGAAATTGTATCTGACCCAAATTGACATTCAATGGGAAATAATATAAAAAGAATATTCTTTATTGTACACGTTACATAGAGGCAAAAATAATGATTATATTCTTATGAATAACAGTTTACAAGTAAAATAAAAGTAATGTCAGTCTAGGTCTTGGTAAAAGGTTTATACAATTTCTTCTCAAATTGGAATCATCCCATCATCCCTTATGTCTTTTAATGTGGCATGATTTGAGCTTACCTTAACATTAACCACTACATAAAGCAGAAACTCATCAAAATCTCACCCTGTCTTATACTTAAGTACTATTTCGATATTTTAATTACTATTATCCATTTATTTGGTACTGTGATGAGTTGTAAATGCTTTGATTTTTACTATTTTATTAACATTATGGAGACTAATGGGGAAGTTTAAAATGCATTAACTTTTCTACTCATTACAATGACTATTGTCGAATAACTTAGTGGCAGCAAGAGTTTCTATTCTGAGTTGAGCGCAAATTACACACAAGTAATAGACAATACTGACCCAATAGTGTATCAAAAGACAATGGGCAAATGTGGCCGACATGTTCACCACTAACGAGACCTATGTAACTGAATAGTATATTAAATAAGGAGTAATATTTATTAGCGAGACCTATGAAAAATTATATGTAGGTAAAAACTTAATATATGTATCTAAAAGAAAATTAAAAACAAAAGTGAGCGAACCACCACGAGTGACGCTGGCCATATTTATTTTGAAACAAAAAACAACCACGCGGGCTTTAGCCACTTTTTTAAAACTTTTTCTTGTTGCTATCAAAATTACTATTCAGTAGTTATAGGTCTCGTTGGTGATGGAAATTTGGACCCAGCCCCATACATTTCCCAATGTCAGTTGCCGACACGTTTCATAAACGTTTACATTACCAACAGAACGGCTTGTAACTATTATTTTCTTATTTAAAAGTTGCAACTAATACATTAATACTACACTGCGTTTGTTTTACTAAAAACATTATAACGTGTCTGTGTCGATATCGTCTATCACACGGAGATGAGTCTCAATACTCTCAATTCACTAAAAGGAACGGATAAGTTAGTGAATTTTGAGTATAATAATTAATTAACTAGGCCTGCATCCTTGGCCATGCTATAGAATATAGAGTTCTTATCTTGTAATAGTTGTTCAGGAGGCGCGTACTCAACGAGTTGTCCCTTGTCCAACACCATGACCTTGGTGGAGTCCATGATGGTGTTGAGTCTGTGCGCGATGGTGAGCACCGTGCACGACGCGAACTCGGAGCGGATCGTCTTCTGCAACACGAGTGGAGAGTGAGAGTGAGACAGAGCGCGCGGTTGGGGGAGCGCGAGAGGGAGAGGCCGCACGCACCTGGATGAGCTCGTCGGTCTCCAGGTCGACGGCCGCCGTGGCCTCGTCCAGCACCAGCAGCGGCGTCTTGCGCAGCAGTGCGCGCGCCAGACACACGAGCTGTCGCTGTCCCACGGACAGGTTCTCGCCGCCCTCCGCCACCTCGTGGCGCAGCCCGGCCGCGAGCCCTGCGCATACGTGTGAGTGAGTACGTGAGTACTGGACGCGAGCCGCGCGGCGCTAGGGCACTCACCCTGCACGAAGGGCTTCAGGTGCGCGTACTCCAGCGCGCGCCAGATGTCCTCGTCCGAGAACGTCTCGAAGGGGTCCAGGTTCATGCGCAGCGTGCCCGAGAACAGCACCGGGTCCTGCGGGATGATGGTGATGCGCGAGCGCAGCTGGTGCAGGCCCATGGCGGCCACGTCCAGCCCGTCGACGAGGATGCGGCCGCCCACGGCCTCGACGATGCGGAACAGGCCGAGCGTGAGCGTGGACTTGCCGGCGCCGGTGCGGCCCACGATGCCGAGCTTGTCGCGCGGCGCCACGGCGCACGTGACGTCACGCAGCGCGGGCTCGGCGCCGGCGCGGTACGCCAGCGTCAGCCCCTCCAGCTGCAGCGCGCCCGTCTCCGGCCACGACGCGCCCGGCCCGGGCGAGACGGTCCACGCCGCCTCCTATATCCCAAAACAACCACGTTCAGATTATCACTTCGACTAAGTAGGTAGCACTTCCATGGTGCCCAGTTTCATATTTGCTCACCTGTTCTGTCTCCGCGTATTCTTTTATTCTTTCCACTGCTACAATGTTTGTTTCAACTTCTGATGTCATGCGCACCAGCCAATTCAAAGTCTGTGTGATCTGAAAACAAATTTGCCGATGGGTAGAGAATACACAAGATGTGCGGTGCACTTTCACAGTATTATGATGTTGACTATGTATTGCAACGCTTTCAATAACATTAGTCATATACCTGTAAGGCGTAACTGACTGAGAGTCCGACCAGACCGGCGCTGATAGTGTCTCTGTTGAGCACTGCAAACATCGCGGAGAAGAATATGATGAGATTGCCTATCATCTCGAGCCTGATGGCGAGCCACCTGTTCGCGATGCAGCTCGGGTAGTAGCACGACTGGTTGTGATCCACACCACGCTCTGATTCTGCAATAAACCTAGTGGACCAAAAGAAATTAATATAATACCATCAAAGCCAGATTATCTTCCTACATTTAATAAACAAGTTCTATAAAATTAACGGGGCGAACATAAAAACTAAGACTATTATGTTTGCTTGATATTCGTACTAACACTGAACTATCAAAACAAGCTTTTATTGCCTGAATTTTAATAAAAATAGTGTCTGTTTCCGGAAATAAAGTATGTTTAAGTTTACCTTTCCGAGACGCCGTAAGCTCGGATGGTGCTAGCGCCTGTGATGCTCTCACCGAAGTGCGAGTAAATAGGCGATCGCGAAACAGACTCTAGTCTCTTCAGCTGCCGCGACGAAGCCACGTAGAACCGTTGGATCACGTAGTAAATGAAGCCGATGGGAAGAATCACGGCCATGAATATCGGCGTCGAGAAACTTATCACGAAAAGCGTCCCCAATACCTACAGACATTTCATGCTGTTGTGTGAAACTTTACAATACAACACTAATCAAATTAATGTTTGCAACTCTTTTTAGAACGACTTGTTTTGAAATAATAGCACAGGGTGCTTATTTTTCCATTAGACCGCATACATAACATTTTCGTTTTATCTGATATTGTTATATTTCCGCTAAAATGTATTTTTTTACAATAAATAAATAATACCAGCCTGTAACTGACCCACTGCAGGGCAAAGGAATCTTCTCATACACACAGCATTAATTATGATTTGTGGATTCAATACTTACCCGGATTTGAACCCACAACCTCGTGCATAAGAGGCGAGGCCTTAACCACATTGGGCATAGGTCGGTTGTATTATTTTATTTATTATACAAAAAGTTAATACCTACTATGTTAATAAAAGTGGTGCAAGATTATTTGATGATACTGTTGTTGATACAAATAGATGCTATCTTTTATTTTAACAAAAAAATGAAACAAGTGTTACATAAATGGTCAAGTATTCCTTACAAAGTGTGATACACAAGTGTGGTACACAGATTTGAATAATATAAGCGGTAAAGTTTGGATAACTTTAATGAATAGTTGAAATGCAAAGACAGCAATTATGTGTATCCACATCCAGGTAATTTTGACGTGGTTATTCACCACGTCAAATTACCTGGATCAATATCACAGTAAATAAGCGCATATTTTTGGGATCAGTTTACAAACTTGATTTAAAACACAAGTTTAATTTTGAGGTGAATACGTATAGTTTAAGAGGATTTACCGGATACCATAGTGAATTGTTAAATTAATAACATAAAAAATGGCAAGTAAGAGTAGTAGGAAAAGAAAAAAAAAAAAAACAACAAGCTCTCCAATACTTGTAGTTTCATTAAAGCGAGGTAGCAAATAATAAGCGATACTAAGTATAGGCACAGATATTATAATACTACGTACAGATACCCAATCCCATAGAAAGAAATGACACCACCCTAAGTCTGGCAATTGAGCTGGCTATTTTTCTTCCTCCATTTTTTTAACAGATGGCAGCATCAGCGACTCACTAATTGCCAGAGACTGTAGTTTTACAACGCCATCTTGGAGTCTTGCCTAGATACTACGCAAGACTCCTAGATGTTTTTCTTCCTTTTTTGCGTTTTTTCTTCCTAGGTGTTCAAATTTTCATATTTCTACGTAAAGTACTAGATTAAAAAAAAAAGTTGTTTAATTTTCCTTAATGAAACGACTCAAACGCAAGTTTAAAGTGACCCGGTCATCACTTGAGTAAAACGCCATCTATTGCGAAGAGCTCTCGACAAAATGATTAACAGATCGCTACTTTATCATTCTAAGGGCTCGAATTGAAGTAAACGGCTTAATTTAAGTTTTTTGTTGAAAATACGACATTTATGAGTGTAAATACATAAATCAGCATTAAACAAAGATGTTTTGATTTTTACTAATATTAACTCAGTCAAAATTTGCCGTATAACGCTTTGTAGTGATTGTTAATTTCATAAATTGTTACTTATGCTGCTATCTATGATTTTTTTTAAAGACTAATTATAATTTGTTCCGAGTTGAGACCCCATGGTATTTACATTCCCTTGGTTCACATAAAATCTGAAGTCTAAAGCTCAACACACACACAAAGCGCGTGCGCGGGTCGGGCTCGGAGCGGGTCGGGAGCGGGAGCCACACACGCTTTTCGTGTGACGATGACATTCATAATTATAATACAAGGAATTACAATTGTAGGTATACAGTCCCGCCGTCCTGCCGTCCCGACCCGCGTCCGACACGCACCCGCTTTGTGTATGTGGCATAGTCGCCAATAATCAAATATGCGAAAAAACATTTCATGCATTTTGACATTAAAGCTCAACACACACAAAGCGGGTGCGTTTTTTTTGAGCATATTAGTTTGATCGTCATAATCATGATTTTCTCTAACTGTCTTCACCATTAACTTAGTTGCCATAAATACAGAATTATTATTAAAATTGATACGTCTAATAGTAATTTAGTCTAAAATACAAAACTTATAATTGAATGTTTCATTGTTCCAATGTTAAGTATTTAGGAGCTTGAATTTTTGGACTTATTATAATATGGCATGGCTTCATCTCATGACAGGATTTTGTTTTGTCTTTAAGATTATTTATAACATTCTGGATCTGCAATGGATGACAATTTAAGCATTTATTTTAAAATATTTAGGCTAATTGCTAACTTTTTTTTAAACAACTAATTTACTGGCTGTATATCATTATGACATCAGTAATTATGGTAAAAAAAATAATGCTTAATCATTTATTTGTTATAAGCGTTATCCGCAATGATGATTATGACCAGGCGAATATGATGACTTTAAATTGTATGCGACCAAATACCCTTGATTTGATAATACTATCGATCCTATCAAACATGGAAATTACAACTAAATGCTCCAAAGAAATCAAATGTTGAACGGATAATTGTAGTAGGTAAATACGATTTAATTTAACCTTTTATAAAACGTAAACCTTTTATGGAACGTTAAAACGAGTTACCAATTAATTGAAAAACAATATTTTACATGCAATTTTTATGCGGAATGCAAACACGTCAGTGTCCTTACTTCTCACTACACCGCACTAACACCTCGCAAATAAGAGAACATACTGTTGCACAAACACAGACAAATCATAAAACAATACAAAATACCCACCAACATAACCGAATGGCCATAAAAAATGGAATGAATAGTTAACAGTGGTGAGATTACCTCAAAAATGCACCACATCAAGTCGGAGATCTGCGAAGGAAGAGACGTGTCCAAAATGTCCATGTCTTTAGAAAATCTAGAGAGTATCCTGCCAACGGGTGTCACTTCGAAGAATTGCAACGGTGCCTTTAACACATGGCCCAACAATAGCTCGTGGAGATACCTCGCCGCCCGCCAACACGCCAGAAATGGCATTAAGTCAGCAAAAATTGATCCTAATGCTGCAACAACATCCATGGACACTCGTTTAGTACCTAGCCGAACACCACGTAAGGGCGCTCGACACTGGGCGACACTCCTAATAATGAATACATTTTTTACAAACATTACTTACAAGGTAAGAGAGGCTACACGAAGCTAAGTTGGTGGATATTGGTAGTGTACTGTGCGTAAGATAAAATATTAGAGCTATTTAGAGTCTATGTTAGGCATATGAACCGAAAACACTCTTTAGAGAAAAATTCACCACATCGCATTACGGCTCAAGTTTATCCCCTAGAGCGCTAAGCGCTATAATCGATCGATCGCCATAATTATTGTCCATTTTAGTCTTAACAGTGACATTTGTTTCTAATGCAAAGAGGCACGTCTATTTTCAGAATTTGGATCAGGCATCACAAACAGAGAATCAGAGCTATTTGTTAAATTATAGTCACGAACTTGTGCCTGGGCTATTTGCCCGGACTGGCCGATGGTAAAATGCGAACAACCCGAAGTTATGTATTTATAATACATACTTCCATACTAATATTATAAATTCGAAAGTAACTCTGTCTGTCTGTATGTTACCTTTTCACGCCTAAACCACAAAACGGATTTCGATAAAATTTGGCAAGGAGATAGATGGCATCCCGGGGAAGGACATAGGCTACTTTTTATCGACATACCACGCGGGCGAAGCCGCGGGCAGAAGCTAGTTATTTATAAATAACACCGAGAAATGCCCCAACACCCCAAATGTATTCCGAATATGGTCACTAGGGAATTTAAATTAATATAAAGCTACTACTGGGTGCTTTTAACTATCGCAACGCATTTATTTCGAGACTAAAAATTGTTGCGGTCGAAGTGTCAAACAAAATTATTTTAAAAGCATCACGATATAAATTTCGCATGGCAGGCGTTTTGTGCCAAGAAGCTTTGTGTCCAATTTAATAAATGAACTTGACGCGGTGTGGTCGAATTTATCACCAAATTAGCGGTTTTGGTTATTCCTTTGAACTTAACATTTACACTAGGTTAATCACATGCAAGCTTATCTTAGCATACATCTATTTCCTAGGTTAAACAAAAGAAAGCAAAGAATGTAAGGAAAAACAACTATCTAAGCACCTACGAAACAAGAAGGAGCGAAAAACGACGTTTTATATTATTCATAAACTGATCCCATGTTGATGTCAAAGAGAAAGAAACATGTGAGGCATACCGCTACACACTGTTTGGGGCTCAAAAACATAAGTATTAGGTCCCCACCTACCAAGAAGTTGCATCTTTCATACTAACATTTTCTTAATTTAACAACCATGAACACTAATGTTTTAAAACTTTTATGCACTAATGTTTAAAAACTAAGATAACGTATGCCACTTAGATTAAGATAGAAAAATAAGTTTTGGCTAAGATAAAAAAAAAATAGTGGTCATTTGTGCTAACAAAATGAGGAGTTATTTTTAAGGTATTTTTTATGTTTAGAAAACTATAAGTAATAAGGTTTTTTTACTATTGGTAGTCGTCTATGATGGTCATTATTCGATATAATACCAAGCAATTGATGAATATTTTAAATCATAGAAGTGACGAGGTTCGTTATTTGTGAGAAAAAAACGCCAATTTCATAGGTGGGGATCCAATATATTAAAATTCTATATGCAATTTGCGTAACACATTGCAGTATAAAGTGCAACACTTGGTCAACTCTAGAAATGTAGCCAAACTGTAAACTGTGTAGAACCAGTTCCTGAAGAAATAACTAAAGCCGGTTTTCTGCTTTAACTCGCGTTTCAAGTAAAACGCTGAAATCACTTTGGATTTGTGGAAATATTTTCTTCTATAATATGCCTTATTGCTTTTAGTTACTAATTGAGATCTATAATAATGTTTTTTTTTGTAATTTCAAATTTTACTTTGGATATATTACATACAAAACCAAATCCTATTCAGAGTTCTACATTCTAAATGTGTGTTTGTTTAAACAAATATGCAACGTTCGAGTTGTACCAGTGTCGCACTCCACACGTGCGGGAGCCGCACGGCGCGCGAGAGGCGTCGCATACCGCAAAGAAGCAGGAGGTCCATCCTCTGAGCGTCATGGGCAACACATTGTCGAGCACGTCCACGTCCTTGCTGAACCGGTTGAGCACGCGGCCCACGGGCGTGCAGTCGAAGAAGCCGATGGAGGGCGCGCGCAGCACGCCGCGCAGCAGCGCCGCGTGCAGCGCGCGCGCCGCCGCCAGCGTGCCCAGGTACAGCGCCAGCGACGACACCGACACCGACACCACTGGCGCGCACACGAGCGGAGGCAAAACATTTCACTAGTTTTCTTTGCACAGTGCATGTTTTATTTTGTCCAGAAAAATATTTGGGGGAAATGGAAAGTTTTAGAAAATGGCTGTAATATGTTATCCCGACCGTTTGTAAGAAAAACAATACCTTTCGTTTTTCAGTAAGGACAGGCGTGTAATTTGCGAATTTCAAAAACATTACTAAATATTTGAGAAAATAAATATCTAAATAGAAGATGTACCATGCAATTTCATAAAAAAGAGATATGAAAGTACTAGTTTACATACAAAAGTCAGAAAATCGATTATTTATTGTAATAAAGCATACAAAATTCCAATATCGGAAAACAGAATATTTTACAACTCGTGGCGGGCGCGAGTGTACCAGGGATATTGCGGAAGCGGATCTCAAGTTTTTTTATGGAATCCGTCAAGGCAGCAAGGCAAAATTTAAATTACTTACGTTTTTTGCAAATTTCAGCGCTGTTTCGTTGTATGTTGATCATAAATCAATTCGCGGCAATTATAATTAAAAAAATACTGAAATTATAATCATTTAAAAATCAATATCGCCCTCGAAATTATGTGTTTGATGTTTATAAGACTATTTTGTGAAAATTTGACGATTTGGAGCAATTTTGATGATTTAAAAGATTATAATTTCCATTTTGTTGGAATTTATAATTTTACTTATCTTCACCCTTTTCCACCCACATCTGCATCCGCATGAGAATGCGGAAGCTTTGCGGAACTTCCGCATTTATGTATTTGCGGATTTTGAGTTTTTCTGGTGAATTACATTTGTGTTCTTTTTTTGGGTTAATTTTTCGGGCAAAAAGAATTAAAACTCAACAAAATGGATTCTCTTACTTGTAAAAAACAAAAAATTGAATGTCAAGTCGTTACGATTTTTTGAATACTTCAGTACTTAATTCTCAAAATTTTCCTAATCATTTGTGATTCCGGTTTTTTTCATGACTCTTGTATGTTATTTCCTACTAAATTGAATCTATTGTTGTAATGATTTCCATGCAGATAGGATTTTCTTTGGTTATTAAGAAAATTCAAGACCATGCAAAAGATATACATAATATAATAAAGAGCAATATTTGCAAACTTTTTAAAGAAGAATATGCATAGGTACTTATAGAAAACAGTTACATAAACATAAAATATTGTGTAAATAATGTATTCATTATTAATGGTTTCCATTACCAAATTATATTATTAGTATATTTGTAAGTGTCGTTTAGTTTATAATTCGTTTATTTTCTGAGGAGGTGTCCTTTTTATAAGCGATCGTCGCGCGAATACTCGATCGGTCGCGTGCATTTATATCACTTTAGTTCAGAAACCCGGAAACCCTCCTCTGTCGTCGCGACCACCCGTTCAGGTTCATCGAACAAAAAGTTCGAACGGTCGTGTATTCGCGCGACGATCGCTGTTAAATAGGACGCGGGGTATGAGATTATTATGACAAGAAGATAAACAGCAGCATCCTTTGTGGTTGAATAACATACTGCGATCACCAGTCGTAATGATTTAAGACTTTTCCAACGCCGTTATTATTTCCATTAGTGGGCATTAAGATTTGATGATAAACGTTAAAGTAATTTGAAAATTATTGAATGGGGTATATAATTAAATTTTGGTGTAATCGTCAGTATAGCAACAACAGTGGTTAGTTAAGATGTAGTTTTACCTTGTCCGATTCCGAGGCCGCCATACACACCGAGGTACATGTCGCGTCGCTGAGTATCAACCGTGCCGTTCACGAGCTACGTACAAACAATACATTCAGCCAAAGTTCTGATCAGCTTGTGCGATCTTTAAAAATATATTTTTCTATATCATAAAATCGGTTTCGATTGGCCCTATTTTTAGGGATATTCTCCAACCAACCAATTTGAATCGACACGAAAGGTTGTTTTGGTCACCGTACACCACAATCTCATCAAGAAGACAATTTTTTTTTTTCAAAAAATATTTTTAAAAACTACATATGCGAGATCGCTCCTGTACTGATAAGTGATAACATTATACTACGGTCATTCTTCCCGCTAATCAAGCGTACTAAATAATCTTATATCAAGCGTCATGGTCTATTAGGACATAGTTAATATTTTATTAATAAAAATATATGTGACAGAGATATTAAAAGAAAAATACACATGGACTTACCATTTTATCATCATTTGCCCATTCAGTAAGCCAATAATTGGAGCCGACTTGGAAAACTTGCAGAATGAGATTCATGAGTACTGTGATTACGGACGACAAAATTCCTACACTCATCAGGTAGTGCTTGTAAACGCCCCATTTCACCTGCAAACGATACAACAAGAAAATAAGACAAACAGAAATATTGTGCTTTTTATGCGCGGCTGATTAGACCGCAGTCTGCGATGTTTTTTACATACATAGTCTTGTTTTTTTTATGTTCTGTAAACCAATGTCATAAAACTCTTTTGACTACACTTTAACTTTTAATATAAAAGTGTAAATAAACTTACACTTCCAGTCTCTGTTTTCTCAGCTTCTATGAGTTTATTTTTCTCTTTCAATTCATTCGTAGTGGCGGTTTCTGGCGTTTTTCTCTTTACACTGCCGGCGCGGTCTCCTAGACACAGACAGAAGACGTATTCAAATTATAGTTAATTATATTACACAATAATCTTATTATATGCGGAATAATACCTTAAAAAATACTTGTAGGTATTGTAGTAGGTCGTAGTAAGATTAGATCATTCATAAAATGTGAAGTTCTTTGTTAAACTGCATGTATTGTCACCCTCACAACATGATAACATTAGACTCTATTAGACAAAGTGCTGTTTCATAGCTTATGACTATAAAATGAAGTGGTTATACATCAAAATCATGTGAATATCTTAGTCAGATTATCTCTTCCTCGTTAGTAGATAATAATGTTGTAAATGGATCGATTATTCTAAAAAAAAACCTTTACCTGCAGCCGGTTCTGATTCTGATGCACTTTCGGAAAGGGAACGAGCTCGCTGCAACTTGCTCTGGAATTCAGTGCCAAGTTTACTTTCAAGGTCCTGTTTGATTTCGTCCAATTCTGAAATAATGTTTTGGTTTGCGATTGATTGGGGATCTGTTTACTGATTGATTTGAATTAAGTCTTAATAGAAGCGAGTTGCAAACGCTCAAACGCGTGAAATATGTGCAAAAGCAATGCACGTCGCGCGAGGCGCGGCCACACCGAACGAGGCGAGTCGATTCGGTCGTTGTGGGAGTCAGCTAGTTACCTTCGGGAGACGACCGCTCGGCGTCGCTCAGATGGTGTATTAAGAACTCAGCGAAAGCGCCCTTCTTCTCGAGCAGCTGCTGGTAGGAGCCGGCCTCCGACACCTCCCCGTCGCGCAGCACCACCACCAGGTCCGTGTGCGCCAGGTACGACACGTTGTGCGTCACCCACACGCGCGTCTTGCTCTTCAGCAGCCCGCTGGGGCCCAGCACCTGCGCGAGAGAGAGAGTCACTGCCGTCCCGCTCGCACACACCGCCCCACTGCACTACACACGCACCTTGTCGAAGATGTGCTTGCCCACGTGCGAGTCCACGGCGCTGAGCGGGTCGTCCAGGAAGTAGTTGTCCGCGTCGCAGTACACCGCGCGTGCCAGCGACACGCGCTGCTTCTGACCGCCAGACAGGTTTATACCTGCGCACAGACAAACACCATTTTTATTGCGTTAAAATGGTCACTACAATTTAAACAACTCCTAGACAATAGGGTATTTGAATAGTTCAAGAGAAATTTCTTTAGGCGATTTAAGCGATTTTTGGTAGATAAAATTATAGATTTTCGCGTCACCGACATGCTCGCGCCGTCGTGCTGTATAAGCACCCGTCTATAGGCAGCATTGACGAATGAGCTGCGGGACGCCGTGAGCGACCTGCACTACCTCCCCATCTTTCTGCGCACATACCTAAAGCGCGGCATCTCGGTCAAACGTAAGTTTGAAGGTCGCGAGTGCGTGCTCCGGAGAATTTGATTGAAAAGTGTTTTTGTGTGTAATCGACGGTACGTGAATGAATATTCATTTATAAGTAATTACATCGTTTTCGATAATATTTGTAGAAGAATTATTGAGTAAGGGTCAGTTCACACCGAGTGACGCGAAGCGACGCTGCGCGCACTTTTTAAGATAGTTATACAAAATATAACTTTATTTACTACACAAAAAGATACACATTTAAGTGAGATAATTCGAAAATGCTTCGCTGCGTTGCGCTACGCCGCAAGGCGCAGTCTGAAGCCGCTGTGGCGACTTGTCCCTACTCAGTGATGCCAACTTAACTTAATTTACTCTAGATTTCGAGTAAAACTATTACAGCAGGGTAAATTTTGGGGTATTAATTTTTTTACTGCTGCAGCAGAAACCGCATGCAGACGAGCTCTACTGACAGAAGTTGCACAGTTACAGCTTTTACTTTTACCCGCTTGTTGGCGCTCATACCAGTGACTTTATATTACTATGCGTTCATTCTTGAAACTGAGTATAATACGATTTGAAAACTATCATTTTAACTTTCACGGTAAATAGGTACATAGCAGTAGCCGACATAGGTACACCTACTAAGTTAAGGTTAAGATTTTGTACTGGGCTTGCGCAGGCCATCATGTTTTGATTAATAAATAAACTACATATATGAAAATGTTGTAAAAACTAGACTAATTACTATAATAAATTCAAAGAAAAATACAATTATTCCAGTTTTTAACCGACTTCTTCAAAAAGGAGGAGGTTCTCAATTTTTTTTTTTTTTTTTTTTTGTATTTTACGCGATTACTCCGCCAATTATGAATCGATTTTGATGATTCTTTTTTTGTTTGGTAGGTCATGCTTCAGAGGTGGTCCCATATAAATTTTATTAATTTTACTTGCGTAGTTTTTGAGTTAGCTTCAATAATTACGTATTTTTCCCACTTTGCGTATGTAGACGATATAATTATTTCACTCCGTCACTGTTACTTACATAGCAGATAACGGTATACGAATGTGTGGGGTAGGTACCACAACTAAAAAGTGAAAAATAAAAACTCTTTACAAAAAAAAAATCCGACTTCAAAAAAAAAACACTAACAAAGTGAAAAATAACTTAAATTTTGAAAGTTGTTTTTTTGTAAAAAGTTTTTTAAATTTTCACTTCTGTCGGCAGTCTAATAATAAAGATAAGCCAAAGAAAAAAAATTGTTTAGGTATCATCTGATGTCAGAAGACAAACGCCATAGTAACTTCGCCCCTTTCAGTACAGTGATCGTTTTGCGTGACAGGGACGGAAGAAAAACTTCGGAACTTCTCCATTTTTCCATCGTACATTATGTTAGATGTTACTAACATCTTCGAAATAAGTATTTACTTACCCGCTAAACTGTTGATTGGCCTTTTAAAGACAATTCTATTGTGTCTCGTTAGTGACAGTTGGACGCTGACTGTCGTCCTGCGGCAGTCATCGCGCAGTGCTTGCGTTGCGGCAACAGTTAAATAGTATTTTACCTTTCTCGCCAATTTCAGTTTGATCTCCTCCAGGCAGTACCTCGAAGTCAGGTTTGAGAGCGCACATATCGATGACATTGATATACTTTTGTTTGTCGAGCGGCTTGCCGAATAGAATATTGTCCTGAAGCGTCGCGTTCTGTATCCACGCTTGTTGCGGCACATAAGCTATGCTACCTAGAATTTAAGGAACGAATAAGTTAACTTAAACACAATTTATATGCTTAAGAAGGTTTTTTAAAAGTGAAACATACCAAATGTGTTGACTCGTCCGGAAATCTTGTTCATTTCACCAAGTAAGGCAGACAGCAAGGAGCTCTTGCCGGAGCCAACGGCCCCAACGACGGCGACGAGAGAGCCGCGCGGCACGTGCAGGTTGAGGTTCTTCAGAGCTGGCTCAGCGTCCTGGTCGCCCCAAGTGAAGTGACCATTATCTATTACTATCGGGTTCGCTGAAATAATAGGAATATTATGAAAACTTTTTTCAACAATACTTATTCATAAGAAAATAGTTTTTAAAACTTACGGTCTTTAGGATCGTGTTCAACAGATGTAATGTCTAATTCATCACAGTTCATGAATTTGTTCAATCTCTTTATACCGACGGATGTCTAAAAATGTAGAAATAAGTTAGTCATCCAAAATAATGTGTAAAGAAAGGAATGTTAGCAACACAACATGTATTTAACTACATATTTAACCATCACCAAGCTTTATTATTGAGATTCCACACCAATAAATTAAGTACTCGTCATAAATTAAAACGATAAAGAAAAGTAGAAGCAAGTTGTTAAAATTATAATTAGTTGCTCGACCAGAGAAACGTTAAAAGAAAATTTGGATAATGAGTCGCCTTATGATTGTGTAACCACTACCTACATCAGAAAAATTATATCAAATGCAGGGTCAGGGAATAATATTAATTAAGTAAGTACATACTTGCTTAATTAATGACTAATGGGAGTCTTGTTTTTTACCCCACATTTGCATTCAATTGCTTTCACGAGTTGACACTGATATTGACTTCTTCAAGCTTCACACTACGCACACAAAATAATCTAATATGATCAACTTACTTGTACAACATTCGATATAACGTTAGGCAGCATTGACAGTGGAAAACGCAGAATGTTGAAAAGAGACAACGCTACGAAAGCTCTCTTAGAGTCCAGCACTTCGGTATCGTTTACCAGTACAAAGCACCCGAACGACATCAGCGACACCTACGACACCATTCCACGAGTTATATTATGAGAAGTGCCCATGCAAGCGGCTGGACTGAAGCTTACAAGTCTAAGTTGTGTTCCACGACCACCACATTGCACGTCCACTCGCTTGTGGTCTCTACCCAACCTATTATCACGACTGGCGAGTGGAAGCACAAATATAACGTGCGTGCTTCAGTAGCCACAGAACACAACGTAAACTGAACTGTGCACTGTCGCTCTTCGGTTATAATATTAAGTATAAGATATATGTGTGTTAGTGTGTCTGCACGTGAAAGAACCATAGCCACATGTGTAGATGTATAGAGGAGTGAGCACGTCGTGGCACTACCTCGATCGCTGATACCACGATGAGTGGCAGTAAACCTAGGGGCAAGTGCATTGTGTAAAACAGAGACATCGACACGAATATATTTTCAGCTGTCAGGATATTTTTCTCGGGATCCGTTATCAGAAACGTGAAGAAGGTTAGGAAGGTCACCTTGAAAACAAACAAAATTATTTAAACCCTTGCTGATCTTACATTCAGCGTTAATTATTACATGACATAAAAATCCTTTGAAATAAATTGTGCTCTTTATGTACTGAATTTAAAAGATAAAATTAGCAGGGTTTTGTGTAACATACAGAGCAAAACAGCAGTATAAAGCTCGTACCATTATAATTACCTTCTTTGGGGGTTATCTTGTTGTAGCTTAAAACATGTCAGTGTGTGTTATCAGTAGGTAAATCATATTAAAATGATATGAAAGCGTAAATGCTCATCAATAACAATATTGAGACATATAATACTGATAACACTGTAATCTGTGTGACTCTAATAAACGTTTAATCTGTGTGGCCAAATCAATGACATAATTAATAACAATAAAATTGATTAACGACTGTGATTGAAGATCAAGTTTTATCAAAGTAATTACGATTATGGGAATTTATTAATTATCTAAGTTATTAGTAGATTATAGTTAGAAGTAGATAGTGTCACTTTGCGGAAATCCATGACAGTAAAATGTTATGTAATTCCAATAAATTTAATTAGTTAATTGTAACTTAATTTCACTAAATATTGAAATTCCATAACATTTAATTATGTAACTAGTAATTTAGTTAATACCGTCGATATAGTGACGCTGCATTTCCAAAAAGTATATATCGTAGCACATTTTGCTGAAGACGGCATTTTTGCATCCAGCTTTACCAAAATGGCATAACCCAACATATTTACCGCTAGATAAGTTCTTAAAAAACCAACAATTGGATAACTCCAATTGTTGGTTTTTTAAGAACTTAATCATTCGGTTTTGTGTAAAAACAAAATCTCGACATTATTGTAGTTCAAATTGATTTGGTAACATTTCGTATCAAGGCTTCAGTTAGATAAATGATAAGTCGCTTACCAGGAAAGGTGCGCAAGACCATATAAAAGAGGTTGCAGAGTTAAGATAAGCAGTCTGTTTTAAAACGTTCATTTCTTTGTTTCTTATTTTAAGTATTTGATCTTCGAAACTCGGTTCCCAAGCATACATTTTAAGAACCTGAAAATAAAATATACAGTTAGAATTTGACTAAGAATGATGAAAGACTTTGAAAAAAAAAAATAGATTTACATCAATATAAAACATAATTTTTTGTTTATGCAAAAGGGGGTCATTGTACTCAGAAAAAGTTGTTCAAAATGATGAGTACAATGACCCCTTTTCGGGTTTAGCATAAACAAAAAATAATGTATATTAGCAGGCAAATAATTTTGCTATAGAGAAATATTTCGCGTATTAAACAAAAACATGTAGTTCTAGTTCATCTTTACTAGTTGTTGTTGATTTTAGTTCCAGGCTAACCTGACTATAGCTATTACTTCGAAGGTTCGAACAGTAAACCTGCACAGAGAGGTCAGTACACTCACGTAACTAGATACAATTGTGTACATAAGCTACATACGCATTGCACATTGCACTCTAATGTGACGTAAGAATTCATACTAGAAATGTGATTTTGTAGAGTAATCTAAACTTAGTTGAATTTCACAATATCTGAAAGGGACGAAAGATTGCCATGTTAGGTACCGATTTCAATAAAAAATAGTATGTCAGCCGCATTGAACATGAAAAGTTGACTTAAAAGCCATCATTTGAATAGGCGAATACTAGCCGGACAAACCCTAATTCAAATTAAAACTATTTCAATTAGCAGTACGTGAACAAGATCGTAATGCAGCTGAAAATTTAAATTAAAGCAACACTAAAATATGATTGACACTAAATTTTTATTAAATCAGCTGCGATGATTCAAAACAATTTTTTATCATAAATAGTATAGCTATAACGATAAAAGGATTAAAGAGTCTTATAAAACGAGGAAGACAGTATTCTATAACATATTTATTGATATAACGATACTCGTTTAGAGATAACTACAGTAGTAACTGGTGTTTGTGTAATGATATCAGGGAATCAAATAAGATAATGTTTTGTGTGGTGATAACACAAAGGCCGCGAAAGCTTATCTCAAATAGTGTTTCTCAATGTGGTGAAATCAGAAAAAATAATTTAAACTACCAAATTGACAATTTTAGCAACTCATGATCTTTGAAGTTTATTGCACCATATTATGAAAACCGGCCAAGTGTGTGTCGGACCACGCACAGAGAAGGATTCTGTAGTCGGGATAAATATTTACGCACGAGCATTATTGATTTTATCGACAGCAAAACCAACTTTATATTTCATAGTATTTCTCAAAGAAACTGTATTTCTGCGGTTGTAACTGAAAACATTCCATATCCCAAAAACTACGCGACGTACCTACCGTCTTTAAATTAACTTTCATCGAAGTTTTTTAAGTTCTACCAACTTATTTTTTTTTACAATTTTCCACTGTAATGTTGACAAAGTAGAGCACGTATTTTTTGCGACTTAAAAGTCGCATATCACACAATCAACATTTCACTTAAGTATACAAGTCAGTTAGAAACATCATACCTAATCGTTTTAATCATGGAATTCAACAATATCCGACCTACTTGAGTGTACCGATTTATTTTTTTCAATTTTTACCTATATGTATGGGGAGTGCCAACCCATTTTTTTTCGTAATTATACTACTTATACATTTGTCTAGCGGTTCATAGATAGCATCTTTCCTCAATATAGTGCCAATAACCTTCGAGTAAAACGTCCTGTCATTCGACGGACACAACGAAATTATAAGTGTTCCGTATTTGTCATTACACTACGGAACTCTAAAAAGGGATTGATAACATCTTGTCTGGCCTAATGTAGATAAAATTCCCTTGGATATGCAATTAAACCTATAAGACATAATGACGTAGGTAGTAGTATTTTTTTCAAAACACCTTTTTAATTTTGTTAATCAATTAATTCTCCTAAAACAATGTTGTAGTTGGTTACTACTGAGAAAAAATAATGTTATTAATAGGTATGAAATTATAGATTGTTCCGTTGGACAGAATCATTCATCATCATCATCTGCCTAGTATTCTTCCCAACTATGTAGGGGTCGGCTTCCAGCCGAACCGGATGCAGCTGAATACCGGTATTTTGGATGAACCGACTAAATATCCATACTAATATTATAAATGCGAAAGTAACTGTCCGTCTGTCTGTTACCTTTTCACGCATTAAAGGCTAAACGGATTTTATATAGACCATGACCTGTGTTAGGATATAAAATATTTTTTATCCAAGTAGTACATTATCGTGGTATAATTTACGACGTTCACGCGGGCGAAGCAGCGGTCAAAAGCTAGTACACCATGTACTCTTGTAACGTACTTATCGTACTTAATACATTGTTATCGAATAAGTTCATTGGGAGCTTGGGAGATCAATATCGAGACATAAACATATGCTACCAAACATTCTTATTCTTACCTTAATTCCATTAAGTACTTCATTCATAAGTTTGACTCTTTCGTCTTTGTATTTCATAAGTCTTATTTGAAGGGTTTTCACCCTGTTGGCGATGAGTCCATTGACCGGGATCAGTATGATCATGACTGCCAATCCGGCCAGTACGGATGGACCCAAGATACCCCAGAGGAAATATAGGGCAAGAGCGATTTGCAGCGGCGCCGACCATATCATATTCAAGTATGCAGTCAATTCGACGAATCTGTAAAGAGTTATGATAAGATCATGCAGTATTGAACTTTCTATAAATAAATGTTCGTGTGAGAGCTGTTTGACTATACCTATAAGTAGTTAAAGTTAGGTACGATGAGAGTCGTTTGTCACCTGTGTGACAGTAAGAATAAGAATAATTTATTGGTCCAGTCCAGTGTTACAAAATAATTTAAAAAAATAGTTATAATGTATGTTATTAGAATATTTAACAGTTATTTGAACAGCGGTCCCCAAACTAGGCAGCACCTGTATCTTGGGGGCAGACTTGCGTTATCTTAAATTTTGCATGTTTGCGTTTACTTCTATTATATTCCAATATGTTTGATGATGGACAGAATACTTACCTAATTAAATAAGAGTAGAGAACAATAAAGATTAAAAAAAAAAAAAAAGTTATTGAATTTTTCTAAAGTTGGATGTAGCGTACATACATCCATTATGAAGAGTACCTCTGATGGAGCATAGTTACTATTCAACAAGTGAATCATTTGATAACATTATTTATTTAACTTTCATAGGAACTCTGAAAAATAAATGTTGAAGAAGCTATTTGTTCAGTATTTCTGTTGTTTTGATTAGTAGGCGTGTAATAATAATATGACTGAATATAATAAATGTAATACTATTTACAGATGCTGCCTGCATATCTCAATGTCAGATGTGTAGATAAGATTGCTCCATGAGCCTTGACTGAATAACAAAATTTATTTCATTGTACCAGCAAAATTCATCGTACAATTAGACTCGAACTTCTGACTTATACAGATTTTCATTTTTCTTTAATTTTTGAAGGTGTAGGCAGAAGGTAAAATTAATAGATAAATGGTAATTTTTATTACCTTTGAGCATCAACAGACATCAGGTTTACAATTTCTCCGACGGTGGATTCTTTCCTCGCAGCATTGGACATTCGCAGTGACTTCCTATAGATGGCACTCGTCAAGGCGGTTCTAATCCTCATGCCCACGAGGTACATCCTCGTGAAGTAATGCGCCAGCAGCATAGTTTGCACCGTGGCACAGGCAAGAAGTGCAACTGCATAAATGTAACCCTTCCATAGCGGCTCTTTACCTTGCACGAAACCTATTAGGAGTCTAAAAATGAATGCGATATTGAGTCAATGAGCGTGGATAACTTGGGATATTGATGAGAGATTTATTTTTATCGTTTTGATAATTTTTATCAAACTAAGTCAATAAATAATATACAAATATGGAGCATCATCTGAATCATGCCCATACTATGACTAGCAGAAATTTTGTAACTTACTTGAGTAATTGTGGCGATAAGAACATCAGCACATCGTTGATCAGTTTGAGCATCGCTCCAAACAAAAACTGTCCTCCAAACGCTAAGCATAGTGCTGGTAGGATGGAGGCTGGCTTCTTCTCAGATTCAGGCTTGAAGTTCACGCTGGCTGATGTCTTACGGTATGTGGCCTTTGTGGCATTGGAGCTGTAATTAAAAAAAATGAAGGGTCAGTGAAAGATGTTCATTCAACTTTAAATGCAGGAATGATGGTAGTCAATCGATCTGCCTAGCCTTTATCCAACTATATTCGGGTCGGCTTCCAGTCTTTCCAGATGTATCTGAGTACCAGTATTTTACATGAAGCGAACTGCCTATCGGACCTCGACAATCGAGTTACTGGGTAGGACTGGTTGTTAGGCATTCGGGCTTCTGAATAGACGTAACGACTGACAAAGACCCACGAATGACAGCTGGGGCCAAGCAACTGCATAGTGTACTTTCCGAGGGACGGAGAAGCCTTGATATGTAATGGATGGTCGCCCATCCACGCCACAGCCCTTGGCAAGCGTCGACATTCAATAAACACTGCTGTTATTATATTTAGCCACGAGTCCCTTGCTAAGATGATCGTCAATATCACGATATATATAACAATGTATTTTTTTCGCCCTTCTTGGCTAGATATTTCGCCCTTCTTGGCTAGGAATTTAATAGTAGTTAAGCTATTTTAGGAATCTGTGGATTTGTTAGACCCCCAAATTGTGGGAAAATGAAATAATTCAATTGTTCTCTAAATTATTTTATGGAAACCATAACATTTTTATAAAACTTTTAATTATTTACGTGCAAACATTATTATTTAAAAGCAACACGTCATCACGGTATCTTTTGCCTTGAAACGTCAAAATTGATTAAAGAGGTAAAACATTTGTTAAAGGTGCGTCCACATCGCGAACATTCGAAAGCGAGCGTTCAAGTGGTTGTGAAATTCCATTGCGAACCTAATCAAAACCTTGCGAACAAATTACAATTCCTAAAAGCAGTGCTCCATGGAACATTTTTACTAGAGATACTTAGTGCTCAGGTGGCGCGGCGGGTTTTTTAATGTGTCCACTGGTCGAATGCTCGCATTGTGGCCGCATCTCAAGGTCATGATGACTGTTGATGAAATATGGGTTCATTATGCTCACATTTCTCGTTTTCTCAAAGACTTCTCCCAAAATTTGTCGAACTTTGGCACGACTTCTGTGGAAGAGTCCTGAGGATTGAGAGCCCATAAGTCTTCTTCCATCAAACTTCTACGGAACCCTGTCAAGGCAAGTGGGTCGAACCAGCTGTATGTGAGACGACTGGGGAATCCCGACGCGTTCTCCGGGCATTGGTTCTAAATTATAAAATAATTATAAATATAAGAATGACAAGGCTAAAATTGAAAAACTATGGACGAGTCAGAGTCAACTATTTACGATGACGTAATTTGACAGTCTTGTAGCAAACTTGAGTTTTTTTCTTGGCCTTTTAAGGAACACAAAAAATCGTTTCTAATCGCAATATACTTATACTTCTTGAGTCCACATATAAAGAAGATTAACTTGTATTACTGCCAGTTTTTTTTCTTATAACTAAGTCATAAGTGTCATAACATAACTCATAAGGCATTGTCATCGCTCAAAGGTTGTAATTTTAAGAAGGATGTACAAGATCCTTGTTCCCTTATCTTTTGTGGCATGTCTGTAAGGTTCAGAAGGAAAGTAATGAAAGTCAAATAAATATTATAACATTTCAATTACCTTCTCATACTTATAAGGCGAATCTTTCGGAGGTAAATCGGCAAAACAATTCAATAAAAACATAAGTATTATCAGAGGATAATACACCATGTAACTAACGAAGTTATATTGAACATTTTCATCATCGGTTAGATTGTAGTGTGCTTTAATCTCGGACTGCAGCTGAGGCAAACCTGCCAGTATCAAAAGTATCCAAAAGAAGAACAGCACTCCCGATGCTCTCATACCAAACTTTCGATTGTAGTACAATAATGTGGCTGATAAACCCTGTAAAAGAAAGGTATATTAACACATAGACATGCAAACCAGTGAGAGTTAAATAAACATCCGAGTTGTTGCTGCTCTCAACATTTTATATTCTGCGAAAAACGGACTGTTTACAGAACTTATATAATTTTATTTTTAGACGTTCGACAGACGAACGTTGCTTCGCGTTAAACGATTAAGAATACAAATAAACACAGGAACGAAGAGATGACTAATAACATGATAGTTACTGCTGAGAACTTAACAGTTAACTGGGAAATTAATTTCTGTTAAATTATGCAAAATTAACATTGTTATTAATGTTAGCGCTTGTTGGACTTGGAACTGACTTTGCCTCCTATGTGTTTTGGTTTTATGGAAGAAGAGAAAACGAACGAAACGAAACGAAGATGTAGCCTCAATCAATTTCGTGAAATATAAAACATAAAATTAAAAAATATTTTACAGACACGGCCATGGGATCGATAATTTTAATGAATGATTATACAGTGTGTTGTATTGCACAATAGAAGCATATATTACAACCAACGTCGTCGTATTAAACCGGCCAAAGTCCGTTTTTATCTCGTATTCAAGTTTTTATAAAGATTTACCACTGATTGTGATTATATCACAGTGAAGGACAAGTTTGAAGATCCGTTTCGTAGTGAGTACCGAGTTCCGCACAGAGCGGTCAGTTGAGGCTCGACATTCGAGATGGCATAAATAATAGTGTAATAGGTTACGGGTGATGTAACTTTTTTTGTCGACATGTGTGTGGTTAACAATTTGTCCAAGGTTAATGAATGTAATACTCGACGAAAGGGCTTTAATAATTATGAAGCTGTACCTGTACCTATGAAGTATTTTACTGAGGTACCTTAAATACAGTTTTAGAAGGTCGATTAGTTTTAAGTGAGAGTGATGTGAATTTAACAGCGTAATAATATTTTAGTTGGTTAAATAAAACAGGTATAAAAGCTTGTAAAAAGAAATAGCGTGTGCCACTAAGCAGTTCATAAACAATGTTTTCATCTTCTCACGTACATTTATGATGTAAAATTAAAACAATGTATAATTCTTTATACCGTGAATCATTGACAATAATTAATAAACAAATGATTAAATACATAAAGGCGCGAGTGAATAGTCATGGTATGCCTTATGGCTTGGTCATAATTAATTTGAATCAAGAATTAGGTCGGGCGTAAACATCCGGAATGCCTTTCTGGATTCAGCAAGTGAATAAGCCGGAAATTTAGAACCACCTTGTCTCCAACCAAACAATTTTCTTTCTTCTTTACCGAAAAAAATCAGAAAGTTCTGGTTTAATTTTCTTAATTTTGTCAGATCATACGCGTGCTGAATTCAGAAACGTATACCGGGCGTTCACGCCCAGCCTTAGGACAACTATTGGCTATCAATTGCAAACCTCAATTGAGCACGCGTGTCTACTTGTAGGTATTATATTGCTAGTTGGTTTAATATATGGATGTCGATGACCTAGTTTTAAGATAATAAGAATAACCGTTAATATTATGAACTTACTGAAGTACTATTTATGTATGTATTTTAATCTAACTAATATTATAAATGCGAAAGTGAATTTCTTTGTTGGTTTGTTTGTTACGCTTTCACGCTAAAACGGCTGAACGGATATGGATGAAATTCGCACCGTGACCTGGAGAAGGACATAGAATACTTTTCATCCTGAATCACAGACGAAGTCGCGGGCAACAGCTAGTTGGATATAAGGGAAAAATAGATATAACAAGCAATATTACACCGGATTTTTAGCAAATAAATGATTCTTATTAAATTATTGTGGGTTTTTTGGGAAAATATTATTTTTTCTTCCAAAAATATCACGCAACTGTTTAAATGAGATAATATAGTTTTTTTTTTTAAGATCATCTATCATATTCATACTTATCTTTGTTTTCCAATAAGTATCTAGTACTTAGTCAAATTATTGTGCTTTACCAGTGAGGGTGACTCAATCTACCCTATCAGCCTAGCCTTTTCCCAATCAGTCCCTCTGTCTCCGAACTCTTCGATAACGAACCCGATCGATTACAAATTATTGATTGACAATGATTCGCTGTTTGTACTCACGGTTAGTATGTTTTTTCGTTCCCAATATATTAAAAATTTGTCAACAAAATAAAATAAACATAATTATTACAATGATAGGCCGTTATAATAAGTTATAAAAAAAATTGTAAGAGGTCGTACCTATACGAAATGTTTCCGATTTTGCTCATTTTCGTGATTTTACAGTTAAAATACTGTGTTTCTATAAATTTTAATGCACGTAAAAACACGTAAATCACGTCTTTAAAATCATGTAAATCAGCGAAATCGGCAAAATTTCGTATACGGCCTCATAAATCGTAGAGATGAATGGAAGATGAAAACCTGCGCCGCGGCCGACCCCTAACAAATTGGGATAAGGGCAGGAGAATGTATTATCGAATGGTTCTGAATCGGGTGCTGGTGTGATGGAGTTGGTCAATTCTCACCTAATGCGGTCGATAAACCCAACTAACCCACGCTTTATTTATGGAAAATCGCTAATTATTAGATCAGTTAATCCGCTACCAATAAGAACAATAGTTATAGTTGACAGAAGAACATTAGAACATCAGAATAGATTCTCAAAAACTGAGGACCTGTCCCTTGTGTTATTAGGTTAATTATTAGAATAATGATAGAATTCATACTTACAAATGTTAAAATCTTTACAATTGGACTATAATAATCGGCACTAAACACTTCCGTCTCTCCTTGCGATGAGGTGTGGACAGTGACGCCCAAATCCACAAACTTTAACACTATCAGAAGGCAAGTTACGAACAGTTTGCTGATGTTTAATACATTCCATGGTATATTTCTTTCTTTACTGTTTAGTATATAGTAAGTGTCAAGGAATGCGGCGACCCATAAGTATAAGCAGGGTGTCCACACGAGAACTGTCTTTTGGAAACATGGCGTTAGCTCCGGGCTGTCGGTGTACCAAGAGAGACTGCTATTCTGAAAAAAAAAAACAAGGTTTAGCAATAATGACTAAGATTTGAGAATATGATGGTTTGAGAATGTCTCTCCTTTGAACAATGTTCTTGAATAAGACGGTAAGGACTAGGAGCTGCTAGACCTGCACAGCAAAAGTTAAAACCCCTTTTTAGTGCCCTTACTGCATCGTAATCAAATAGCATGATATTCAGATATCAAGGCCATTTGAATTGGTATAATATTCCGTTACTTAGCTCCCGTTAGGCCGACCGGGCTTGAGTTTTCGATTTACTTTCCGATTGTCCGATACCAATAATAGGAATATCCAAAGATAGTCATATTCATAAACATATTATGTATTCAATATGGATTTAGATGTCCGATTCGATAGCCGAATCAAAAGTGAGTGGTATACTTAATTACCAAGATGTATTTCCAAACCTAAAATTAATAGATCAACCTGCAGCCATGCAAAAGACGTGTCGCGCGTTGTGTCGGTGACATAAGCGTGGAGGTGTGCAAGCATCTGTGCATATTTTGCTCAATTTTTCCCACGACAAACACAACTTCAGATGAGACTATCCAACGGGCATGGATAAAGCAGTATTTGAATGTTTTATTTTTATTTTGTGGTTCAGTTCGCACCATCTATGGGGCTACATTTTCGCGTTATCACGAACTTTACTTCGCGCGCTCTCTCTCGCACGCCACGCCGCGCCGCTCGACGTCTATCGTCTCACTGAGCAACAGAGAGCGCACGAAGAAAGTTCGCGATAACGCGACAATGTAGCCCCGGCACTACAGCCATGTTAGATGCTGATATCATACCTAGCGTGTTCACTCTACTATACATTGACAATCGTCATGCACGGTTAACCTAATATTGCTTTAGCCCGCTTTACTCTTGTGCTTCGTATTCAGAGAGCAACCTTGCAACCTTGGGAGAGCTGTTCGTTTTGCTGCACCTAGTACCTACCTATATATAGTGTTTGATTACGCGCATCTAAATTGCCTACCAACCCATACTCATACACAAAACTTGCGAAATATTGGATGCTCATTCATTCTGGAATGTTTTACATGTGTTCATTTCGCAACGAAACATTCCACCCGCATGCGCTCAAGTGAATTTTTACAATTTATTACCCCAAAACCAGAATGGTGCTAATCTTTACAGGTAAACGGAAGAGATATCATGGCTTTATTTTTAGAGTTTGACCATGTTACTCAGTGACCTACCACTATGTGAGTAGATAAGGTTATGCCGACTCATCGTGTGACAAATAACTGGTCGGGGTCTTATGGGGGCGTGTATTGACAGCAAAAAATCATATTTCACCCGCGCAACCCTTACCTACCCCTCTCATTAAACACGACGAAAACAAAACACAATGCCTTCCCGCCAGCAGAAACTTTTCGTCTGGCGTTTATAGAATTCGAATTTCAATCTTCTGTAGTTTATTTTGCTTATACGATACGCTAAGCTTGAATTCAGAACTATGGATCATGTTCATGTTTTGGAACTAGAAACTCAATGTTGACGTGAAAAAGTTCAAATTTATATGTTACCAAATTTTATTTAGGACCTTGTACAATTTGTAATGACGTCTTTGTGGAAAACTATGTTACCAAGTAATAAATATAATGCTATATCGTGGATTTCTCTCTTTGGAGGATCGTGCAAAGTGATACCCAAGTAAAAAATAATATTCGTATAATGAATTTTGCACTGTATTGTGCAACGAATATGGCATGTGTCATGAAAACCTTTCCTGCGCCAAACGCGAACAATCCCCTTCGAAAACATTTGAAACATGTGAAAAAGGGGCCGAGTTCTGTACAAAAGAAATAAATGAAGGATTGTCGGCTTCACCACTAAAAGAATTGACATCTATTCATCTATGTAAATGGGTGCCAAAGTACCAAAGGGACTAATTATAACAAGGGCCCGAGGTACGCGGCTCAGTACCTGCGCTGTGTTTTGGGCGCGCGCCCGGCGCGTTTTGGACGCTCGTCAAACGCAACAAGATTTCCACATTTTGTTGTAACTTTTGAACCGTGTTTCTTTTAAGTTTATTACTAATGCGGAGAAAATGACAAGGAAAAATAGTGAAAAAGGAACTCGCGTCAAGGGCACGGTTAGGCTTCATTTACGGAGACGCGAGGACTCGCGCGTGGCTTTGGGCGGCGCGGCCCGCACTGAATTCAAACATATGGCGTTGTATGAGTGCGTTTACGGAGACGCGATTTTACGGTGCGGCGGCGCGTGAAGCGGCACTTATCATCCCACGCGATAACATATGGCAGTATACGTCTTGATTGTCGCTGCTTTTTTTTGGGGTTACAATATATATTTTTTTAAATGTGCTAATTAAAACCTTTCATTTGATACCCAACATGGTATGATTAAAAAACATTTTTTGTTATTCATGATATGTCACCTAGAGGGCGCCATTTCCAATTTAATGTAAATAAAAATAAAATAATAAAAAATGTTTTATTGACATAAAAAGGTGTTACATTCTAATTTGAAGCCCTGACTCCTGAGCTAGGTGGAACCTGTGTTACAGGAGCAAGTGTCTTCACCCGTTTTTTTTTTAAACTTAACAATTTATGCAATAAAATTAAAACAATATAAATTTAGTGCATGCATGCTTGCTCGTGAGTGGTTTATGTATGTTTGTGTGTTTTGTGTGTACGTGAGTGTGTTGTAGGATTGTGTGTGTATGAGTGTATGTGTGTGTGTGTGACTGATTGTGCTTTGGTCTTCATATAGCCGATGACCAGCGGACGATCAAGAAGCTTCCAACGATACCTCATTTGTCAAATTGTGATGAGTCTTTTAGAAGATAATATGAGGGAACAGACATAGATAAATACATAGAAACCGGTCAAAATCATAACCCTCCTTTTTGCTTCGCCGCAGTCAGGTAAAAACTAAAACCCAACTACGACAAAAAAGTCAAATAAAGAGATATAAACAAGACATCACGGACAGACCAATTAAAAATCCGGAGTCATACGTAATCTGTTCGAGTTCGATAACCGAAGAATAAAGGTATTATTCTAAATAAGTTTTATTTAGGTCAGTCGCTCCAATTGTTCGTCTAAGGGTCACCTTACAAGAAGTTTGTCAAAAAAAGTGGGAGTAAACGAATTTGGATCCTGAGTAAATCGCAATAAGATTTAATCTCCAGTGCGAACTTTCAAATGAACGTAGAATGGGCTCGTTGGCTATGTTGTAAATTTTCTCCGCAAGAAAATTCACCGCAATACAGAACAATGGCGCTAGTTGTACCTACTTCTTTCTTTATTCCGTGCTAATATATCAGTCAAAAATCTGTCAAATAAAATGTATGTCATCTTGAGTTTTCAAATATCAACATTGAATTTTATATGTTTATTTAGACTCGGTATTTATTTATTTATCAATCAATAACACTTGTAATATTCGTTTTGGAAGTGGTTTTAGTGTTTATTTCATGTTTTCTATGTCTCAGTTTCTTTTGTGGAATGTGATAAATTACGAAAATATTATTTACGAAAATAAATAATATCTCAGCGCAGCAAAAAATTTGAGCGCAGTCCTCTCGTCTCAACAGAGCGACGCCGACTGATTTGTGAAACAAAAATATGCTTGAAGTTCCCGTAATGTGCGACGGAAGATGGCTTCTTCCACGAACTAAGAACGTCGTAAGTCCTACAAGCTTTGATTCGTAATAAAACCAAAAATAAAAGGAATAAAAAAAAAAGCCTACACAATTTTTTTTGCCTCGTTTTAATACATATAATCATCTAATTTTTATCATAATAGGCATTAGCATTTTAAGTACAAATCGAAAATACGTGAAAATTAGAGGTAACTTCGTAATATTTTTTTATCGAGAAAATTTTAATATTTTGTGTTTCTGTTACACAAAAAGTTTGGAAATATCATGTAGTTACTCATACTATTTTTATTTTATACCTAAGTCTTATCAATTTTATGAAAAATCAAATTGAAGACAGGCAATTTTGGTTACGTCCCGGCCTTATGATTACCCCACATTTCACAGTCATTGTGTTACATTCTGATAATATGAACATGATATAATATATTTAGACATATGATAATTAGATTATGATTTTTGATTTAGTTAAAACATATTTATGATGTAGGTAGTTATTTATTTTTTAATACCTATCTCGAGTTCACACGGAAGCCTTCATTAGCCTTCTTTCGTTCGGGTATAAGTTTATCAAGGAACTTCATGTGGTTTAGTGCTGAATTAAATCATGAACACAGTCTAGCATAGCTATATGGAAATAGGTTGAAATGAGATGGAGGGTGTTCTTTCAAGTCAAGATCTTATCAAATGTTGCATGATTATCGTATCTCCATTGTATCTATTTAGCGTGACGGTGTTGTTAGTAGGTACCGTTATCCGGTTGTTTCAAATTGTTGTGGTTAACGATGTTTTCATTTTACGTCAATTATTCCTGGAAGAACAAAACCTCTCCGTAACGTGACGTGTAGGAGGATTGTTAGATAGGTATTACGTGACTTTTATACCTACCTACTATGATTCGGACGAAAAATTTTGACCGCATCAAAATAATACGTACCTATAAGCGTGGCGTGGGTGTAAAGTAAATTAGAAAACATCGGCCAAACTCAGAAGTGGTCGTAGTAGGTTTTGGCCTAAATATTAGTGACGATGCCATGATGCTAGCGGCCTTAGTAACACGTCTTTTGTGATCAACTGGCTAACTAATTACGGTTAAAACAAAAGATACCTGTATTACCTACAGCTCTGTGACTAGTGTTGCCAAGTGTCCCGACTTGCGCGGGACGTCCCGATTTTCAGAGGTCTGGGGACGCGTCCCGATTTACACCTGATCGGGACACTAAATGTCCCGATAAATCAATACAAGTCCAGAACGGTTCATTCACTTACGCGTCAATGGTTAACGTGATTGAAAATCTAACAATTGAAACATTCTTCGACATGGATCACCTCTATGAAGAAGTATGTAAAATCAAAGAAGAAGTGAAGGCAGCAGTGTAAAACAAAGACAAGACGCCGCTCCAAAAATGACACAATATTTTCAAAGAAAATAAGACTTTGCAAATCTTCAAAAGTTATTTTCTTTTATGGCTTCAATACGAGACGGAAAGGGCGGAATTGTTTGACACTCGAGCATGCAAAGACAGAAACTCAATTTAAAACCAACTTTAGCAGAATTCCTACCTATCACACGCAGGGTGCAAAAGTTTTCGAGCTCGCTCTTGCATCCTACACTTTAACTTTTCTGCTTATGTCAATAAACTTACTTCTATTTCTGTATGAACGATGAAAGAGAAAGAATACAGACCTAACTTATTCGAAGCGACATGCTAAAAATTTCGAGCACAAAATAATTCATGCACGGTGAGGTACGGCAATCATAGTACGTCTCCTGTAAACTTTTTTTTTTTTCGCTATGAAAAGATTCTATTCCGTAGATGGGAATGTGATGGACAGATCTCGGGGTTCTAGAATCACATTCCCATCTACGGAATAGAATCTTTTCATCAACTTCTAACTGTCATATCGAAATGAAACTTTGCATAAATATGTAGTTTGGATAACAATACTATAATTTGGAATCTTGGAGCTGATCTGATGATGGAGCCAGGAGGTGGATAGTGGAACTCTTCAGTGGCTACTAGTAAACCCCTCGAGTTTGGACTCATATGATTCGTTTTAATGAGTCCAATTGATTGGGCTTGTAACAAGGGGTTGGTGATGGAGCCAAGAGGTGGATAGTGGAACTCTTTAGTGGCTACTAGTAAACCCCTGGAGTTTGGGCTCATATGATTCGTTTTAATAAGTCCAATAGATTGCACTTGTTGTTGAGGGTCTGATGATGGAGCCAGGTGGTGGATAGTAGAACGCTTCAGTGGCTACTACTCAGACCAACAAAAAGACGGAGCGCGCCGTACATCAAAAGTGAAGCCACAAAACTATGCTCCTGCAAGTAAACACACAGGCTCACGCACACACCTACACTAAAACTATGCTCATCGCTCCTAGTACGTCACGAGTCGTCATCTAGTAAACATCAATAAAAAAATAGAATTATACCTTCTTGTGTAGACTTGTAAATACAATAGAAAATCAACATAAAAAGTCTGACGGAATCACTTTTCACGTGTACGTACTTGAAATAACATCGTTTTTAAATTTAATTAACTATGCATTTTAGGTTACTTGGAACAAAACACCTCAACGAATGAACGAATGAAAGCAGTGACATAACGTGGGAGGGTTGCCATAATGTGATTTCAAATTTTCCCATTCGATTAAACCGATTTAAATTATGATTTCTTATTTCGAGTAATTATATTCCTGTTTTCTTTTTCTATGTATTTATATTTTAGATTTCCAAGTAATACTGAATCTAAAAGTAAATGGATAGTAGCTATACGAAATAGTGATGTAATTTTTTTTGTTTTTGTTTCGGATTATAAAGTCCTTCTTAACAATCGAGTTATAATACCATACTCAACAATACCTTACTTGTATAATATTATCCTACTCATACAATATTATTCCCCAAATTATAGGGAAAAACTTTACTCTCTACTCATAGATAAAAAGGTGGCTTCACTTTTGATGTACGGCGCGATCCGCCTTTCCTTTTTTGTTGGTCTGAGGGCTACTAGTAAACCCCTCGAGTTTGGGGTCATATGATTCGTTTAAATGAGTCCAATAGATTGCACTTGGTGTAGAGGGTCTGATGATGGAGCCAGGAGTTGGATAGTAAAACTCTATAGTGGCTAGTAAACCAGTATGAAAGTAAGTTAGAGCGTTGTTGACAACGTAAAGCAAACCCCGCCCCCCAAAGATTTAAATCGTTAGATTTGCCCTCACCGTACGCAGTCACAAGAAAAAGTGTCTGTATTGAGAAGTGAGCGCTCACACTTATTAAATAGCGTTTCCATGACAAACAAGTGTAGTCACTGCGCCATTGTGTGTCAGAGGTGTCAACACGAAACAGGAACGCGACTATTAAGACTAAATAAAAAACCAAGACAGAGCGCTGCGAACAATACAGAGCGCTGGCATGCACACATTTACAATCAAACTACACTCACTAAATGTTTACGAAACCGGCCTCACGTCACTGTTGACAGCGCTCTGTCTTAGTGTTTTATTTTGTCTGAGCGCGACTATCTTTTGACGCGGTAGGGCAAATCTTAACGATTTAAATCTTTGCCGATGTCATCATTTTTATGACAAGTACGGTCACCACTTTTATAGGAAACCGTAGCTTTAGGAAGCTTTTCACCTGCTCGGTTGGGACTTCAAATAAGTGATAACCGACACGTACCGGCACGTACTCACGTAGATAGCATTATGTATTGACAATGAATTGTCTCGACTTTCTTTAATAATGTGTGAGCTGACTCTTCATGTGTGAGCTCACTCTTCTCAGTATAGACACTTTTTCTTGTGACTGTACGGTGAGGGCAAATCTAACTATTTAAATCTTTGTAGGGCGGAGTTTGCTTTAGGTTGTCAACAACGCTCTCTTGGAAAACACCAAATTACTTTCATACTGGTTTATGGTAGCCACTGAAGAGTTCTACTATCCATCTCCTGGCTCTATCATCAGACACTCAACACCAAGTGCAATCTATTGGACTCAATAAAACGAATCATATGAGCCCAAACTCGAGCGGTTTACTAGTACCCACTTACAAATTCCAATATCCACCTCCTGGCACCATCATCAGACCCTCGACACTAGGTGCAATATATAAGACTCGTCAAAACGAATCACTATGAGCTCAAACTCGTACGGTTTTCTAGTAGCCACTTAACATTCCACTATCCACCTCCTGACACCATCATCCGACCCTTGACACCAAGTGCTGTGTAATGTTGGACTCATCAAAACGAATCATGAGCCCAAACTCGAGGGATTTACTAGTAGCCACTGAGGAGGTGTACTATCCAGCTCCTGGCTCTATCATCAGATCAGCCAAGATTCCAAATTATAGTATTGTTATCGAAACTACATTATAAATGCAAAGTTTCATTTCGATACGACACTTAGAAGTTGATGAATTAGGTACGTTGAAAAATTCCGTTATATAGATGTGAATGTGATTCTAGAACCCCGAGATCTATCTCTTAGGGATAGTTTCAGCGAAAGCAAATAAGCATTTATGTGGCATACTATGTTTGCCCTACCTCGCCGTGCATGAATTATTTTAATCGACTCTGGGTGTTTTTGTAGCATGCTCCTTTGTTTTCATGAAAAAAGTTCTTCCCGGATGTCTATGGTGCTTTCCCATATCTCATATGTTTTCGGATTTCCCCATTCTGCCCCAGCTAAAAAACAGGGCAAGTGAGTGTCGGACCACGCAGAATGAAGGGTTCCGTAGTTGGGATGAATTTATCCCAAGAATAAACTTGAAAACAAACCATGTTATTTTAAGACCATAGATTTCTTATAGGTTTTCCTGTAATCTATTAGTGAAGAACCATCCACTGTATTTTTTCCAAAATTTTAAGCTCATTAATTTCGGAGATATGGGTGGGGAATGGCCAATTTTCATCTATTTACTTAAATATCTTTAAAAGTATTTATTTTAAAATTATAAATAAATATATTTGAGATCCTCGCAACAAGCCCAACATTTGTCATGTCACACGGTACAGTATGCAAAACTCTTGGAGATATTTTCAAGTTAGGTTTTAATATTATGTCACGTAAATGACCACCATTTACAGCCTCACAAAGACGGGCTCTTTCGAGAGCATTTCTCATTTTCATTACTGTCCTCAGAACGTGAGGAGTTAGCAACCGTATTTCAGTTCGGATGTGACTGTTGACTACGGAACCCTAAAAAAGGAAAGAAATTGTCAGTGCAAACGTCATATTTTATTTTTAAAACCCCAACAGTATTTTCTTAAGCATTTAGTAAAAAGCTGTTATTTTGACATTACAAACACACTTTTCAATTCAATTTTATTTATTTGTGTAAGATAGATGATGAGATAGATGTGTTACGGATTATTCTACCAACGTCTTTATTTCAGGTGTGTCCGTCTAGTTTCGAACTAGAAAGGAACCTTTAGTTCTTAGAATAATAACGATATAAGCTTTAGTCATTAGCTTGATAAGCTAATTTGTGCGGCAAGGTCACATCACAAGTCCAGGACCCGAAATAAATACATGAGTCATCAATTGGACAAAATAAATAATAAAAATAATTTTGTTAATTTCATTTACATAATGTTGTGAAATATTGGTACCTACCTATTATAAAATTTTATTTTTTGAGTTCCTAAGAAAAGTTTGTGGGTTTGAAACGATATTATCGGTTTCATGATTGAGCATATTTCTCGAATACCAACTTATGGCCTATTTTTTTAAAATCTCCAGTTAAGCAATAGATAACAGATATTAACAGGAACTATACAGATTTGGGTTTTTTGTGTGTAAATTATGATTTGGGTTTTTTATAATGTTTATAGGTACTATACACATTATAAAATTATATTCCAAGAATGATTCATTTTTATATTTTATACATTTAAAACAAAATTGTTCTAAAAGTTATTTTATTTGAATAAAGTAGCAATTTAAAATACACAATCATAAAAATCCAACACTGATGAAGGATGTACTTTTATACATTCATAAAATATTAATTTTAGAAACTACTTTGGTACAACTATTATTAGTACCTAGGTAGTATTTGTACTAATTTTTGTTGTTATGCCAACCAAAATCCTACATACATATTTAATTTATAGAAGTGACATGGTTCGGGCCTTGTTTGTAGGAAACTATAACCTTTGAAGAACAATATTTTTTTTCCCTTGTTTTATCTTGGAATTGTTTGTAAATCTTAAGCAGATTTGTTGAGAAGATATTGACTGCTGAGGTCCATTCTTCCAGCAAAGAATCTGCCTAGGTGGCATTTGAGCCTTTTCATGGATATTGGTTCACTTAGGCTTAGGGCTATGGCTAAGGTGTTAGTATGTGACGTTATTCGATGTTTATATGAATGTATCCTGTGTTCTATTTCCTCTTTTACAGTTCTGATTTGTAGATACTCGTGTAATTCTGAGGTCTTCATGAATCAAGGAGCATTTGATATAATTCTGAGAGCTTAATTTTGAAACCACTGGAGAATTTCTACATTTGAGTTCCCCACAGCTCGATTTTGTATGTCCAGGCAGGCTTTAATACTGCTTTGTAGATGAGTTTTTGTTTTCCAGTGATATGTGTAATGATCTTCCTAAGAGCCAGTTGAGCCATTGTTGATCCTTCCTGTTGAATGTGTGCCCACTGAAGCCTTTTTTACAGACTAGGGTCATGATTTTCTTGTAAGGACAATTAAAAATAATAACAGTAAATTGAAGGCTCATTTTTCTAAGTGACTTCTTATCTTTGTTCAATTGAATGACATTGCAATATTCAAGGTAAGGTTCTTAGTTCATTTTAATGATGCGATATAAAATAAAAACCACCTTTTTTTTCTAGCATACCTTACTCTTTGGTCAGCAGTAAAGCAAGCTTTATTCTATGAGATTTTTAGCATCAGCTTATTAAAGTTCAACAACTTGATGGTCATGTTAGCATCATAATTATTTGACACCAAGAAAATGATAAGGCTCAGTGTTGAAACAGCTATGTTAGTAAAACATCACAGAAACAGGTTCTAATCATAGACATGATGTTATTATAGAAAATGGCTTGGGTCATGGTCATGTGGTTCCACTCGGAATGTATTTAATGAGTTTGTTGGACTTCAATAATAAAAAAAAACTATGAAGACCTTACATAATGATTTTTAAGTAACTGTCCAACTTAATTAAAGTGTAAAATAGGTTGGTGGCAATTTTAAAATACACAGAATATGATAGTCATTTTATAATCTAAGATGATAGTAAATAATTTGAGGTATTTTAGTCAGTCAGTATAGTTAAAATTTAAACCATTAACACCAATAATTTAGTAATAATATTTAAATGTATCTAACAACAAAATTGGGTACTTAATCAGTTTTTTTTTCTCTTGGCAATTGAGCTGGTGTTGACTATTCTGCCAGTGTCACTTTGATGTAGTTTGAGCATATTGAATGTATAATAAAATACTATGACAACCACTGAACTAAATTTGGGTCAAGTGCTCAGATGAGATCCCACTCAGAAACTCAATTATTGAATTAAGTATTAGTGCATTAGTAATAACTCTTTGCAACTTCAACAATATTTAAACAACTAAACCAAATAAACACATTTGTGAACTAATTATCAGTAAATATGAAATGCTTTTATCCATTACCTACTTTAAAATTCTCAATGCAAGACAGTTTAGTTTTATTCTTTTAGTTCCTCTTTGAAAAATTGGACTTCTTTGTGAACCTAAAATACATGTCTATTTATAATACTGTCTGCTTGTAAAAATAATAGGTGTTATTATACACTAAACTAATAATAGGTGTTATTTCTCTATGTAACCAAATTCAAGTTTTAGATTTTATATGCTTATTGACCTTTCAACCTCATCTCGTCCATACTTAGACGCTGCAAAACTGGTTAGATAGGAACTTAATTTATTAGAAACTTAACATTTTTACATTTTGAAGAAGTTTTATGTAAGCAGGTAAGTAGATGGTTTTGCATATCCCAATGCTTCACTTCATGTACCTACCCGAATCAAGTTTTTTTCTTACAAAAGTATGGCCAAAGACCTACTTACCCAAAATTGAGATCCACAGAAGCTATCAAGCGTGGAATTGTAAGACATTGTCACAATTTGTGATTATTAGTTACTTGTAACTGCCATAAATTGCGATAAAACTGACACTTGTTGGATAGATTATGTTAATTTAACGATAGGTTAAAAACAGTTATTTAAAATTGTTAATTCAAAGTTGGGAGTATTTTTACAGAGTATATAAAAAATTCGATAAAATCTTCGATATCACACACCACATCGCGACGCACCGCACGCACCGCGCACCATAGATAGCGAATAGTGCACAGTGGAGTGGAAGCAGTGTTACCAGATGAAAAAACAAAACTACCGTGTTGATGGATTAAAAATACCGTGTTTCAGACCCAAAATACCGTAGACATATTTGAAAAATACCGTGTAAATTATCGTGTAAAAAACAAAAGAAAGAACCATGAATATTCAATATTTGTATTCAAAATTATAATTAACCACTTTCTTATTTTTTTTTTAAATATTGATTTTAATTTTGATCATGGTTAGACAAACGAACAATATAGAAACCGTTTTGTATTTAGTCGTATTAAGATTACGTGTGTACAATATTTTTGGGAATGACCACGTGGCGGCGTAGCGTAGTATGCAAAGCGACAAAAACTAAAAATGCGTTTTGTTTTACGTATTGGCTTTAATTTGATTAAATTACATAAATTACACGGTATTTAATATTTAAAATTATCGTAGAAAATTACACGGTAGGGAATCATTACCGTAGACCGTGTATTGGTCAGAAATACCGTGGTTCTACGGTAATTACCGTGTACCTGGTAACACTGAGTGGAAGCACCCGTAGCACAGACTAAATATTATTAGTGGTGGAGTCAGAGTCACAGAGTCCACATAACATATTATTTATTATTATTCTAAGGAGGTCATGTCAGTCAGTCCTAGGGTTGCCAACTTTTTTATATCAAATATAAAATATATATATATATAAAATATATATATAAAATATATATATAAATAATATATATTGTAGGTATATTTCAAAAAAAAAATTTTTCTTTAAATGCATATTTTTTTGCTACTTTGGGCTTCTATTAATAGGTTTTTTTAAACGTGTCTTAACAATTTTACTCTCTAAATTATGGTTAAACAATACCATTAATTTAGCTTATGATAAGATTAATACTGGCCCTATTGCGATCATCTCGCTATTTATATTGAAATGAAAATAGTAAACGGGCGAGTAAGCTCGCCGAGCCATAAGTACGCGAACTTGCTCGCACGTCTGTCACCCCTTTAACTCTTTATAGCTACGGTTGCCTAGAAGAGTGGTGACCTCTCACGTAGCGAACACAATTTACCGGCGAATGATGTCGCTGAAACGTTGGAGAAAGATAGTATGTTGGTGTGTTTTCCTAGAGAGCGTTTCTGAAACTGATGATAAAGATTTAAATCGCTAGATTTGCCCTCTTCGTACTCAGTCACAAGAAAGTCCATACTGAGAAGAGTGAGCGCTCACAAATCGTTTCCATGATTAAAAAGTGTAGTCACTGCGTCATATCGGAACCGCCCCAAAAGGAGTTTCAAGGGAAGCCTTTATGACCCGGTCAGATTTTTATAGTTGCAAATTATTTTTTGGATAGAATAGGTCCTTTTTATTGTATTTTTGAAAACCCCAAAGCCAGCAATAACCACAGGTGCCGAGAAAAAAATCGCCAGTTCTGGTGGGGTCTTTGTTCGCTCGCTTCGCTCACTCACTAGACCCCGCCATCGCCATCATCAACATATTAGAGTAACCGTGCGTTTGCACTGGCGAAACATTCACATAAAAACATGTTGAAATGTCTGTTTTCTGTCAGTGTATCGCCTAGCATTCGCATTGTCACGCAACTTGTTGCCGCGAAACATGTTTGACGTTTCATATCACTCGACATGTTTCGCCACATGTCTTTACAAATCCATTTCGTATCAAAATGTATCTGTATGAATCTAGTAACATGTTGTTAGATTTGTTTTGACACTTTGGTCGGTTATTTAGTCCACACATTTTGTATTCCTCAAACATGGAAAACCTTGCCAAAGCTCTATAAACTTCATCGTGTCTACTTTGGACCACTCTATGTTTCGATATAAACACGGGATGTTTACCACCATACTCGGATAACACTAAACATCAAGCAATAGACAAGTTGCGAGACATAATTTGACATAAACAAACAACATTGCGAACGCAAACGTGACAAATCTTTATACAAAACATGTCTATTGTGTATGTTTCTAGACAGTGCGAACGCAGTTTACAACAAATCTTGAGATCTGTCTTAAGACTTACTCATGTTTCGTACAGTGCGAACGCAAGTTCAACAAAACAAGTAATGAGATTTGTTTCATGTGACAAGTTTCGAAACATCTACATGTTAAATGTTTTCTGGTGCAAACGCATAGTAACAGTAACTGTCTTTGAGTTACAACACAAAATGGTGCCGTTTTACGTTTGGTTTCACATAATCGGCAATTGTCGGTGTTCTTTCTTCTTGCTTTCTTTCTTTCTAATATATTGAAATTTGCGTAAAAAGTATCTAAATTACTAATTATACGTATTTATTTCATCATTAATTTCAAGTAAAACATTTTAGTGCGTCGACATAGCGTAAAACAAAACTTCAAATGGCGAGAAAAAATATGTGCTTAGCCGTAACCGGTTAGGCTACGCCATGGCTAGCGTAGTAGCGTAGCCGTTACTTCGTAGCACCGTAGCCCTTATTTCGTAGAAGCGTAGCCCTTATTTCGTAGAAGCGTAGCCCTTCATAGTAGCGTACCCGCTATTTCGTAGCACTGTAGCCGTTACTTCGTAGCAGCGTAACCACCAGACTAAATAAGAAGCAGACTGTAAGCTTCATACTAACGTCTCGCGCGGGAGCACTACTACACGCACAGCGATGTGTGCGTGGCCTGTCACGGGTAAGGCGCGCGGGGGGTGCACCGGCGCCTGCTAGAAGAAAAACCGGTTTGAGCCGGCTCAGTGCGAAGATTAAGTGCAGGGGTATGCCGTGTGCCAGCGGCAGCGATAGGTACGACGCGGAAGTTTAGTTTTTTATTTTAAAAAATGCCAAATTGCTGTACTGTGCGTATTAATAATAGTAGGTTTTTTTATATCCAAGGGATCCTGTCCTTTGTACCTATACTACACAAACCTTACAAATTTTTAATGCTTATTACAGAATTATTTAGTTACGAGTTATGTACCTACCCAATATCCAAAATAACTAGGATGGCGTGTTATCAATTGGCGTGTTATTGTTCGTCTCCAATTTGTTTCGTATTTTTGTTTTAGTGGGTATGTAGGTACCAAAGTATGTTTACACATGAAGTAACTGAGGACTGTTCACGTGGTCTTAGCAAGATGCCGTTTGACCTTTTCTATTAGATAGGTACCTACTTACTTAACACACTGTTGGATTTTCAACTATCCAACAAATCAGTGCGCGAAAAGAAATCACCACGGGAAAAAATCTCTCGTGCGTACCTGGGCTTAACATAATTAACCATTTAGCCTTTCAAAGCTACACTATTTTTTATGTTCCTTACCAAAATTGGAAAACGGTAAACTTATCAGTGCCTGTCCGTCCGTTCGCGTTCGTCCGTGCGTCTACCCGTCTGTCCGTCCGGCCATCCGTCCGTCCGTCCGGCCATCCGTCCGTCCGTCCATCTATCTGTGCTCATTGCCGAATCTCGACTCCCACCTTGCCCGGTTTTATTTTATTTTCAATAACCGAGTGACAGCCCTATGAAAGTAGGTAAGAATTATGAGCTTTGATAGGAAGCTTTCATTCTGCTCTTATTTATTCTGAGGCGTAACCCTTCGGAGTAGCGTAGCCGTTACTTCGTAGCAGAGTAGCCGTTACTTCGAAATAGCGTAGCCGTTACTTCGTAGAAGCGTAGCCGTTACTTAGTAATAGCGTAGCCGTTACTTCGTAGCAGCGTAGCCGTTTCTTCGTATCCGATACTACATAGTAGCGTAGCCGTTACTTCATAGCAGCGTAGCCGTCATGCCATAGCAGCGCCGTTAATCCGTAGCAGCGTCACGCCGTAGAAGCGCAGTCATTAATTATGCCCTATTTTTTCAAACTACCGCTCAGAAAGGATTTGATTCAATTAAACACACCAAACTGCAACTGTCCACTAATTACATCTACTGATACAATTAAATACCTTGGTATTAATCTAGACAAGCACCTCAACTTTAAAGCACATACCACTCTCCTGGCTGGCCGTGTCCGCAAACAGATTTTTTTTTTAAACTCTAATGCCATGATACGACGGTGCGCCATATTGCGGACGGACACAGACGAGCCCGCACGACGCACCGTGGGAAGGTGTACGTGCAGGGTATCGCAGACATCGGAAGTTTCTCGGTGCGCGGTGCGTGGCGGTCTGTGGTCGTCTGCCGTGCGTGTCCGTCCGCAAAATCACGGATCGTCGGATCTCGGCATAAGACACATTGCCAATGTACACACGGCTACACATCAAGCTATACATTTCCAGTTTATGCTGATCTCGCATTGTATAGGATTTCCGTGCAATGCGAGGTCAGCTTATACTGGAAATGTATAACTTGATTTGTAGCCGTGTGTACAGACGCCAGCAGGTCAAGCTACCCGAAACTGTCAGATTTTCCTAATCAACCTTGAACCTTAATGCTTTAGCGATAAAGTTGAAAATCTATTAAAGAAATTTGACAGACTGTAGTAGCTTGATGTGCTGGCGTCTGTACATGTTATACGGTCCGTATATTTTGCAATGTGCCATATCAACAAACATTTTTGTCATATAATCAAACTTTTATATGACCTTAAGTCTTTTTAAAGTTATTTTATAGTCATTATTTTAACTCTTCGTCATATACTGGTGTATTATATGTCCGAATAGTCAAACATTTTTTGTCGTATAATAAAGTCATATAGACGTTATTTCGACATTTATAAAACTTACTTATACAACTTTTCGTCCTGTAAACGTTTTCGTAGTATAAACGTCATAAAACTGTAAATTTTGTCATATAATTATCTTTTAAACATCTGCTAAACGGATAATAATTTTTTACACGTAGTATTTGTAACCATTATTTATAAGTCGAATAAGTATTACGAGTGCGACCTGTATACATCCTAAAGTATCAAACATGATAATACGACCGCTACTTAATTAATACTCATATTAAAGGTTTATAATAACCTTGTATACAATTTTCGCGTACTTTAATACAAAGTAATAGAGCTCAAGCTGAGAGTGAGGAAAATAAGAAAGGTTCCATATCACATTTAAATGCAAATTTAACTAATCAATTTAACCAAAATACTACAAGTGTGCCCCGCAGTTCATGTTCCAAAGTTCAGGACTCTTGTTCATTTTTCGAAGTTGAAGTCAGTTATTCATCATCCGAAAATGAAGATAATGTTGATAAAGAAGACACTTCAACAAACAATGATGACTTCAGAGACCATTAAAAAAGTAGACTATTGATTTTAATATTCCACAAGTTGCATTAAAGCAAAATAAATCTATATGAAGGAGGTAATAAAAAAGGCAGTAAAAATTGTTTCATTTTTTTAATTGTCCCAGGAACGTAATTAACATTTCAAGTTTTCCATTTCAAATGTGCGCGTATCATTTCAATGAGGTCCATCTTTGATAAAAACTTATCAACATCCGCATAATTATAGATCATTGTGGGGTTTACCTATAACAAAAGTATTATTTAGACTTAACTAAGTTATAAGTCACGCAAACAAAATATTCTATTTTTTAAATATAAATTCTTTGAACTAAGTTAGCTAAGCGTTTGTAATTTTATTACCAATCCCTAAATCAACTGTAATGGCGTAAACATTTACAATGAACACGCAGTTTATAGGTCAGGAAGTTATGTAGTTGTCATATAACGCAGTCACTTAATAAAATTATCAATAAAATATGTGAAAACATTAAAATTTTAAAATCGCATAAAAAATTTGTTCCAAACTTACCTCACATTAATCAGTAAACTTGATTGCACAATGGTTTACAACTGATGAAATGGTTTTATCACCTCAAAAACAAAGAAAAAATGTAAAATTAACTCAGCTGTCAAAAACACTGCCATATTAATATGATATAATATGTTACAGTATAATTTCGTTCAATATGAGCATCATCTTTAAATGACAATAACACAACGATTACATTATATAAAAGTCATATTGTGTGCCATAATTCGACCCGAAGTCGAATACACGCCGCGACAGCTATCATTACATGATATTTAGTCAAATCGCCGACGTGTATATGACTACTATGTGACTAAGTAGGTATTTATATGACTGCTACACGAAACTCTTAGCAACTTTAAGTTGAATAAAATGGGCCCTAATGCCGTCGAGTAAACGTCCTTATGACATTTATACGATTATACTAAATAACATTAAGTTGCCACCAAAACGTCTACTCAACGTCGTAAATGTTTGTTGTCTGTAATTTCTTACTGTATTACAAGTTGGGATGGTGTTGCTGCTAAATCAATTCTCAAGCCTCTCGAGGTAGCGCAGCGAGCAGTCCTGAAAGTGGCCACTTTTCGACCAATACTTTATCCTACCTGTGACCTCTACCAGAAATGCAAGGTCCTTACCGTTCGCCAAATGTTTATACTCAGCACGATTTTACGGCAACACACTAACACTCCAATTGCACGTCTGCCGACATTACCCAGAACAAGATATAGGATATGTACTGTTTACTTTTACAAAAATATCCTTTTTTTATCAAGGATTTCTATTAAATTGAACGCAATAATTCCACTGCAAACTTGTTGTAAGCTAACATGCAAACAGCGGATTACTGAATTTCTTTCTACCAAAAATTGTGATAATACCGAATCCCTTCTTACAACAGTGAAGTAACTCATAACACAGATACACACTCTCACTCTCACACCCACACACGCACGCACACGGGCACACCCTCACACATTCTTGTACAGTACTTTTATTTTTTCAAAATTCTGTTAATAATAATTATGTAACAGTCTAAGAAATACTCTTTATTTTATTTTATTTTATTTATTTTATTTATTAGGGACAAAAAAACAGTTACATGTTAAAGTGATACAATAATGATCTTGAAATAAATAAGTAAACATATAACCCACACTATTGTCCACGGATTGATACTCTTGTCCTATTTTCGAGAAATGAGGTCTGATTTTCCTTAATACAGGCTAGCTTAATCTGCCTAGCTTTTTCCCAACTATATTGGGTTCGGCTTCCAGTCTAACCGGATGCAGCTGAATACCAGTATTTTACATGGAGCGACTGCTTATCTGACCTCCACAACCCAGTAACTGGGTAATACGATACCCCTTTGGTAAGACTGGTTGTCAGAGTTTCGAGCTTCTGACGACCCGTAACGACTGTCAAAGATCAACGAATGACAGCCGGGACCAACGGCTTAACGTGCTTTCCGAGACACGGAGGAGTCTCGATATGTAAAGATGGTCACCCATCCACAGACCAACCCCGGCAAGCCTAGCCGGCAAGCTAATACAGGCTAGCTACAGATCGTAAAATTGTATTGTTACCTACTCATCTCGAATGTAAACTATTCCTAAGTTGTCATCCTACTTTGTAACAGACTGTACCACTTTTTACAAGCTTTATATTAGCTTGCTCTGTTCGTATGTCGTTCCGGTTACTCCTTTTGTCATCAATTTTTTTTTTTATATTAGCTTGCTCTGTTCGTATGTCGTTCCGGTTACTCCTTTTGTCATCAATTTATCAAGCACTTCCGGGCATCCGATTGAGCTGAAACTTGGCATACGTATACAACTACCGAGACATTTTGAAAAAATTATACCAAAGAGCTGGTCTGATGATGGAGTCGGAAGTTGGGCATGGGAACTCCTCAATCAAACAAGATAGCACCATCGTGTTTGGACTCATTTGTTACGTATTAACTAGTACTTTGACACTAGGTGGTGTTCAGGGCCTGATGATGGAGCCGGAAGGTGGCCATGGGAAAACCACAATCAAACAAGATAGCACCATCGCGTTTGAACTCATTGGTCATGTATTAACAAGTACTTACACTAAGTAGTGTTCAGGGTCTGATGATGGAGCCGGAAGGTGGCCTTGGGAACTCCTCAATCAAACAAGATAGCACCATCGTGTTTGGACTCATTGGTAACGTATTAACTAGTACTTTGACACTAGGTGGTGTTCAGGGCCTGATGATGGAGCCGGTAGGTGGCCATGGGAAAACCACAATCAAACAAGATAGCACCATCGCGTTTGGACTCATTGGTCATGTATTAACAAGTACTTTGACACTAAGTAGTGTTCAGGGTCTGATGTTGGAGCCGGAAGGTGGCCTTGGGAACTCCTCAATCAAACAAGATAGCACCATCGTGTTTGGACTCATTGGTTACGTATTAACTAGTACTTTGACACTAGCTAGTGTTCAGGGTCTGATGATGGAGCCGGAAGGTGGCCATGGGAACTCATCAATCAAACCAGAAAGCACCATAGTGTTTGGATGCGTTGGTTATGTATTGACACGTGCTTTGACACTAGGTAGTGTTCAGGGTCTGATGATGGAGCCGGAAGGTGGCCTTGGGAACTCCTCAATCAAACAAGATAGCACCATCGTGTTTGGACTCATTGGTTACGTATTAACTAGTACTTCGACACTAGCTAGTGTTCAGGGTCTGATGATGGAGCCGGAAGGTGGCCATGGGAACTCATCAATCAAACCAGAAAGCACCATAGTGTTTGGATGCGTTGGTTATGTATTGACAAGTGCTTTGACACTAGGTGGTGTTCAGGGCCTGATTATGGAGCCGGAAGGTGGCCATGAGAAAACCTAATTGTTTGGATTTGTGAAGATGATAGAACAGATATATAAACAAATCCTAATGCTAAAAAGTAGAAAATAAAATATAAGTAAAAATCTTTTTAAAACAAGCTTTTTATTAACTAAAAAGTACGAAATAAAACTGTCGTAAACATAGAACTTTAATATTTTCTTAAAAACTTGAGGCGTAAATGTCCTTCTTACAATTAACTTGAATATAAGCCTCAAGGTTTTAAGAAAATATTAAAGTTCTATGTTAGTTTAACGTTGAACGCCGCTTTGTAGAATGTATCGCCACCACGACCCGGCTGACCGAAAGGTAGCCGCATTTCAAAACAGCGACGTTTTCAATCGGGCGGGCCTATTTGTAATACGGCGTGTTATACAATATGGTTGCGACATATTCATAATCGCGGCTATACACTAAGGGTACCTTTCCTCCAGAGATGTTGTATGCTACGTTGCTATGGATGCGTTTGATATCCACCAATCATATTCATTGGTACACATAGCATAGCACTGGTGAAAACGGGTTCAACTAAGCTGTTTTTTATTATATTTGTGTTGTGTTTTGTGTTTTTTGTTATTTTGTGCCCTACAGGGTCCATAATGATCTAAATTATATAGTTACCACCTAAGTACACATTATGGTAAAGCAATAAAGATATTGAGTATTGAGTATATTGAAGGATGCGTGATATGTTAATCTAATTAGGGGTAATTTAGTTAAGGATTATTAGGGGTCCTTATAAAGAAAACATAAGGTATTTGAATGTTTTTAATACTTATTGGTACTAAGATTCTTTCTTATAAGGCACGAAAGTTACTAAACACTAATCTCTAATGATAGTCATTACTATATGTGATGTAGAAAGAATGACACAGATTTGCGTCATTAGATTAGGTACATCAGTTGAAATAAGTACGTTTTGGAATTCATAACGCCTTTATCAAAAAACCTTTCTCGCAAAAGCGCTTTCTGTGCGCTCTTCTATTTTACGCCGAGTTTTTGAGGATATTTTACGCCGCCGCCTTGCATACCTACAGCGCCGTCAGTCGGCGGATTAACCCAACAAACAGAACGGTTTTCGAGGCTATGCAAAAAGTATACGACATATTTCACACCCACATACACATCATCACAATTATATGTTCGTTGTATCTCAATGCATCTCCATCCTTTTACCCTAATTTAGGACCTGTCTTGCTAGAACTGGGTTGTGGTGTGAAGTCCAGTGAAAAATTGGTAAATAATTAATTACCTACTATTAAATAAATAATTGCATTTGATCACACTTGGTAACACATAGCACCAGGAACATCAACTCCCAGCTTCTGAAAAGCCGATCAAGTCTTTAACATCATGTTAGCTGTTGTTATTGGTTGGTGGAAATAACCATACTTATTTGACATGAGATTTGATAACAGACTAAGGGCTCATTTCATCAAAGTCAGGTATCTTTTATCCGTGGAATAAAATTGTCGTCTGACAGTTTTTGTATGGAAAAACTGTCAACAATTCAAAATTTATTTGCAGGAAAACACTTGTACCCGGTATAAAAGTTTGGTGAAATTCACTTTAAATTGGCTAGGCTTTCAGAAACTGAGAGTAAATCTACTACAAATAAAAACATATTTATTACAGCTAATAGGGAATATGCATGTGATTCAAATATGGGTCAAATATTTTTTTCTATAAACTATGTTACTTCAGAATTATGCCTCCATCAATATTTTTGAATAAAATTTCTTTTTGAGCGAGAAATTAATTTTTAAAAAGTCCCAAAAAACTGTGGGTAATTCAAATACTTGAAAAGGCTAAGAGCGGATGTGACGTAACAATCCGGGATAACAATCAAAATGACAATGTCAAGTCAATCAACAAGTGTCAAGTCAATGTCAAACGCTCATAGAAAAAGGAGTGTTTGACGTTGACTTGACAGTTGCTTGTCTGTTTTCACGGTCTGTGACGTCACCACACCAAGCGCGCCAAATGTAGGGCGTTTAAATAGCCCGGATCGGTTGGATATTTTTAAACATTTTTTTAACTACTTCAAATTGCTTTTTTGCCGTCGAATTTTTTTTTCACTATTATTTGACGATATAAACTATCGAATAAAAATATTAAAAAAATACATGCATATTCCTTTTTTTTTTTTTTTTTGAGGGTGGGAAATCATCCAATGACTTCTCCCGCTCGCGGTGGAGCGGAAGGGCGTGTCAGACTTTTACTGACTAAAACCCACCCGTGTTCCTTCAGTTACCTGTTGCCAAGGTCCCGGTATCCCTTTCGGACTAACCCGCAACCCTGGCAGGCATCGGTCCTAGCGGACCCCGCCAATTGTGCTGACATCTCTTTGAGGCGCGCGTGGAACACGACGCGCCATCGACCCGGGCCTGGTCCTGATCGGACGGCGAGCTACCCATTGCTCGCCGTCCGCACATGCATATTCCCTAGCATTTCTTTTCTTGATTTTGTGCAAAGAACAATCTCAAAACAGATTGGCGATCACAAGGAGACGGGTGTAAAGCCCTCGCTCCTCTTATGTTTAAAATTATTCATGAACTCAATTAACTAGACCCGCATCCTTCGCCATCCCATAAAATATAGAGTTTTTGTCCGATAATAGTTGTTCCGGTGGCGCGAACTCAACGAGTTGTCCCTTGTCCAACACCATGACCTTGGTGGAGTCCATGATGGTGTTGAGTCTGTGCGCGATGGTGAGCACCGTGCACGACGCGAACTCGGAGCGGATCGTCTTCTGCAACACGAGTGGAGGGTGAGAGTGTGACAGAGCGCGCGGTTGGGGGAGCGCGAGAGGGAGAGGCCGCACGCACCTGGATGAGCTCGTCGGTCTCCAGGTCGACGGCCGCCGTGGCCTCGTCCAGCACCAGCAGCGGCGTCTTGCGCAGCAGTGCGCGCGCCAGACACACGAGCTGTCGCTGTCCCACGGACAGGTTCTCGCCGCCCTCCGCCACCTCGTGGCGCAGCCCGGCCGCGAGCCCTGCGCATACGTGTGAGTGAGTACGTGAGTACTGGACGCGAGCCACGCGGCGCTAGGGCACTCACCCTGCACGAAGGGCTTCAGGTGCGCGTACTCCAGCGCGCGCCAGATGTCCTCGTCCGAGAACGTCTCGAAGGGGTCCAGGTTCATGCGCAGCGTGCCCGAGAACAGCACCGGGTCCTGCGGGATGATGGTGATGCGCGAGCGCAGCTGGTGCAGGCCCATGGCGGCCACGTCCAGCCCGTCGACGAGGATGCGGCCGCCCACGGCCTCGACGATGCGGAACAGGCCGAGCGTGAGCGTGGACTTGCCGGCGCCGGTGCGGCCCACGATGCCGAGCTTGTCGCGCGGCGCCACGGCGCACGTGACGTCACGCAGCGCGGGCTCGGCGCCGGCGCGGTACGCCAGCGTCAGCCCCTCCAGCTGCAGCGCGCCCGTCTCCGGCCACGACGCGCCCGGCCCGGGCGAGACGGTCCACGCCGCCTCCTGCGACACAGCACAATGTTGACTACCACTGACTGCTGACATATACCTGACACTCGGCGCTCACATGCTGCCGCGGTCATTTTCCTCACCTGTTCAGTCTCCGCATACTCCTTCATTCGTTCCACAGCTACGATGTCTGTCTCCACACCTGACACCATTTGGACTAACCAACTTAAAGTTTGTGTTATCTAAAAGCAAAATGATTATAATCATAATATGAGAATTTATATTTAGCAGTCAGTATCAACAGCAGTGTCGGCTAAATTCAAAATTTAAAAGTACGTCAACTGCTGAATCAACTTGACCTTTTTAAAATGAAGTTTATGGATACCAACCTCTAAAGTATAACTGACGGAGAGACCAGCAAACCCTGGACTAATAGTATCTCTTCCGATTACCGCAAACAATGCAGCAAAGAATATGATGAGACTGCCAACCGTCTCAAGTCGCACTCCGAGCCATCTGTCTGCGACACACGACAAATAATGTACCGATTGATAGTGATCAACCTTTTGGTGGGATTCGTTCACAAACCTGGGAATTAAAATCTCACATTACCGAAGTGCATGTCGAAAGCCCCCGCAGCGGCAAAGCTAAATGCGCGGTCTTCTTAGTTTATGTAATTAACATTTAATAAAAAATGAATAATTAATCAGATCAAGCATTAGGTTTATTTTTTCCATTCATACAGAAACAGGACACACTTTATCTTATTTTATTCTGTTCGGAAAACTTACAGCTAATTTATATTGTTCTTAAACAATATGTTTCCGCAGATAAACACTAAAATAAAAACGAAAAAGGTCGGGTTATGCAGTAATAGAATGTAGGATACAACTACAAGAGCAAGCGAGGCGAGCTAGATCTTTTTGCACCCGCCTCGGTTTTCTCGGGTGTGTTTCTTTTGAACATTCATACGGAAATAGGTGTATCTTTGTCAACATAAGCAGAAAAGCTTGAAAATAAAGAGAACACAGGATTCAAGAACGAGCGGAGGTCATAAATTATTTATATTTTTCATACGTACATATTTCGCCTTGTTTGGGATTTGATTAAAACTTCGAGACTTCACGAGATTTGGAGGCTCCCCAGGCCCGGGGCGGACCGACCGACACTTAACCGTCAGAATCTAAATGCATATCCGATTCTTGTCAAGTTATATTTATATTTACCTGTCCATGACGCCAAAAGCTCGAATACTTGTAGCGCCCAAAATGCTCTCATTGAAGTGCGAGTAGACTGGCGAGCGCGCCACTGATTCGATTCTCATGAGTTGTCGCGACGTGGGCACATAGAACCGTTGTATGAGGTAGTACATCGCTCCGATGGGCAAGATCACGGCCATGAACATAGGTGAGGAGTAACTGATCACGAATATTGTTCCTATTACCTAAAAATTTGTAAAATATGTATATTTATACATTTGTAATATTGCGACTGTTAAAAAATTTGAATTCCAGGTTTTTTTTATACGGAGGTAGGTATTTACTACTAACTAATACTACTAATATGAATGTCATCGTCGCGATACCTACTTACATGATTGTTTTGAGGCATCCTACTTTTACGGGCTGATAGGATTTATCAGCAACGAAATAGACCTATATCGGGCCGCATTGTCTGCTGTCTTTCTCACACTCTAATAGAAGGTAAGCTTAACATTAGCGGGACCTTTCCGCTAAGTCATCATGTCGAAACGCACAGTTGCGTTTTATTACATATTGTGATGTCAAAGTTTGACATCAAGTTTAACCTTTGAATGATGGCTTTCTTAGATCGATTATATAAACAGTTTCCGTCTCAAACCATTAAGTATGTTTAGCACTTTACTTGATCCTGGTTTCCAGATTTGGGATCGTAGGAACTGCGTTAAATGATAATAACCGTTTAGTACGGAAGAACTAGATTTGCAATTGTCAAACACAGTATATACAATCATCCTAATTATATTTATATACAATACTAGCTTCCGACCGCGGCTTCGCCCGCGTGGTATGTCGATAAAAAGTAGCCTGTCCTTCCCCAGGATGCCATCTACCGTTGCTAAATTTTGTCGAAGTCCGTTCAGCGGTTTAGGCGTGAAAAGATAACAGACAGACAGACAGAGTTACTTTAGAATTTATAATATTAGTAATAATATTAATAAGGAGTATGGATATAGATTATAAATGCGAAAGTGAGTTTGTTTGTTACGCTTTCACGCTAAAACAGATGAACGGATTTGGATGAAATTTGGCACATGGATCGCAGACGAAGTCGGGGGCAACAGCTAGTAAAGTATAATTCTAACTATATCTTGTAACCTTGTGTTTTTGCAAACAAACGCGAATGCGTTGCGCACACATAATTGTATTTGCATGTTATGTGTTATTCGGCTGCTACGCCAGTGCGAACAACATACATGGTGTGTTTTAAACAGTTCTTCTTCTTTTCGATTTGACGGAATATGTCCAACCATGAGTTGATACTAAGAAACTATCGTTTTTTTTTTTTGAGTTTATGTATTTGTAAATTATGCACCATTTATTAAAGTTTACCAGTTTACCTCAAAAACACTACTGAGCACACTGGAAATCTCCCAGGACAGCGAAGTGTCCACTGTATCCACATCTTTGGAGAATCTAGACAACAATCGGCCAACGGGTGTGACTTCAAAGAATTGTAATGGCGCCTTTAGCACATTGTCCAACATGACTGCGTGGAGCATCTTCGCTGCCCTCCAGCAAGCCAGGAACGGCATCAGATCGGTGAAGAATGATGCTAGTGCTGGAACATCGTACATAGGCTTCGTCAGATAAAGGCGAAAGCGCCAGGGTAGCAGGTCATTAGGTTGTATGTTGATCAACATAATGTATTTATGATTTGTGACCGTAGCAAATAATATGTATGTATTTACAGAATAATAAATATTTAATAAATCATCAACTCTCTATTAAGTTCAAATCACACTATTGAATGACTATTTCATGAAATCATGACATTTCAGGCCCATTTTCATTTTTGTTAGAGTGCGTTTCATCAAATAGTTCCGATGCCGTAATGTTGACTCGAAATTCAATTAGAATTATCTATCACTCTCTGGCTAGAGTGCTAGAAGACGAATCTGATTGATTCTGATTGAATCGCGGGTCTTCCGTAGCGCATCCTTCTTAAGGCTGGACGACAGCTGTAAGAGGAAGCTGAGCGGTATGTAAGAAAGGTATAGCGGATCAGTGAGGGAGGAAAAAATCTACCAATAGAATTGTTCCATTTTGAATATTGCAGCAGTTCTTTTGGTGCACTTTTTCGTCCTTGCGTTTCCGACCGCTACTTCACACAGCTCTGGTGGAGAGCCAGCCTGGTGAATAAAGAGTGGTCATTTATTGAGCTGCACGCACAACAACTTTTAACGTCATATTAAATACTTGTCAGATTTATGATATTTGCGTGTGGATGTACCACACGCATCATGTCTGACTACTGTTTGCTTCGGCGTTTAAAGGTTTTTTTTTTGTTTTTTGTTGCCAGAACGTCATCAAAATTTTGGCAAGGTTTTAATAAATCATGAACCTGAAAAAAGGAATCTTACCTTGACCGAATCCCAGACCGCCATACACACCGAGGTACATGTCTCGCCGTTGTGTATCAACCGTGCCGTTAACGAGCTAAAAATATAAAAAATCATGTTTATTTTCCAATGTTTGGCAGTGACAGTGAGAAATAATACAGGATAGGATAACATCCGACTAGAAAACACTCACTGAGAAAAAAAAAAATCTTTTTTAGTTAAAACAACACTGACCTATACTTAATTCAAACAGGGGGGTAATTCCGTATAATCACAACTAGCAATGGCTTTAATTTAGACAGTTCAACAACATTCATTGCGTTATACGTTGCGTTATTGAGCAGACAATTTTTTCGAACATGAAGCAATGGTATAGCAATATCCTTTAAAATGATTCAGATTATGATTGATTGTGTTTTACGCAAATATGGTGCAGGTGTCTTTTTCAATAATACTACTATTTTTAATGTAATTAATGCAAATCAAAGCATTTTTCGGAATTTTCTTTAACTGCACTCTAGTGACCTCCTTTATAAGACATAATTATAGGTATTACCCGTGGATTTTACCTCATACATGTAGAGTCCCTTTTTATCTTTCATTTATGGATTAACATATACAGGGTCATTAAATTTCTATTTCTATTTTCGTCTAGAGAAACTCCGCAGACGTGAAGGGTATCGATATTGAAACATGATAAAACATTTAAAAAAATATATTTGATGATATTTTTTTATGGTCACGACTGACGGCAGTGTCAACTACACTGCCGTCAGTCGTGACCACTTAAAACATCAGTTTAAAAATCTGTTATTTTTCTGTAAACTTCACAGACGTGATGGATAGCGATATCTAGATATGATACAACAACAAAAACGCATTTTCTAAATTCATGCTTCAAGTAACTACAATAACAGCGGTCGTTGACCCCAAACAATAAGAAATTCGAATGGGGAAGTGTTTAGATATCGACACACGTCTGCGGGAGTCTCGCTAGCTAATTTAATTTGACCCAGTTCATGCTAAACATTCTGTATAAGGGAAAAATAACGGCATGTATTTTTTCGATCTTAAATTTATAGAATAATGGAGTGGAAAAAAACGAAAAAATCTGACCATTTTGTCGTCGCTGGACCATATCGCGAGCCAGAAGTTAACGCTAATTTGTAGCGTGTGTAGAATGATGTACATTACGATCGTTGCTACTGCTGCCTTTACGCCGATTTTTGATAGGTAGTGGACGTAAACTTCTCCTTTTACCTGCGTAGGTAAATGGAAATTGTATAATATACTTTTCATACTTCCTAGTAGGGGAGAAAGATTATGAAAAAAAAAAAAAAAGTTTTTGTGAAACTGAGTAGGCATTAAGTAATTTATTAAAAAATGGGAGTGCTTTTATAAAAACTCGTCAATAAGCAGTACACTACTAAAGGAGTTACTCACTTTTCCAGTTCCAGTTTTCTCGGTCTCAATAAGCTGATCAAATTGTGGATCCTCGTCTATTGGCTTCTTTTCTTTGTCTACCTTTTCCTTAGCTGCGACCTCGCCGTGGTCTCCTAAAACAGGATAATGTTTATGTCGTTTGATCTTACACAAATCTGCATGGTAGTCCAGGTTAAAAACAAACTTGCTCAGATTATGTGAGGTAATCTCGACCTCTTCTACTTTTATTATATAATTTATGTATACAAAATATTTTTAAAAGAGTAATGGTGGAGTTTTTTGCCCATTCTTCTCCATACGAAAACTACCTTTTGGAAGGAGCGACTAGAATCAGTTCAGGGGCCCTACCATCAACTTTTAAAATACTTGCCAAGTACATGACAGGTCAACTTAGCAGGCTAACCTGACAGGTTTTCTATTTGTACCATGAGCATTTCCGTCTGACCTGCAATGTATCAACTTCAGACCTGCTACGTAACTATGCGTTTGCACTAGAAAACATTTAACATGCAGATGTTTCGAAACTTGTCATATGAAACAAATCTCATTACTTGTTTTGTTGAACTTGCGTTCGCACTGTACGAAACATGAGTAAGTCTTAAAACAGATCTCAAGATTTGTTGTAAACTGCGTTCGCACTGTCTAGAAACATACACAATAGACATGTTTTGTATAGAGATTTGTCACGTTTGCGTTCGCACTGTTGTTTGTTTATGTCAAATTATGTCTCGCAACTTGTCTATTGCTTGATGTTTCGTGTTATCCGAGTATGGTGGTAAACATCCCGTGTTTATATCGAAACATAGAGTGGTCCAAAGTAGACACGATGAAGTTTATAGAGCTTTGGCGAGGTTTTCCATGTTTGTGGAATACAACATTTGTGGACTATAAAAACGCACCAAAGTGTCAAAACAAATCTTACAACATGTTACTAGATTCATACAGATACATTTTGATACGAAATTGGTTTGTAAAGACATGTCGCGAAACACGTCGAGGAATATGAAACGTCAAACATGTTTCGCGACAACAAGTTGCGTGACAATGCGAACGCGAGTCGATACATTGACAGAAAACAGAGATTTCAACATGTTTTTATGTGAATGTTTCGCCAGTGCAAACGCACGGTAACCGTTGACCGGTACGCCATATTATAAACAAACGTTCGGAAATACTTTTTCGCAATGTTACCGGTTTTACGGTTTTAAAGAACTGGATACGCGAATATTTTTTAATCTTTACTGTTACCTTTTCTTATACTAATATAATTTTATTTATAATCTAATCATTCTTATTATTTTTATATACAATCTAACACTAAAATTATATACAAAACGAAATAAAAAGTATTATAGAAAGTAGGGCTCATAGGGCGTCAAAAAATTCTTCCGCATCGCTGTCAGTGGGAAAAGTGCCCAAAAGGCTGGCAGCATTGCCACGTTGGATGGCAATGCTGATTCTTTGACCTAGAAATTGACCAGCCCTCTGGTCACGTGAAGAGTCGACCAACCGCTTGGCGATGTCCCGAAATACTCGATGAGCACTCGGACCCCACGGCCCTAGTGTTTCAACCCCAAACGGCTCAAAAATATAGCTACCAATAAGGTTGTTATATTTGCGCCGTTTGAGGTTTTCTGCACCTGCAGCAGCCGCCCCAGCACAGCCCGCCGTGCTAGGAAGAACTGGATTAAATTAATTTGATGATCAAAATCAATGATCAAGAAAATTCTAAAAAAAACTGTTTCGTAACAAAATATCTTATTTAACACGATTATGACACTGGAGACCCTTTTAGATACTTAAGAAAATAATCTTGAAAGTTACCAAAGTTATTGCTATTTTCGAACGACTATCCTAGCCATTAAGTATAAAAAATTATAGTTTTTGATTGCTTGTCAGTTTGACTCTAGTGATGTTACTCAATCACTAACGGTCAGGCACTCGATGTAATGTAATGTAATTCAAGTACTCAATTCAAGTTGAATCTAAGGTAGTTACTAGAGGTTTCCAACAGCTTCGCACGTTTGAAAAGCACACAAAAAAAAACGGAGAAAAGAATCATAGCCCGATCAAAAATACAGCAACCGTTCCATATTGGTACATTGGGGTTTAAGTCAGTGACATTCGGGTAAGATCGGCTTTGTTCCACTTTGTAAAGAGAGCTTACTCCAGATTCAACTCTCAATCTAATAATCAATGACGATACGATGATGATTTTAATGACAAATTACAAGTTATCAACAGAAATCATTAACCCACAGTACATATATTTTCACTCTTATTAAAACTCTTTGACTCTACACAACATAGTATTTTGGTACCTTGAGAGAAAATGAAATCGAGTTTTTATTTTATACACTGCAGTAACGAGTTAAACAAAATTTAGCCACATCACTATCTGACACTGTCAGAAAGACAAGTCAAGTCAAGGGACAACAACACTTCATTATTTTATTTTTCAGTTTCTTTCGAATTGCATCAATTTCATATATTTCTTTTATTCCTGTGTGTTATTGAAGGATTATAATTAATATGGAATATTCAAGATGGTACAAGCATTTACTCCAGAAGGATGTTGTGTTATTTGTTCTGTGAGATTCCAACGCAATGTGTGAAGACATAGTCCGAAGCTACAGATGTGCGGTGAACGCTTTTGTATCAAATGCACATCGTATAAAGATGAGGTGGAGTCTGGTGGAGCAACCTGCATCTTTTTTATATGAAATTGATACTTACAATAATAAAAATGCTTTGTTTACATAATGTGATTTTTGCTTTCAATAACCGTTTAAAACACCCTACGTTCCTACTGTACATTCCTACGTTCATACATTCCCACGTTCCTAGGTTCCTACTATACATTCCGGAACAGTGCACTATTTTACTGAACTACAATACCGACGAAGTGTAGGTTGGCCTACTCACTAAACAAATTTTTAAGTTAAGATCGTATTTCTCGGTAACCTCGTTAGACGAAGTACAATTATTACTACCACTGTAATCTAGAGATCATTATCAGAGTACATATTCATAAATGAACATGTTCTTACGTATTTTATTTTAAATTAAAGAAAACAGTTCACTAAAAGTAAGTTTTACACGCCTGCGTAATATGACTGCAGGGCAGTTCAGTAGTTGAGTGTTTACATGTCAAAAAGGACTTGATAGTACAGCTTAACGCAGGTCAGACCAGTGAAATGTTGTCACGTGACCACTGACCGGCTTTAGTCACGTGATCGCTGGCTTGCCTGTTATTTGACATGTTCACGGTACAAAATAGCCCGACAGTTCACTTTCCGTCGAAAATTGACCTGCTATAAGAGTTCATGGTAAGCCCCCTGTTTCTTTGTTTTTGACGTTCAAAAGTGCCTTTTATGTGCCTAATTGAAACAAATTATTTGAGTTTGATTTTTAAAATAAAATTGGTTTTTACAACCAATTTACAGAAATAATTTTAATACACTACAAACATGCATAGGTACCCCTGTATAACTTGATTTACCTGCATCCATGGTTTCTGTATCTGAAGCCCCAGTTGACATTGAACGAGCCCATTGTAATTTACGATGAAATTCCGAACCAAGTTTGTTCTCTAAATCATTTTTGATGTCTTCCAAATCTGCGGAAATATTTACAGTAAACGGTCAATTATGTAGTTATGTGACTATTCCTTAGTGGCCTTCACGCATGACATGCGTTTCACAATTACATTCTTGGACTGACTCCGAACAACAACAGATGTCACGTTAAACTATTCATTTAAACTATCAAATAGGAAAATAAAATGAACCATGGCCGGGTCATGTGATTCAATGAGCGGAGCTCTGGTATCCAAGCGGGCTAACATCATGAATATAATATTCGCACACGGAAATTGAATACTTAATAAAGTATGAGCAGCTGAATTTTGAAGGTTTTAAGATAAAGTATTTTCTAAGCGCAGATTTATTTGTCTACCTACTATCTTTATTTAGGAAGCACGAGTATTAATCGCGTGCTTACATTTTATCGTGCTTATATTTTTTTAAGGATTCCCATAGAAACAAGTGCCAAACTCACATTCAGCTGACGCCGAGCGCTCTGCAATCGTAAGATGGTGTAGCAGGAACTCCGCGAAGGCGCCCTTGTTGTCGAGCAGCTGCTGGTAGGAGCCGGCCTCCGACACCTCCCCGTCGCGCAGCACCACCACCAGGTCCGTGTGCGCCAGGTACGACACGTTGTGCGTCACCCACACGCGCGTCTTGCTCTTCAGCAGCCCGCTGGGGCCCAGCACCTGCGCGAGAGAGAGAGTCACTGCCGTCCCGCTCGCACACACCGCCCTACTACACTACACACGCACCTTGTCGAAGATGTGCTTGCCCACGTGCGAGTCCACGGCGCTGAGCGGGTCGTCCAGGAAGTAGTTGTCCGCGTCGCAGTACACCGCGCGCGCCAGCGACACGCGCTGCTTCTGACCGCCAGACAGGTTTATACCTATCTCGTTATAAATCATGTCATACATACTCCCATTTTATTGAAGTCGGTTAATAATAAAACGACTAACGGTTAAATATCAGATTTTGCACGTTTTTGCAACAATGCCATTAACCTCTGCGACTTGGATTCCCCGTATAAGATATCTTATAGGATATCGAAGAATCCAGAGTTTTCGAGTTTTGCTGAAGTTGGCAAACGATCGAGGTATTTTATTTATACTTAATTTTTATAAAAGACAAGACTTTCCTTAGCATTTGAATACGACTTTGAGACCAAATTAAATTATTAATATTTCATACCTTTTTCACCGATTTCAGTCTGATCCCCTCCGGGAAGTATTTCTAGATCAGTCGCAAGCGCACACGCTTTTAATATTTTATTATATTTGTTTCGATCCATATCCTGATCAAACAAGATGTTATTTTGTAGTGTCGCATTTTGAATCCAAGCCTGTTGGGACACGTACGCAATATTGCCTGAAAGATTTAATTTAATTTAGGAAATAGATCCAGTTTCATAAGAATAGTAGCTGCGCCCTGCGGTTTTACTCGCATAAGTCTCGATCCCGTGGGAATATCGGAATAAAAGGTATCCTATGTCGTTCTCCAGTTCATGGTCTACCTATGTGCCAAATTTCATCCAAATCCGTTCAGCCGTTGACGCGTGATGGCGTGACCAAGGGAAATAGGGATTCATTTTTATAAATATAGATTAGGATTTTTCATCCGGAGAAGTCCTACCTTTGATATTAACGCGTCCAGAAATCTTATCCATTTCTCCAAGCAAGGCACAGAGTAGAGAGGTCTTGCCTGACCCGACTCCACCCACAACCGCGACCAGTGAACCGCGAGGTACATGTAGGTTTAGGTTCTTTAGAACTGGCTCGTCACCCCATGTGAAGTGCCCCTTCTCAATCACGATTTGATCACCTAAAAATTTATTCAAATTTATTGTTATAATTTATGAAACGGACAACAAAACACAGCCAACAGTTCACAGGACAACAAATTAAAAATACAAGCAGCCTGTACTTATACCTACCCATTACATTATTTTGCGTGCGTAAATAGGTTTTAGACTTAAAGATACGAGGCATGCCTTTTAAGTTTTGTCGTTTGAAGAAAAAAACACAACTAGAACCTTATAGTACTTTTTATTGTTTTTCAAAGTATTCACTACGTAGCTTAATACACTTTTCCATTCGCTCAAATCAGTTATTATAACATTTATTCCACTCTAAAGTGGAGTGATCAAAATGGCTGACTTGAAAGCGTCGACTGCTTCTTCACCGGACTGGAACCTTTGACCACGAAGACTTTTCTTAATTTTAGGAAATGTAAAGAAATCGTTAGGGCTTAGGTCAGGCCTGTATGGAGGATGGTCAAGCATTTCTACCTTTTCCTGCTTCAAATACTCAATCGTTTGACGAGCGCTGTGTGAGCTTGCGTTGTCCTGGTGCAGGATGATGCGTCGCTTTGAGTTAGAATTTCGAAGTTCGGCGATGACTTGTGGTAAACAAACTGTGGTATACCACTCTGCGTTAACCGTTCTACGATCTTCAAGTGCAATAGTCGCAATATGGCCGGTTTTACCAACGAACGTGGCCACCATCTTCTTTGAAGTGCTTCGAGAACGAACAACTTTAGTCGGCTTTGGCTCGTCTTAAAAGACCCAGATTGTAGATTGTTGTTTGGAATCAGGATCGTAGGCATAGATCCAAGATTCGTCACCACTGATGATATCGTAGACGTGATTTGACTGTCCTCCGTTGAACCTTTGCAGAGTTTTTTTACACTATCTGACGCGGGCCGCCTTGTGATCGTCGGAAAGCAGATGCGGTATCCAACGGCAAACTAGCTTTCTCACACCAAGCGCTTCATGCAAGATCTTCTGAATCGCTGTCCCTGAGATGCCTAATAGAGCCTCTATCTCTCGATACGTCACATGACGATCTTCGAGAATTCGTTGTCTCACAGCAATGATGTAACCTTCAATGAAGGCGGATTTTGGGCGTCCTTCGCGAGATTTGTCACTAACACTAGTATGTCCACGCTGGAATTTTAAATACCAGCGTTCGACAGTCCGCAGACATGGGGCTTCATCACTGAACACAGATGTTAGCTCTTCAAAACACTGAAGCCGTGTCAGGCCTCTTCTAAAGTTGTAGAAAATTATTGCACGAACATTTTCCTTAGAAAGATTCATTTTCGTACGTAACCTGACAGATTCCATTCGACGCTGTGACTAAACAATAGCATTAATCCTAATACTTTCAACTGTTTTGAGATTCCAAATTTAAACACATTCGAATATAATACAGTTCCAAATTCAAAATTGCCGGGAAATATGGAAACGACAGAACTTAAAAGGCATGCCTCGTACACACTCAGACTACCCAGCACACACGTGTGCCTTCTTATCTTTTTTATTGACTATATATGACTACATGCAGACAATAAGGTAGTAAATGAAACTGCCTGAAACAGCATTTTGATATTCTGAAACATGCTACTTACTCTCATCTGGGTTGTGTTCTATCGCACTGGTATCCAATTCTTCCGAGTTTAAGAATTTGTTAAGCCTCTTTATACTGACTGCAGTCTGTTCAAACACGATTACAAAAGTAGATACATGTAATAACAAATTAGTGTACAGGTTTTAATAAAATTAATTGGTGAAACTTCATAGACATGACGGGTAACGATACCAAATTATGATAAAACAAAAATGAACCAACCTGTATAACATCCGATATTACATTAGGCAGCATGGACATTGGGAATCGAAGTATATTGAAGAGGGACAATGCCACGAATGCCCGCTTAGAATCCAGTACTTCCGTGTCATTTACCAGCACGAAGCATGTGAATGACATCAAGGATACCTAATCGAAAATATTCAATAGGTTAATCATTTCATTGATAACATTTCAGCAACAGATTGATCTAACAGTCATCTAATATTTACCAAGAAAGGTGTACAAATCCATATGAATATCATTCCTGAATTTAGGAATGCCTGCTTTTTGAGAACACCCAGTTCCTTATCCCTTATTCTTAATATATGATCCTGGAAGCTTCCTTCCCACGCGTACATTTTGAGGACCTGGTAGAAATAAAGTTGTAAGAAATTTTAACGAAGAAGTTATGTAATTTAGCTTATCTTCGCATTGAGATCATGCCAAGAGTAGGCGTAGACGTTGAGTTAACGCATACGTGGCTCCTGCGGTGTCTCTCGCGTGGACGTGATTGTTCGGAAAATACGATGCACTGACGTGCCGTTAACGTCGCGTTTACTCAGTGTCTGCACTGTGTTTACGTCAGCCGAACGCCTACGCTGGACCAACCCCGGATGTGAAGGCTTTCCTCAGGTTCATATCTTACCTTAATTCCATTAAGTACTTCGCTCATAAGCTTGATTCTTTGATCTTTCTGGTGCATCAAGCTAGATTGCAGTTTCTCTTGATAGCCCGCTAACACACCGTTGATGGGCATAAGTACGATGATGACGGCTAAGCCAGCCATGACGGAGGGTCCTAACACGCCCCATAGGAAATACAGAGCCAGGGCAATTTGTAGGGGAGCAGACCATAGTAAGTTTACGAAGGTCAAATTACTGAACCTGCAAAATTACACAATGGTTTTACAACTTCAAAATTACACAAGTGAACTTGGGCACAGATCGCCACGGTAGGTCAGGGACTAGCTTAGCAAAACGCAGGACTGCAGTCGGCACAGCAGAAGATTTGAAATGTATTTAATCACTATGCTACTCGATACTCCGAGGTCAATCAGTCCAAACATTGAAATGTATACTTTATACCGATTAGATAATTAACAAAATCGTCCGTCGTGCCGTTACCCGGCGGCATGTGCTATTCGCGGAGTTAGTCACTCTCTCAGAAGTACCTAGATACAGACCTAGACACATTTGAAGTCTTCGGCACTTTGGGGTTTGGTTTTTAGTCGGAGTCTCAATATATACTCTTTCCATTACAGTTTTTATGCAATGAGGTATCTTATCTCTAAATCTTGTAAATTTAAATCATAGACTTTCAAGTTTCAAGTGCCGGAAAATAGTTATCTCAGTAGGTATACATTATTATCAGGAAAAAATGTTATTTCAATAAAAATATTTACCTGTCTACATCAGTGGACATTAAGTTAATTATTTGTCCAACAGTGGACTCTTTTCGTGCAGCATTAGACAGTGTAAGAGCTTTCCTATATACAACACTACAAAGTGAATTTTTTATTTGTATGCTGACAACGGCTACTTTGATGAAATACTGTCCCAGGAGCAGGCTTTGTATGATAACACACCCAAACAAACCGACGGCATACATATAGCCTTTCCACACAGGCTGATCACCGCTTTCAATAAATCCAATAAGATGGCTGTAATAAAAAATATCTTGATGTTGAAACAAATAAGTTTTGCAGATTATAATTATCTTTACTTATTTTTCGGTTTATTCTCGCTTCAGTTACAACACTCTTGGTAAACATTGTTAAGGAACTGTTCAACAATTCGAAATTAAAAGCAAATCTCAAATAAAGCAAGGTATTTACTTTATTTTGCTGTTGACTGTAGTTTGCACTGCTCAGTGCGTTATCGTTATGATTACAAAAAGTTTCAAAAGTGTTTAAAGTGTCTTCGCTCTGAGCGTATACTCGTGTCTATCATACGCCACAGAGTACATTATATTATATTCGCTGTGACAACGTGATTGCAAAACACCTTTATGGATGATTCGAAACTGGTAATTAATAATAAACGGTTCTGAATAATAAAACTTACCCGTAAGTTAAGTAATGTCGACGCACATAATTATGTCAAGGTTAGACTACTTACCTAAGTAATTGAGGTGACGCGAAAATAAGTACATCGTGCATCACCTTGAGGAACACGGCAAACAAGAACTGTCCTCCGAAAGCTAGGCAGACCACTGGCAATATCGACATAGGTTTCTTTCCCTGCTTGTCACTCGTAGCGGCACAGTCACCGATTGGAGCATTCGATTTGCTGGAACTACGGACAAATATTAACGTCATAGCTTTATTTTCTTGAACGTGGTCATTAGGTAATGCATATGGTAGCAACCACGTCATATTCTACCATGTAGGTACCTACAGCCATCATTTTGTCTTGATAATCTAACATCACACTTTGATTCTTGAACAGATAGATAGTCAGAGGTGTAGCGGCCTATAGTCCAATGTAATAGGGCGCTGCAGGCCTATTGCCATTTTGACTTCGTAACACAATCGTGATCAGGCTTTAAATATTATTAAATACATAGAAACCGAGCATTGCTTCATATTTCTGCGGAAAACTTCGTTTGTTCGACTACTCTGTATGATCAACGCAATGTAGGTAGCTATCGTCAAAAATAAAGCCATTTTTATTGAGTGTTAAGCTTTATGTATTTATTTAAGTATATGTTAATTTTCTTGCGTATATGTGTAGGTATATTTGTTATTTGTTTTTCTCTTCTTGTTCTCACACACTATTGTCTACATTTCTTTTTCATTTCTCCTTTCGCAGGTCTGCTGGAAGAAATTTCTTAAGAAATAAGCAGTACCTTTGTACTCATATTTTAATGATGTCGTATCTTTTTTTGTATTTTACTGTGTGTACATAAATAATAAAATAAATAAATAAATATATTAAGTAGCATGCTGTTTTATAGGGGCAGGATAGGGTAGGTAATATTCTTAATTGATACAATAGGTGTAGGTACCTACAACAAATGTATCCTGCTCAAATATAAACACTATACAAATAGCGATCATTCCGTGACAGCGGACACAAACAAAAGCCTATCAAAGTAATTAAAGAAATTACTCGAGTACCTAGGAATTTTATTTATTGTCAATATCTCATTCCTGTGGTTTTATAACAAGTCTTCATTTTGTTCAGTGAGTTGCATGATTAAGATTTTGTTCGATTTAACCTTTCTCTTACAAGAAGTAATTCGATTTCTGAGTAGGTAGGTAGGGGTATTAAATACTACCTGCTAACTTTAATTAATTTTAAACTTGGTTATTTTAATATGATAAATAGGACATTGAACAAAAAACGAAAATCGAGAGATATGATGTAGCTACAATAACTAAAAAGCCACTTTCAGAACTCAGTGTAGTACCTACCAGTGCAGTGCAAAAAACCAAGAATTGAAAACGAAAGCGAGGTCACAAAGTCACAAGTCGTGTTACTTTCATAATTAAGTATTGTAAAATCAACTGCGTTGCCTATATTTTAACAGTTGTGGATAGATTGTACGGAGTTACTACAATAGATTAAAAAATAGTATATTATGCAATTAGTGAATAAAGGACGGATTAAAAGCGAGGGCCATAGGTGAATCACGAGCAAGTGAAGGATTCTAACGACTGGATCACGACCGTAGGGATTGCGAGTGATTCAAGTGTTAAAATCCTGAGCGACGCGAGTGATTCATGACCGTCGATATAAATCCGTTTTATTCAAGAGTTGCATACTATACTTTATACCATGACTACGAGAAAAAGAACTTCGAGTATGTTGTTATGTCATTGTTATGCCTTGGTTTTATAGTACCTACATCATAGCATAGAATACGTACCTACTCCATAATGTCGATGACTTCTTTTTCTTCGTCAACTCATTAAAATAGTTAGAAAAAAACAGACTGAGAATGTGCTAGAAGCTTGATTTTCATTTTTTCATTTGCAAAACTCATCGTAGGCTTTGATGTAAACCAGCTGTGATTTGTTGGGTAGCAAGTTTTCTACTATATCGGGCGCCCTCTCTTTTATAAACTCAGGTGTTAACACATCTTCATCACTTGAATACATTTTCCATCGATTTATTATTACGTAACATCAAACTTTTTGTTCGTACAACTTACAATATTTAAAATAGCGCCAATTTACTAATAATAGCAAAGAACACGAAATAGTTTTCTAACGCTAAACTCCTGTTCGAAAATCAAATAGGAGTATACATTGAGATGGAGTTCGAATGTATTGGTGTGTTCTAAATTCAAATATCAAAACAGTGATTAAAATTGCTTCTTTTTAGAGGGGGAATGGTATACAGAAAATTATGTCCGTTATGAGGTTTATAAAAACTAACATTACCCAGCAATGGAAGCTGGCATAAAAAAAAACTCGGTATCTTTCGTGTTGATCATTTCATTACATTACACGGGTAGATATGCTCACGGTATTATTATCTTACTATATTTTTACTTCCTATATCACAATGACTTGCACAGGAAATAATATCTGCAAAAAAATAGTAACTAGGAATCTTCATTTCAAAATTATTTTTATTCCACCCAGTAAATAGATGGTACGTTTTTGTTTATTGATGCCTACTTCAATATACCTACACAAAATTATCTTTTTTGTGATTTCCTACTCGGATATTACGTAATCGTACCTAAGTCATTCCCAGCAGTAAACCCAGCCATCTTTATCTTCAAATAAATAAGTTGTTAAAAGAAAGCCTTAAGTAAATTGAACTCAATTGAAGGAACTCTGTTATTTCATAATATTATAATGTTTATGATTATATTAAATGACACATAAACACTGTAGGTAGGTATGTGTTTTAATATTATGAAATAAGTAGGTACGCTGTATTATAATATATACAGGGCGTCCCACGGATATGGAGGGAAAGTACCTTGAATATTGTAGATGGAACATTTTACTGAAAGAAGACATTATTAGAATTTAAAAAACAATTTAAACTGCATTCATAGATATTTAAATAATTACATGGTTGAACCGGGAATCGAACCCGTTAAATGAGAAAAATAATCACCTTGTGGCTTTATCATACCGATCGGAAGGCTTCATCATAAGGATTATTTTTTGCTAAATAACATCCGTGGGACGCCCTGTATATATAGTATCTGGGCGACCGAGCTGTGCTTAAGTGAAAATAGAAAAAACGATTTTTTCCAGATATGAGACGTAGCTAGATCGATTTTTCACCCCCGGAAACCCGTATATTGCAACTGTCATCGAAATCGTGAGTAGTTTTCGAGAACGTGATTAAATTTATAATTATAAATATTCTGTTATGTACAAATATTGCTCTTTTAATTATAGGAGGAATTTAAGTATAGGATATACTATTACTTACGTGGTTTCTATTTATAACTAGAACCACCCCAATAAAGATAATTGAAAATGGCGGCCGAACAAGTAGGTTTAAAGGGTGGGTGTTGGGGTGACGCTGTGTGTGAGTGATAGCTTCTTCGATACTCGCCCACGGGGCACTGGTTCTTTCGATTTCAGCTTTACAAGCGGAACAAATTATTATGTATGGTATGCCGTATGCTGCATAGCTGCTATATTATATGGTTTTCCGAGTATTTGTTCATGTTCCATTAATTAAAAGTGTTTCTTACAAAGGCACGAGAACGTGGTTGGAAAGTTGTGTATAGGGTGGCAAAACCCATAGTCGATTTTCGATTATTGGATTTACGTACCTATTGGATGGTTTCAGCCATTGTTTTAATTTATAGTCATCCACTCCCCATATTATATTATGAATAACTTACTACGTATAAGTAACTAAGTACTACTTACTTTTCTCTTTTTCTGAAAGCTCTCTGCCAAAATTTTTCAAATCTAGGAACTACCTCCTTGCTGCTCAATTGTGGGTTTAAGGGCCATAAGTCTTCTTCAGTGAGACTTCTTCGAAAGCCTGTCAGAGCGAGCGGGTCGAACCAGCTGAATGTCAGACGACTTGGGAAGCCTGCTTTGTTCTCCGGGGACTGAATCTGTTGGTTTAAGTACATGGTTTTAGAGACTGAAAGATGAAGGGCTAATGCAATTTGAAGAATAAAGGTTCAAATTAAATTAGCTAGCGAAACTTGATAGACATGATGGGTTTCGATATTTAAACATGAGACACAAGAGTGAACAGGCATCTTCTGGGCTTGCTCGTTCCATCATAGACCTCGTCTATCGCTTTCCATCAGGCGAGATCGAGGTCAAGAGCAGTCCCATAACAAAATGAAAAAAAAAAAAACATTTTTTTTAAGGTGTTTAGATATCGATACCCATCAAGGCTGTGAAGTTTACACAAAAAGAACAGATTTTTTTAAACCTGATATTTCAAGTAACACTAACTAAGTCGTTAAACCCAAAAAAATCACCAAATAAATTATTGTATTATATTTTAAAATGTTCCTAATATCGATATCGATACCACATGTGCGGAGTTTTGCTAACTTATTTTATTTGACCCTGTATATGTATAGTAAGATTTACCTCTTTATAAATATAAGGTGTGTCTTTAGGCGGCATATCAGCGAAGCAATTCAAAATAAACATAATTACTGTCAGCGTATAGTACAAGATATAACTGCCAAAACTATATCGGGCATACGCGTCAGTGGTTGAACTGTAGTGCACGATCTCAGATCTGAGCTGCGGTAGACCAGCCAGTAGGAGGAGGAACCAGAATAAGAACAGCACTCCTGAGGTCTTGATGCCATATTTTCGGTTGTAACATAATAATGTTACTGACAACATCTGTAAACGAGACCAATGTTTAAGGAAAAAAAGATAAAACTCATAGTAAAAGAAATATAAATTATGACGTATATTGTTGAGGCAATAAGATCTATTATGCAATGCAGTGTACTAGATAATAATTGCCAATAGAAAGTCTCGTCACTTCCTTACATCGTCCGGTCTGTTCATTTATTTGAACAACTCATGACGATTGAACTGCATAAGGGCTCCCACAGACAGGCGCGACGCGACAGCATGCCGATGACGCTACCGTCGCACCGTCGCGTTGCGATGCGCCTTGGCTACACATCAAGCTATACTTTCCAGTATAAGCTGATCTCGCATTGTACGGAAATCCTATACAATGCGAGATCAGCATAAACTGGAAATATATACCTTGATGTGTAATAGCCGTGTACATATTGTGTTAACTTTCATGTTTCTATTTCCGGCTTCTTATCGCCTAGATTTATTGATGATACATACTATATCCGTATCTTTCAGGTAAAAACCCAATCGAAGTAGTAGATAACATTCATAACTCTTTTAGTCACTTATCTTATAGTCGCATGCATAGCTCCAGTAAACATGGCTACTTAACTATTATGCAATAATAACGCAACTTGTAAATCTTCTAAAAATTGTCTGACGCAAATAGTTTTGGTAGCTATGTTTTGTCAAATCTGAATCTCTCTTTGGGTGGTAACAATTATTATGGCGGTGATTACTTCATACCTATTCTCTTACTCTAGATCATTTAGGGACTATCTTGTTCGGAAAATAGATAAATCACAAGGTAAGAACTGATTTCAGCGGGAATCAGAAGCATAAATGATTATAAAACCAAATATGGAAATGATACAAAAACTGGGGCCCTGCCAGTAAACGCGTAAAGTGAAGAAGATTTAGGGAGATAGATTTTGTAAAACAACGCGACGGCTAATTACTTATTTGATAAGTAGGTACACACGGCTACACATCATGTTATAGGTACATTTCCAGTTTATACTGATCTCGCATTGTATAGGATTTCCGGAAAATGCGAGGTTAGCTTATACTGGAAATCTGTATCTTGATGTGTAGCCGTGTGCACCTACATAATTATGCGAGCCAAATGTTGGGTCAAATCCACATTCAAATGGGGAGCATTTTTCTCGATCTGAAAAAGTTTTATTTTGATAAAATAATAGATAAAAATATTATAATATTAGAAATTATTATAATAATTAATAAAACTATACCAAGTTAAGGTTCCCACAGACAAGCGCGACTCGACAGCGCGACACTTCACCGAGACTGTTACTATCAGAATCGCGTCACACGGACGCGTCGCGCCTGTCTGCGGGAGACTTTAAATAAAGCATATTTGAGATAGGATCATAGGAGTCAAGTCTGCCTAGCTAGCCTTTTTTATTTTTGCATAGTTTTATTTTAAGCTGGGAAATTTCTCATAAACAATTTCTATAACATTAAATGAATAAGTACCTACTTATTTAAATAACTACCTATAAAACGGCTCCCGCAAACAGGCGCGACGCGACAGCGTGACACGACTTTAACAAAACAATTTCTAAGAAAACTTCACGGTGGCGACGCGATACTCACCGGTATTTGTTATACCGGTGACTGTCGCGTTGCTGAGACATGTCGCGCTAGTCTGCACGAGCCTTGAAATTTACTTCTCTTTGATAAGATAACGAAGGAAAATTATACCTACTAGGTATGTACTTACTTATAAGGTAGTAAGTATAGGTATTTAAAATATAGAGACTATTTTCCTCCTAAATTTAGAAGTTATAAGGATTAGTCATCAATGCGTGACTACGATGAGGTCAGCAAAAAGTCTTGCAACGTATTATGTTATAGTTAGCCTGTTTACTAAGCTCCGGTATATACGGTAACTATCGAAGCTTAGTAAACATAGAAATGTAAAAAAACAGTTTTGTAGTTTCTAAATATAATGTCTTCCCATTTCCAAGGTGTTGGAACTCCAAAGTCCAAATGCTCCCTTACTTTCATAGTTTCGATTCGTTATTTGGTACGATGCGCGGCCTGGCACTGTTCTTAGGAGTCGTATCGTCTAAACACTGCCAGGAAATACCCATTAGGTTTTTGATGTTTTTTAGGTTTTTATCCGTTTTCCCAAGATAGGTAGGTGTTTCCATGCGGGGGTACCCTACATGATGAATGCAGGGTATTCACTAATACCGTGGCCCCGGCCGGGCACACACAGGCAACTGAAGGAACACGGGTGGGTTTTAGTCAGTAGTAAGAGTCTGACACGAGAGCGGGAGAAGTGATTTGATAATTTTCAAACCAAAAAAAAAGGGTTCTCACTAAAAAAAACAAGATGCTGAATATACATAAATACCAACTTATTTAAATTTGTTTTTTTTAAACACTCTGTAGGTTGCTTACTTAAGGACAGTACATAGGTAGGTTTTCTAACCTGTTACTAGACTAGGTAGGTATGCAAATATAATTTTCTTATATTTTTCCTGTTTATTGTTCAAAGTGATACAATGAATTGCACACTTTTCTTAATACCTATTAGAGGTACAAGTTATAAATAGCACATAATGTACCTAGGGCTTTATTGTCCTATGTTAGTAATATAAAGACATCGCTTTTAGGGTCCCGAAGCCGAACAAGGAACCTTGCACAGCACATCCAATTAAAATCTCGTTTTTAATAAAATTTTAGGTACCTATAATTCATGAATCTCTCTAGTTTTCCGTGAACTACCATGCTGAGGTAAGGTAGGTATCGAAATTCCGAAGAAAACCCTCCTCTAGCCCACGCCGCTGTCTCTTTGTTCGTCCCAGGGCTTTAGAACCTTATTTACCTACTTAGCTAGGTACTAGGTTATTTGAATTTTTTTGTGTTCCGTCATTTTAGGGTTCCAATTTTTATGTAAGAACCCAAAGTTTGAAAACTGGACCCTAGTAGCCTGCACTGCCACGCCGCCGCACGGTGGGCTGAAATCAAGCTTTCATAGACTTAGGGATTCACGAAAATTGATGAGCAATTTTTTTTTAAATAATGACATCTTTGCGATCTACCATTACATACAAGACATTTTTCTTCTGCGATTTTTATATATACCTAATATTTTTAAAGTTATTCTCAAAAAACGGCTTTCGTTATTCGATTGTGCTATTTTTTAGGCAAATTATCCGATATATCACTTGCTTCGATTTTCTTCGATTTTGGAGAAAATTGTTTTTCATTCCCTTTTCCACACCACCCTTGAGGTAGAGAACTAAGCGCGTTTTTTTTTTATCAGTGGTGTCCCCAGGGGGCCTAGTCCACTCATACGCACACTCTTACTCACACACGCACTCACAAAATTATCACTTAGACAATTTCATCAGATTCTGATTCAGATTCGTTCTCTAAATGTTCCACATTTACAAATTCTATATTTTCCCGCTCATCATCTTCAAATGTTAGAGATAACAGAAGCATGGCTTTCGCTTCTTCTGAAAATGCTTTGTGTTTCCGTATCATTTTATGACGTTTTGATGATATATAAGGATCTGAACTAATTATTAAATTATTCAAAATATCCTCATTATTAGCTCTTCTGCAGAATTTTCTTGAATGGTGTTGGCGATATCGCCTAAAGTCTTTATTTCTAGATTCAGCCGCTTCTTCCGATAACTTTCCAATCGGAATTAATCCCAAGTTTTCAATGATAGCTGCTCCATGAACAAGAACTTTATGCACACTGGAGGGCATGTGATACCACTCATATAAATCTACGTATAATTTTATGGTGGCTTCCGTATATTCTTTAAACTTCACTGTGTCAATTTTATGACCTGAAGATATTGTTTCTAAAATGATTGAAAACCGTTTTATTAAGTTTTCATCGACACCAGTAATTGCAGCAGCAATCTCTGTATTTGAGAAAAATCTTCGAGCGGTATTCCCGTCACTAGTAGTTCCATGTCCTTGCTTTACAACATCTAGTAAAAGGCCTGTTTGATTTTTAAAAGCTTCCTGAATGCTTTTTTTTATATTTTCCATCAAAACTTTGTTTTCACCTTTTGCAACCCATGTTTTGAAATCCAGTCTATAGGCTATGTGAAAAATGCATTCCATAAAACGTATCCATATATGTAGCGATGATAAACCATATTTGTACAAGTCGGTATCAATGTTTTTAGTCAATAACAAAGACAAGTTATTCATTTCGGAACAGCTTTACATATGTCACATCGTTGAGCTGAAGTTTCACAGAGGATTGATGTTGCTTTACCATCTATCATGGTAAGCAATAATGAATGTGAGACTTTTATTTCTCCAATTTCTGTTTCCTTCAATTCATTTATCTCCGTTTCAATTTCGGTTTTCTCTCTTAAAATCGTTGATTTATTCTCTTTTTCAAACTTGAAAAATATTGGACGACACCAATATGCTGAATTTAGTGAGTCGTTTTCCCAGATAATTTGTTCCTCGGAAACAATTTTTATTGGTACTAAACTACCCATAAAAATACTTGAATCATCTGTCGAAGCACTGTCCTCTTTGTCATCCGTTGTCATTTTTTGCTTATAGTTTGCTTGATTCGAGGCACCATCCATTCCCCATTTACTAATCATTGTCAACTCCTTACAGTCTGTGCTATCAATATTGATTGCTTTGAATATCCTTTTGGCGGTTATATCTAATAGAGGCTGCAATTTTATTCTAGCAGTTGTATCTGTTAAGGTGATATCATCCTTTGGCGGGTAGCATTCTTGTTTTGCATTTTGCACCTTGTAGTAGGAAGGGAACATGTCGACATTTTTCTCTTTGATACTTTTTCTTAAAGTATTGTATTGCCACTTTGTTAATTTAAGGGACAAAACAAGTCCCAAAGCTTCATCTGGAGTAAATTTAGGTTTTTCATTTTTACCTAAAAGACTATCTTTGGCTTTTTGCACATCCTGTGGATTTTTAAGTAGGTGTTCGAGGATTTCAGCTATTCCTTGATTACCATCCTCTCATTATTTCATAATATATGCATGAGATATTTCCTCTGTACTCATAGTTGTATGAATATGTTCTGTACGTCTCTTTTTTTGCTTAGGTCCTAATTCACAAAATGGTTTTCTTGGACTTACATTCGTTGACGTGGCAGTAGACACTTTTGCTGGAGATTCATGTTCACTTGATGTACTAGAAACAGAGTCTTGGTTTCTTTCAAATGCACTTACAATGAAATCAGGCCACTTTATTTCCGATGATAACCATTCGCTATTATTGTTGCTAAACAATTCCTCTTTGCTATGAGCATTTTGCCATCTCCTTTGCAGATTATAGCAATATTTTGCACAAAACGCTTTTAGCGCTTTATCGTTTTCATTACTTAACACAGTGGGGACTAATCTAGATTTAATAGCACTATATAAAACACTATTATTTTTAAAACTTCCACTTTCCTTTAATAGCACAACAATATCAATATTTGACACCAAATCGAACATTTTACGGAATAAATAGTATTAGTATTCCGAAAATGTGAGATAGGATAGTGCGTTTATTACGATGTGTAACAACGTACGGTCGCGGTCTGAGAATGTTTACCACCTTAAGGTTTATAATTGCATGCACACATCTATGTCACAAGGTCGGTGACAATATAGTGATTTTGATTAGGTATAGAGCACAATACTGAGTTTGTTTCGGCCTTTTTTCTCAGAGTAGTCAGTTATTAAATGCCGACCTCATTTAGTTTAAAAATGTGATTGACGTTTAAAAGTGTTTGTGCAAACCTACTTACAGAAATAAATCAATTATCATTTAATATTTTTTCTAAAACAAATCTTTTTTAACCAAGCGAGGTTGAACTTGTTACTAAAAATGCAAAAACAGACAATTTTATAATAAACATTTTTATTTTTTTATGGAAATTATCAATAATTTATAGTTTTAATAACTAGTATAGCCTCCATCAGCAGCTATGACGGCACGTAGTCTATCTCTCAAAGATGAGACAAGCCGCGCGCATAAATCAGTCCCCCTGATATCATCCCATACCCGTGCACAATGTGTTCTAAGAGCTTCAGGGTTTCTTTCGTTTTGACAGTCCCAGCGTTGAACCATTATGCCCCACAGATTTTCAATTGGGTTCATATCTGCTGAACGAGCAGGCCATTGAATGAGACGAATGTCACGGTGCATGTTGAACCACGCCATAGTAGCCCGGGCCTTGTGTATCGGTGCATTATCTTAAACGTAATCAATTTGTGGGAATTCTGCTGCAGGATACACAACGCGCACAGTAGGCAGCATCACCTCTTCCAAAAGTGACACATAATTATTCGCAGTAGCCCTTTTTTCTAACGACGTCAGTTCTCCGACGTCATCGTGGCTCATCCACCCCATAAGTTGACTGTTATGCAACCAGATTCATTTTGAGGCACGATATGAGCTTCATCATACCGAGGGCGATTATAACGCCATAAAGTCAATCTTCCAATTTGACTCGATTTAAAAGTTTTTTCGTCGGTAAATATAACATTCGACCAATCAAAATCAAGATATTGTCGCGCAAAATTATTAAGTCGGGCAGTTTTGTGGTGAGCTTTGAGTTCCACTTTTATAGCATGACGTCTGTAGTGTAGCCCTGCTCCGTGCAAAGCTCGTCGAATCGTCCGAGGACCCACATCTTACAAAGCAGCAAAATGACTAGTTTGTGTGAAGCCGCGCACTTCGTAATGTCGAACCATATCAGTTATTTGCGCGGTGGTTAGTATCGCCCGTCGCCGTCGAACGCCGAATCCAAAATCTCACGGTGAATCGAGATATATTGAGCTCTCGTGATATCGCACTAATATTCAAGCAATCTTCGTGGAGAAATAATATTTCAGCCCTTTGTTGCAGGGTTATACTAGCCATTTTATTTCTATCAATCTATAATTACTAAAATTCAAACCTATTTTCTTTGTTAAATGTCATATGGTAATATGTCAACAGGAGTCAACTTTAAAATTATGAAATAAAAGTAATACGAAGGAGGTATAGCATTTTATGTCATTATGGTAATGTGTCAACTTTAAAATTAAGAAATAAAAGTAATAAGAAGCAGATATAGCATTTTAGACTTTACTGCACACAGTGTGGTAAAGAAGTTAATTTGAAAACTGATAAACATTTTTAGACCGCGGTAGTACCTACTGAGGGTGGTTGTTTTTCAAATGTAACCGTGTAATTTTTTTACCTGCTATTCATCATCCAATCACATAATGACACGTCATCATTTTGCTGCGCTCATTGGACGACGCGCTAATGAGGGTCACCGCGCTATTGTTAAAATCAAATGACGTCATAAGGGAAGTGTGAGTGAGTATCGTGAAAAATAAATGACGTCATAAGGGTGGTGTAGAATGTTTACCAATAATTTGATTTTTTGCTATATTTCTGTAATACAATATTAAAACATGTCCGATTAAACCAAAAACCGATTAATATTTCATACAAAGTTTAGCGGTCTATAACTCGAAAAATATTAGGTATAATTTTTTTTACAAATAACTAAAAATATTTGTATTAGTACATTAAATTCAAAAATACTCATTTGAATCCTTAAGTCCCCACTTGACGATTCCAGCCCACCGTGTGCCGCCGTCTGTGTGTCGGTCCGTTCGGCCTTTCATCAGTATCAGAGCCAGGGCTTGTGGCCAATTGAAATTTTTACAGAAAACGTGTTACCCACGGCCTTTAACATTGCAAAATACGCATGGAAACCTTACTGCGCAAGTCCGAATCACTTGTCAGGTTTTATGAATTTATTCCAGAATCTCAGACCAACAGAAAAAGTTGGTCTGAGTCCAGAATTAATAAATACCCATTTTATCATTACATATTCACAATGTCCATAAAGTGGGTAGCATTTTAATATGTCTATTAATATTACAACGAATTACACATACATATAGGCTAGTACTTGGGATTGGGAGTACATAACATGGGAGCATCTGTAGCCGAACTAGGACGAGTCCAGCACCTCAACTACGACGTATTAATGCCATCATTTTTCCAGTGTTAGTGAGAGACGGAGCTACACAAGGCCGCTAACACCATCCTTTTTTCGCAGTGGAATAATGATGGATACTTCATAGTCAGCCCCCTGTATCTCGGCATACAGTGCCAGACCCCTCAAAGTAGACAAAAATACATATTAGCCCAAATGACATGCAAAAAGATGCATCAAAACCTTAAATAAGAATAGGTACTATAAAATGATTGTGTACGAATGTGTGTGTGTATTTGCGCGTGATTTTGTGTAAGTGTAGAGTAGTGAACCAGTATCTATACTAATATTATAATATAAAGCTGAAGAGTTTGTTTGTTTGTTTGTTTGAACGCGCTAATCTCAGGAACTACTGGTTCGAATTGAAAAATTCTTTTTGTGTTGGATAGTCCATTTATCGAGGAAGGCTATAGGCTATATCACGCTACGACCAATAGGAGCGGAGCATAAATGAAAAATGTTGCAAAATCGGGAAAAATTATTCCTTTTTAAGAGCTTCTGTTGCGTGCGCTGCGTAACCGGTTTAAGTTACGCAAATATCATGTATGATGGAATTGTTCGTCTTTAAAAGTTCTAAAAAAAAGTCCGCGACAGCATATGTCTATCTTTTAAGATTGACTCACTATAACCATTTTTTATGGTAATCAAAGTTGTTCGAAACTAATGCATTATTTGCGAAGGAGTTTTATCAACATAATATTAATTCTTATTCAAATAAATAGTTTTAACATCAAGGGCATTTATGTAGCAGCAAAATACTTTTTAATTCATTCGAATCGGACATTTAATTTAGAAATAATCATGAATATAAAAATGCAATACGCGAACCGTTCGACGCCGGCGCGACGTTCCCTATGTTCGCGAGGGTACACGGGTACTTGGTATTCACATGGGCACACGGGTAGACCATGAACTGGAATAGGACATAGGATACGTTTTATCCCTATATTCCATTCCACGGGATCGAGACCTACGCGGGTGAAACAGCGGGGCACAGCTAGTTATATTACATAGTGCTCTGTGGTAGTGAAAGGTGTTGGGGTGTTGGATAGGTAGTGTAAATACGTCTTACCGCAACAATTTAATTAGATAAAATTGTTTATTTGAGAAAAGCAATAAGTACCTATTAATAGAATAATATAGGCCTTCAGTCTGTTGTGGCTAGTAGTGTGGAAGTTAGTTATAGTACACTGACAGACTAATCGGACATTTTGAAAAATTAAAAAAAATTCAGTGGACACAGTGAACAATATACAAGCTTAATATTTAAGAAGGTATATTTTGCTGAAGTACAAAAGCCTGTAGCTTAGCCATACTTAGTTTCTAACTTTTTAAGTGTTTAACCAAAATAATTAAAAAATACTCACCAAAGTTAACAATTTCACAACAGGATCATAAAAATCTGCATCATAAATATTATTGACTTCTCTAGATGATTCATATGTAATTCGGATCAGGTTAACTATTTGCAATATTACTAAGAGACATGTTATGACGAGTTTACTTATATTTAATTTGTTCCAGGGTATGTTGCCCTCTTTGCTGCTAAATATATGGTAGATGTCTATCAGTGCTGTAACCCATAGGTATACACATGGTACCCATACAAAAACTGTCTTTTGAAAACATGGTGTGAAGTCGGGATTGTCTGTATACCATGTTATGTTGCTATCCTAAAATTATATTAAGAATATTAGTTAACATTTTGAAAACATCTAAGTATTTAGAGCACAATAACATTTGTCAGAGATTTTCACACAAAAGTCAGAGATTTTTTTTAAAATAAATGAACATTTAAACTTCACATTTAAACTTCAGCTAAGTAAGCTAGTGAAGCTAAGTTGATTATTTCATTTTAAAAGTTATCATTATTTATTTTTTTGGATTGAGTTAAGGGATTTGGAGATAAGTTGATTCTAAAAGTTAATTTATGAATTCATTTGTGTTCTTTGTTCGAAACTTTATTCATTTTGTTTCATTTTTTGTAACACATTGAAAACGAATTGCACAATATTTAATTAGTCTTTATCTTATTTATTTAACCAAAGTGGTTGGGTAGGATTAAAGCTGAAGAATACAATGTAGTAAAACGTTTGTGTTTATACGTAAAATCAATATTACGATGGTTAAACGAAAAAACTTAAAAAACGAAAGTTAGCTACTGACTCTCAGTACTGACTGAAAACTTCAACATTCGTTACAAATTCAACATTTCTTTACTACATCTAAGATTACGAACCCAAAATTTAGAACCGCAGAAATTATCCAGTGAGGAATTAGAATCCATTATAAACACAAATATAATTCACAACTTTAAAAACTATTTTAAATTTACCGCACTGACAAGCACCCGACTTGAAACTTAATTTTGAAGTGACAACGTGACAAGTGAAGTGAAGTGACAACAAAAGAAACGGAGTTGTTGACAGCTCAAATTTGAGTTTGACATTTCTCTAATGCTTCACCCACAAAAGTGCGTTTCATCATTCATCAAATAGTATCTTTGCCGTTCTAATGGCTCCACTGTTAAATTTTAAAAACAAATGAACAAACTTGTAGCGTATTCGTATTGGTACTACAAGAGTAGAGCCAACAATACAGCTTAAAAGGGGTTATAGACGTGTGAGCAAGTACGCGTACTTAGGGCTCGGCGATCTTACTCGCTCGCCGTAGGTGAGTATAAATGTTCCTTGCCCGTCCGTCATCGCCGCGAGGCGCGAGGCAATTTGCCAATTTGACAATGAAATTTTGAGCAAGCTTAACGTGTCACCGAAGGCGAGCCGAGTAAGGTCGCGAACTTAAAGACCGCGAACTATAAGTATGTACAATTACCCACTTAAGAAATATTTGATGAAACGCTATATAAAGTAGGTGATAGACGTGCAAACTTAACATCGACTCGACGCGCGCCAGCGGCAGCGGTCGGACGTGTGCGAATTTTCAAGCGTTCCTGAATATCAAGACGTCATAGTGCTATATTTTATTATTTTATAATAAAATTATAGCGACTATCTTCAGCTACTTGCTGTGTGCCTTTTTCAAGGCACAGCTTGTAAAGTATTCTGTTAACAGTATACGTCCTATCAAACGTACGTCGTGTTGTTGGCCCCTTCTGGGTAAAACCACAGTTTCGTGGTCCTCGGTGGATACCTATACGGTGCCAACGAAGCCGAGGGGGTGTTGACCCAAACGCACCCGCCGATCCCCTTCAGGGTGAGGCAGAAAGTTGGACGGGTCCCAGTGTTCGGCCTTGGGGGGTCTCCTAGTCGGCATTGGTGACAGTTTTCCTTTCACAGCAACACACCTGTTGTGGTCGGGTGTGTCTAGCCCGACACCCTGTTAGGACCCTGTTGAACAAATAAGATAGGCAACGGGCAAAAGCAAGCTTAGGGCTCACCTTAGGTACTCAACCTCCCTGTCTATACCCGACGCGCGACGGGGAGGGTTTACACATCCCCGGGCTTTCCTCCCGGGGAGTTAGACTTAGGATATATGTTAGGAGAAAGTAGGTAACTTATTATTAGATAGATTTAGAGAGATGGATCCTTTAATTAGGAAACTTTTCTCAATTATTCTTAGGTTATTAGCCGAGCCCACTGCGGAAGAAAAGGCCGCTATTAGAAAGGAAATAGACGAGTTAGCGCCGCTACTCGATCCTAAGCCCAGTCCCTCTGACTCTAACATCGCTGATTTCAGCTATGTTATCCCCCAGTCACAGTCTCTTCCAGCTATAGAGCTGGAAGACCCTTTTGTTAGGTCTCCCAGTCCAGCCTTCAGCCCGGCCTTCAGCCCAGCGGTAGAGTCAATGGATACTACCGAGCCGGCCGCTTACTCAAAGCGGGCCGCTACCCCCTTCATATATGCCTCAGACACTGCGAATGCCTCTGCTGCTTCCTCTTCCTCCCATTCCGAAGACGACGGGTTTACCCCAGTCACAGGAAAAGGGAGCAAAAAGAAGAAGAAGAGGCAAACATCCAGCCAGGCAAACAAAGTCATCGCCGTCGATTACGTAATTTCCCCCACGCCTACCCCCGTAGCGCAAGTAGCCGGTATAGCGCCTAGTAGCGCTACCGTTGCGACCGTAGCTCCCCTCCACCTCCCCCGCCGCGACCGATGCACAAGTTGCTCCCGCCGTCCCTATCACTTCGGGCATTAGAAAGCCCCGTCCCCCACCCCTCGTGTTCCTTCAGGACAAGGGTAAGTGGACAGATGTGTCCAAATGGTGTGTCGATAAGAAAATCGGCTTCACCAATGCCAAGTCTACCCTATAGGGTATTAAAATCACAGTCCCGACCGCGAACGATTATCGCGAATTAACAAAGCTTCTGCGAGCTAGAGGTGTCTCATTCCACACCTTCTCGCTCCCAGAAGAAAAACAAATAAGGGTCGTTATCAAACGTATCCCGAAAGAAATAGCCCCCGCCGACATAAAAGCCGACCTTCAGTCGCAAAATGTCCCCGTGGACGAGGTCCACCGCATGCACCGCTCGCGTGGCGGTGACGTATACGACATGCTACTTGTCGTATGCTCTCCGGTAGAGGGGCATCACCCCATTTTTTACCCGACTACGGCGAAGAAAAAAGGAGGGTTATGATTTTGACCGGTATGTATGTATGTATGTATGTATGTATGTTCATCTGTTCCCTCCTATCTTCCAAACCACTTATCACAATTTGACAAATGAGGTATCGTTAGAAGCGTCGTGATTGTCCGCTGGTTATAGGCTATGTGAAATCACATTAAATTAAAAATGGCGCCCTCTAGAGGACATAAAGTGAGGAACGTAAATAAAAATATGGTTTAATCGTACCATGTTGGGTATCAAATGAAAGGGCTTAATGAGCACATTTCAAAAATATATATATTATAACCCCAAAAGAATTTAAAAAAAAAATCAAGTAATAAAAACTAAAACCCAACTACGACTTAAAAGGTATAAACAAGACCCATGATTTTTTAATATTAAATCACTATGTAACCTTTTCGGTTTCATTATTGAGAAACCCCGTAAAAACGGGAATATAGGGCAATGCCACCGTTGCCAGCTCTATGGTCATTCGCAAAAGCATTGCCATGCGACTCCCAGGTGCGTAAAGTGCCTGGGTGAGCACGGCACTGCCGATTGCACACGTCCTAAGGACCGTTCCCTCTGCCTCAGCCCTCCCAGCTGTGTGCTATGTGGCCAAGAAGGGCACCCAGCCAACTACCGTGGCTGCTCCAAAGCCCCAAAATCTAGCTCTCCCAAGCTTAATAAGCGTGCTGACAATCGTCAGTATAGGGAATTCCCTCCCATTCCTTCCTCTCAAATCCCGGAGAGACTTAGCCCTCAGCGTCCCAGTCCCTGGAATATGCTTTAACATCAGCAATCATTCCCCAAGTTAGCCTCCGCGAAACACCCTGCCCCCCACACCCCCCTCTACTCTCTCATGGATCCTCGTATCCGTGCCCACCCCCCAGCGCACCTCGCGCCCCCGCGCATTTTGCACCCCCTCCCCCCGCACCCCCCGCGCCCTCCGCGCCTCTCGCAAAACGCGCCCCCGCGCCAGCTAACTCTCGCCCCACTCCCACTTCTGTGGCTCCCCAAAACCCTAACGTAGGTAAAGATCCTTTTAACGTGTTAGCCTCCACGTTCATGATCTTTTACTCCCCCCGCGCTATCCGAATGGTCGCCGAAATCCGGGCAGCCAGGGATAGATGCGATCTAGCTCAGATCCAAGTGATCTACAATGCGTACTCCAAGCCCTAATTTCCCTCGCTAATCCAACTCATAATGGATAAAGCCATCTTAGCTAGGTTTAAACCCCGATCCCTGAGGCTAGGTATCTTCAATGCCAATGGCATCAACGGTCAACGTGATGAGATCTCTCTCTTCCTCCGCGACCATCAATTAGATATTCTCCTTGTTCAGGAAACGTTCCTCAAACCTAGCAACCGCGATCCCTCCATAGCCAACTATCGTATAGTCCGTAACGATAGAACGCGTTGTCACAAGGGCGGAACCCTCATTTATTATAAAAAAAGAGCTTTATTGCATCTCTATGGACCCTCCCACCCTCTCTCGTTTAGAAGTCTCTATATGCCGTCTAGGCATGTCTGGTCACGAACCGATCACTCTAGTGTCGGCTTACCTTCCTCCCCAGAGTGCCGCTGTGGACTTTCAATCCCTCTCGGACGACCTCTCTGCCCTATTAGGCCTTAGTAATTCCGTTATAATAGCAGGCGATTTCAAAGCCAAACATCCCGCGTGGAATAGTTCCACTACCTCCACCAGAGGGCGACACTTGTTCGACCTCTCTTCCTCCAAGAACTTTGACGTCATCGCTCCGATGACTCCCACTCACTTCCCTCACGACCCCAATCATACCCCCGACGTACTCGACCTGGCGCTCCTTAAGAACGTCAACCTACGTCTAGACTCGATAGAAACGGTAGACAAGCTTAACTCTGACCACCGTCCAATAGTTATAAGACTGGCCCCCTGCATAGGTCTCCCAGACGACGCCTCCCAATCTCCCCTGGCCACCAAAAGGGTAACGGACTGGAAGAAAGTAAGCGAAAAGCTGAAATCCAACACGTCCCCCCAATTGGATTCTATTCCCGATAAGTTTGACTCTACCGCGGACACGACGGCCGCGATCGACTCACTTACTGATCACGTACAATCTGTTTTGAACGAATGTTCAAAGGAGGCTCCGGCGACGGACGACCGTCGCTGGAGGCTCCCACAGGAAGTGTGTGATCTGATAACTGAGAAGAACGCGTCTGTCCGTGCATACACCACCTTTCCCTGATCCGCTAACAAAGCTCATATGCGCTATTTACAGAGAACTGTAAAGAAACGTGTACAAGAGCTGCGTAACGCGGGCTGGGATAAGATGTTGAGCGATTTAGAGCCAACTCATCTAGCATTCTGGGACCTTCAGAGGAAACTCAAGTCCCCGCAGGAAGCTGCCATGCCCCCCCTAGTACGTCCCAATAAATCCATCGCCTTCGAGGATTTAGAAAAAGCAGAATGCCTAGCAGACAGCCTAGAGGCTCAATGCTCTCCCAGCTCTCTACCAGTAGACCATAGAATAAAGTAATATATAGGGTATAGAGAGCCCCCTCGCAGAATTTATTGAAGACCGCTAATGTCAATTGATCGGATAAATAGCACCATCTATTATCGCCATCCACAAACTTGTGATATGTATAGCTATAGCTAGCTATAGGTGCTACTATGCAATAGTGCCTATACTTTAGCTTCCTTATTAATTTGCTTGTTTTTAATCTGACAAAGTTTTACTTAATTTAAATTTTCTCTTTATTAAAAAATCATAGTAAAACTTTATCAAATTAAAAACAAGCAAATTAGTAAGGAAGCATCAATTTCAAAAGGTACACAGTGGATACATAGAAAAACAACTTGTATTTTTTTTTAAACTACTTATTTATTTATGCTAAAAAACGATTGCACTAGAATGGCGGAAGAACTAAAAGCTCAACTCACACAATAACTTCGGAAAATTTTTTCACTTCACTACGGAAGAGAGAAAGAAGAAAGAAAGCAAGAAAGAAAATAAATTTATTTGACCCTGGTAAGGCACACAATATATAGAGAGGACTCAACTCAACACGGATCGGTGGATAAATTTCACGAAGAAAAGCACAAAAATATGGGACGGAAACTACAAACAAGCGCACACGCAAGGAGCAGTTTGACAATCAATAATTCGCTGTGTTGCTATCGTAATTATTACGCGGCTTGTAATCTACACCAATATTTGCAAATAATTATAATACGTGTTAATATAATGATTAGTAGTTGAAATTAATATTTATTTAATTTTTTTTTTGTCACAAATTATATTTGTATCGATGGTGTCGCCATCTGCAGTGACATAAAGTAACTAATTGTTTAGGATGGCGAAAACAGATGTCGCATTTTGAAAAAAATTACCCCATATCTGCCAATGTATGGAATTGTCCTACCCCTGCAGTAGACCAAGCTCACCTCCATGAGGTCGATGCGGAAGTCAAACGTAGAACCTCCCTTCCCCCCGTAGAAGACCCTGATGACCCCTTGCCCCCCGTCACCCCAGGCGAGGTGCACGGGATCATCAAGGATCTTAAAAATCGTAAAGCCCCCGGTTCGGATGGAATCACCAATAGGGTGGGTCAATTGTTCCCCGCCATCTTATAATGCTACTGACCACCATCTTCAATGGTGCTCTGAGCAATAATATCTTCCCCTAAGCGTGGAAAGAAGCCACCGTCATTGGTATCCCGAAGCCGGGCAAGCCCAGGTCGGATCCTTCGAGTTACCGCCCAATCAGTCTGCTTAAGGTACTCGGCAAAATCTACGAGAGGCTTATTTATAAGCGTCTCAGAGACTATGCAGAGACCAAGGGTCTCATCCCCAACGAGCAGTTCGGCTTTCGAACTCAGCACTCTAGCGTGCATCAGGTATACCGGATCATCGAACACATAAGCTTTGATTTCCAACGCAGTGAGTTGACCGGTGCGGTATTCTTCGATATAGCGAAAGCCTTCGACAAAGTCTGGCACAACGACTTGTTATACAAGTTGTACCAACTCGGAGTGCCAGACCGTCTCGTGCTCATCATTCGAGACTTTCTGTCGAACCGCACCTTTCGCTACCGTATCGAAGGCCCTCTCCTCCCCCCGACGGCGATACGGCCATTTACTCGAGGGGGCGTCGACCCGATCAGATTCGCCTAGCTCTCCAGGCAGCGGTCGACAAGCTCGGCGCCTGGTTTCGAAAGTGGCGAATCGAAGTAAATCCCGATAAAAGTCAAGCGGTTCTCTTTCAGAAATCGCGTAATCGCTTTAGAGCCCCCGTCCCGAGTCCGCTCACCATGTTTGGCAAGCCGATCCCTTGGGAGAAGCGAGGTAAATATCTAGGTGTAACGCTGGATGATAAACTCTCATTTCAAGAGCACATAAAGGAGGTGCGCTCGCGTGCCGCTTTCGCTCTAGGTAGACTCCACTCCGTTCTGAATGCACGAAGCAAATTGTCACTCAAGTGCAAATTGCGTACCTACACGGCGTGCATTCGTCCCATCATGACCTATGCGGGATCCGTCTTTGCTCACGCAAAGCCCCACTATATCCATAGGATGCAAACCCTACAGAACCGTTTCCTACGTAAAATCACGTCAGCCCCCTGGTTCGTTCGTAACGAGATCCTCCATCTCGACTTAAAGATTCCCACAATCCACCAGTTTCTAAAACGCCTTTCCAAGCGTTATTTCGATAGAGCCGCCAAACATCGCAACCCTCTGGTCCTCGAGGCCGCTAGTTATGCCCCCTCTAGGATTAGTAAAGTCCGCCGTCCGAGGCATGCACTCGTAGAGCCAGATGATCCCATAACCCTCCTCCAGGAGAGCAATAGGGCCACCAGTACAGTTCTCAAACACAGAAACAGACGCCTACCGTCATTCCGACCTCGCCGCCGAGGTCCAGCACGACCGCGATCCCGATTAAATTCGCCCCCCCGTCCCTTGTCCGATGATGTGCCAGCCCGCGCCGTAGCTGAGCACGTAGCTTTAAATTCCCCGTTTAATAATGATCCGATATTGATCCAGCCTGTCCCATCTTGCTGTCCTCCCGTCAGTGACGCCCTAAGCCGAGGTTCGTACCCCACAGGAGGTGCCCTTAGCGAGCGCTCACTTAGTTTTAATTTAGAATAGTTATATGCCTCTGGCTGGAGGCCCTGAGTGTAGTAGCTTAAGGCAGCCACAGGAAAGTCCGGTTAAATAGTTACGATTTTCATCTAAAATCAACTATGAGGTGTCCTAGATAAAAAAAAAAAAAAGTGCAAACTAAAGTACGCGGACTTTTAAGTTCGCGACCTTACTCGGCTCGCCGTCGGTGACCCACGTGAACCATGACCAAGGTCCTATACATGCATACCCTTACTAAAACGATCACGTTACTAAGCTGCACATGGTGAATTTAAAAGCACTTTTTGACCTACATTTTGAAATAATTCCTCCTGTTTCAGATAAACTAGCAGTTTCTTGTATATTCGGTAACAAAAAAATATTTTTCCTGGCATTTTTGATCCACTTAAAAAAAACTATTGATTGCGAATCATTTTGTTTCAGGCGTTTTTAAACATAATTTGTTCAGTAACGAATTTCGATTTAAGTAACCTAGTAGGGCTTGACTAGATTGAGCAACATAAAATAACAAAATTATCTGGCATAACTGGCCACTAGGTTCGGCAGCGGCTGGGACCAGCTTAAAATGTACCAAGACTAGGAGACAGAATGAAATCAAACTATGCTATGAAAATGAAACGATCCTATTAGATATACCTCTATCGCTAGACACGTCTCTGGTGGAGAGTCTGACTTAGGATAGCTAAAAACATCTGGAGTAGGTCTACCAGATGCTTGTAACTTATCGAATAATTCCACATACTAGTAAGGCGATCAGAGTAAAGGAAAGTAAAACAAATCTCTCACAAACAGCGTAGGTACGCCTATTTATTCAATTTTTAAGCATTTATTTTAAAAACCTAAATAATTATAAGCCATGGCAGTGAAGAGATAGGCAGTCCCAACAAAATGCGTGGATCAGGACCATTTAGCCAACACGTCATGTTGTTTTCCATCAAGATGCTTTGTAGTTGCGCGGATAATTCACTGAATGCACGTCTCTAAATACGTTGCACGCGTAAAACACATTTGATTCACCGATACGGCGTGATAGACGTGCGAGCAAGTACGCGTACTTGTGGACAGCTCGGCGAGCTTACCCGCCGGGAACCGCGAGCCAATTTGACAATGAAATTTTGAGCAAGCTTCACGTGGGCTCGGCGAGCTTACTCGCCCGTGTGTCATGCTAAGTACGCGGACTTAAAACCGCCGAGTAAGTTCGTCGGCGATCCAACAGGTTTGAAATTTTGCTCGTAGTCCGCCTTGGCTCGTCGTCTGTCACCGCTGCGAGTCGCGAGCCACGAGCCGCGTTGACAATGAAATTCTGAGAAAGCTTCACGTGTGTCACCGACGGCGAGCCGATAAGGTCGCAAAACTCTAGTGGTGTGAAGCAGTGTTGCCAACAATAATATTGAAATTCCGCCGACTCTATTAAAAAAATCCGTTAGAAATCCGTTGTTCCTTCTCTTTTTTCCGCCAATAAAATCCGCTAGAATATTTCGTCCAAATAATGATAGATGATAAATATACATGCGACAAATTAAAAGACAATTACAACTAGGTAGATCCATTTTTTTATTTAAAAAAACATACAAATAAAATCTAAGTTCTTTGTAGAAATTATTTTTAAATAACAATACCCGTAATGATTTGTTCTTAGCTTCTGACTATGTTTGATTCTTTATGCCAAGGGGAAGTCCCCGTTTCCTAACAGATAAGTTCATTTCATTAGTTGGTGCTGCTAACGTGATGATGAAATTACATATTAAATGTAGTTTAAACATGCCACGGTTTTAATCATAAATAAATTAATCGATTGAAGGCTGAATAGTTAGTATTAATAGTTATAGTAGTAATATTCATAAGATTCCGCTAAAAAATCCGTCAGCCGTTAACATATGTTTTGTTCCGTTTTACTCATGCCTGAATCCGCCAGATTTGACGGAAAATCCGTCAAGTTGGCAACGCTGGTGTAAAGTAGTGATATAATCAATCAACAGTTCGATCTCGATCAACAATCCATAGATTATAGAATCTGCATGCATTCGGGAACGAAATTCATTCGATAAATTCATTCACAGATCACAGAGTATAGTTTTACATTTAGTCTGTGGTTTTACCACAGGGTTTTACTATTCATTCATTCATGGCTTGGTGACATGGTCGTCGTGATTGTGGATGGTTTTTAAAAATTTTAATATTTTTCAAGTGTAGCGTATAATTAACTCCTATGTGTTTCTCATAACATTTTACATGCCTGTTACTAAGTATTAAAACCAAGAAGAGTTTAATTATTTTGGCTGATAAGAAGAGAGCGACTGTGGTGGTCGGTATTTCAGAATGGCAGAGTATTTAGCTGCTATATTTGGAACAGAAAAGGATAAGTAAGTACATATTTTGTTTCAGACAGCTCGCACTTGTCGTTTCAATTACTCCTTGAGATCTTATGAATACAAAATGTGTTAGCAAGAAATAGAGGTTATCTTTTTGTATCCAATGGGAGATGTCTGCAATACAAATTACAAATCAAACAGGCCTATCAAATCTGTGATACTGAGACCTAAAATGTATCCTTTCCATAAATTACTTTCATTGGACTTATGGTTTATGTCATTATAATTTATTTTCAGAGTAAATTGTTCCTTCTACTTTAAAATCGGGGCATGCCGACATGGAGACCGTTGCTCCCGTATTCACAACAAACCAACATTTTCCCAAACTGTGCTGTTACAAAATCTGTATGTAAATCCTCAGAATTCAGCCAAGTCTGCTGATGGCAGTCATTGTAAGTATCATTTTGGATTATTCGTAATCATTGTCATCTGCACCAAGCTTTAGAAATTTCTTAGCATTTTTAAATTTGTCAACTATTGAAAACCTCGCCTTTTTAGTATTGTTGATAAAATCCTGCCTTTGATTATTCATATTTTATTCAAATGCTTTTCTACTTTCAGTGGTTGTGGCAAATGTATCTGATGAAGAGATGCAGGAGCATTATGACAACTTCTTCGAAGATGTGTTTGTTGAGTGTGAAGACAAGTATGGAGAAATTGAGGAGATGAATGTGTGCGACAACCTTGGTGACCACCTAGTTGGGAATGTTTATATTAAGGTGAGTTCTTCATCAGGTTCCATTTTAATTGAAAATTGAAAATATGGAATGCACTAGTTGAGGGTCTAAATGCAAAACCACCTTTGTCGTAAATTATCGTCATGCGATGTTTTCATGTGCCAACATTCTTTATTATTTCTTTTTGCATTAGACCAAAACAAAAATGAGTAAAAATGCTTGAAATAATTGCTTAGGTGCAAAACCGACTTTGTCGAGGCTTGACCAATGACAGCTTACTTAGCATGTTGTTGAGAAAGTTGTTCCCAATGCCCTATAATCAACTACAAAAGCGCTTCTATCAAGACCACTGAGGTACAGAAGCGCCTCTAACCATTGATAAATTTTCAAAATTTTCAATTATCTGTATCCAATTTTCAAACTTGAATAAATAAGACTATGTTCCACATCTTGTAAAATACTGATAAATTTTACTTATATACAAACAACAGTATTTTAGTTAAATAGAAAAACTTAGGGGACAGTAAATATCCTTCTTATTTAATTTATAAAATATCTTTCAAATTTGTCCAATATTGGAGGAGGAAATAGACCAGAGCCAAACCTCGAATTATGACTTTTTGTATGAAGAAAAAGACCCACTCTGTTTCCTCTTAATGCAAAGAAAAATGAGAATTGACTAAAGGTGGTAATAACCCACAGTGAACTCACAAAAACATTTGACATTCATTAAATTCCTTCACCTCACTTCTCCTTTGCGAATTTCAGTTCCGTCGCGAGGAGGACGCTGAGAAAGCGGTGAATGACCTGAACAACCGTTGGTTCGGTGGTCGCCCGGTGTACGCCGAACTGTCCCCCGTGACGGACTTCCGTGAAGCCTGCTGCCGTCAATACGAGATGGGAGAGTGCACTCGCAGTGGTTTCTGCAATTTCATGCACTTGAAACCTATTTCTAGAGAATTGAGGAGGTGAGAAATGAAGTGTAACTGAAGTTATTATGGTCAAGGCACCTTAATACCTTCAGTTAAACTTCACTCTTCTGATTTTCTTTATTTCATTTGATGCCATTTTAACATGAGACTCAACCCCTACTTAATGGCATATCAGGTAAAGTAGTTCTGATTCTGAATGTAATAATAGTGTTGAAAGCTATTCATACTTAGCTTTGAGTAATAAGAGCATTAGATAAAAAATTGCACTAAGGGCCCAATCTCACGTACCACAACCACACCAGTAGGCCTAACATGACACCCGCGACAACTACTCACGCGAGAGTGAGTAATTTTTGTCTATTTCGTCACTTTTCTCGTTTTCTGACAGTGCTGCCATACAAAATACTCGAATCGTTCTGTCAAACTTGATGTTTTCTCTACAAACCCTAACATGACACCCAAGATATCTCGACTTTTGACAATTAACCACGAGATAATCTCCGATTCTTCTGTCATTTACTCGTCGTCGATTTTTACGACGAGATGAGTAGACAAAATTATTAAACCAAAAAAAAAAAAAACTCCATAATAACATGGCAGTTTCTTAAATTGTACTTATTTTAGTCATAATTTTATTTTGCAATATAGTATATAATAATGAAAAAACTTATTTTTAAACTACTATCTATATTGGAACGAAAGTTCCTTTCAGCAGCCACGAGAGAAACTGTGACGGAGGGGAGCACTATTAAGTAGATGAGCATCACTTTCAGTAATAACCAATCACTTTGGCAATTATGGTGATTAGTGAAGTCTAGGGATTATGGCTGTATGGCAATATCATACCTTCGCAACATAATAGGACGGTGATTAACTACGTTTAGTATTTTGTGGTTATAATAGCGAAATCAACTCCAGCTGCATATTTAACTGGACATCAGTCCTTTTGGCAAGTGTGATGATTAACAAAATTTGCAATAACACGGGTTTTATGGTGATTTATTTATTTAATACTTTAAGCACACAAATGTACAGAGGCGGACTTAATGCCGTAGGCATTTTCTACCAGTCAACCTTTGGGTGATGCAGAGACTAACAGTGGTAGGTGCAATAACTAAAGTGTGGAATAAATATTTATTTAAATACTTGAAACTGTTAAAACTATATATGTATATATATATAATATATAATAATCCTAAATATATATGTATAAATATAAGAACAAATAAATACACATAACTAAACGAACATACTAAAAGAAATAAGACAAACAATGGGAAAACATTACCGTTGTGATGATACTGCCAGCTTCTTGCGAATGTGCTCGCGAACTTTAACTTTAAAGGAAAATCTAACTTTTAAGGTGATTGTTACAATATCAACCTTCGCTTTGTCAAATAGCGATCATTGGCCCCTTTGTCATTTGTGGTGATTATTTAGTGAGTATACCTACATACAGGGTGAAATTTAATTCATTGGCATTATTATCCACGTATTCTAACCGTATCGTAATCTATTCTTTTTCATTTATGACAACAATACTTATCGAAAAGAAATGATATTTAAACTTATACAGTGTTATTTATAAACACTAGTTAAATTTTAATCAATTGCTAAGCAATTGATTAGCGAAATCTTTATTTATAAACGCTTTTTAGCGCTAAGAGGTCGCTGTCAAAATTAAACAACACCAGTCCACTGTTAAGAGGATGCTAAGAGGCAAGATGGCGGATTTTATTTGAATCAGCTGATTGATCCCATATGTATATTGTGTGCTTCGAGGTAATTTTGATCGTAATAACGAGTTGTGCCTTATTAAATATGGATTTCGACAATCTTTTACGGGATTTCAGAATGACGTAGAAAGATTACATAATTTTGAAATGCCGCCCGGCGGCGGGATCTACTCCTACAAAGCTCATTTAAATCCACTATGAGGATGATTACCTAATAAATAATATTCTTCATTCGAATTACAAAATCATGATTAAGGGATTTCTGGAAACCTCAGTTAGGAGGAAGCTCAGTAGGTGTTTAGATTTGAAGAGAATAGAGTTCGTGAGGAAGCTCATCGGAAGTTATTATCCAATGTGTTATCCCATGTGCCCCTCATCTTATTGAGCCAGCTCTAAGGCCCAGAACTAAAGAAAAGCTACGTTGTGGCGGTCACACAAATAACAAGAGACATTTTATGGAAAATAATTTATTTTGATACATAATAAAGCTAATTTTTTGTTCTAAATTAATTATTATTGATTTCCAAAATCCTTCCTCCAAAGACATGGGTGCTAGTCTTTTCTCATGCCACTCGTATTCCTCATCTTTTTCACGTAGCATGGTCTCCTCCCTCATCTTTACTAGGTTGAATAGTATTTGTGCTAGGTGCTAGTGGCTTTCATAGCAGCAGTAAAACTTGTACCTGTAAATAAGTACATGAACTGTTAATAAAAGATACTGAAACCCTGGTGCAAAAGCAATAGGAAGTCATATAAAACAGACACAAGTATCTGCATACATTTCCAAAATAGTATATTCGTTTTAACAGGCTTGTAGCATGAAAATACATAGCTACTGCTTTCACATTCATTTGGTCAGATTACATTGGTTTACATAAGTAAGTAGATATAAATTCAGAGTCAATAAATTGGAGTTATCTGGAAAAGGTATTTCCTTTTCCAGATAACTCCAATTTATTGACGCTTATTATTTTCATTGATATACCATCGCAAACACAATTATATAAACTTATGTACGATTTTATTTAAATTATAATTTTCGTAATTTTCCGATGAAATTGTTGACTTTTGTCTGTCAAAGTCACGACAGATACAAAAAGGGTGGTACTGACAACTTTTTTCTTAAAATTCTGTTTTATAGTCGACTATTTTGGTTATAATCTGTGCCGAACGCATATTGTTACCTATATTTCGTTTCGCAACTAACCATTTGCTAACTAGTGTTTATAAATAAAGAAAAGATAATCATTGATTAAGAGCTAATCATATGCTTAGCTAAACAGTCGCTAATTATTGATTAGCGAGTTTTTATAAATAACACTGATATTGTGCCACTCATTTTCATTTCCGTCATTTTGTATTTTAATTTCGGCATGCCAAAGAAAAATATTTAATTTTAATCAAAAAAGTCGGTTATAAAAGAGGTGGACGTAAAATTAATATAGTACATACTAATTCCATGCGTAAAATCGAATGAAGAAACCGAACCTTAAGCTGATGTTGCTATCATAAAAATGATTTGTTTTTAATAATTTGCTACTCGGTATCTCGTCACGAGATGACGTCATCGACGACAAATTTCGACAAAACGAGAAAAAGAGCGTTCTCGCGCTTGTCATGTTAGCCCTGCAGAACAACTTCACGTGGTCAGTGCTTATTTGTATGAAAAATAATAGTTTATTCACATGGACCACATTTTTCCATCAAAATCAACCGTGTTGGCGATACCGACCACGTTGCAGCCACAACAATCTGTCTGTCTGCAGATAAAACATAACCATAAATCGCTACTACTTGTGACAACACAACCACAACACGATCGCAAGAAGTTGCAGCGGCACTGTTCACACGTAACCACTGCTTACCCACATTTTGTCGCTGCGATGTGGTGTGGTTGTGGTACGTGTGAACAGGCCCTAAGCTTTTAAAAACTGTGCAGTTATTGCAGATTGTATTTCTAATAGTAAAGTGACTAAATATTTGATTTAGTCACTTGCATAGTAATTACTGACCTAGTTTGGTTATTCAGTGCTTTGTATGATTGCGTTATGTTGTGAGTAAATGTTTAATAAACATTGCTGTATTGTATTTATTTAACATTTTAATCTGTTAAAAATATACATAACAGCTTTTTTTCCGTACTAAAATTGTACTGAAGTCTGCTGTGCTTCGTTGCAGGACAGTCTTCCCTTCTTTCTATTTTTTTTCTGATGTATTGCAAATTACAACCAATTCTTCAGGTCAAGTCTCGCTATCTCTTCTAGGCTAATGTCTCATCATTATGTTTCAGATACTTGTACTCTCGTCGCAAGGGCTCGCGTCGTTCGCGCAGCAGATCCCGTGACCGTCGCCGCCGCTCTCGCTCCCGCGGGGGCGGTGGCGGCGGCGGCGGCGGGGCTGGCGGCGGCGGCGGCGGCGGTAGCGGTGGAGGTGGCGGCGGCGGCGGCGAAAACCGACGACGTGATCCACCGCGCAACTCGCGCTCCGGACGCTACTGACCGTGACCCGAACGATCACGGATGGTACGCGGCCGTCGTACTGTCCACGAGGTGCGTCGACACTGACTTCGCATACGATTATATTTTATCCATACGCTGTTAGGACACCGACGCTTACCACTGCAATATCAAAGCAATACTTTTTCATACATTTTGGTGAGCTTGCAATATGTTCGCAGCTCACTGCATCGGTGTGCTAACGGCGTTACCATGCACTGGGGACTCCAGCATATGCTTCACAGGTGTCATAGTTTCTGTCCGGCCTGACAATTTGGAGTTAGTAATTGTGTAATGTCCCCATCAGTCTCATTTCCAAGTGATTGGTTAAATGAAGCTATGATCATACAAGTCTCCTGTGCATAGCAGATCTACCTATAGAAGTCACATGACGAAATGCTCACGTCTTTAAAAAATTGTCTGGACCCAATATACAGTATGTTATTTAACGAAAGGCGTTTCCGTTAACCCGCAATAGTACAATCCGCAAGTGTTAACTTGAGACCAGGGGCTGTACTATGAAGTATTAATATCATCATTATTCCACTGCGAAAAAAGGATGGTGCTAGCGGCCTTGTATAGCTCCGTCTGTCACTAACACTGGAAAAATGGTGGCATTAAGGGGACACCCTACCTCAGATTTTATCCCGCTCGCACCATACTACTCGCGACCTGAGTGAGAACGAGACGGAGTGGGGCGCTAGCGGCTCTAAAGCGTCGAAAAGTTTAGGTAATTGCTTTTTACGGTGAAAATAATGGTAATTAAAAAAAAATTAAAAAACATAAGACCTGCTTTATAGATAGTTCAGTTATTATGCAAAGTTTCATGATCTAATATGAAGTATTTTTTTAATACCAGCGCTTTATAGTTCTGTTTAGAGGTAACTTTGGATTTTTTTTCTATCTAGAAAATTTTATGTAATCGTGTTTTCGCCAAATTTACGACACGTCAGTACCTCGCGCTTACGTCAACCGAGCGAAGTCTCAAGTTAACTCTTGCGGGTGGTATGGCGTTATGGACGCCATATGCAAAAAAATATTATCATTAAAAAAAAAGTTATCTTGTTGTCTTTCAACGTGGAAAGAAAAGTGCGCGTGTATAGAGTGTTACTTTTACGTATAAATTTAATATTTTTTGTGAATATTTTATAATAATAAAATATATTTTTTTATGGTAATATTTATGGTAATATTCTTTTAGCATGTATGGACACTGTACATTGCGGGTTAACAGGAACGCCTTTCGTTAATTAATATACTGTATAATGTATTTAATTTTTTGTCTGGATATTATTATACATTATAATGATAATGTGTAAGGATGTGAATGTGTTTGATGTTAGTTCGATAGTGTTATTTGTAAATACTGCAGTAAAATACAGTGGTCTGACATGGAAGTCAGACCACTGTATTTTACTGCACTAAGAATGTATCTTTAGTTTAATAGCATATGTTTAACTTTAATACCTATGTCAGATATTTCTGTCGTCATCTTTAAAGACTGTGAATATTGCAGTACCCATAACTCGGACAGTGTATTTGTAAGAAAATGTGGACTTTGAAAAATCATTATAAGTTTAATTTCTTTAATAGTGCTCTTTATTTACCTATAACCTTTTGTATTAATATATTGTAAATTCGTACACAAGACAGATCTAGGGATAAGCCATTTTAAAGCATTGATCACTGTAATTTTAGAAATACTATATAGCCACCTGGTTTTATTTCTTATTTATGTTTAATTTTGACTCTTCATAAATATCTTCCCAGAAAGTCATATTATGTTTATTAGGGTCCTGCTTGCATTCAAATTTTTTGCCTATGATATAATAATTCCGTTCAGATTCCTTGAATGGTTTCCATTCTGAAGCTCCACTCGACGTGGGATTCCTGGAAAAGACATAGTTGAATTAAAATTTCGCATATTACTACAAATTAGAGTTATTTGAAGATAATCCAATATGCAAAATCTGTATTTTAATATTTTATGTTTTTTTGGGTAAGTCATCATCTGCCTAGCCTTTTCCCAACCAATTTGGGGTCGGGTTCCAGTCTAACCGGATACATCTGAATACCAGTATTTTACATGGAGCGACTGCCTATCTGACCTCCACAACCCAGTAACTGGGTAATACGATACCCCTTGGCAAGACTGGTTGTCAGACTTTCGGGCTTCTGACGACCCGTATCGACTGTCAAAGATCTACAAATGACAGCCGGGACCAACGGCTTAACGTGCTTTCCGAGGCACGGAGGAGTCTCGATATGTAAAGATGGTCACTCATCCACGGACCAGCCCCGGCAAGCGTAGCTTCACCTGATGGATCGACCTGTGTGGCTGTTATTACTTAGCCACGAGCACCTCGAGCTTTTTTGGGTAAGTAGTTATAGAAATATAATAATTATGATTAGCTAACCCGGTTGTTGCAAAATCAGTCCAAAGTCGCACAAGTTGTTTTATTATATCTCTAGATTCATCCGTTAATGGTACATCTAAGCATGTGATGTTGAAAAAATATGGCAAATCATCAGAGTGGCATACACCTTTTAAGGAATCCATATTATATGATTTTTTTGTGAAATTTCTCTCAGTTTCTGCAGCAAATTCGTAAAAGTAAACTGGTTCAGAAACATACTGGGCGTGGTAACGTGCATATCTAAGGATATTGTACAAAAATACTCTGTCAGTTTCTAAATCTGAATATTCTTGTATCAGTTCCATTGAAATCTGTTGATCGTTAAAATATTGTTTTCGTATCCTTTCGTCGGCTTTCTGTATTTTTTCTGGTTCCCATTTCAGTTTCAATTCTCTCGGAACAACAGCGCCCGGGGTGGAAAAAAAGGGAGCCATAAGTCGCAGTTTTCTTGCTATTTCGATACCGTCGCCTGAGGTGTATCCTAATATTATAGGCACTTTAGCCATATGCCCATTTTTCACTAATTCTAATGGTAATTCTGATAGAAATTTGTTTGCCTCTGGACCGACTTTTTCGACTACTGGACCAAATAGAATACTGTCCATTAAGTCATTGTATTTTAATTCTAATATTGGTAACTGTATGCCAACTAGGGCTGACGCTGGCACGCTTTTTAAGAATTCTAAAAGTTCTGCTGGATTGTCTGTTTCTTTTCCAAGCAATTTTCCTAATTGAAAAGACCTTTGACGTGCATAAATATTATAGCTCCACTCGTTAAGGCAGACTCCACTTTGGCATATAGCTTTATTAAATAATCCCACACTCATCTGGGATACTAAGTGACAGGACACTGAAGCAGACCCTGCGCTGCAGCCGAAGATAGTTACATTGTTGGGATCACCTCCGAAAGCTGCGATATTTTGCTTCACCCATTTTAGAGCGAGAACTTGATCTTTCATGCCAGCATTACCGGGACATTCTTCGGTGTCTAAACACAGAAAGCCTAAGACTTCTAGTCTGTAGTTGATTGTCACTAATACAACGTCGTGTTCCATAAAGAATTCTGGTCCATAGAAGTCGGAGTCGCCTGATCCTGTGTAGAAGCCGCCGCCGTGAATCCAGACCATGACAGGGAGAGGTTGTGGTGGTGTGAGTTCCTTGGTGTATACGTTAAGGTAGAGGCAGTCTTCGCTGCCGGGTTCAATGCGGTTCATACGTTCGTTGTACTGCGGGCAGACAGGGCCGTGCTGAGACGCGTCGCGAATGCCCTGCCATGGTTCGGGGGGCTCCGGTGCCTGGAACGAAAAAGTATAGATCGGTAAGTAAGTAGAGAGAGGATGTAATCTCAATATGAGCAAGTAGGCAGGACGACGACACTCTTACGGCAACTAGTTGTGGATTTGGCTCTCGAACCATATGCCTCATACAAGCCCCATTCTGTGCTTCAAGATTTGCAATTTGAGCAACTCGACAAGACAACGCCACGTGTCATACCATAAACCACAAATTAAGTCTGTCGCTTATATCGATAACCTCCATGGTAGTATAGGTAGCTAAATTTTAGGTTTGATTAGACTGCTTTGCTAATAAGTTTCATCGACCGGAACTATTACAAACGGGAAATATTTGACTGATCCTCTAAAAACTTATTGCGCTTCTAATTATGGACACCTTTTTTTAAATAATTAGGTAAGCCTATTCTCTCAGTTGGTTGCAGTAACTAACTCACTTGGTTGCACAACCTAACCAACGAGTTAGGTTAGGTTGGAACTGTGTGACCAACCACGCGCGAGCCGAATTGGTCCCAGTGGTACTGGTTGCAAGAGTTAGAATACCTATAGTTTGAAGTCAACAAGCATAGTATTAAACTGTTCCAACAATTGCATTATCATGTAAGTATGCTTAAGTATCTTTAAAATACATAATCAAATCAACCCCAGTTAAGCAACTACTTGATATGGTAATATAATTTGCTGTCTTATGTACTTGTAGAGTGGATGCGTCTTCTACGCGAATACCATCTTAAGGGCGCACCCTACCTCAGATTTGATCCCGCTTTATAATTCTGGGCAGCGGTTTATAATTCTGTGCAGAGGTAACTTTAGAATTTTTTTCTATCGAGAAAATTTTATGTTTCGCCTCACATAAGACCTAGCATCAATCCTCAACTTTAACATATATTTATTTCAAAATTAATGCTGCAGTATTTTCGGCATAACAGAGGATCATACTAAGCAATTTGTGATTGGGTGCGCCCTTAATAATATGCTCATAGTCTCCAAGTGAATACTAATGTGCATGCTTAGGTATGCTTTCGTTTGAAGTGAAGAAAAAACGTTACTAAGTGTGTAGGTATGTCTTTATTTGTTACTCACCTTGAATCTTAATTCTCCAAGTGGCGGCTTTGCATAAGGTATGCCTTTGAACGCGACGTAATTCTCGACTCCACTGCAGACAGCTCCCTTTAACTCGCCTTGCACAGTCTTGACTAGCGGTATCTTCATGTCGCGACTAACTCTGTAAATTTTAATAAGTAGGTAACTTGAATATTTATAGCCTTTTTTATTTGGGAAAACTAGTCATAATTATTCGCTAAGCTACGGCTAAATGAAACTTGCTCAAGGGTAAATTAAATTACCGTGTGAAACTGTCTATTGGTTGGATGCCAGAACAGGCATGTATGTAGGTACCTACTAATAACCTTGGCTACGGATTGCCCTATGTGATGCATACAGATAAGACAAATATTTGTGCCATACATACAATGCATTTATACAAGGCATGTAGGTTTCCAAGTCATATATAGTTAGGTATTTCTACTTTCTACAAGAACAACTCATAACAAGGACAGTGTATTATGAAATCTGATGCATTGCTGCATATTATTTGAATGCTCTTGAGATGAGAAGGCAATGTTACAATATAGGTCTTGCTATCATATAAATAGTAACCAAAGCTGTTTATGTCTAAAAAACGGTAGCACCGATGGATACTTGGACAGTGCTGTTAATCGACAGAACATATTCTGTCTGTGACGTACAAATAAATGTCTGGCGTCATAGGCAGTCACGCAGCACGCACGATAACGATACAAGCTCAATGTCTTCTTTGTTTGTTATCTACACACCCGCAGTTTTAGGTAAGTAGGTACCTATTTTGTAGCACGTAGGTAAACATGCCTCGAATCTAGACTGTATTTGGCCATACTTTTTTTCAGCTACAATTACAGTGTAGTTCAATGTTCATTCAACGTAAAATAGTATCTTTGATGCATCTAAGTATAGAAAACAATGATTGCCTGTATAAAGCCTGTATAGAAGCAAAAACACCACGTGTTTGTACAAATTGTGTGAATAATAATTGAGTGGGGGTCTTCTCAATTTTTTTAATCGGTACGATAACACTGAAAGCGGATGCAATTTGTTTATTTATAATATTATTAAAATAATACCGAGATAAGGTTATTATTTTTACCCAATCAAACGTCAAAACAAAAATGTGACACATAACGCACACCCGTCCCGCTCCCGACATGCACCCCCCGCCTTGTGTGTGTTTTGATACTTTATGATAATTTTATTCTATCTACCTACTTACACATTTTTTTTAAACTAAGTATACTTAGTCACTCAATAATTGATAGATACATAGATATTTATGATAAATTATCCATCAATAATTGATCGAAGGCTCGAGCAAATCAATAGATTTGTTTATGAAGTTTGAATGCTCTACTAGCTCTTGTCTATAACCGTCATGGTTTTGTCGTGGCAGAGAGAGTTCTGAATCAAATGGGGTTGGATTTCGGCATCGGGATTGGGGCAAATGTTTCATAGTTATGTATACTTTCTTCGACAAATCCTTTTCTGTTCAAGCCGCTCGTTTGTGGAATGCATTGCCAGTTTAAATAAAACGCGCGCAATCGTTACCTGTTGTAAGTATCTAAGAGACCCGTGCGTGAAGGAACATTACTTGTTGTGATCTTGTTCTCGTAGCTGTAATAATCTGTAGTCGTCATTTATTCGTTGCTTACATGGTTAAATTTGTCATTTAAATGCTCTTAAGGGGTCATTGTACACATCATTATGAACGACTTTCACTATGGGACCAACACAAAAATCTATATATATATAAACTCAAAAACTACTGCGCCGATTTCAAAAATTCGTTCACCATTAGAACGCTACATTCACCCTGAGTAACATAGGCTATGATTTATAAAGATTACACGCGGGCGAAGCCGCTGGCGGCAGCTAGTAACATAAATATCTATGTATCTATTATGGTATATTTGTATGTATAGCTATACCTAATAATTATTTTGCACCACTGACAACCCCATGTTTTATGTCCACGCAAGATCACTGTCCATTCCAAGGTGGCCTGGAATTGATCGCAGAAAGCGATAAGGCCGACTATTGTATATTTTGTAGTCTTTTTTTTGCTATGTACTTGTTGGTGTGTGTACAATAAAGTAAAGTATAAGTACGTTTATAAATAAATAAATATTTTCCCCAATGTATAAACAGAGATGTTTATTATACTAAAATGAAGATAAATCCTAAAGGTCATTGTCATTATCCTGAGCAACACGATGAGTTTAAGAATCTAACTCTACTAGTCTATAGTAGGTACCTAATAGGTTCCGAAAGTTTTTTCAAAGTTGGTTTCTCATAAGGAAAGTGCTAGCGTTTCTATTAGATCATTGCTTTTGGCAGTTTTGAATCGCGTATGGATGGAATATTATTTTTTATTGAATTTGGCATTTTTTATTGAATGTTTTTTAGTGCACACAACACCCTAATTCACAATGTGAATCGTTTTGAAACAAATTGCGTCGTTTACTTACTTTGCTTGATAAGTTCGAAAAAATAATCTGCTCAACCTCGTAAATAACGCAATGAATGTTGTGGAACTGTCAAAATGAAACAGATTAGTCAATTAGATATCAGATTTCCTAGGGCGGTGTTTCTACTTACATAGTACAGAGCGGCATTTTAGATTGAATGCTCTTTGGTACTCATAACTTGGCAATCCATTCAAAGAAATAAGGACCTTTTTACGGCCGTCACTAGTAAAGCATGCGGAAGTAAAGGCACTATGGGGGAAAACGAACGATTAGATTAGTTTCTTATTTAATTTTTTTTTTTTCCTTGATCAGTTTCGCTGCAGGTGTTACCTATAGATGTATCAAGTCGATCTAAACAGCTCTGTTATAAACACACTGGAAAATTAATAAAGATAAACTAACACTCTTGTTTCTTTTATAATTTGAACTTGTTAGACTCTATAATACAGTACCATATACTTATGATGCAAGTCCGCGAAATTGACTTACGCAAGTAAGTAGTATCTACCAAGTTCTCAACTTCAATTCTCAATTCAAAAACCGGATGTCAAGATAATTAAGAAGTTTTGATTCTTAACTTATGTAGGTAGGGAAACCTCAATGAAGTTCGGATAGTCACCACCTAACAATGATCAATGATATTATATTAATATAATATAATATATATTAATATAATATATATTAATATAATATAATATATATTAATATAATATAATATACCTATATTAATATAATATCATTGCTACCTAAACACAAAACTAACTTATTTTCAAACTTCCACAATTCCATTGTAAGAAAATTACTCGCTATAGCTTTGCATAGAAAAGTAAGTACTTACAGGCTAATTGATTTAATCTCCCCCCCGCGCGGCGAACAGAAATAACAACATATCGACCACCAATGCATTATTGAATCTGCTTGGTTTTATAAACATATGTGTTACGCTAAAACACCTTACGAGTAGTACTGCACGAAGCATATATGTAATGAACGCCTAATAAGGACGAAAGCCGGAGTGCAATGTTGTCTGTTATCCGTTTTATCTTTAACTATAATAGTATTTTATCTACGTTATCTAGTACTGAATATAACGTTTTTCTGAATCATTATGACTAAGTAATATTTTAATTTATATAAATGTATCTACCTAACAAACTGTTTATCTCAGACGCGAACTTTGGAACTATTATGAATACAGGGGCCCTACCATCAACTTTTAAAATACTTGCCAAGTACATGACTGGTCAACTTAGCAGGATAACCTGACAGGTTTTCTATTTGTACCATGAGCATTTCCGTCTGACCTGCAATGTATCAACTTCCAGGGGCCGTATTATGACGTGTTAATACCACCATCTTTCCAGTGTTAGTGAGAGACGGAGCTATAGAAGGCCGATAGCACCATCCTTTTTTCGCAGTGGAATAATGATGGCTTTAATACTTCATAATATGGCCCCAGACCTGCTACGTAACCGTTGACCTGTACGCCATATTATAAACAAACGTTCGGAAATACTTTTTCGCCATTGTTACCGGTTTTACGGTTTTAAAGAACTAGATTAAAGTAATTGAATAACAGTTTATAATGATCAAGAGAATTCTAAAAAAAACTATGTTTCGTAACAAAATATCTTATTTAACACGATTATGACACTTTTGAAAATAATCTTGAAAGTTACCAAAGTTATTGCTATGTTCGAACGACTATCCTAGCCATTAAGTATAAAAAAATTATAGTTTTTGATTGCTTGTCAGTTTGACTCTAGTGATGTTACTCAGTCACTAACGGTCAGGCACTCGATTGTTCCGATTATGTAATTCAAGTACTCAATTCAAGTTGAATCTAAGGGAGCGGAGGGAGCTTTCCAACAGCTTCGCACGTTTGAAACGCACACAAAAAAGCAGAGAAAAGAATCATAGCCGGATCCAAAATACAGCAACCGTTCCATTTTGGTACATTGGGGTTTTAGTCAGTGACATTCGGGTAAGATCGGCTTTGTTCGACTTTGTAAAAAGCGCTTTCTCCACATTCCACTCTCAATCTGATATTCAATGATGATACGATGATGATTTTAATGACAAATTACAAGTTATCAACAGAAATCATTAACCCACAGTACATATACTTTCACTCATCTTATTAAAACTCTTCGACTCTACACAACATTGTATTTTGGTACCTTGAGAGAAAATGAAATCGAGTTTTTATTTTACACAATGCAGTATCGAGTTAAACAAAATTTAGCCGCATTACTATCTCACACTGTCAGAAAGACAAGTCAAGTAGGTATGGGTCGTTACGTGATTTTCGCGAAACGTAACGTAACTAGTGACTTAGAACGCGTCACCTGTTTTGAAAACTAGTGATTTTAGTAACTAGTTATTTTTCAAATTCTATTCGGTGATTCAACATGGTGATTATATCGAAGTAACACAGTTATTTGCGAAACGAAAATATAAAAGGTTACTTAAGTAATACGTTACATTACGTTACGTTAGCTTTAAGGTTTTTGAACGAATACGTTTTTTTAGCTACAAGTAGTTACATAATATTAGGGCAGTACATAATATTACGCGCGAAAGAAACGACATGCGCTTGCAACGTACTTTTGTTTCGTTTCTCGCTGTTCATTCGATCACTGCATTGCAATGTATCTAGTTATAAAAATAACGTGTTTATGTGTGACTCGAAACTAGTTATTCGGTTACATGCCCTGTAGCCAGTTATTGTAACTAGTGACGTGAAATAACGCCCATACCTAAAGTCAAGTCAAGGGATAACAACACTTGATTATTTTATTTTTTCATTTTCTTTCGAATTTCATATATTTCTTTTTTTCCTGTGTGTTATTGAAAGATTATAATTAGTATGGAATCTTCAAGATGGTACAGCATTTATTCCAGATGGATGTTGTGTTATTTGTTCTGTGAGATTCCAACGCAATGTGCGAAGACATAGTCCGAAGCTACAGATATGCGGTGAACGCTTTTGTATCAAATGCACGTCGGTCGTTTAAAGATGAGAGGTGGAGCCTGGTGGAGCAACCTGCATCTTTATTAGATGAAATATTATTTACTTCTAAGTCGTCCGACGTTGAAATTGATACAGTAATTAAAATGCTTTGTTTACATAATGTGATTTTTGCTTTCAATAACCGTTTAAAACATCCTACGTTCCTACTATACATTCCTACGTTCATACATTCCCACGTTCCTAGGTTCCTACTATACATTACGGAACAGTGCATTATTTTACTAAACTACAATATCGATGAAGTGTAGATTGGCCTACTCACTAAACAATTTTTTAAGTTATGATCGTATTTCTCAGTAACCTCGTTAGACGAAGTACAATTATTACTACCACTGTAATCTAGAGATCATTATCAGAGTACATATTCACAAATGAACATGTACTTACGTATTTTATTTTAAAGAAAATAGTTCACTAAAAGCAAGTTTTACACGCCTGCTTATATGACTGCAGGGCAGTTCAGTAGTCGAGTGTTCACATGTCAAAAAGGACTTGATGGTAGTGGTACAGCTTAACGCAGGTCAGACCAGTGAAATGTTGTCACGTGACTACTGACCGGCTTTAGTCACGTGATCGCTGGCTTGCCTGTTATTTGACATGTTCACGGTACAAAATAGCCCGACAGTTCACTTTCCGTCGAAAATTGACCTGCTATAAGAGTTCATGGTAAGCCCCCGTCGAGAGTAAAACAAAACTGGCCAGTACCCTTATTTCGTAACACACGATCAATCATAATCAATAATATGAATAATTTTGGAAAATAGTCCTAATCCATTGCTCGAAAAATTTGTCTGCTCAACAACGTAAATAACGCAATGAATGCTATTGAACTGACTGACTCACTGACTCAAAATGAAACCCATTGCTACTGTTACTGTGTTATGCAAATACCCTGCAGGTGTGATTCGAAAGTTTGATCTATAAACTGTGACACTCAACACAACTTTATAAATTTTTTGTTTGTTATGAAATACATAGCCTCCGCTTGGAATGTAAATGTGGTGCTGTCTCACAAACGACACTTAATGTCTTATCCTGCGTGTTCTGTCAGCTGCACGTTACAGCAATTGATGGACGCTAGTGATGGCCAGGGCCGGATTTAAGGCGGGCAACAGGGGCCATGGCCCCGGGCCTCCACAAAATAGGGGCCTCCAAAATATGTTTTTTTTTTAAATAAAAAACATTATTCATTCACAAGGAACCTTTTTTAATTTTCTTTTCATTTCCTAGGTTGGTGGTCTTAAAAATGATACGTTGAATTACATTGATACCGATAGCCGAATTCAATCTTTTTTTTTCGTCTTTTCCATACAATTTTCGGGGCCTCCACTTCTTGGTTGCCCAAGGGCCTCCACACGTTTAAATTCGGCCCTGGTGGTGGCACAAAACACGTGGCCGAATTCTGGGACTAGTCTATTTGCTATCGACGCGCTAAGAAGAAGATGCCTAGTTTATAACGATAGCTACCACCAGCAATCTCTCTGAATACGCATGGGTGGATTCATAATTCCGATAACAATTTTAGATACCTATACTTTGAAGAGATCCTTAATTAAGTTTTCCGCCTCGTCAGCTAGCCTACCTATATAGTTAATGGGTACTAATGGGTATCGGTTTATACAATAACTTAATCTAGCGTGACACGGTTATTAAACCTATAAAGTAACCATCAGTTTTCTTCGTTTTCCTTGATGAACTATAATTGTGTATTGCCTGGGAATAATACCAGCCGACGCGACTGTCACCGTCGGTACTGACTACTGACATCATCAAAAATTCATTCTTCCGTGATGATACGTGTGATGTTCAAAGTGTTTTATGGACGTAAACTGGCGAATTATATCTTTTGTATTAACATGGACCAAGGACTAATTTATCTAAACTAGGTAAGTACCTACTGTTGTTTATATTTCTATGGTACCTACCTAAGTACTTTTCGCTTGAATTATTATTTTAAGTGGCTTGATAAGAAACTTCCGACTCACCCATCAATTTTCCCAGTTGAAGCGATGTTTCCCTTTCAATTCTAGTTGGGCAGCAGGAAAATCGTCGGAAAAGCGAACACACAAAGTTATCCATCTATAAATAGATATAGGTCGTATTAAAAGTATTTTAAATATTTAAAATGTCAACGAAGCAATGTTTTTGTACATAAAGATGTCCTCTAGGTACTTACCAGTTGATAAAGAAATAGGATAATCACAAATTACCTCATACCTATTATATTCGTCATTTCCAACTCGCAAGTGATATTTGGATTCAGATTGCTTTTTATAAAACAATCTAACGTAATTTATGATTCGTTGTTTTTGATAAACAGGTGTAAAGTATATGCAAATAAAGGGAGAGAAAATTTATGAAATTCTTTTTCATAAACAATAAATCAAATGGAAATATAATTTAATAAAAGGGCCATTTTCTTAGGTGAAATTTTAGCTGTCCACGTTTAAATCATGGTGGATTTATTAAACATTTGTCATTATTTTATTTTAATTAATCTTGATTTTAGGTTTATTTCATGGCACACGTAAGTAATTATAAATCGGCATCTGCCTTCCTTTCCACCCTATGTTTGGGCCGGCTTCCCGTGTAACGAAATGCAGCTGAATACCACTATTTAACATGAAGCGACTTCCTATCTGACCTCCACAACCCAGTTACCTACTGGGTAATACTATAGGTACCCCTTGGTAAGACTGGTTGTCAGACTTTCGGGCTTCTGATTACCTGCAACGACTGCCAAAGATCGACGAATGGCAACCGGAACCAACGCCTTGACGTGCTTTGCACGAGGCACGGTGGGATCTCGACTCTCGATATGGAATGGATGGTCAACCATCCACGGACCGACCTCAGCAAGAAGCTTAACCTTGGACCGACCTGTGCGGCTAAAAGGTTTATTTCGCACGTAGGCAAGTAATGTTCCTGTAATAATAAGTCAATCAATCAATCATAAGCAACCTATAATGTTGCCACTGCTGGGGCACAGGTCTTCTCTCGGTGAGAAGGAGTGATCCATCACGCGGGCCCAGTGCGGGGTGGTAGATGTCAGATATCTTCGAATTTTTGGTTCTAGGACCTGCCGGTATCCTCACGATGTTTTTCTTCACCGTTTTGAGAGCGTTAGTGATGATGATACAGATACAGATAAAGATGAAATATATAAAAAAAATATAGCTTAAGTCACTCCCACAATTAAGACGAACCTCACAACACCTCGTATGTTAAAATATATCAAGCCGTTTAGGCTACAGAGCGTGCCAAAGAAATAGACATACATACATACAAACATATATACATACTCTCGAAAAACATTACCCTCCTTCTGGGGCAGTCGGGTAAAAAGCCTATAATTTTATGCAAACTATAACTACAATGCAGTGATTTTATGCTTTCATGCATTTGGTATGTTTAGATATAACATTATAAAATCTATGCGTAAAAACGTTTCGTTGGAAATGGTGAATTATCAATAATAATGTTAACGATACTCTATCAATATTATACAAATAAAATTTTCCTATACTCCATTAATAATTTCATTATCCTTAATTATAGTTAAGCATTTACTATACAAATTCAATTTATCAAGTAAATGAATACATTCCGAATACATTAATAATAGGTAGTTATATTTTAGCTATTGATAAAGAATTTCATAAAAAAATAAACGTAACAAAAATTAAATAAGTAGGTTAGTAAATTGTAGTAGGCTAAAGTAAATTGTTAAAATTTCTAAATAAAAATATAAAAATTTAAATTAAGTTGCAAGAACCCCTATGGTAAAGGCCTCCAGAGCCATAATCGATAATAAGTAGGTACTTTCTTAATCACTATTTGCGTCGTACCTCAGCCACTCAAACACTAACGAGCCGTCGATCTCAATTCAAAACTCGACTAGGAATCGATCAATAGCAAGATTAGCTGGTACCGACGCCGTTTCCATTCGTCGGCGTCAGATCTGGGAGCGAGTCGATAACTACCATAAAAACCTTGTTATTCTTTCATTTCTACACAGTTCATAAAATATCTAGACTACGTAGGTATATACATTTTATTTCATTCCCTGAATGGAATTCACCATATTTTCATTCTGTTATGTACAGCCAAAGTTATAAATATGTGACGATAAGGACATTGGCCATAAGGTGTGCGATGTCGGCATTTCCCCAGTTCGTGTCAGCTTTATAGATAAGTTTAGATTATGATTGCGTTACGTTGACATGACCATCGAGGTGCCGACTCTGCACACCTCCCGGAATTTATCCGGAACATGAAATATACTTTGAAAAACAATGTCGCAAACAAATAACGTATGCGACAAAAAGGCCTGATAACGACACTGGGATCATTTATGTATTTTTCTCACATCTGTTTTTTATCCCACGTAATCTATTTACTTATTCAAATAATCGAAACGGTGTTTATAATCAAAGTTGCGGGTTCCGTAAATGATACATTAAGACGGAATTGTATGAAAGCATAAAATATTTATAATTTTCGGAAGGCCGATCCAATCATGTGTCATTAGCGGAATATGGCGTGGATCGATCTGGTTGGCGTAACAATTAACGGCAATATTATTATCGATGTAACTCCAAATGTTTATTACGGTGATTGGGCTTATTACTTAATAAATACATCCCTTTGTATTTTCATTGGAGGCTTTAACAAGGATTACAATGAACCAATGTGGTTTATGTTATGGTTCTAGGTTATGTAAGGGTTAAAAAAAGCATACCTACCACACCCACCCACAGCAGTTACCTACACTTGGTATTATGAAAGATGTTCTCCTTCAAGTTATACGTAAGTACCTACCCAAGTAGCACAGATAGCTGTAGAACTACTCACTTTTAGAACTATTTGAAACTCTATGCGTATTAAGACTCTTTTAAGAGTACACTGGTGATCCTATAGCTGCATAATAGCTGTCAGTGATATTTAAACAGTTTAGGCTGATTAAGAGCTGCATTAAGGCTGATTAAGACCGACAAAACTACCATTAATAGGCTAAGAGTGCTATAAAGGTATATTTTCAACGACTCTATTCTTCATCCACTAAATAGCCCTTACTACGGTTAAGGCATTAGAAAAGGTTAAAAGTTCAGCTTTTAACCTTTTCTAAGGCTGTTTAGTGGATGAAATTACGCCAAATGCTGTATAAGATGGTATTTGTGAACTCCTATTACACTAACTTATTAAATGGCCACGTGTGAACTACTAATTAAAAACAGAATATTTTCGTGGTCCACTAAAATTTTCTGTTTTTAATTAGTTTTGTGATATAAATAAGCCGTGATGAAAACTTGGATAAACAATTTTTAGTGCTTTGAAAAGAATTATAAGATAAAAAGTTATTATTGTGTTATCAGGAAGTAAAAACGAATGCAATACATTTCTATTTCATACACAAAACATCAAAATCAAAATGAATCAGTATATTTATAGGTACAATACAATGTTCAACAGCGACGTGAATAGTTAAAACTCTTATATGCTGCAAAAGGCTGTCCAATAGTTCACTAGTGTACTGTTAATCAGCAAAAAACTGAATAAAATTACACATGTGAACTGTATGCAGCTAGGCAGGCAGTATATAGGCTGATTAGCGGTAGACATATTCAGCAATAAGCTGTAATGAGGGCCACAAATCATCCATTATACAGCTCTTAACGTCATAATAGTTCACACGTGGCCATTTAATAAGTTAGTGTAATAGGAGTTCACAAATACCATCTTATACAGCATTTGGCGTAATTTCATCCACTAAACAGCCCTTACTACGGTTTTAACCTTAGTAAGGGCTATTTAGTGGATGAAGAATAGAGTCATTGAAAATATACCTTTATAGCACTCTTAGCCTATTAATGGTAGTTTTGTCGGTCTTAATCAGCCTTAATGCAGCTCTTAATCAGCCTAAACTGTTTAAATATCACTGACAGCTATTATGCAGCTGTAGGATCACCAGTGTACTCTTAAAATAGTCTTTATACGCATTCATTTTGATTTTGATGTTTTGTGTATGAAATAGAAATGTGTTGCATTCGTTTTTACTTCCTGATAACACAATAATAACTTTTTATCTTATAATTATTTTCAAACCACTAAAAATTGTTTATCCAAGTTTTCATCACGGCTTATTTATATCACAAAAATAATTAAAAACAGAATATTTTCGTGGTCCACTAAAATTTTCTTAGACAATACATATGTATAATGTCAATGAAATTACATTCCCAATCATTTTTCTTTTATTAATATGTAAAACCACCTGGGAATATGAATATTAACCACGTATAATTCACTCCACGAAACAAGTGTTCAATTGGCAGCTAGGGTTATATTTGCTTCTATATGTTTGCTACATCAAATATGTTCACTTTTATACTGGCCGCAAGCAGCCTTTCCCGGTTTAAAACATCTATTAAGAGCGTAGATGTGACATATTTACTGAATAAAGAGTAACTTGTGATCTCTTAGTCAGTCGATATTCAGCGCATAGTACTGTAGTTACCCTTTATAACAGCGTCAAATTGCTGCTACACAGCTCTTAAGCAGCTACGTGAACTTAAGGCTGAATAATTTGTGCCCATTTAAGAGTTATAAGAGCTGTATAGTAGGGCCCTATACAGCCCATAAACAGCTTTTTTATTTAGCTTTAAGCATGATGGGAATCCGTTATTCGGCTGATAAGCAGCCAAGTGTGCTACTTGGGTACCCACTGATACTTATTTAGTAATAATTTACCTAATTACCCCTAGGTAATTAGGTAAAGGCTACGCAGATTAATTGAGGTAATTACCTATACTTACCTCAATCAATCTGCCTAGCCTTTTCCCAACTATTTTGGGGTCGGCTTCCAGTCTAACCGGATGCAGCTGAATACCAGTATTTAATTAATTACCTACCTAGGTACCAAACCAATAATCATAATAATGGAAGGCTCCTAAGTGATAAGTGATATCTGATAACAGGCGACAGCCCCATAACACCCATAGGTATTATGGGCACGTGCTCATAATTAAATTATTCATGGCTAAGGTACATACCTAATGTATGTATAGCGGCTAATACATAACGGCAGATTGCAGATAGATTAACTACGTGGATGATTACTTGATTACATAAATATCTAAACAATCTATGTACTTTTCATATCTTTCCCTTAGATAAAATTAAATGACGGCATTTATTACAATTTTTATGTACTTACCGACTTATAAATAAATGATATTCTACCACTGTCAAAGACAAAAAGCCGCGTAAAATATTCAACAGCTATCTATAAAGTTATTTTTCACTTTTTTAGTGTTTTTTTTGGAAGTCGGTTGTTTTTTTTTTGTAAAAAGTTTTTTATTTTTCACTTTTTAGTTGTGCTAACACCTCACACAAATTCGTATACCGCCCCACACAAATCCGTATATTATCTGCCATGTAAATAACAGTGACGGACTCAACTAAGATAATAATATCGTCTACATACGCAAAGTGGGAAAAATACGTGTGTTGGCCATACTTGCCATACCAACCATAAGATTGATTTAAATAAAACACAGTTTATTAAATATACGGTCTTGATGGACTTAGGTCTAGAAGGCTATGTCTATGTTCTACCAACTTGCCTGCTATTGGTCGGATGAAGATTCACAAAAAAACCGGCTAAGTGTGAGTCGAACTCGCTCACAAAGGCAACGTACAGGCGGCGATTTTCTCACGTATACCGTACACGAGATATTCCAAGTCATGGTCTACCCATGTACCAAAGGAGAATGGGCCCCTGCTTATGGGGTTCTGCCCTGAAGCCCAATAAAAATAAAATATATACCAATAGAAAGATCAGCTTTTCAAGGGGAACCTTTCCTACTAACGCGACTTTTGCCAATTGTTACTCAGTTCGGAGTAAATGACCTATTTCATCCAAATTCGGTCAACCGTTTTAGCGTGAGAGCGTATCAAACAGACAAAAACCTCACTTTCGCATTTAAGATATTAGTTAGGAAGTTAAGATTGTTCACACGGAGTCTATGCGGGAACATATCGTGTTCGAGAAATAGTTTTTCCCATATACCGTCCGTACGTGTCACCGAGGAGCCTGCGTGTCGAAACGATTTTATCGAATACGATACGCAGTGGCGCTTGTGTTCATGTTGTATCGTCCACACTAACAAATTTGTCTCTCGTATTCGAGACTCGGGTGCGTGCACGCTGTCCTTGAGACGTAGCTGCGAATCGAATGGAAATGGTCGTCGTGTGAACGACTGTATCGTATACGGTAAAACCGTATAAGAAACATGAATCAGACAAAAATCGCTGTGTGAACGTAACCTTACAATTCAACAGTGAATTCGAAGAGAAATTTTCATTTACTTTTGGCGCGTCTACGGGATACACCAAGAACGATGAAGTTGAGTAGTCGGTGTTCGCCGCTTTGTAGGTATTTTCCCATCTTCAAGATTTTCAGCTAGCGTTGAGGTAGCGTAACGACCGATACCACTTACAGTATTGACGGCTCGACAGGCTCACGCTCAGTAGCTGTGTGCTGCGGTGCAAGTTTGGGTTTGATTGTGTCACTTAATATTTGTGAATTAGTTTGCATGACTTCTGTAAGTCAAGACAATGCGAGCCCCGCCAAGAGCAGTCAATATACTGTAAGTGGTATCGGTCGTTAAGGTACCTCAACGTTAGCTGAACATCTTGAAAATAGGAAAATACCTACAAAGCGGTGAGCACCGACTGACTTGTGCAATGGAGAATTCTTTGTTAGCGAGGAAGCTTGTAAAAAACTCAAACGATACTAAGTAAAAGAACTACGCCGTTTTGTTATTTAAAGGGTTTCGTAAAGAAATATAAAGCTATTATAAGGTCTCTTATTATGGAATACGTTGAATGAGCGGTTCATTAGTTATTTTTAAATTAACTCGTTAGTCGTATGGATTTGTTAATTCTGCCTACTTTGAAGAACTTATAGTCGTTATGGGGTGTGTAGTAGGTAGGCAAAGTTATAAATCAAAGTCAATCTGTATGGGTACCTACGCAAGTTGTAATAAGCAACACACGTTACACAGTGGGTCAAGAGCCAGAAGGAGAACAAGGAACAAGGTGAGTAGAAGCGAACAAGGTGTCACGGAATTATGCGCAGCCGGGCGTTGTGTTATTTTAAAATAAAAAAGAATAATTCAGATAACTAGATCCATACATTCCGATTTAAAATTAACATATAAACAAAAACAAAAATAGTATAAAATAGGATACACAATTACACATTTAGAAAAAATTAAAATAAAATAAAAATTAACATTTATTTAGGTTCGAGGAAATAATTAAGTAAAGGAAAAACTAGTTATGACATTGTTGACAAAATTGACGTTGTTGACAAAATTGACATTGTTGACGTATCCCTGTTGCATTGTATTGTCGTAGTATTATAATATCTGTGGTATTGTATAGATATAATTTACTAGCTGATGCCTGCGGCATCGCCCGCGTGAATGTCGGTTATTATATGTATACTAAAACCTTCCTCGAGAATTACTCTATCCATTGGTGACAACAGCATGAAAATCGGTGCAGTAGTTTTTGAGTTTATCGCGAACAGGACGACAGACAGACGCGGCGGAGGACTTTGTTTTATAATATGTAAGGATTTATAGATTTATACGGTATGGTAGTGGTATGTACTCCACATACTTATCGATAATCAACAAGAGTACCTATATGCATCGTCAGCATTCTCATTATTTTGGAAACATTATTAATTATATATAGGTACACACGGCTACACATCAAGCTATACATTTCCAGTTTATGCTGATCTCGCAATGTATAGTATTTCCGTACAATGCGATATCAGCTTAAACTGGAAATATATAGCTTGATGTGTAGCCGTGTGTACACACGGCTACACATCAAGCTGTACATTTCCAGTTTATGCTGATCTCGCATTGTATTGGATTTCCGTACAATGCGAGGTCAGCCTATACTGGAAATGTACAGCTTGATGTGTAGCCGTGTGTACTTGACTAACATCCAGAAGTCCAAACTCAAGGTCTGCCAACGAGCAATGGAGCGCAGTATTACTAGGCGTTATATTAACGGATCGTGTTCGTAACACAATACTGCGTTCCAAAACAAAGATAGGTGACGTGGCTCAAAAGGCTGCCCAACTTAAATGGGACTGGGCAGGACATGTCTGCCGCATGCCGGACAAACTGTGGGCCCAAATAGCGCAGAACTGGTGCCCTGAGACAGTGAGACGGGGTCGCGGCAGACCACGTAGGAGATGGCGGGACGAGCTGCAGGCGTAGCATGGCGCTTTCTATCTCTACGAAGAATAGACATAGCTTTTTCTATACAAAGTGACAGTTCGTTTCTTCATTTTTGACATCCACCGTAGAAATCTTTCTACAATCTGTCATTTTGTCTTTCATTTCTAACAATCTTTGTCTACGTCTTTAGAGATGTAGACTATTTCGGAAGAAAGTTTCCTATCCTTACTGTCAAAATCACACTGACAACCGATAAATCCTATGATAAAACCAAGAATTCTGAGTCGAATTATGTAAAAGAGTGAGTTTCGTAAAAAGTGCAGTTGACTCTTTCTATTTTGCTGCCGTCTCGTACTGTCTACTGTCTACAGGAAACGTCATTTTTGTCTACTCTTCCGTCGACAAAACGGTGCTCATGCTATGCCTGCTGGATAGGTTCCATCAAAACTGGAAAGAGGACGCGCGGGCTCGCGAAAGATGGAAGGAGTGGAGGGAGGCCTTTGCCCAGGAGTGGGACAGCGTAGGCTAGGAAAAAAAAAATAGGTACTTAAGTAGGTATGCTACTTAAACCTCAAATCACGATAAAACCTCGGCTTAGTTACCTATGTAGGTATGTCTAAGTATCGAGAAAATCGTTTAGACGCTTTATTATAAGATGGCCGATTTTATGTAATTTTACTGTAACAAGAATATCTCGGTAAAATACAAAAAAAAGCTCTTATTGTGAGTAGGTAGGTACAGTAGATTAACCTTTCACCAAAGCAAAGTTGTGTTATTTTTATGTCTCACATAGGTTTTAATATTTAATTTAAATGCCTCGCTTGAGAAACGTTTGTTCTTGGCTTTTTTGTTTCTTCCATTTTTTAGCGCACCCCTAGCACTTCAGCAGGTGTTGACATCTTATTTCTCAACAATGGACTAACCACGATGGCGTTAATACTCGGCTCAATATCACGTTTTTGAAACAGTCTCGAAAAGAACAAAAAAAACCGACTTCCAGAAAAAAACAGTAAAAAAGTGAAAAATAACTTTAATTTCGGAAGTCGGTGTCTTTACCTTTCAATTTTCGTTTTTGCCACCGACTTCCGAAATTAAAGTGATTTTTCAATTTTTTAGTGTTTTTGTTTTTTTTTTATTTTTAACTTTTTAGCTGTGGTACCTCCCCCACACAAATTCGAATACCACTACCTGCTATGTAAATGACAGTGAAAGAGAAAAATAATGATATCGTCTGGATAAACAAGTGGGAAAAATACGTAATATTGAAGCTAACTCAAAATCTACGCAAGTTCAAAACAAAGCATGACCTACCAAACAAAAAAGAATCATCGAAATCGATTCATAATTGGCGGAGAAATCGCGTAAAAAACATACAGACGAATTGAGAACCTCCTCCTTTTTTGAAGAAGTCGGTTCAGTTTTTCATCTGAATGATTCTACAATACAAATTACTTTTGTGTTGTGCATAGGTATCATTTTGTGAAAATCCCGTAAATTACTGTTTTCTCTTGGAAAACTCTAGTACGTATACTGGTATACGTACTAGAGTACTATACAGTAAGAGAGATTTACTAAAGTTTTATACATAGTAAATAATATTTCAACTGTAACGGCTAGCCGGCCTTTTTAGTTTATTATAAGACTAGCGTTTGCACGCGGATTCGCCTGTGCCCTATGTGGAATCCAGGTTATAAACTATCTGTGTCTTCATCCAATTCCGTTCAGTCGTTTTTGGGCCAATCCGGAATACATCCCGACAAATTATGTTCCGTTACTCGAATCGGATTCGCGTAGCTGAACATGACGCGAGTCAGTACAATTGAACTACTGCGGTTTCGTTGCTATGATTTCGTGGCGGAGGTGTGCTATCGGCGTTAATGTACAGTTTGGACTTCGTTACTATTTTATTATATTTCATAAAAGCCTACCTTCTTCAATGGGTCCCCCCTATTTCATTTCGAAAGTTGATGGTTCGATGTTTATTATATCGAACACGGTGTGTCGATAATTCAGTTGTACGATTACCCGCATTTCCACTGAGATCAAACCTTAGTCAGAAACTGTCTAGGTTTATTTCGTACACGTGCTTCGTTTTGTTTCTTTGAGGACAAACCGCAAATTCGCATGAACGACTTGAAACAATTCAATTCTCAATTGTTCCGATTCTAAATGAGACAAAATTGAAGGAAAATATAGAACAGTACGGAAGATCATTGAGGAAGTCCTCAATGATCTTCCATACTGTTCTATTTTTTTTTCGTTACGTTCTTCTACCAAATATTGCGACCGAAAAGGTATAAAATATAATTATGATAACTGGTTGCCCGCGACTTTGTCAGCGATCCAGGATGAAAAATATCAAACTCAAACTCAAAGCATTTATTTCAAATAAACCAATCACAGGTACTTTTGAATTGTCAAGGGGTCCTATGTCCTTCTCCAGGTCAAGGGTTATCTATGTGCCAAATTTTATCCAAATCCGTTCAGAGCGTGAAAGCTTAACAACGAAATAAACAAACAAGCTCACTTTTACATTTATATTATTAGTTAGGATACCTGCCGCGGTAAAGTTATTAGCCACAGAGCATCAAGAGCATGGTGGTAGCGGGGCTGACTATCCAGGGTGCGCTGTTAAGGTGCCTATGTCTATATCGAAGTATCACCGTTCGTGATCAACTCTTTTCTTGATTGTCGCAAATGTAACACCATCCTCTCTGAGCGAGATGGAGGGTTGAATGTCAGATCTTTTGCCTTTTTTGGGGCTGGCTTTTTTTCAATATTCTGCGACTTCGGAAGAGGTTGATCAGAAGTCTGCCTTTGATTTTGCTTAAGATTGTCTTGTGCTCTTGTCACTGCACAGCTCTGACGCACTAGTCATCAGACTAGATGTCTGTTTTCCATCAAATTTAATAATACCTAATGCTCAATTTATCGATGATTATTTCATATCACACTAGGTATTTCCTTATATAAAAGGCTAGCTAAGATTCTGCGCAGTATGGACTCACTTTAACCAATGCTCATCGCATCGAAGAATAATCTTTAACATATAAATGACTGAATATTATGGCTGTCTTCCGGGCTGATTCAACGCTACTTTCATCCGAAAGCCACACCACCTATTTATTGGGGTCTTCCTGCATTTCATCGCCCAGTATCCAATCTCCCAGTTATCCAAGATTTATGTAGTTCATCATTACCTCATTTACATGACAATGGTGCACGTGGCTTCAAACAGTACCAAAAAACTTAAAGTCGGTCCCTCTTGAACTTTTGCTAAGGCGAATCGTAAATTCCTTAGTTTAATATGCAGCATTCATTTTGGCATATTGTTTTCTGAAAGTTTTGAAGACAACAGAAATTGTTCATCTTCAGAAGCACAATAACCCCGTTAACGTGAGTTAATTTACTTTGGAAAAGTTTTAGTAAAAAATTTGGAAACGGTGTTTTCTTGAGTATTAGTTAAAAAAAGGTAACATCATTTTTCTTGAGACAGGTAAGTACTTTATTTTTTTTTTGTTCTGGCTGTTACCCAAATTATGTTCGTAATATCATATTTTAGTTAGTTAGTTATAGGTAGGTACTTCGTAAATGTTATTAGAGAAGAAAGATCATTAGTGAATCGTGCAATATGGTCTGCACAGGTAGAGTTAGTACCTAATTGAGCGTACTGCCTAACCTGCGTGTTGCGGTTTGGTAAATTGTTGGTGGCAGATTCAACCCTTTGTACTTACCTACCTACTAGTGGCGTATCACCCGGCTTGGGTACTATTTGAGCTGGCCACTTGGTTTGGTTGATCAATGTGATAATTTGTCGTAAATGCGTGCACAATTTGTGTAGTTCTTTCCTCAAAAGACCATTTTCGACACAAATCTAAATGTTCGACACATGATCTGTCCAAGATTATATCTGGACTTTAAAAAGAGACCTCTGAGTTTGTTTCGGCCTTACTTCTCTGTTTCTGAGTAGTCAGATAGGAAATGCCGACCTCATCTAGTTTTAAAAATACGATTGACGTGTAAAAGTGTTTGTAGAAACCTACTTACAGAAATAAATAATTTATCATTTATCATTCTATATGTTATGTACTTCGAAGAACACCGCATAAGTAAATATAATTCTTTTCCACGAGTAAGAAACTTCTTCACGCATTAATGAGTTTTAGTAGTCCCTGGGACTCCTCAAGTGAGAGACCTCTAGCTATTTTTCTTGCTTATTATATGCTCAAGTTAAACGCTACTCCCAGCTCTGACCTCCTAGAAACTAATACGTGATTAACATACGAACTTACGTAACATTATGCATAAACTTTACGTCAACAAAGCATATTCTGAAGTATTAACATAATCCGTCTTCATTAAGAAGAGGTACGGTAAACTGTACAAAGTACCTACAATAAACCGTGTAAACATGCGTGTTAGCAAAATGTTTTCCTATATTACGTAGATTGGAAGGCATGTCGATTTTTCGTGGAATAGTCGTTTGTTTGAAAACGGTTTTGACCTATATTAAACGAGCCAGGAAAAAAAGGGTATCTTAGGGGTACGTAATATTTAAGGCCCTTACTTTTTCCAAAGCCAATCAGTGTGCTTGCAGTAGTAATTATAAAAATAATAGCAATGGTTAATAAGCTACCAAAATGAAGTGTTCCGAATGTCGCGTGTTTTACTAATCTGCTTAAGGACTTGGTTTAACTAAACTGGGCCATATACAAGAATTAAGTTAATAGGTAAAAGTTAAACAAAAATATTTTATAAGGCTTGCTACTGAAAAAGCGGCACGAAATCTGACAACGAGAAATGGTAGGTTCGTTTTGATGTATAGGTATTCGGAATTAAAAATATAATATATATTATTTGAGTATAATAAAACCCGAGTCTATACAGAGAATAATGAATGATAACGAAGTAATTTAATTTAATAGGTATTTGTAATAAAATAATAAAAGGGTTGTTTTATAAGGAAAGCGAAAGTTTTAATGGCCAGCGTCCGAAGTTCTCCAAAGTCAAACCATTGAACATCAACGTACGAAGTGAAGTCACAGCTCCTCTGCGTTTGACAACTTGTGTCTGCGAGCATAACATAAGGGAGACATGTGATGCTTTAATTAACATCAAAGATATAATATGTTTCACCTCACTAACCTCACATTACTAAACCATTCCGGTGAAACCATTTTTTGACAATCCAGTAGAAACCGTGTCGAGATAAAGATTATTGTCCTGAATTTTGCTTTTGAATATGAGCTATCAGCAAACTTGCCATAGGGATAGCCCTATGGCAAGTCTCACTGTTCTGTATTTTTAAGTGATGCGGTAATAGACAGGTTGACTGAAAAATTAAAACCTTTCTTTATATTTCTACTTCTGTAAAGATTTTACAATATTCTATTGATTAAATTATCTATTCTTCAAATTCAAATTCTAAATGCAGCCATACCTAGTTTCCTTTGTGTTTTTATAGTAGATACTGCAAATTCATAGCAATCCTATCAAGTTCTGAAATCGTAATCAAAGTCGCGCTCGTGTTTTTAGCAGATGGTATAAAACATGTCGGTCTCGTAGTTAGTAAACGAGCAATAAAACACGTTTCGTCACGTCAGAGCAATTTGTGTAGCTAAGATAATGCATATATTATGTATGGGGCGGCGACCACGTAATGCCGAGAGCCACCCTTCAATGTAGCTGATTCCACCCTCGGGACTGCCGAGAGGGTCTTTTGTGCTCAGAAGTATAATGTCGGGAAGAGTCATTATAGTTTCAGACTTCCCATACTACATCTACGACTACATTTCAGAAAAGTATTATGTACCTATTTAAGTACTTCTCCTTAACGTCAATAAATTACACCTATGACGTAACGATTTCCTGGTTGTACTCGACTGCGGCGAAGCCAAAAAGGAGTGTTATTAACATGGAGTTCCGGTATAAAAGTATTGGAAGAGACAGGTCTCATAGAGATCTCTTTTCATTCGTTACTAGCGTTTTGATACCAGAATTTTTGACGAGTATACGTGTAATACGTGTAAGTGCAGCAGAGACGTCGGGGCCTAGATGCCTAGGTAAGGTAATACAGGCGAATTACTTATTTCTAAAAATATGTGTCAGAATATTTAGAAATAAGTAATTCGTTTCCTCAAGTGATGACAGTGATTGTTTGACTTTCATAATGCTTGAAGAAATGTTATTAATTTATTATTTTGTTAAGTTGTATCGTTATATCAAAAGCTCCTAACATGTCCTTCCTACCTATTATAAATACAAAATATTGTAACTAACAAGAGGTATTTTCCATTTTCCTACTGCTTGATAAAGAAACCATGAGCAAAATAATCCAATTAAAATAAATAAGTACCTGCGTCTGTTTGTGAGGAATTAAAAGAACATCGGAATCAAATTCCTAATGTTAATTAAGTGTATAAAAATGTAATAATTATAAATAATTAAGCAACATTAAATATTTTTTTCGCGCAGTTAACCTTATTATTTCGGTCGTAATTTAGAATAGATTTCAAAATAATAATATAAATTGTTTTATCATGGTCGTATTACCTAACTCTTATCACAGTTATGACCTTGCGTATCGACTTGGCGGTGTTTCTATTAAATATCCCTACTTATGACATGTATGTTGTCTCTAATAACGATACATGCACATTACAATGAACATGCTAAGTCTTAGCATAAATCCTGCAGTTATAAGTAGGCTGTATTGCCTCCAGTCGCCGCACCCGTCCTCCGTCCGGTCTGTGCTTCCAGTTTGGTATTTATACATCCACGTTGTTTGGCTCGCAAGACGTCCTACTTTAACCTCATTAATTTTTCATCTTTTTCACGCGACTCGATACGAGGAAAAATATTCTTTGAAATTTCTAACGTGTGAGTGAACTAGAAAATAATGGATGAATATAACCTTATGATTTTCCGTTGATTTTCCGCTCTGCCAGGATTCAATGATAAATATATCCAATAGATTTTTATTCTCGCGTACTTCCCATCAAAAGGATCTCAACGAACGAAATCTACATATTTATTTTATCCTGTTTTTTAAACATACTTTTTGATATATGTATTTATTTCTCTTCGATAAAATTCAAATGGGTATAAAATAAAATATTAGATTCTTGGATGCTTCTAATAACAATACGTTATACGAGGATGCATAGCAGGGTCGGTTCGTCCCCTCTCACCCCTGGCATTATTAGTTACTGCAGATACTATTTGAAATTCCTTAGGGATCAGAGGGGCGTCGGTGAAATGAAAACTGGTCATGTGAAAATGCTTTCATTGCTTTTTACGCGTCGCCAGAGGTAATTTAGACGTTGCGGTGTTTTGTAGAGAACAGAGTCCAAGCGCTAGGGACTACTGGGAGGTGATTCTATTGCTCACGCTCTGCGGGAACCGAGGGCGATGTATTTTCTTTATTGATTCCACAACAAATTGCCGCTTGATATCGATCATTACACATTACATTATTTAGTAAAGTGCAGTAGGTACATAGAAAGTAAGTTGTATTTATTTACCTCTTGGGTGCTGTGCGTTCATAGTAGGCGAATGTAGGATAGCGGGTAAATTGATGGAAGTGGACAACTCTAGGTATATAGGGTAGGTATGTGAAGTTTAAGCATAATAATATGCGTTCTCGGATGGAGGTTTCATCCTCATGCAAGACGAAAACTCTATACCTGGCGTCGTTCACATTTACTCTTCACGTATTGAGACTTTATCTGAACCTTTTTGTCGAATTTAATACATTCTCTAATGAGCAAATGACTGAGAAGAATACGGAAAATGCCCAGAAAACGTAAGGATAAAAAAGATAATAAGCATAATCATAAGTTAAGCCAGTCAAACGTTGGATAATATCGTAGGAAGGCCGGAAGGCGCTCATGTGTTTACGTGGTGTCGGTAGTTGTAGCCCAACTGGGACAGGTGCTATCTATCGCTGCTCCCAGGGCATTACACACCTTCAGGATTTACGATTATTGTGTGGATTCCTCACGATATTTTCCTTCCTACCTAACGATAAAATAAGTAAACAAATCTACATAATATACGTATTTCTAAATAAGTTATATTATCAATAATCTGATAGAAAGGAATTCTTTACGATAAGGAAAATAAATTCATCGAGGCAGACGCGTTATTATGGAAAGTTTGCGAGTTTATGAATAAAGCTGAGTGAAAGATATGAATGAAAGGATATGGAAATGCGTTGACAGCTTGCGTGATTATAATTGTTGAAAATGTTTCACGGTTTTATCCTTCCCAGAAGGGTTTCTAACTTTTGGAAGTAAATTGATACTTATTACTTTGCCGCAGAATCTAGGGACTTCTTGAAACTCTCGCTTTTGATTAATTTTATTTTTAGACAAAACTAACAGGCGTATATTTTTAGACAAAACTAACTAGCTATGCGTCTGCAGGATATTTAGTTAGGTAAAGAGCAAAACTAATGGCGTTTAGTCTTGGCTCCCAACTCTCCCATGGGACCGTGATAGTGGCTCCCTTCACGTGGGTTCCATAAGAAGCGATTAAAGGATTATTATTTAAGGACTGCCAGGGGAGAGTGTGGTCCCCTGCTGAATCTTATTGAGTGTTGAAAAGGTAAAGGATTAAACTGATGGAGATTAGCTACAGCAATCATGTCGTTGTACTGTTAATTATCCGTTAGCAAAAAGCTGTTGATAACAATACATATAGTAGAATAATATTGTGTTTTAGGGGATTACTTGACTATTTGTTACCATGATTACCGAACTGTCAAGCATATAAACTTATTACAGTGACATTCCAGCACCTTCTCCAATAAATTAGCCACTCCGTTGCAGGAGGCACACTATTAAAGGTGGAGCAGATCGTTTGAGAGGCTATTAATAGTTATTTGAGAGGGACAGATTAGGTGTATCTATCTACCCTCCCATCACACAGTAAATTGAAACTGTAATATAAACTCATCAACGCGGTCTCAAAGCAGAAGAGAACAGCAAGCAGCAAGGAGAGCAGTGGTGGCCCAGTGGTAACGGCCGCGACTTACCGAGTTGTAGGTCGTAGGTTCGAACCCCGACAGGCGCTTTACTTTGTGTAAATAATTTCATCACCACTGCTCTCAAAACGGTGAAGGAAAACATCGTGAGGAAACCGGCATGTCTTAGAACCAAAAATTCGAAGACATATGACATATAACAACCCGCACTGGGCCCGCGTGGTGGATTACGGCCCACTCCCTCTCATAGAGAGGAGGCCTGTGTCCCAGCAGTGGGAACATTATAGGCTGATTATGTTATGTATGTACGCGGTCTCAAATACGGAGCCAACGGCAACATTGCGTCTGAGAAAATATCAGACATACAAACATGTGTATGAATAAATGTACGCAACGACATCAAGTGTAAAAAAAACAATTTCAGAGATCGTTCCAAAATAAACAATGGGTTCAAAAGAACCCCACAGCAAATCATTAGGGTGAAAAAACTGGGGGACCCCAAACCGACGCGTGCACGAACAAGATGAGCAGCCAAAATTTTATTTCATCCCCTTTTTGATAAACAATACACTTACGCAAACATTATGTATGTCGATATTGTTTTAGGGTCTATCTCGTGGTTACGAAAAAAGGCATCATTGAGTAATGTCTATTATTTTAAATGCCATTCTGTGGTAAAAGCGGCAAAACGTAGATAACAATTATGGTGGTCCACGCAATTTCCCCCACGTGTCTACGCCACTCGCATTCGACTCGGTTGTCAACTCGCACGCACTAAAAGACAGTAGCTCGTACGCTCAGGTGCAATCCAGATGCGTTCAGCTCGAAGTATTTCACCGTAAAGTATTTTTGTAACCACTTTTATTGTGGTGTGAACTATGATCAGTCGTGTATTTTCGTCGTCGCGACAAAAATTGCATGGGACATGATACGTCTGACGATCCAGGCAGGCCCACGAGACATGCGAGTACAGAGGTGCAGTAGCTGTCTACTGTTACGCAGTAGCTCGCACTCGTCAGACCAGATGAGGCGACTCGAGCTACTGTCATGCCAGTACAAAGTGGCAGTACCTGTCTACTATTAATGCCAGAAGCTCGTACCGTGTAACCAGGCCTTAAGAGTAAGTGTATCGAGTGGGATTTGCTTCACGCTTATCTGAGTATGAAAGAATAACAGAAATAATATGTCAGTTGGTTATTTTCCCGCGTATATTTCATAAAGAATATTCCCGAGTTTTAGGAAAACGAGTTGAAACAAGATTGCCAAAGTAGTAGAAAATAATTCGATTTACACTTCAATTCTTGACTTCTAAGAAAATGGTGATTGACATGCTATACTTACCTATTGTTAAAGGACACTATTGTTTTCATCAACAAAATAATGTACTAGTTGAAGACAGAAGGTAATTGAATGTCTTTGTCTCCGGCTCCAAAGCGTATTGGAACTAGAAACCTCTTTTGAGATTCAGTCATCTGATTTAGCTGAAAGATTTCATTTAACAGTAGCCAAGATTAATTCTGTTTGCCTTGCATTGCATTATTCAAAGAATTAACAATATCGAACTAAATGGCTACACATTTATTTTTTATTTTTTAAGGTTTCATAAAAAGGGTGTCAAGATGTGCACGCACTTATGAAAATGTGTCATAAAAGTCCATTACTATTATTAGGTATTCCGCCCTACTATGCTTGCCTTTTCACCGGGTGTGAAACATAATTTATAAATTAAATTATATTTATATATATTTTTTTTGTATCATAAAGTGGTTAGTTTGTTTTTTTGTATGTAGAAGGTAATCTCCGAAACTGCCAGTCGGATTTGAATACATCTTTTTGCATTGGTTAGCCCAATTCTTGAGGAAGGTTATAGGCTATGTACGATCAGGCTACGACCCTTAGGAGCCGAACAAAAAGATAAAAACCGGCCAAGTGCGTGTCGGACCACGCACAATAAAGAATTCCGTATTTGGTTATATATATACTACTGCCGTGATTTTTTTCACATATCCAAAACCAACCATTTAGCTGGCAACAGGGGGGGAAGCACACTTGACTCAAACAAAAATTTGCAATTTTTTTAATTTTATTCCGCAGCCCGCCGCGCACGCCTTCCACCTCCGGAATCGTCGCTCAGCTCCGCCTAGCCGCCGCCGGAACCTAGCCCCATCGTGAGTGCTGTAATACCGGCCGTGGCAGTTGCGTCGAGCTCGAGCGACGAATATTTTTCCCCGCCGACGTCACCAACACCCGTACGTCGGCAGGGGAGAGGCCGGCCACCGAGGAGCTTGGGACTTAGGGGCCAACCGGCCCCGAGCCGGGTCCCCGCTGCCGGTGGTTGTGTGCAGCGCATGAGATGGACTCAGTCTATGAACGAGAACGTCATGCGCGCATACTACGAGTCTACAGAGGGGGGAACTAACCTCACTGCATACCGCGATAGGATGCTGTCTCTGTTCCAGGAACTAGAACCAACCGTCAACGTCTCGGCCCAACGACTGTCGGATCAGGTGCGGGTCATCCAACGCAACCACAGGTTGGACGATGCTGCACTTGATAGGCTGCGCTCAGAGGTACTGAGCAACCGTATCGTCTCGACTCCGGCACAAACCGCGGCACAACCGTCAATTCCTGACCCAATCCCGCCGCGGTCCAATCATGTTGAAGAAGAGAATGATAGGGTTGTCACAGTAAGTAGCCAGTGCAACGCCCGATTGAGGAGCGCTCTGGAGGATGCGTTTCGCGATTATAGGCACACCCCGACCGAATTTAGACCCCGACTACCACGCTTACCTATGCAGAAGAAAAATAGGGCGCTGGTGTGTGCCTTGGACTCGCAGCTTAAAAACTTTTTGAGAGCAGCGAGGATCTCGTTGATACACACTCGATCCTGTATTGCGCGGCTGTTGCGGCATGTCGTTTAGCTAACGTCAAGTTCCCAAACTGTGACAGAGCTACTCGACCAAAACCAGCCGTACCAGCCTGGCAATGCAGGATCGAGCGCCGTATCGATGGGGCCAGGGTACTCATCGGCAAACTATACAGCTTCAGGGAGGGCAATACACGACCACGAGTGATGCGCTTTGTGAGACGGGCATTCTCGGGGAGAGGAATCAGTCCTCCAGAATACATGTCCCGTGTCACAGAGCGTATCGACTTCCTGAAGCAAAAAGTCTGTGCATGGGCGAACCGAATTCGGCGGTATAAGCGGCGGGTTGACCGATACACGCAGAATTGCATGTTCCAGAGCGATGAGAGGTGGGTATATAGAGCTTGGGAGCTGAACATAATGTGGCGGACGTGTGCCGCCCGGATGATGCCACCACGAGCGCATTCTGGGGCAGCATATGGTCGGTGCCCGTCTGTCACGCTGAGGCTGACTGGATACAGGATGTCGAACGAGTGTATGAAACTATACCAGAAATGGAAGCTGTATTAATCTCTCCACAAGACGTAGCCACAGCAGTCCGTCCGTTACCGAATTGGAAATCACCGGGACCGGCCGGACTGCACAACTTCTGGTTAAAATGGCTGATTAGTTCACACACTCGCCTGGCATCTCAATTCCAGTCATCCTTAGAGTCTGGGTCGCTACCGCAGTTTCTAACAACAGGCGTTACCCACCTGCTCCATAAGTCAGGTAGTCCCGCGGAGCCGAAGAACTATAGACCGATCACATGTTTGTCGACGGTCTATAAACTTCTTACATCCATTTTCAGAGTGAAAATAAACACACACATTGACAACAATTCAATAATGTCCGCCTCTCAAAATGGATGTAGGAACGGGTCCCGCGGCACTAAGGAGCTACTCCTCATCGATATGGCCATAAGCCAACAGGTTCGTCGATCCCGTAAGGACCTCTCGACATGCTGGATAGACTATAAGAAGGCCTACGACTCGGTGCCACATACGTGGCTCATGAGGGTGCTGAAGTTGTACAAGATTGATGCTTGAACTCTACGCACCTTCCTTGAGTCGTGTATGGGGCAATGGAGGACAGTTCTTCGCTACCCGGGGTGTCGACAGATCCAAGGGAATGATGAACCTGTACGGATTAAACGGGGAATATTTCAGGGCGACAGTTTGAGTCCGCTTTGGTTCTGCTTGGCCCTGAACCCTCTAAGCAAACTGCTAGAGGATTCAGGTCTAGGCTATCGGTTGAGGAGAGGTGGTCAGGTCATATCTCAACTCCTCTACATGGATGATCTGAAACTCTTTGCCCCAGGGGTAGGACAATTCCATACATTGGCAGATATGGGGTAATTTTTTTCAAAATGTGACATCTGTTTTCGCCATCCTAAACAATTAGTTACTTTATGTCACTGCAGATGGCGACACCATCGATACAAATATAAATTGTGACAAAAACAAAATTAAATAAATATTAATTTCAACTACTAATCATTTTATTAACACGTATTATAATTATTTGCAAATATTGGTGTAGATTACAAGCCGCGTAATAATTACGATAGCAACACAGCGAATTATTGATTGTCAAATTGTCAGGTCACAACAAATATGGCGACTGCTCCTTGCGTGTGCGCTTGTTTATAGTTTTCGTCCCATATTTTTGTGCTTTTCTTCGTGAAATTAATCCACCTATCCGTGTTGAGTTGAGTCCTCTCCTCCGTAGTGAAGTGAAAGAATTTTCCGAAGTTATTGTGTGAGTTGAGCTTTTAGTTCCTCCGCCATTCTAGTGCAATCGTTTTTTAGCATAAATAAATAAGTAGTTAAAAAAAAAAAAGACAAGTTGTTTTTCTATGTATCCACTGTGTACCTTTTGAAATTGATGCTTCCTTACTAATTTGCTTGTTTTTAATTTGATAAAGTTTGACTATGATTTTTTAATAAAGAGAAAATTTAAATTAAGTAAAACTTTGTCATATTGAAAACAAGCAAATTAGTAAGGAAGCTAAAGTATAGGCACTATTGCATAGTAGCACCTATAGCTAGCTATAGCTATACATATCATAAGTTTGTGGATGGCGATAATAGATGGCGCTATTTATCCGATCAATTGACATTAGCGGTCTTCAATAAATTCTGCGAGGGGGCTCTCTATCAGGGCCGCAGCTACCCTACAACCCGATTCCTATCGGCTTCCCTTCTGAACTTCGGAACAAAACCACTCTATCCTCATTGAAAACTAACACAGTCAGTAGTGTTTAAAATGCCTGTTCAATAATCACAATAGAGGTAGATATTTAATACACCATAAAACTAAAACTATACAAAACGCCCACATTCAATGTTTTGTCATTGTTATCTCCCGACCGCAAAAAAATTTGTTCTAAAATAACTCGGCGGTGCGGGCGGCTTGTCGTTGATTCAAAAATCAAGGCGTCATGACGTCACTTCGGTCACGTGACACCCCAGTTTCATACGGCTCCAGTAACCCGGCCGACAGCGAGTTATACCTACAAACAGTGATCGAAAATTGCTTGCGCGTGAACGAGATGGAGAGATATCGGTTCGGTAGTTTTCGTTGATTTTCGTAATGCGTTCGGCTCGGAGTTCGGACAGGAGACAGGACACGAGCCTCGTGTAGTGTCCTCGTGTCACGAGGACACTATTAGACGCTAGACATTGTGTGATTGCATGGTTGTGTTTGACGTAATCGCATTATTCATCATTTTATTTTGTTTACACTTGCAGTTAATTCACATTTTGTTGGTATTATTCATTGAAATCATTAGTTTATCAGTACGAGAATCGTAGTAGTAGTATTAGATTGTTGGTATAAAACAGTGAATAAAGTGTTTTGACTTTAGTGAAAGTGTACGTTGTAATTATGTATTTGGGGTAAGTAGATAGTTAATAAGTTGAAATTTCTTAATAGATTTGAAAAGTTATTAGTACGATCAGTAGGATTAGGATGGCGGCAATATTTCGTCAAGGACTTTCTAATTAACTACAATGTCTTTTGCCCCGCGTGCGGGCCGTCTGGTAGCTTAGTGGTAGCCTATAAATTGTTGTTTAGGATTATTTTCTTTGTGAGGAAACATGCTTTCCAAGGTTAAGTTTTGAAAATAAGAAATACATAATTACGTTAGGCCGTGCTTGCTCAGATGTAAGTATAAATTACAAACGACGTGATGGTTTTTTCAAACATTCTAATGTTTCCCTTTACGATAAATATGAATGGCTGACTGGCAGTTGTAAATAAAATAAAATGTATTGTTTACCTTGTTTACTTTTCTCAGATTCTAGTAGTTCATGTAATAAAGGGGTTTTTACATTCATAATCTGACGATTTTTCGCTAATTCGTTCGAAGCTCTACACCCGCGTGGCCAATTCCCTCTAGTGACCGTGAGCGAAAACTCTGAATTGTAAAATGCCACTCCCTAAAAATTTCTCGTTAAACGCGCCCTCTGTTTAATTATTTTGTGAATTTTTCTAATGGAGATATCTCGTTCTTGTACTGCCAAAATGCATTGCATTTCTGATATTTTCGTTAGATGGCGTTGCGCTAGAGCGTAGGAGCTTAGTAAAATGTTTGAGCGTGCGTGGTTTGAAAGCGGGCTTTTTGAATGTGAGTTTATAAATAAGTTTGAGAAAAGTAGATCGAAATAGGAATTTAATTAAACGGTCTAATGACACCGTTCTTTTGTTAGGTAAACAAACAAGAAGTAGATTTTCGCGGCCATAAGGTCCGAAGTGACATCATAACAAGTATTATTAACCGGGTTTTTCAAAAAGGAGGAGGTTCTCAATTCGTCAGTATATATATATATATAGATTTTTTTTTTTTTTTTTGCTCCGGTTTCCCACACCCGAGAAATCACCCTTTGCCTTTGCTCTCTATACCCTATATATTACTTTACTCTATGCTTTGCCCCCAACGAATTGCGACTGATGGAGCTACTGAAGGTAACTGAAACCTTCAGTAACACCATCAGGATGGAATTTGGTGTGGACAAATTTGTAGTCATGCATGTAAAGCGAGGGGAGATTATGGAATCAGAGGGAATTCAAGTCTCGGATTCCATATACCTCAGGTCCCTCTCCTCATCCGAAAGCTATAAGTATTTGGGTATGTCGGAAGCGTTAGGCATCAACGTTGCTGACATGAAGCAATCGTTGAAGGAGCGCTTCTTTGGTCGCCTGAAAAAAGTATTAATTAGTCTTCTTTCAGGCGGAAACAAGGTGCGTGCCTTCAACGGTTGGGTCATGCCGGTTCTGATGTACTCTTTCGGCATACTCAAATGGACTCAGACCGAACTCGACGCCCTGGATAGGAGGGTTCGTACACTGTTGACCGCAAACCGGATGCATCACCCACGATCATCGGTGATGAGATTGTATATCCCACGGAAGTGCGGGGGTCGAGGCTTTTTAAATGCGAAAACCCTCCACAATCGCGAGGTGTGCAATCTCAGAGAATATTTTTTTTAAGCCGAAGTGGGTATGCACCGCGTTGTGGTGGCAGTGGACAAAGGACTCACCCCGCTCTCCATGGCTAAAGAGAACTGGCGCAAACCTGTAGTGCTTACTACGGAAGAACGCAAGGAGGTATGGCAACGCAAGGAGCTTCACGGGCGCTTCTATCGGGCTCTTCATGAGCCCGGTGTAGATTTCTTAGCATCCGTATCCTGGCTACGTTTTGGTGACCTTTTCGGGGAAACTGAAGGTTTTGTCTGTGCAATTATGGACGAAGTTATCTTGACGAATAACTACCGGAGACATATTATGAAGGACGGGACGGTTGACGTGTGTCGGGCATGCCACCGTCCGGGTGAGTCCATCAGATATATTATCTCTGGTTGTTCTCGTCTAGCTAACGGCGAGTACTTGCACAGGCATAATCAAGTGGCCAGGATTATTCACCAGCAACTTGCGTTGAAATATAAACTTGTGGACTCTGAGGTACCGTACTACAAGTATGTGCCCGACCCAGTTCATGTCACGTTGTACTGGGATCGGTCTATCATTACTGACAGGACTATTGTTGCCAATAAACCTGATATCGTAGTGATAGACCGATTAGCGCGCCGCGCAATGATAGTCGATGTTACCATCCCACATGACGTGAACCTCGTGAAAGCTGAGAAAGAGAAACAAATAAAATATCTCGACTTAGCACACGAGGTTGTCGACATGTGGAATGTGAGCTTGGCTATCATTGTGCCGATTGTCGTAACGGCCAATGGCCTGATAGCCGAAAACCTCGAACAACATCTCTCGAGGCTCTCGTTAGGCGTTTGGAACAAGGGCCTGATTCAGAAGGCAGTACTCGTGGATACGGCTCGCATTGTGAGGAGGTTCCCTGTCTCTGCAGCTCTAACCACCGGTAGCTTGGACCCTGCTCCCGACACCGGCGGATATCTATTTTTTACCCGACTACGGCGAATAAAAAAGGAGGGTTATGATTTTGACCGGTATGTATGTATGTATGTATGTATGTATGTTCATCTGTTCGCTCCTATCTTCCAAACCACTTATCGCAATTTGACAAATGAGGTATCGTTAGAAGCGTCGTGATTGTCCGCTGGTTATAGGCTATGTGAAGTCACATTAAATTAAAAATGGCGCCCTCTAGAGGACATAAAGTGAGGAACTTAAAAAAAAAAATGGTTTAATCGTACCATGTTGGGTATCAAATGAAAGGGCTTAATGAGCACATTTCAAAAATATATATATTATAACCCGAAAAGAATTAAAAAAAAAATCAAGTTACAAAAACTAAAACCCAATTTTTATATTTTTATTTGAATTTAAGAAATATTTAAAAATGTAATTAGATAAGAAAATAAATAAATAAACGGAAATAATAATAAAACGAATTTGAAAACAAGCTATCCGATGTTTAAAAAAAGACTTACTTCACATAATTCTTAGTTTCATAGATCTGCTCGACGTCCGTATGTCACTGCAGGGATCCAGCAGAATATCAGCGTCAGATATATTTGCCTGACACATGCTGAGTTGGACTCCCATTTGGTGCAACGTTGAGACGCACACCGCACTTTGTATGTTTCGTTTTTTTTTTTTTTTTAAAGTGTGTCAAAGACAATATTGTCATCACCGTGTCTAGTTTTCTTTTAATGTTTCAATTTTTTTTTTTTGTATATTGGCACCCAGCTGTTTATTAATGTACCTAATTAGTTATAATTTAACCGTGTTTTTGTATGTTCTGCTGTCTTTTGTGTGCACCAAATAAACGTTTTATCTATCTATCTATCTACTTAAAGCCTTTGTAGTACCTACGTGAATTCCTGGCTTACCTACAAACAAACAAAACTTTTCTTTGTACTATACTTCGTATTTATTATTATACTCCTGAATATTTTTGATTGTTTTACTGTTTTTGTGGAAAGTAAGAATAATATTAGTGTACATCCAAGGTGTTTGGTACTTGGTTAGAAATTAATGCTCTCGATAAACAATGTTAACTAATCACAAAGAGAATGTAATGAAATTACCGACATCATTATTTTCATATTCTAAATCCTATAAAATCCCTCTTCATCATCTTATTATTTTGATACTTAATCACACCCTTGATGAAAGTGAATATTGTATTCGTACTGTAAGGTGTCCACAATCCAAAAATGGTATCTAACTGCCCAAAATGATGACAGTTACTCCGACTTCCAAGTTTGGTTTATCTGCACTAATACATTATTCAGATGCAATCCCCTCTCAATTATGACATTTGATGCGTGGGGTCGGCTGGAGGAACAGCAGTTGCATAAATTTAGTCAATTTGACACGGATTGGTAGGAGACGAGTGTGGGGGGCTGGTAAATACGGCGCGTGGTTCATTTGGAAAGGTATGAGACTATATGCAACAGAGAGCAATTTATTAAAATCGCTAATTGGACCCCGAGCGCGGGGCAGCGCGTTCACTTGACACTGACAGACAAGTTTGAAATGAAACGAAAACGTGTTCAATAAATGTGTTGAGTGTGTTCACGAGTGACAATATTTCTGAAGTTCAGGTGCTGTCGTATTGCTCGCTACCGCTCGACTGTCGATTGGCCTTCTATCTTAGGCCGATAACAATTAAAATTCTATTGTGTCTCGTTAATGACATTGGAGGTTTATTATAATTGGAGTTGTATATTCTCACATAATTCCCGGAATTAAAAAGAACACGTAGGTATTATTTTCTTGAACTTTAGTACGATTTATCCCAGAATAGAAACGAAATCCGGATTAATTCGGAACCTTTGAGCTAATCTACGGATATTAAAATTTTATATAACCTTTTTACATTGACTTATCCCCAAAACATATGAGAAGTCACGAGCGAAACCATTTAATATTCGATCTACGAGACAAAGTCTCGGTCACAACACTACTGAACTAACACGAGTTTTGTCTGGGCATGATCATTGTGACTTCCGGGTGACATCCGATTGGGGCATTCGATTAGGAAGAGGCCACATGAGCGTAATCATAGTGGTTCCGCACAACAGACCCGCACTATTGAGTCACCAGTCACGCCTCGCCTTATTGACCAATCATTGTGTAACGGCCACGCTTGTAAACCTAGAAGATAGATAGATGGGCTGCTGTACATCCTCAATTCCGGGTTCAGTTTCCTTGTGCCATTGTGAGCGAGCCTTTTCCCTATTACACCATTCCGGAGCTTAGTATTATTAGAACTATTCCAGAAGACCCAATGCCCAGGAAATCAAACATGAGGAGTTGCCAGCTTTTTTCGCGACAAGATTACAGTTAATCAAATCATTCGTCATAGGACAATCGTCGCACTATTTCAGTAAGAAGATAGCTTGAAGTATGGGGAACCAACCCCGCCCACGACTATCTTTTTTCAATTTACCAGGAACAATTCCAAACTCAACTGAAATTGCGAAGCAAAAAGGCCAAATAACGGTTTAGCCTCAAGCTCGGAAGTGCCCTCCACCAGACGCAGTTATGAGGCGGAAAAGGCCGTATAAGAGGAATTGTAGTATTTCCGTACTACAGGCTCGTTCCGAGCTTATCCAAGACCACTTGACTTATCATTGTGTGCCATCCGTATCAATCGACGGGCTATTGAAAGCTGTAACGGGCCTCATTAGCCTCATCATATTACGTAGAAGGGGCCGCCGGATAGCAGAGCTTTGCATAAAGTATTCCTAGTTGGGCGTAATCCTTGTTTTTGTAAGAGCGGCCGAGATGGAATATTCGGAAAAGTATTATGAGGAAAGTAGCTTTTATGCAAATCTGCCGCATTTGCAGTACGGTAATTATGGTCTTACGAAAATCGTTTATTTATTTTTATGTGTTTTGAATCCTTATATTTGTTCTCGTACCTACTACTTTATAGGATTTTATGTGTGAGTAGGTAAGAGTCACATTATTTAAACATGCCAAGTGCGTATAAAACCTCTCGAGAAGTAAGGTTCCGCAGTAATATGGTATAAAAAAAACATGCACATTAGTCCATTTTATGGAAAACTTCAAGAGTGGCTTCAGAACTCCCAAAAAGTACAATACGGAACCATGCAGAACCCGTATCGATTGTCGACGAACATTGTATAAATCCATCAATGGTGTATCAGGCACAAAGGCCGCAATTGTGACATATTGCTACTCGTTCCAATTACCAGCCCTGCCCAAGGTTTTATTTAATTCCCAGATCATGTCGCGGCAACACGATACGCGTATCAAAGGACGCATTATGAAGTAACATAAGAGTCAAGAATATCATTATATTACGATATTGGCATACAATATTTATTACTCACACGATACAGCGATCAAGTCACGAATGAATATAGAAATACGTAGTTATCGCATTCACATGTGGCTGATATCACAATGATGGATCCACAGGATGCTACTGGTCGCGATCATATCCGCAACTCATTTGCAATGCATTTCCATCTATTGAACTCTCGAGTGGTGACTTTCCAATTATTGTTGTCGATCAAACACAACTTGTTATTAAACGAATCAGCTGCTTCTTTGTAGGTATAATTATGTTTGCGTTTCTGTTTTTTTTCTACAGCAACAATATGTATTATTCAAGGCCTTGTCACAACTCAATCACTTCATCTCTGCACTCTCAGACAATTTCTAATTTACGAAAGGCCAAACTCACCACAATCCTTTTTGGTTATGCCGCAGTTGGGCAAATAACGTCCCCTGTAATCGTCGTAATTGCGCAACCAAGCAGCCACCCTCCCTCGAAATATAACTATTAAGCTTTTATTAAGCTCACGGACCCAGCAAAGGGATACTCATAATTTAATTACGACCCTCAAAATAAGTTATTTCAAGTCTGCAGGAATTGCCTCGCTGGTTATTTGGTTGTTTGGTTGAGAAGTCAAAAGCTTGGCTTTGTTAGAAAACTATTTTTTGTAATTAACACCCAATTAGTTTTACTATGCAACTTTGGAACTGCTTGGAATTCATATCGAAATTTTAACTAGAAAGTAGATTTTAATTTAAGTTTAAGCTTAACTTCAACATGACGGGTCTCTCTGAGCTGAAAAGCTTTCACTATATTGTAACGCAGAATAGTTTCGAAGATGTTTTGTTTTAATAATGTCTCTATTGGATTTCTTGAAGCCGCATCGCAAACTGAAATTAAAACTTACAAACTGTTAAAACTTCTGCGTTAAGTTCTCCGAAAGAAAAAACAGCGTTTTCCGGCGACTTCGTCTGCCTTAAGTAGTTTATTTTACTGCTTCATTGTAAAAGTAAGTCCAAACTTTTTAAGTAGCAATTTGCGAGAAGTAGGATGCATTTTAATAAACTTACTGAAATAAATAAACAATCAAATATGTTTTACAAGCATCCAAAGCTATATTTATTATGCATGAGGAATACTAATTAATGAAAGCAAATGGGTTACTGGTAACTGGCCACCGAAGTCAACGAATAACGCTTCCCGAGGGAAAACCGTCGCGTTGCAGACCTTGTTAAATTGATCAGGTTGCCCACAAAATGCCGGAACCCGTCAACGCCTTCACACCTAAGTAGTTAGTGACTCTCCATGTAAATTACGAAGTCAGTCGGGATTTTGCATATTATGGCTACAATTCTGTTCTGTGATAATTTAAACGTGACACAAAGCAAGAAGGGACCCTGTTACACGTGTAAAGATTGACCGTCACAAACTCGTAGTATGTAAAACAGGTAATGCACCATTTGCACGATTTTTGGGAACGGAAAAACGTTTGTAATGCTGTGTTTCTTTTGGATTTAGTACCTACTTAATTTTAAAAGTAGCTTTGCCGCGAAAGAAAGTCAAAAGACAAGACGCCTAAAGCTGCACAGCTATTCTTATATTTCTAGCTACGGTAAAGATTCGTTGGAAACTCGAAACTTACAGTTAACCGGTTTTTATTTTTCAAGGAGGTCTCTTCTGTTTGGCGTGGCAAGAGCTCGACTCATTAAAACCGAGTGCCCAATTTATTTTATTTTTAGTGTGAATTTTCATATATATCGCGTACATTTTAATTTATGGCTCAAAAATATTGCTAGTAACTTTTACACGCAAATAGAATTCTACACTTCCACTTCACGTGCCTATCAAACAATTTTCTCCGAAATCCCAATTGAAGAACTTCCCTAAATAGGCAAAAAAAAAACTGAAAACTTTCCAAAAATAAAACTGAATACCTCTAGACACAGAAAGAAAGGGCATTTGAAATTGTTATCGCTAGTTCAAATAGATTTCATTGTATATTCAACAGAAGCCATGTTGACGCACAAACAAACCAGCTTATTTTCATATACGCCAGACTAGTAGGTAAAGAGAAATGTTATTAGGGATAACAGGAGTCCGGCGAGACCCTTTAGACGGGGTAGACAATAACCGTTTCCTCTTCAATATTGCTCTATCTATAGGAACCTGGCGACTCGCGACGCTGACAGGGATTTATATAACACACTTTTCGCCTGTAAATATCATTACAACTTTTAAACGAATGTAGTCGTTGCTTGTAGTGAAGTCTAATCCAAAATACTATTTCGTAATTATTTGAGAAAATGTTAGTAAATCATGGAACTTCCCTTAATGTTTATTTCTACATGTAAGTTGTTAGATTCGGCCAAAAGGAATTCGGTTATTGCGATGTTCTTTGCCAACCTATTTCTCACGACATTATTCAATACTTACTCATTTTTACTACATATGGCTTCAAGATGTCGTACGCTTGAGGTTTCTTTGACCTCTCCAGACGAAAAATAGAAACTTTACATGTTTCAAACATAAAACAAACTATAGTGCTACACAGGCAATTAAAATGAGCTGAAAACACTCACTCTTCCTCCTCTCTCTCCCTCGGCTCAGATTTTACATAACATTTGTTTATATCTGTTAAGTGGATCTGCTTTTGCGTCTGCAAAAGCAAATCCACTCCAACGACATATTCCAATTTATATTAAATTTGAAAAAGTTGATTTAACAGGTTTGAGAATATAATAAAGCTCAGCGAATATACATTATTTTTGATAATACAAGTAGTAATCACAGAGCGATTTATGTATCAATAACTAATAGAATAAGAATAAAATTGAATCTTACTTATTTCTATAATACATGGGAATCTTGGGTAGGTACATCTGCGACGGAACGGGGAAAAATCGAACGCGATATCTGAATTATAGATATGTTGCATTTTATGTCGACCACTACTAGCCCGCGGCATGCGGCATCGGGCCTGTCACCGAAACGCATTTCACTTTTCCAGCCCTTTGGAGTCGAATTTCAAAAATTGTTTCTTAATTATTGCAAGAGACGCGAGAAGCATTGTTTGTTGCGCACGAGAAGGATTGTTTGTTTTAAGCTCAATTCGATGATACGCACGAGTTTCATGTTACTTCTTTCAAAAGAATTTCTAACTCACAGAATATTTTTATTCGATTAAAATTACCATCAGAGTTAAAGATACAAGGAAGACCTTGTATCTTTAAGACTATTATTATTATCCAGTATATAGTATTACCCAGTTATTGGGTTGTGGAGGTCAGATAGTCGCTCCATGTAAAATACTGGTATTCAGCTGCATCCAGTTAGACTGGAAGCCGACCCCAACATACTTGGGAAAAGGCTAGGCAGATTGAAACAAACTCACTTTCGTATTTATAATATTAGTTAAGAGTTAGGATTAGGATTCAAGCGCATGCTACTAGACAGATTGGTGTTTTATGATTATTTAAAAAAAGGTTGATATTTACTTTAACCTTGTGGCCTGGGAACCTCTGATCTAAAATGAGAAAGACAATTTCCACTCTCTGATCACTGATTTTCTGTGACATGACGTACGTCAGGTACGGCCAAAACCCACGGTCAATCAACTAAATATTGAGCTTCATAAAAGTGGGGGCTAGCTCACATAAAAACTGCGTCCCCACATATGAATATATTCCCCTCAAATCCACCACGATGAATGATATATTACGTAAAATTATTTATCTTTCTGTACACGACTTCCGCTTCTTTTTTCGTTAGCTATGACAAAAGGTTCATCTCGTCCTCAGACCAATTGGTCTGAGATCTCGTCATGCGCGTGTCTGCAACATTTTGTCATGAAAATCGTGTTATATCCTGAAGTTTCATCTGTAACGTAGCGTGAAGAAAATAAATAGAATTCCAATTTCGTGACATTCGAAAACTGTCGTTATGCAGATAAAAGTATCTTGTTACTCTCCGACTGGCCGAATTATTAAAGACTTGTTGCCAAAATAGCTTTGAGCTCACTAATAGCTTTTAACCAAACTAAGAACACAAATGTATTTGGTTTCATAACAAAAAGTGTGATTTTGTGAATGATGGTCTACCAGGTAACTGAAGGTTTTGGAAAAATATCAACTGATAAATTGGTAGGTACCTATATTATAAATGCAAGTACAATAACCACGAAATACAAACGCACATCCATTAGGTACAATAGAGCACACTGAATAAATAATATCGACCACTAAAACTAGTTCAATGCAAACAATAAATTATTTGAAATATTGGAACAATTTATCATTCAGTTCAACTTAATTCGATATATGTGATCATAATAAAATTCTCGGAGCTGAAGTACAGGCTACAAGCATCTTTGTTTATTTCACTGTGTAAAGACGTAGCAATTCACAGCACACCTAACCGGGAATTCTTTGTTGCTGAAAAATGCTTTCATTTGATTTATCGAGCTTCTTTGTACAGTCACGGACTTTAATTGATGAGCCACCTGGTACTGTTCGCATTTTAGCCGTGTAATGCAAATCGGGTTTATTCGGTTCCCGACACGCAAAGTCATATGTCTTCGTATTAGAAGAAGAAAATTATATTTCATATCTTTACCGGTTGGCTAACCTGAGAGCAGAACTACAAACTTGACAGCAGTGACTACTCAAAGTCAACCAATTGCAGGTCTAGCAACAGTAACCTAGCAACGATAAACAATTGTTGCTAGGTTACTGCTGCATAGTAACGTTAGCGTACGGAGAAATTCTCTGCCATCGATATTTCAACTGTCACTGTCTTCAGTTAAGTTTTCAGAATTATTGAGTTAATGAGCTATGATTCAAAGGAGGTCAGTATAAAATAGATTGGATAAACTTAATGCAACATTGTATTTATTTTTATCATTAAGAACTTATTAGTCAACCTCTATGGATAAGACTATTTCCGATTAAAAGTAATTTATTTGTCATCTTGATATTTCAATTGTCACTGTCTTCAGTTATGTTTTCATAAATTATCGAGTTAATAAGCTATGATTCAAAGGAGGTCGGTATCAAATAGATTGGATAAACTTAACGCAACATTGTATTTATTTTTATCATTGAGAACTTATTAGTCAACCTCTATGGATATTTCCGATTAAAAGTTATTTGTCATCTTGATATTTCAACTGTCACTGTCTTCAGTTATGTTTTCATAATTATCGAGTTAATGAGCTATGCTTCAAAGGAGGTCGGTATCAAATAGATTGGATAAACTTAATGCAACATTGTATTTATTTTTATCATTGAGAACTTATTAGTCAACCTCTATGGATATTTCCGACTAAAAGTAATTTATTTGTCATCTTGTTTACGAGCTTGCGATTTGAGTTCGTGTTTAATCGTGTAATCTCGTGAATGTATGAAAGTAAACAAGATGACAAATAAATTACTTTTAATCGGAAATATCCATAGAGGTTAACTAATAAAGTCAACCTCTATGGATATTTCCGATTAAAGGTAATTTATTTGTCATCTTGTTTACGAGCGTGCGATTTGAGTTCGTGTTTAATCGTGTAATCTCGTGAATGTATGAAACTGCAACATTGAAAAGTTTGAAGGTGGCTCATCAATTAAAGTCCGTGACTGTACGTACGCTTGAATGTCCATTATAGAAAAAATTCTTTCAATATGTATGTTTATTTGGGATTTAGAGTTTCAACGTTGATCATAATCGATTTAGCTGAGAGAGATCCACTACCATTTATAGACTTCCGCCCAAGAATAGCGTGTTCCTTCAGTTGCCTGTTGCCAAGGTCCCGGTATCCCTTTCGGACTTTCCCGCAACCCTGGCAGGCAAGGTGAAGCGTACCCTGGACTAGGACTTGGATAGATGGTGAGCCTGTGACTCCTGTAAGTAAATAGAAAGAAAATACATTTATTTAGCACATACTAAAAGGCACACAACACATCATATAAAAGAAAGAAATAAAAAAAGGAAACAAATTAAATGTGTCAAGTGCGTTGTAAGAAATTAGCAGGAAAGTGTGCATCGCGCTGCGCCATTGTCTATACATATAGACAAAGTTTAGCAAAAAAAATCGTGATAGTAGCCCTGCTACAGATATTTACAGATACTACACCTACCAAGGGGGTAAGCAGAATCTACAGAACATCAACGCGAATCCTGATGTATGAATGTGTGTGAAGCAAAAGGTGCATGTATAAGGATCGCAGTACAAACTATCGCTCTAAATCCCAAATAAACATACATATTGAAAGAATTTTTTCTATAAAGGACATTCAAGCGTACGTACAGTCACGGACTTTAATTGATGAGCCACCTTCAAACTTTTCAATTTTGCAGTTTCATACATTCACGAGATTACACGATTAAACACGAACTCAAATCGCACGCTCGTAAACAAGATGACAAATAAATTACCTTTAATCGGAAATATCCATAGAGGTTGACTTTATTAGTTAACCTCTATGGATATTTCCGATTAAAAGTAATTTATTTGTCATCTTGTTTACTTTCATACATTCACGAGATTACACGATTAAACACGAACTCAAATCGCAAGCTCGTAAACAAGATGACAAATAAAAAATCGGAAATATCCATAGAGGTTGACTAATAAGTTCTCAATGATAAAAATAAATACAATGTTGCATTAAGTTTATCCAATCTATTTGATACCGACCTCCTTTGAATCATAGCTCATTAACTCGATAATTATGAAAACATAACTGAAGACAGTGATAGTTGAAATATCAAGATGACAAATAAATTACTTTTAATCGGAAATATCCATAGAGGTTGACTAATAAGTTCTCAATGATAAAAATAAATACAATGTTGAGTTAAGTTTATCCAATCTATTTGATACCGACCTCCTTTGAATCATAGCTCATTAACTCGATAATTATGAAAACATAACCGAAGACAGTGACAGTTGAAATATCAAGATGACAAATAAATTACTTTTAATCGGAAATAGTCTTATCCATAGAGGTTGACTAATAAGTTCTTAATGATAAAAATAAATACAATGTTGCATTAAGTTTATCCAATCTATTTGATACTGACCTCCTTTGAATCATAGCTCATTAACTCAATAATTCTGAAAACTTAACTGAAGACAGTGACAGTTGAAATATCGATGTCAGAGAATTTCTCCGTACGCTAACGTTACTATGCAGCAGTAACCTAGCAATTGTTTATCGTTGCTAGGTTACTGTTGCTAGACCTGCAATTGGTTGACTTTGAGTAGTCACTGCTGTCAAGTTTGTAGTTCTGCTCTCAGGTTAGCCAATCGGTAAAGATATGAAATATAATTTTCTTCTTCTAATACGAAGACATATGACTTTGCGTGTCGGGAACCGAATAAACCCGATTTGCATTACACGGCTAAAATGCGAACAGTACCAGGTGGCTCATCAATTAAAGTCCGTGACTGTACAAAGAAGCTCGATAAATCAAATGAAAGCATTTTTCAGCAACAAAGAATTCCCGGTTAGGTGTGCTGTGAATTGCTACGTCTTTACACAGTGAAATAAACAAAGATGCTTGTAGCCTGTACTTCAGCTCCGAGAATTTTATTATGAACACATATATCGAATTAAGTTGAACTGAATGATAAATTGTTCCAATATTTCAAATAATTTATTGTTTGCATTGAACTAGTTTTAGTGGTCGATATTATTTATTCAGTGTGCTCTATTGTACCTAATGGATGTGCGTTTGTATTTCGTGGTTATTGTACTTGCATTTATAATATAGGTACCTACCAATTTATCAGTTGATATTTTTCCAAAACCTTCAGTTACCTAGTAGACCATCATTCACAAAATCACACTTTTTGTTATGAAACCAAATACATTTGTGTTCTTAGTTTGGTTAAAAGCTATTAGTGAGCTCAAAGCTATTTTGGCAACAAGTCTTTAATAATTCGGCCAGTCGGAGAGTAACAAGATACTTTTATCTGCATAACGACAGTTTTCGAATGTCACGAAATTGGAATTCTATTTATTTTCTTCACGCTACGTTACAGATGAAACTTCAGGATATAACACGATTTTCATGACAAAATGTTGCAGACACGCGCATGACGAGATCTCAGACCAATTGGTCTGAGGACGAGATGAACCTTTTGTCATAGCTAACGAAAAAAGAAGCGGAAGTCGTGTACAGAAAGATAAATAATTTTACGTAATATATCATTCATCGTGGTGGATTTGAGGGGAATATATTCATATGTGGGGACGCAGTTTTTATGTGAGCTAGCCCCCACTTTTATGAAGCTCAATATTTAGTTGATTGACCGTGGGTTTTGGCCGTACCTGACGTACGTCATGTCACAGAAAATCAGTGATCAGAGAGTGGAAATTGTCTTTCTCATTTTAGATCAGAGGTTCCCAGGCCACAAGGTTAAAGTAAATATCAACCTTTTTTTAAATAATCATAAAACACCAATCTGTCTAGTAGCATGCGCTTGAATCCTAATCCTAACTCTTAACTAATATTATAAATACGAAAGTGAGTTTGTTTCAATCTGCCTAGCCTTTTCCCAAGTATGTTGGGGTCGGCTTCCAGTCTAACTGGATGCAGCTGAATACCAGTATTTTACATGGAGCGACTATCTGACCTCCACAACCCAATAACTGGGTAATACGATACCCCTTGGTAAAACTGGTTGTCAGACTTTCGGGCTTCTGACGACCCGTAACGACTGTCAAAGATTTACGAATGACAGCCGGGACCAAAGTTGCTTTCCGAGGTACGGAGGAGTCTCGGTATGTAAAGATGGTCACCCATCCACGGACTTAACAGATTTGCAATTTTACGGTTATACAGGATGTCAGGGCAAACACTCTTGTCATTCAAACCATGGGTAGTTGACTTAAATATAAAAATAAATGACCGAACACAACAAAAAAAAAACGTTATTTTCATTAAAAGATTTTAAAAAGTTTCTATCAGACACCGTGCTTGCTAGCGAAGCAGCTGACTGACTAAGGGAGTGATCGCGCTCGCTGCCGGTCAGGTCACATCCCGTACCCCCCGCCCGTGTTGAGACGCAAGTTCGTTGCCCTAGCGCATAGGGCAACGAACTTGCGTCTCTTGTGGTAAAATTTAGATCTAAAAAAATTAAAAAAAAAGTTGTCATTTTCCATTGATTTTACGTTCTATAAATGTAATCAAACCACTGGTTGCAAGGATAACGGTGTTTACCCTAACACCCTGTATGTGTATCCGTACGTTTTATTGTTTGTTTCTTTTTTGGGCCTACCTAGATATCGAAATTAAAATCGTACTTCGAATCGACTATCCCGCTCTTTTCATAACGAAGTAAAAGTGTCAGAACAAAGTGAAATTCAAATCATTCGAATTTGGGAGACTAGACTTTTCGAGTTGGGTACCCATGACATTTTTCGGCATTTAGAAAAAAAAAAAAAAAGTTACTTTGTCTCACACTCGCAGCCAAATCGACCTTGCTCACTGTCTGTAGGCAGCAAAACCTGCTTGTTTGAGGTGCTGAGGTGAAAATAGTATATCATGCAATTAGTGAATAAAGAACGGATTTAAAGCAAGGGCCATAGGTGAATCACAAGCAAGTGAAGGATTCTAACGTCTGAATCACGACCGTAGGGAGTGATTCAAGTGTTAGAATCCTGAGCGACGCGAGTGATTCATGGCCCTCGATATAAATCCGTTTTATTCAAGAGTACTTTATACCATGACTACGAGAAAAAGAACTTGCAACTTCGAGTATGCATGTATAACAACAACGAGCAAGTGAAGGATTCTAACGACTGAATCACGACCATAGGTGATTCAGTCGTTAGAATCCTTCACTTGCTCGTGATTCATCTATGGCCCTCGCTTTAAATCCGTCCTTTATTCACTAATTGCATAATATACTATTATTCTAATGCTAAACTTCTATTCGAAAATCAAATAGGAGTTTGTATAGCATTGAGATGGAGTTCGAATACATTGGTGTGTTCTAAATTCAAACACCAAAGCAGTGAAAGTGCTTTTTATTCACTGTTTTCAGTGAATAAAATAAGCTTTTTAGAGGGGGAATGGTATAAATTGATACGTTTTATTATTTGATGAGTTACCTCTTTGGTGTCGAAGTTAAAAGTTCGTTGCATTTTAAATTACAGGACAGTTAAGAGTTTTCATAGTAATTTATTCGGCCGCTAAACACGACAGATACGGATTTTCATACTAACATCGCCGGCCGCTGCTCGCATTTATTTAACCAGTACAGTATTTTCGATTTATCTCGAAGAAGCTTCTCAAAATAACGCTTGAATTTCCAAGCATGTTTGAGAAAAAGTATTATCAGATAGGTACCTTGTCTCTCAAGTATCTTCACAGATAATTGTTTGCACGAGTTAACAGTGATGATTTCCACTTAATTTTCTATTTATGGGGCGGTGTCAAAACAATAATATATATTTTTCCGTTTACGGGACTTTAACTGCTTCAGGTGGTTCAGCAACCTCTTGAACTACTTATAATAGTTCAAGAGCTGCTTACTTTTTTATCGATCAATCAGTTTTTTTTTTGCGGTTTGAAATCTATGTATTTGTATATAGCTTGGTCATTTTCTGTCTATCCTGGTCCGATGTTACTTGGAGTCTTCGCAATAAGTTTTTCTCTTCCATGCTTTTATCTGTCATTGTAAGCGTCCGAGGGATTTGAACATATATAAGGCTGAACGTTTCCTTTGTAGCTAATAGGCTAACAGCATCATATAGGGCCCTAAATTACCATGAGCATTGACCCGAAAATCTTGCGAATATGTAATTGATGGCAAGCGTGTAACGTGAGTGACATGTCAGCATAACATAACATTATCGTATGGAACCCGAAACGCACGGAGTAATTCTAGAGCTATCATTAGCTCTGTGGGTAAACCTTAATATAAGTACGTAATTAACATGAACTAATTACGTACCTATCTAACGCTTTACGGTTGTGCGGTAATTGCAACAGTAAACTTTGTCAAGTAGGAAATTATATTAGTGAAGACGTAGGTTTTGTTAAACAGTTAAAGACGTTATAAGGGGTTAATTGTCCACCCAACAACGTCTATAAAGTAAAGCACAGAAAATTGGACTAACAATGGTGGCAGCTAGCAAAAGGTCGAGAATATAAATGAAAGAAATACCATTTGTAACAAATAGGCCATAACAATTAAATATCACATCAAACTAAAGAAGCAGGAAAAACAAAGGGCTATAAGTATTTGTCAATGATTGCCATTCTGCAGAAGCGAACAGAATCAGCGATCAACACTAGTTTTCAGTCCTCCTTTCAGCGCATTAAATCATAAAGACAAATAATTTATAACACATAAATGCGTCAAATAATTTATAACACATAAAGTAAAATAATTTATAACAAATAATGTTATAACATATAAATGTGGCCTTTACATAAATACCTCACTTGGAATAGTTTCCCGGAAGCCGACAACAATGCTAGAAAGAAATATCTATGTGTATTTTCCCCAATGCCGCATTTTAAGACCTTTTCTGTTCTGATAAATGTATCTCAAAGAATTAATCAGCGTAACCCGTGAAGGGAGCCACTCGGGACTTTATTTTTTTCTTCTATTCCTAGCGCAAATATCGTTATTAGTATGTAAAGAGACCGATTGCTACTCGCAATATATATCAATGTCTTATACGCTTACACCTACCTCGAAAATCTTATAACAAAAGATGAAAATATTATAATATTGAAGAGAGAGTGTTTTTCTTTTCTTTTGCATGAGTAGTAGCAGATGTGCGCTAGTCTATTATCAGAGAGGTATGGCGCTGTATGCAGAGATACAGGTTTTGTGTTAATATTTTTGGTGTCAATAAATAAATAAATAAATTATTTATCCTTTACAAAGATGAACAGTGACCATTCTCGATCCATTTAACGTTTGAAAAACGATTCCGCTTAGGGCCTTGATTGGATTCCCAGACGTGGACGGTACCCATAGAAAAGACAAAAATCGCAACGCGTGTAACGAAACTCGCAATTTCCGAAATTACAGTGCATTGTCTTTAAAATAAGAAAAGCCGCCTAGACAAAATTTTGAAATTATTTAGTTAACATCGTCTTAAAACACTTGAAGTTCGTGAGGTGGAATTGAAACATCAAGCTAAACGGTGGAACAATGTGACGGTAATTTATACAGGTCTGCGCTCTACAGCTGAGAAGAATGTACAATTTGTATGCAAAGTGGCCGATAGGCTGTTTATACGGAATACAATATCAAAAAATGGCGACCTTAACTATTTACATGTATTAGCAGTATACTCGACTTGTTCACGGTTTGGGCGAGGGTATAGACAATATACGTATATTGGTGGGAACAATGGAAGGTACGTAGGTACTGACCACAATTTATTACCTATCTATGTCATCTTGTTTTAAGTCTTAAGCAGTGAATGGAGGCTTAAGCACCATGCTGCGGGCTTACATAAGAGAGAATAGTAGCATACGGACAAGGTAAATATTTACAAGGAGCGACTGCCTACCTTACTGGGTACTACGATATCCCTTAGTAAGACTGGTTGTCGGACTTTCAGGCTTCTAACAACCCGTAACGACTGTCAAAGACCCACGAATGATAGCCGGGACCAACGGCTTAAACTGATTTCCGAGCCACGGAGGGGTCGTGGTATGTAAAGCTGGTCACCCATCCACGTACCAACCGCAGCAAGCGTAGATCTGCTGTCATTACTTAGTAAATAAAAGCCATTATAAGTGAAAGTAAAATAAACTAGGTTGCAGTGTTGTTTCTCCTTTACGCGCAATTCAAGGAAAAGAGTTCCCAAGAAGCTCAGTACATTTTTTAGAAAAATACTGCCCACAAAGACATCAGCGAAAATCGCTTTCCAATCAGAGCTGCCCAAAAAATACTAGAAAAAATGGTAATTGATAAAAACCATAAAAGATTTAAAGTTGTCTAAATAGAATAGAATAGAATAGTTTATTTATTTCTCACCACAATATAAAAGTAAATGTTCAAATTATCATAGGACAATACATAATAGTTTTAAATATACCTATGTATAAAAAGCTTTCGGAAAGAAACCAGATTTTAACTTGAATTCGGTTCGACGTACTAGGAATTTGGGGTGATGAATGATGATGATGATGGATACTTTTTGTTTGTCTGATATTATCAAATATCAGACAAACAAAAAGTTTTCATACAGGTTTTCAAATATTTCCTAGTATGTGGACTCTGATGGGATTCTGGGAACTCAAGGCACAAAGCAGCCTTTTGGGCCTTTCGAAAAGCCTTATTCTTTTTCTCTTATTAGCGATAGTGCATGCGGTATGAAGCGTTGCACATCGAGTAACATCGGAGTATACGAACACAGAAGATTTGTGTTTTTTTTAAATCGATTGGGCCTTGTGTTTTAAAATAAGAATTTTTAGTACTTATACGAAGTACTAAGGCTAGGTGGAGCGATGATATTCGCAGGGTGGCTAGAAATGGAATGTGGAGAAGAGTGTATGAGGATCGCGTTTAGAAGCATGTTATTGGAGAGGCGTAGCGGCCTATGTCCAGCTATGGACTTAAATATTTATCTTTTATAATTTGTATTCGTCAACAAACTACCGTTTGCGGCAAATGATAATGTTATATCATCGTTGTAGCACCAACCTGGAGGCAATTAAAAAATGATCCCCAGTTATCACATGTCCACTCTCTGTGTGATATTGCTCCTCATATTTGTAGGTTTATTACCTATAAATACTAGGCTGGCTTGTCGTTGTGCTCTATCTACCAGTGACAGTATCGTATGAAATATGTACCCAAATGTGAATCTCTGATAAATTGACACAACTTTCTAGCCATACATCGAAACTTGTTTATCCAACTCAGCTAAATCAACGCGAAAATATTCAAATAATAAATCTGTCTCTTTCGGAGACTTTTATATTTTCCTTACATAGACTTTTTTGCCGAACTGAAAAAAACGTAAGTAAGTACAAGAAAACAGAAAACTGCCTATACGCCTCTCAGTGCCAAAAGTTACGCGTGTAATGGAGTATGGAAGAATTATTATTATAATTTCTATAGAAAAACGATAGGAATTGTAGGAACGACAATACATAACGATTTATTTGCTTTACGGACTGCAACAAAAACACGATTCCTTGGAAAAAAATGAAGTGATACAATTTATTCAGAATTATTCGCGACATTGCGTTGATCAAAATAAAATATTTTGTCCTATAGGTACTTTATTTGAATAGATACGGAAAATTCTTTATTCGGTGTATTTGGAGAGAGTTATACAACTACAACTCTGTAGGTGAAGATAGGGATGTAAGAAGTGTCAAAAAGTATCGATATTTATATCAATATCGATTTCGATATATCGAAAAAGAATATCGGTGGAATATTCAATTAAAAAAAAAAAATAACCCCAATCTAGGAAAAAAAATACTTTTCACCTCAGCACCTCAAACAAGCAGGTTTTGCTGTCTACAGACAGTGAGCAAAATTCTATTTTGCTGCGAGCGTGACACAAAGTAACTTTTTAATTATTTTTTTTCTAAAAGCCGATAACATGTCATGGGTCTACTCACAAAATTCGAAAGATTTGAATTTCACTTAGTTCTGTAACTTTTACTTCGATATGAAAAAAGCGAGAGATAGAAACAAGTCGATTCGAAGTTCGATTTTAATTTCGATATCTAGGTAGGCCCAAAAAAGAAGCAAACATTAAAACGTACGGATACACTTAAACCCGTAAAATTGCAAATCTGTTAAGGTTTTAAATAATTTAACTTATTATTTTTCGTATTACGTATACATGTGGTATTAATGTTTACCATGTTGTATTTTTTACCTTTAGGTAATAATATGAAGTTGCCGTTTTAACGTACTGGCCACTTTGAATTAAAATTAAACTTGCATCATGATGTGAGATTCCAGAGTGAAACGTTTTTCACAAGATTCGATTTTTTACTTTTAACTGTTTTTGCATTCAGCTTCTAAAGTAAAGATACAGGGTGTTTGGCAGAACGTTCAACATACGATAATGGTGGATAGGTGTGGTCATCTGCTGCTTACTCAGCCCTAATTTATTTAACGAATGATGTTATTATTCACTGCCCCTGTGATGGAGTTTGGATGTTCGAAATGTCTCATTTTTATGTTTTATAGCCTCGACCACCACTGTCATCAAAATGGCGATTAACGTATTGACAGTCTTGATTTCTAAAAGGTAAATTAATTAACTTGCGCGCTAATTAAGTCCAATAGGACCCGCTACCGAGCCGGCGGAGGTTTGTGTGTTCGGGTCCAATCGGGGGCGCTTCCGAACTATACGGTTAAACCCCTAATCTGTTCTAATATCTAACATGTTCTCGCTGCTGAGGTGAAAAGTTGTATGTGTTACACGAGACCAAAGTTATTTGCATCTCGTGTATTTGAATCCCTCGCTGTGCTCAGGATTCTAACCTAGAACCACTTTGCTCTCTTGTTGCACAAATAACTATTTTACAGCTTTGAATTCTAGCGGTTTTAGTCAGTGGCGATAACGGTTTGCAAATATATCGTTTTTGATACATTTTCGATACTTGATATTTTTTTATATCGGTATATCGAAATAATAAATATCGCCTAAAAATATCGATATATCGAACAAAAAATATCGATATTTCGATAAGTATATCGATATTTTTCTAGGTGAAGAGTAAAAAAAATAAAAATAAATAAATCATTTATTTTGACCAAACATTGTACACATTTTATAAACCTGCCAAACTGCGCGGCAGTTTGTCGGCAGGAATAGCGCTCGTCTTAAAAACATTTGGTTTACACGATCTAATTAAACTTATCTAAGTACTTAGGTAGAAACATAGTACAAGGACGGTAAGTTTGTTGTTTTTTTTTTTTTTTTTTTTTTGTTGTCCCTCATCCTGTTAGTTATTGTCACATGTTGCGACCATTGCATTCAGCAGTTCAGCCTTTAATTTACTCCCCAGTGTTCGCCTGCTAATTACAATATTATCTCTTCTCAGCCAGTCGATACTATCAGGCAGAGTAGTTATCTACCATCAAAATAACAATGTCAATTTCGACGTTTCTGACAACTGCTAGTGAAGTAAAGTTCTGAAAACGAAAACTATCCTACCTATTGTTGTCCTGAAATGCCTGACGCAGCACAATACAATTATAGGTAGTAAATTCGACTCGGTCTGTACGTTTCAGTTTTTAGCATGGAACCTGAAAACCTTTTTCGGTTTTTACCTTCTAGTCATTGTTTTATATGCATTTGCTTTTGCGAATTTATGTCGAAAATACAATACATCATCCTAAAATGATCCTAAAAACAACAAAGGTAGGTATCTATCTACATATGGGAGATGAAAGATGATACCATAGTGACGGAATTCCACAAAAAACGCATTGTTTTGCTTAGATATAATAAGCTATATGGCCCTAGGCTACAGTAATTTATTATTATGAGTTGTGATTAATGTTTTGGACAATTTACATGATTTGAACGAAAGTATTTCCGGTAAAGATGAACTGTACAGTCACGAGCAAAAATATGTATACACTCAGCAAAATTCAATAACGATTTTCTCGTGGAATTAAAATTGTAACTTTGAGATGATAATTTTTTCATAATAATAGGGGTTCCAAAATACTATATTCGTAATATCATAAAGTTACAATCAATACAGTAGGAGAAAATCACTTTTAAAAGTTGCTAAGTGTATACATATTAGTGCTCGTGACTGTACAGTTCATCTTTACCGGAAATACTTTCGTTCAAATCATGTAAATTGTCCAAAACATTAATCACAACTCACATGACGAAATATTCTGTAAACATCACATAGTGAAGCTTTCAGACTTCAGACAGCTTTCGCTTTAAAGTGTGGGGACGCTTTAAGTAACCCATATTTTATAAATAATATTAGAAGTACCCACCACTTAACGGACCACCGGAATCTGAATTTCCTGAATCATTTAGTACACTTGGTGCCCGGAATTTATCCTACGCGCTAAACTGACGCAGTTAAAAAGATTTCCTATGCCATTAACTGATACTTACTTACCTAAGTACTTTTTTTTTGGAATACTTGTTTATCTCAAACCCCGGAAGAATTCGGCTTAATCTGCTTCTGGGTTCTTTCGTAATTACTGTGGACTTATTTTGAAAGTATAAAGAGTTTAATATGCGATTGGTTATTATAAGATTTAAAAAAAAAACTTACTTCCAACAAACAACACTAATTAGTGTGAGACTTTCATAACTTTGTCAGAAGTGCTTCACAAAGTCATGGCTATTCCTACCTCTATAAAAAAAACTACCGACTTAAAAAAAAACACTAAAAAAGTGAAAAATAACTTTAATTTCGGAAGTCGGTGTCTTTGCTTTTTAATTTTCGTTTTTTGCCACCGACTTCCGATTTTTTTTGTTTTTTTTGAAGTCGGTAGTTTTTTTTGTAAAAAGTTGTTATTTTTCACTTTTTAGTGGTGGTACCTACCCCACACAAGTTACTACCTGCTATGTAAATAACAGTGAAGGAGTCTAATAATTATATCGTCTACATAGACTGTGGGAAAAATACGTAATATTGAAGCTAGCTCAAAAACTACGCAAGCAAACTTTATATAGGACCATCTCGGGAGTATACACTTTAGAACAAAAAAAAAAAAAAAAACCGTCATCCGAGCGTAGTACCTCCTCCTTTTTTGAAGTCGGTAAAAAATAATAGAACACCGAAGATGGGCTGACCTCCATGATTCCTAAGCCGATTTGGATAAATTATTATAGTCCCAAAAACACAGTATTCAGAACCTTCTTATTGTAGAAGGGTAAAGAATAAAGTAATTTTGTACGGAATTTCCTATTTTCCTATGATCACAGATTTATTGGGATCGTGCCTCAAGGCATCACGGGGTATTATTATTTCTGCCCTAGTAAAATAATTGTAACAAAAATATATAAATGATGATCATGGAGATGGAACTTTTTTCCTAAAAAAACATCCCCAAAACCAGTTACCTACATTATTATTTTCTATTCAGGAAAGAGCTTATTTATTCTAATGATATTAGTGACAGAATTATCGATATTACGTATTAATTCGTTAGGTACTAATTAATTGCCCTAAAATCTAATTACTCGGAGATGACTTTGAGTCGATGACTACATTAGTCAACAGGCAACTCTATTGAATTATTTGAGCCTGTAATTTTCTTGTTTAGAGCAGGGTGATTTGTTTGACACATAAAATTAGTCCCTCTTATAATTAAATTATTTTATTATGCAATTCCCATAATTTAATTATCTAATTGGCAATTAAAGCGCCGTAATATATTTTTTCCTAAGACGCGGTCGGCGGAATAAGATGGCACTGCTAAATTCCATTTTTAGGGTTCCGTAGTCAACAAGGAACCCATATAGTTTCACCATGTCCGTCTGTCAGGAAAGCTGTCATTTGGCATGGGTATAAATATTAATCACGTCGACAAAGTGGTAAAATAATTTATTTATACGGTACCTACGCTATACGTTAATTTTCATTCAGGGATCCGTTTGACGAAATATTAAGGTTTAAAGTGGTAATTGATGTTAAAGTCAAGTGTGTGAAACCTCTACCAGCTAACTGGTTGTTTTTGGATTTGTGAAAAAAAACACGGCAGTAGTAGGTAATATTATAACGAGGTTAAAAGGAAAACTATCACGTCTAAGTAGGCTTTACAAGTTAACGAGTAATAGTCGACCAACTTACTTTTACAATTGGAATTTATGGGAGAACATGTCATCGAGTACAATGTTAAGTTTGTTTTTGGGATAAATTCAGCCCAACTACGGAACCCTTCATTGCGCGTGGTCCGACACGCACAGGCCGATTTTTTTTTAATGTTTGATTCATAAAGGTCTAGTCATAATATTTATTTATTAAGGATTAAAATGAATTGTACATAAGTAGGTAACAACTTATATCTACCTAATTTATTAAAAACATAAAAGTAAAAGTTATATATATTATTATTTATGATATAAGTAGTTAATTTATATTCCAAAAATACAATCTACCTGTGTTAAGATTAAACACATGATCTTAGACTTAGACGAATTGTTGTCATTATAGGTCACAACTTTTCTGCTACAACATTTGAGAATAGATAAAAAACAATAAAACTTTTCCAATAACGACGAGATTTGCTTGTAGCGTACCTATTAGTGCCTTTCGAATAGAAACTAAACCCCGATATCAAAAAGTTACTAGTTGAGAACCATTGATAGAATTTTCGACTTCACTTCACTATTTTTGACTTCGCTTTTATCAACTGGTAACGAAGTAGCGGAGACGTTTTGATGTGTTAACTGTAAGCCGTACGGAACAGTTATGATAATTCCGGTCTAACCTCGCAAATTTATCGACCTTCCCTACTCTTAAATTTTTGAATAATAACCAAAATCTAAACAACTTTTGAATGGCCAATTGCCAACTGAAACGGTTAGAGCGTGGGTTTAATGCTCTTTATTAGAAGCAATCTTATCATAAATTGTGCACGAACTCATAGGAATATCTGTATTGTTTCATGTTCCCTTTGTGTCCCAAAATGGTAATAAAACCAATCATTTCATTTCATTTCATTTCATTTCATTTCATTTCATTTCATTTCATTTCCGAGTTCCAGTTTATTATTAGAGCTTTTCCTGCTGAACTAAAAAACTTTTTCTCTTTTTACAATCAGATCTGAATCATTGCTTACAGCCTAGCTGATAACTGTTTGGGGAAATATTTCTTTTGACAATGTAAGGACCTCAAAGTTTTTTGCGGAGTCGAATATTTGCATAAAGAAGGCAAATTTCGAAGTGTTATATGAATGCTACGGTAACAAATGAACGTGTTCCGAATACCTGTGAGGATAGAGTTTGACTTTTAATAAATATCGCAGAACTCTTGGCTACGAATGCAGTATCTCGTCGAGTGTCGGCAACGGAGATGACACCCGCGAACGATACTCGCAAATCCCAACTATCCTAACTAATATTATAAATGCAAAAGTGAATTGGTTTGTTACGCTTTCACGCTAAAACGGCTGATAAGATTTAGATGAAATTTGGCACAGGGGTAGACCATGATCTTGAGAAGGACATAAGCTACGTTTCATCGTGGATCGCAGACAAAGTCGCGAGAAACAGCTAGTATTTTATAGATTTATGAATGTACAAGTCAAGAAAAAATGTTTCCGATGAAATGGATTATACAGGATGTAAGGGTAAACACTCTTGTCATTCAAACCATGGGTAGTTGACTTAAATATAAAAATAAATGACCAAATACAACAAAAAAAAAACGTTAGTTTCATTAAAAGATTTTTAAAAGTTTCTATCTGACACCGTGCTTGCTAGCGAAACAGCTGACTGACTAAGGGAGGGATCGCGCTCGCTGCCGGTCAGGTCACATCCCGTACCCCCCGCCCGTGTTGAAACGCAAGTTCGTTACCCTAGCGCATAGGGCAACGAACTTGCGTCTCTTGTGGTAAAATTTAGATCTAAAAAAATTAAAAAAAAGTTGTAATTTTCCATTGATTTTACGTTCTATAAATGAAACCAAACCACTGGTTGCAAGGATAACGGTGTTTACCCTAACAGCCTGTATAAATGTAAATTTTGACAGCAATGTATGAAGATATATAACAAACTTGTCCGTTATTAAAAACAGATTTTTAGTAACAAATAGGCTCTTAAACCCAACTTTTTTGTTCTTATTGAGGTTCTTATAATAAAAAATGTTCATGAAAACTGCGGATTTACATCGGCTTTAAAATCGAAGATTCAAAATAAATACCTGACAACCTCAAATCGTAAACTAAACTAAATTACGCAAATCAATCAACAAAAAGTGAAATTGAACAAACGTGGTTTTTATTATGGACTTCTTGCGATTTATGTTATGTCATGATGGAAACCCGGTGCGATTGCCGGGCTTATAAAAACGACTTTTATGGACTTTAAAATTACTATTTCCTGTAAATCAAATAAAATGTGCAAGCTACGTCTAACGGGCGACGAGCTTATAAAAATATTTGTATTCACCGTAAATAATTGCCCTGGATTTTCATAAACCCAGGATGAACTTAGTTTATGATAATATCATGCGGATGTCGTGTGGTTGTAAAAACTTTAGATTCTTCTTGAATATCTAAATTAAATGTTAGACCACTTCGGGCATAAATTTAATTAAGTCACAACCATTTGGTCGGATTGGTCGGGATTTAGTATTCCTGTGCGGAGGTGCGGTACACTAGGTACTCGAGCGCCTGACAGCGGCCTCCGTCAAAATTCTAATTAATTTACTCAGATCAGGAGGCCATTGACGGTCTATAAATTAAATCTGCGTCTCTTTGGAACTTCAATAAGGCTTATGGCATAATCCGCAAAGACAGCCGTAGCAGGTTTAACGTAAAATGAACGTTTTACGAGTTTAAGAACTCCAAGAACAATCGTATTTATTTTCACATTGTCTGTCAACTTGAAGAAACTTGTAATCTGTTTCACAGTAAGGTTGGTCAGCGCTGTATGAAACCAAACAACAGTAACATGTTGGATTTATGTTTTGGGGCATTTGTAAGTAAAGGCAGTTTGTTAGGTCATCGCGTACCTATTCGTGTGGGATGACAAATAGCCCACATCTCGTACACTGGAACAGCTGGTATGACTGCCGGAGCTATCTTTGGAATCTCATCAGGGCGTAGGAAGTTTCATGTGGTATAAGTATGGTAGTTCCTGTGTACTGTGTTTATTTTATTGGTAAAGTTCCGAAAACTTTTACATCAGTCTTCAGCGGTAAAATAAACTGCTTTTTTAAATGACATATTGTTTGCTAGCACCAAGCACCAATGTGGAAACATATTTAAAAACATTACCTCGGACGAATTCATAAAGCTTTCCTCACGTGTCAACTAGCTTACTAAAATCCGGAAGGAACGATATTTTTATCTAGGTACTGTTTTTATCAGTATGGATATTGAGATTCATCGTTCTGATGGCGAATCATATTTTTACGGGATGCTGTACATTGTACAAATGATATCAATGTGTTCATTTGGTATCTCCCAAGACAAGTACGTAAATTACGGGATAAAAAATCTATAATAGGCTTAAAACTAGTGACTGAGTGAAACTTCGTTCGTTTTCGTTTTCGGCCATAAACCAGCCGAAGCTTTGACCAAGCCGAAACTCAGAAGTTTGTGAAGTGTCGCGCGTCATTCGGCCTACTTCGTAAAGTTCGAACAATATCAGGTGACGTTCGGCTATCGTGTTTTATTTCTTTTAAAGCCTATATTTGCTCTTTCTCTCGCTAGGTGTAAAAAACAATCAAGATTTCAGTGTACAGCGGAAACATTAATATTTTTATATGTCTAGATCATTTTCGTTTTCGGCTTCGTTTTGGGCCGAAAATAAGACTAAAGCCGAAGCTTCTTTTCCGTTTTCGTTTTCGGCTGAAAATCCATTTTCGGTCGGACACTACTTAAAACACAAACATAAACAACAAAGATTATTATCACAGCAGTGGTATTACTTGTAGACAGTGACTATGTCAAATTATTAGGCACTTGGCTGCCCCAAGTGGCTACTAACAGGCCACTCTCCAGGGGGAAATGACGCCATAATCTTATCCACAAGGACAAAACGGGACTGGGATAAGTGTTTCTATATATTCGAGTGTAAGCTTCTCACCACGAGGGAATAACAAACAAACTTACCTAAGACTTCGTCAATAGCCCGCGGCGTTGCTGAAGATGTAAAATACAAGGGTAAAAACTAAAAACACGATACAATAAAATGTATAATCAGTTTGTTTAAAACGGACTTGTTACAGTGAAATGTTACCGTAACTAGTGTAACAATGCACAGATTGTGTTACAAAAGTAGAAAGTTTATTTTAAGAATAGGCCGAACGAAACTGATGTGCGAATGAGACGTTAATTGGAACACATTTCACTTTTTTTCAAGATTTTATACGAATTGTACGAGAGGTAGATTAGATAAGTGGGTTGGTTTAGATTTTGACGGCTTAAGATAAAAGAGTTTTATTAGAGATGAGAATGAGGATATTATGCTGGGCGAACAAGATAATTATAGACCCGTCAGAATATTTTGCACAGTACCTACGTACCTACTACGCGCACTAAACGGGATTGGCCTGGTATTGGGCATTTATCACTTGTCGTGTGTACCCAGACTAGGTACATAAAATATAACGTGTGCTATTATTATATTATGAAAACAAACTTTAAATACATAAGCTAAGGGGGCTTTTCAAACCTCGTTTATGTGTAGGCCGTATTTAATTAATTTGCTTTCTAAAGGCACCTACGTTGGTTTACATAAAAAGTATTATTTTGGTGATAAAAACATCGCAGAAATTGACACTTGCAAATCTCCCTGTGGAATTATGTATTTTCAGGCCATCTCTAATATTAGATCCCGGTGTTTTTGTCCCAGTTCATCATAGTTAATTACATAACATAACATCACGCCTGTATTTCTCCGAAGAGTGATTCAGAGCTGTAGTACCTGTAACACTCACATTTCGCCAGTGTTTAAGTTTCATGTAATAGGGGGCGAGCCTAATATTGCCATCAATCGGGCACCGATCCACACTCTGCTACTGAGAAGTTCATAAATGATAAATGATAAATGATTTTATTTCTGTAAGTAGGTTTGTACAAACACTTTTACACGTCAATCACATTTTTAAAACTAGTTGAGGTCGGCGTTTCCTATCTGACTACTCTGAGAAGAAAGGCCGAAACAAACTTAGAGGTCACAGTCTCTTTTAAAGTCCAGACATAATCTTGGACAGATTATGTGAAGACCATGTAGATTGGTGTCTGAAATGGTCTTTTGAGGAAAGAACCACACAGATTGAGTGGACCTGTCCAGTCAGTGCACGCATTTGTCAGTAATCGTGCAGCTCAACTCCGAATTTAAGGAGCGATTAACGATTTGACGAACAATACCAAAGAAAGGACATTTGGTTAGGCCGCATAAATTACTCAAACTGCCAAACTATGTTTAATTAAAATTAAGAAAAAATAAATAATAAAAAAGAAAAGAAAGATCCACATAATCTTCACATTCACAGTAATTAAAAATAATATAATACTTTACAAAGTAAAGTACTACTTTACAAAGTAAGTTGGGTTTTCCAGATGGAAAACCCAAAAACACTTAACCGACCAGGCAGTAGTTAATTAGTACCTGAAATACTCGTTCTGGGCTGTGTTCATTAATAAAAAATTATACTTAAGAACCTATACAACCTCAAATTACTTAGCATGATCCTCCTTATGTCGAAAATATTGCAGCATTAATTTTGAAATAAATATAAATAATTAAATATGTTAAAGTTGAGGATTGATGCTAGGTACTATGTTTGACAAAAATGCGATTACATAAAGTTTTCATTATTTATAGAAAAAAAATCCAAAGTTACCTCTAAACCGAAATATAAACGGTTGGTATTAAAAAAAATACTTTAAATTAGATCATGAAACTTTGCATAATGACTGACATAACTATAAAGCAGGTCTTATGTTTTTATTTTTTTAAACAACCTTTATTTAAACTATTCGAGCCTCTGAGCCGCCAGCACCTTACTCCGTCTGGCTCTCACTCAGTCCGCGAGAAGTATGGTGCGAGAGTGATAAAAAGTGAAATAAAAATAAAAAGTATTTTATTTTAGAAAAAAGAAATTATCTAAACGTTCTTTTCCTAGTGGCACACGAGTCTTCACACAATGTGTCCTAATATCTAATTGTATCGGAAGTACAGTACCTATCTAAGTACTGATGATAATCATGTTCTAGGTAATCTGAAAATACAGAATTCTGAGAGTAAAAGTAAGTTCTGCCAGTGTGCGCTTTGGTGTTTTAGTGCAATATGTTTTTTACCTTATATGTCGTACTTTTTACTTCAAACAACACTAATTAGTATTCCGTACGTAGCACACGCGCAGCCGAGCTGTGTGAACATTTAAATTTAAACGATTTTTCGACTCTTAATTAAAAGTGTTCGACCGGTTAAAGTTCGTTCGGATAGGTTATGCAATCGAGTCTGAGCCAATTTAATGTAAAAGAGAAAGCAATTAATTAGCTCGTGCTAAACACATAGTACGGGCTAATGAATTGCTTTCCCTGTGCAAAGATTATGATTTTCACATTCCTATATGAGAAAAAAATTTCGAGGGTTATTATTTTTTTTTTATTAGACTTCATACATAAGTAAAAAAAATACCATACAAAGTCGGATATAATGCCTGAAGCATAACTTTAGCAAGTTGCTAATTGACGAGGCTTAACAGGTTACAAATTAATAGTCCTAGTTAGTCACTGTTATCATTATGAACTACCTAAATTAAGAATTTAAAGAATTAAGTAGTTAAATAGGTATTTAACTACTTAATTGAACATAATTTGTCGTAAAACTTTTCGTCTTAGGCTCTCATAGGTTTAGGAAAAGATGTCTAAAAATTTAATATATTCATCGGGGTAAAGTTTTACACACATTAAATTAAATGGCAATCAGTGGCGAAGCAGTGATAGCCTAGTGGTGTGACCGGCGGACTGCCATGACATAGGTCACGGGTTCGAACCTCGACCTTTTCAGATTCATGTGCGTATTGTATAATTATCACTTGCTTAAAAAACGGTAAAGCAAAACATCGTGAGGAAACCGGCATGCCTGAGAGATATTTCTTAACTGCATGTGAAACCAAGCCAGAGGCCCATGAGCGGCATTAAAACTTTGACCCCAGATTAGTCCCTAACCCAGGGCCGCGCCACCTATATGTAAGTACGAAGTGTGCGGCGCACACACGAGTCAGGGCACTAGACTTAATGAAATGCTAGGCCATTTTTTTTTAATACTAAAACATCTGTCAGTTATCTTAGTCGTGTATCGATAAGTAAGTACAAATCGCCAAGACATTATTTGCGTCTGTGGTTCCAGTTTACATTATTTGAACTTACCTAATGTTGAGGTCTCGGTTTAGTTTACATTAATTATGAGCTCTGTCTGCGTTATAATCAAACGAACCGCAGCTGTCGCTATGTTGCTTATGGCTGCGGTCTATCTGACCACTGGCCGATCGATAGACTTCGATCTTCAATTCTCGCTCACGTTGTTGCTTGTAGAAGTGTATTATTATTATTATTTTTTGCTACCTATCATGACGGCAAAAAAAGAGGCGCTTCATTGGTTTCGCACACAAGCGCTGCCTATTGTAATACTATTTCACTCCAAAAAAATTTTTTTTTTTCATAAACCACACTTGGGTTTTTAAAACGAATATAACGATACCTTATAACTGTCGAAATCCATTCAGCCGTTTGGAAGATACGAGGTAATAAAGAAACTTACAAACATACACACGCGGGAAAAACATAAGCCTACCTTGGCAGTCCGGGTAAAAAGAAATGGCAATCGATCGCAATGCCTTTAATTTTCAGTTCAGCCTTGCATTGCGTTAATTTACGTTGCTGAGCAGACTAATCTTTCAAACGTATGAAGCAATGGATTTCAAAATAAAAGGCATTGCGATCGATTGCTATTTTATTTATGTGTGTTACGTAAGTAGGTACCCCGCACGACAACAAGGAAGCATTTCACTTTAATAACACGAGACGTGTTGGGTTTTTGTCGCTCCTCATATACAAAATACATTCATGTTTCGGGACACATGTCACTTTGGTGCGTGCTAAGTACTAGGCTTGCAAGTCGATGCGGAACATGAAAGCATGCAAAAATAACATTAATCTGCGATTACCGATCTGACTGCCAATTAACGTAAATATTTTAAAATTATCATAAATGGAGAAAGCTTTATTACAAAAAGTGAATATCACGTAGTGACGCACAGTGTTTTATGAAGCCCATTTTGCGGACATCACATTTTTATTAAAAGTAAAATGTTGTACGTTATTTTTGTCATTGTGACTACGGAAAACTAAAAAATAGTATGAGCATGATTACAAATGATGTTGCGATAATCAATATCGAATAAAAAATTAATCAACAAAATCCGGATAAAAATGTGATAACTCTAACAAAAATAGTTAAATTAGAACAATTTCTAAGTTCCATGGATTTGGGCGGTCATAATTATTTGGTGTGTTGGGGAAGTAAACAGAATTATTTCAGTATAAATAACTTTTCCCAATTTGGCGGAATAAAAGAAGCACTAAACCAAAAAACTCGTATATATCTGGATCTAATTAAGTCACGAGCTTCATTTGTGCTCTGAAATACTCAGCATAAGAAACGCCATATATGTACCTAACATATTTTTTTCGTATCATGCTTAGTTTAAGTGTAATTATTTTTTTTCTAAATATCCAGAAAGTTAATTGATTCAGGTGTGACTTTGCGGAAATCCATTATAAAATACAATAGACGCTGATATATTTAGTAACCTATTCCGCTTGACTATTCTTCAAGAGTCATAAAAACCCTGTAAGAAATCGACACGTGTTTCACCTCTCAACGAGGCATCTTCAGAATGACGATTGACCAATTGCAAACCAGAATTTTATGACGAAGCGGAATAGGTTACTAAATATATTAGCGTCTATTGTATTTTAAATATCCAGAAGAAAATTTGTCGATTTTCAAAAAAATATTACTCAAAAACTAGACATGCACTTCAGCTAAATGGGGATACGAAATCTTACATATAAATGACTATTTTCTATCGGCTTTCTTAATAAAAAATGTGATGTCCGAAAAATGGGCTTCATAAAACACTGTGTGACGCAAGTAATTGAACTGACATAAATAATCAAGTTACTGAAAAATGAAAACAGTTTTCGATAATTTACTGCATGTAATTTCACCTATACGGACATTCTGACAGACACATACCTGGTTCAGTGGTCATTGGTTTCAGGACTAATATGGGTCAGCTAGGTACATAAATCTGACATTTGAAGAAAGTACCTAATGTGTGTTATCAAATAGACCAGGGGTGGCCGACTGGTCGATCGCGATCGACCGGTCGATCGCGACTATTAGTCCAGTCGATCGTGGCAAGGCAAAAAATAAAAATAAGTAGAAAAGACTGCGCACCGTAATCACCAACTGCTGCACGCATCATCTTGTATCATTTTTCAATCGCTGTTCCGTCACGTTATTTATCCTCTCTTCTACGCAGCATAGCTCTCTTTTGTTTTCAGCACGCGAGAAAGAATAAGCCCAAAACACACAGAGCGGGTGCGGGGCGGGAGCGGGTCGGGTCGTTTTCATTGCGTGAGTCGCGCGGTTCATCGTGTTCACACAGAGCGCGAGCGCGGGGCGGCAGCGGGTCGGGCGCGTGTCGGGCGCGGGACGGCAGCGGGACGGCAGCGGGTCGGGCGCGGTTGCACTTTGACGGGCGGCAGCGGTTGCAGTATGGAAATGTCGGGTGATTCTGACACGGACGAAGAATGATTATTTTTTACTTATTTTAAAGAGAAGAACGCGAAAAAGGAAAAAGTTGTAGGTTCATGACATTAATAAAAAAAAACATCAATATGGAGAATATCATCGATACGTGTATTGCAACGAATGTAACGCCGTTACACCCACATTGCTATTCTGTAACCATCTTACCTTGAAAACTTAGGTGAAGTGAGCGTGGACTGAGTCATTGTCATCGATACCTACTGATTCTAAGGCAGTGACAGTTCACTCCAAGCTCACTTTGATATTTTACTACACTTAGTTTTCACGGAGATATTTTTACAGAATAGCACAACCACTCCCGACCCGCTCCCGTCCCGCGCTGTTGTGTCAGCGGGCGCGGCCCCCGCGCGGCTCCCGCTCCGCGCCCGACCCGCGCCCGCGTTCTGTGTGTTGACATCCATATAATTCCTTGAATTACAAATTATTATACCCGCCGTACTCCCGCGCCCGACCCGCTCCCGCCCCGCACCCGCTCTGTGTGTGTTTTGGGCTTAAGTGGGAAGCGTGTTGGACGCGGGGGCGGGGCGGGTGTCAATCCGTCAGTTGACGATAGAGACTAGCGGAGTCACGACGTCGACGACTACCGATGTAAATAAATTGCTCATACATTTGACGCTCATACATTGGATTCTTTAAGGTTGGCAATTTCCAACTAAAAACCTGATTTTGCTCATCTAGCCGAAGATGCTCAGTGCAATGTTCACACTAATATAAATAAGAAGTTACTAAGAATAATTTTCAGTTTTATGTTTTGCCTCTTAATAAAATAAAAAATAAACAACCGACTTCACAAAAAGACACAAAAAAAGTGAAAAATAACTTTAATTTCGGAAGTCGGTGGCAAAAAACGAAAATTGAAAAGCAAAGACACCGATTTTTTTTTTTCGTACAAAGTTTTTATTTTTCACTTTTTAGTTGTGGTACCTACCCCATACAAATTCGTATACCGTTATCTGCTATGTAAGGCTGATTTTAGAGTCACGCTGAGCGTCGCTGAGCGTCGGCGCTGACGGCCCAATATGTATGATTATCGCACGGCACGGCCGTCAGCGCTGAGCAGGATGATGATATACTATAATCATACATATTGGGCTGTCAGCGCCGACGCTCAGCGACGCTCAGCGTGACTCTAAAATCAGCCTTAATGATAATTAAGATATCATCTACATACGCAAAGTGGGAAAAATACGTAATTATTGAAGCTAACTCAAAAACTAAGCAAGCAAAATTAATAAATTTTATATGGGACCACCTCTGAAGCATGACCTACCAAACAAAAAAAGAATCATCAAAATCGATTCATAATTGGCGGAGTAATCACGTAACATATATACAAAAAAAAAAAAAACAGACGAATTGAGAACCTCCTCCTTTTTGAAGAAGTCGGTTAAAAATACTACGTAATTGTGTACAGAACTATGCTGTTTCATTCAAAATTTCAAGAATATGTTATTGGTAGATCGCACAGGGTTTCGTCAGGAAACAGTAGATCTTGGATCTAATCAGTTGGCCACCCTTGAAATAGACATTATCTAGCAACGAGTTTACATAATGGAGTCTACTTTTTAAGTTCTATGTAACCGTATTACATAAAACATGAATCATTTGTACGTAACGCGCTTATTATAATCTAATCTAAAATAAAGAAAGTTTGTCCTTTCTGTTCGAAGTTGGAACACTACGGACTGATTAGTTAGCTTAACAATCAATCATTTATCTGTTATTTCATTTTAATGATGCCGTTTTACTTATCGAACGATGAATGAAAATGCTGTTCCAGTAACATTATACAATTTTTATTATCAATACTCTTGGAGATAATCGCGTTTGAATCTTGTGTAAGTGTAACGTATTTATGCTCGTGACTGTAATTTCGATATGATTTCTAATATTTTTTATTAACCAATGAAACAACTTATCGAGTTCTAGGAATTTCTTTTAAAATGTTCTTTTGTATTTAAACTAATTTACCGACCGGAACGTCGAAAAAAATGAAGTGTTACTAAGGGCAAATTTCACCAAACTTTTATACAGAGTATCAGTCTTATCCTGCGAATAAATTTTGAATTTTTGACAGTTTTTCCATACAAAAACTGTCAGACGCCATTTTTATTCCACGGGTAAAAGATATCTGACTTTGGTAAAATCAGCCCTAAGAAGATTTAAGTTATTCATGTAACAGATCCTTAAAGCTTTACGCAGTTGTACATTATTTGTTTTAATTAAATACGGTTACAGAAAGAGTACATTTTATTAATTCCTAATTAGGTTTAACCTTTACTTAATTAAGTACGGACAAAGAGCCTAGGAAAGAGACGATTGTTTTATTGGTTTATTTGACACAGAAATGGGTTTGAAACGACGCGACGTTACTTATTCAATATACCGTTACTTCTCCTTTTGTATCTGCACGAACCACGTGTGAATAAATCTTGGCGGGGTAAAACTATTTGCCAGTCAGCAAGGTGGTATCGAGCAGTGGTGGCCCAGTGGACGATGTGGTGCGACAATACGAGTTGTAAAGACGTGGGTTCGAACCCAAGCAGGCGCTTTACTTTTTGTAAATTATTTCATCATCACTGCTCTCAAAACGTTGAAGGAAAACATCGTGAGGAAACCGGTATGTCCTAGAACCACTGGCACTGGGACCGCTTGTGGTACATTACAGCCTACTCCCTCTCGAAGGGAGGAGGCCTGTGTTCCAGCAGTGGGAACATTATAGGCTGATTATGCTAAGGTGGTATCGGAGCTGGATACCGTGGCGTCGAGGCTAGCAGTATGTGTGCCACTCGTATAGAGGCTATTTACAAGCATCCTGATGTTGTAGGTATATAGTAGTATATACAATGTTAAGCGTGTGGACACCAATCAATTCATTTATTGGTATTAATGTGCAAAGGTTTCATAACACTGTGCACTTTGTGTATCGTGTTTTACAATTAATTTTAACAACGTAAGAGAGAAACAAACCATTTCACGTCCAAACAGTATGTAGATAGATAACTTACGTGTTAATCATTCCTCTATTTTTGGGAAGTACAGATTTGATGAGCATTTTAATGAGATATTTATTATTTAACGTTTTGATTAAAAGAGTTAACACGTCCATCAGAATTATATGACAGACTGATTACACATCAGTCTGTCTTATAATTCTGATGGTCTGGTATTTTGACAGTCGAGTATTTTGGCTCGTAGCGCTAAAATATAAACTTACCTTAGCTCTGCTTATAGGCCACATCTTTGATCTACTTGACTTAGTTCAGGATTTGCGGAAACTAAATTGAAGCTTGGAATTAATTTAATTTCAGTCGGTTAAAGCTATTCTCGCTAAATAAAGATACTTTGTTCCCAAATACACTTTGGTACAGTCGAAATAGTAATTAAGATTAGCAATCCACAGTCCCTGAATTTTAATAGTACCCATCGATATATCGATCATATCGTAACGCTGGCAGCAGACAGCGTTACGTACTTGACGGAAATTCAGCCAGATTGAATTTCCTTCAAGTAAGTTTAAAAGCATATTACAATTTAGCTTAGTGGCTCGGGTCAGCCAGAATGTAATAAGCACTAAGCAGATATTATTTTTAACGTAATTTATTAGGTATGAAAATTAACGTAAATTATATAAATAACTAGGTAACTGTATGTTACCCATGGCAGGTATTTTCGTTAGCCACATAAAGTTTGTAAACTAAATATGTGTGTATAGGTTCGTCGGCTAAGCCTTTGATGCTGGCAGATTTCCGCAAATATTACTTGCTTAGTTTCGAACGTATACTCCGTTGGTTTACGTAGCTAACTAAAGGTAAAAAAAAAACACGTAACGAGAGAGCTGTCAAAGGCGTCTGGTTAACCGACTTAACGTAACACCTGTCACCTCAGTTGTCATGCTACGTCACAGTTGTACTCTTCCATTTAACAACGTTATAATTTGTTGAGGTTTAGAGAACCCTGTCTTTTTGGGCTCTTTACAATAGACAGATTACAAAATATTGAGTTATTTGTCAACTCGTCCTACATGCCTACGGCCCATTTAGGACAACTTGAAGAAAATCAAAATAAATAATATTTTCATTCTACAACTCGTCCCACGTTACTATCAAAATGAGAAAGGTACAATCAGCAGCAAAAGTGTTAATGTAGGAATAATAAAAAAAAAGAATTTGTTATAAAATATTTATTTTCGGGGTATTCCTCGAAGCGCACCAACTTTGAAACATAGAGAAGAGCATGAAGGATTCGTAATAAATGATATCGATAGATGTTTTAAAATTCAACTGTCCTAATTTTTTATTAATTAAAACTACCAGGAAAGCAGAAATGAACTGGAACTAGGTGCTTAAGCGACTCACTACTTAGCTGAATAATGGTAAAAATCCAGGTTTTGAAATTTAATTATTTGTTGTTTTGAAATGTACCAGGGTGACAGAAATGAACAGAAAAAGGCGCCTAAACGATCTCACTAATTTGTGCAACAACGATTAAACACAAAGAGAGAATAAACTATTCGTTATTCTTAAAACTGTCCTATATCTTACCTATAACTGTCCCTAACTATCAGGAAAACAGAAATGAACTGGAAGTATTGCTAGTAAAATATTATTTGACTTTTTAGGGTTTTTCCGCCATAGACTGGCATACAAACGAAAGTAAAACTAAAAATTCTTTAAAAAGTGTTGTTATTATCTTGTCTTACTGACTGTACCAAACGTTGATAAAGTTTAAAGTTCCACACAAAAAGAAACGTGAGACGACTTGCAGAATGAAAATATTATTTATTTTGATTTTTGTCAAGTCGTCCTAAATGGGTCGTAGGCATGTAGGACGAGTGGACGAATCACTCAAAATATTATATTATTATAATAAATCTAACAAAAAAATTGTGCTCAAGCAGTTACATCTACGAAGAGCAGTTTAAGAATAAATGATAAAGTCGAAACTATCGTAGAAATCGTAAATAAATGTAATTTGGTTATAACGTATTTTTAAACAAGAAAATCTATAAAAAACCCTTTTTAACCGACTTTAAAAAGGTGGAGGTTCTCAATTTGACTGTGTTTTTTTATGTTTGTTACGCGATTACTCCGCCAATAATACATTGATTTTGATGATTGTTTTTTTGTTTGGGTGGCCACTGGCCATGCATCGGAGGTGGTTCCATATACTTAAATTTAACTAACTTTGCTTGCGTAGTTTTTGAGTTACCTTCAATAATACGTACCTATTTTTCCCACTTACCCTATATGGATGATGTTTTGAGTCCCTGTCACTGTTATTTATGTAGCACCGACATCCGAAATTAAAGTTATTTTTCGAATACCACTGGTATTGTATGTCGGTGGCAAAAAACGAAAATTCAAAACCAAAAACACCGACTTCCGAAATTAAAGTTTATTACGATTTGTTTACCTTTAGTTAATTACGTTAACCAATGGACTATATGTATAGTTAGTAAAAATATCTAGGTCATATAGTAGGGGACTACGGGTTAATAAGGGGAAGCTATTATTTTGAATGTTTATTATTTAACTGAGGATAAAAAGATGATTTTACATCAGATTTAATATCAGATATTCGGGTATAAACGTAACATAGTCTTAATTAGGTTTTGGCGACTAAGTTCAGAGTTTAGTACTAAATGATAAAACTGATTGGCGATAACATCTGTGGTGAATAAAGCATGCACCAGACATTAACGATTTAGCAGCGATGCGGCGTTTGAAATGTCCGCGTTGAGGGTTCCCTTGATTACCCTTTGGCAGCTATAATCTCGCTGATTTTACAATTGTGTTACGCAGGTATTCGCGATCGTAAAAAGCGTTATTATGAATTTCAGCCGTCTAAAGTCCGTTACCGCAAAATTTTCATCAAAATATGAAGCTGGTGCCGAGATCAAAGCTTACGGGAAGAAAGGATATTGCAAGTGTTTATTATGAATGAAGGAAAGTTAAAGTTACTGTTGAGAGGCTCTGAATGATCACAAGAGAATCTTGACCCGGCTCGGTGAGAAGAATTCAACAAAATATCGAGTGTATAAAAAGCAACCCTCTTGTCCGTCTTGCTTTTTGCAAAAACTTTTTGTTTAAAAATGCATTTATGATTTCTCTAAAATCACGATTTTGTATGGAACGTAAAAACTGCAGTATTAAAATACAATAGACGCAGATATATTTAGTTACCTATTCCGCTTGACTATTCTTCAAGAGTCATAAAAACCCTGTAAGAACGCGACGTGTTACCACACCGAGCGCTGGTAACACGTCGCGTTCTGGTTTGCAATTGGTCAATCGTCATCCTGAAGATGCCTCGTTGAGAGGTGAAACACGTGTCGATTTCTTACAGGGTTTTCATGACTCTTGAAGAATAGTCAAGCGGAATAGGTTACTAAATATATCAGCGTCTATTGTATTTTATAATGGATTTCCGCAAAGTCACGCCTGAATCAATTAACTAACTGCAGTATTATTATCGGTTTACTTTACAATTACATGGTGCAACATTTGCAAAACAATATTGCACGTACAAATTCTGTATGTGGCATTGGAGGACAAAAATTGTTTACTAGTATAACATTTTAGTTTATTTTGTATTGTAGGATATATGAACAACGTAAACGACGCACTTTTACAGCTAGATGTAGGAACAATTGCAAAAATGTGTGTATAAAAACCTGTATAACAAAGAGTACGATATGTACTACCTTGTCAGATAATGATAATTTCGAAACGAAATACGTTGCAAGCATTCTACACCACTGCTACGCAAGGCCTACGCCACCGCCGCGCCGCTCCAACGCAAAGCCTACGTCACTGCTACGGCCTACGCTACTGCTACGCAGGGCCTACGCCGCTGCTACGCAAGGCCTACGCTGCTGCGACGCATAGCCTCCGCCGCCGCGCCGCCACCCGCGGCGTACCAACGCAAAGCCTACGCCCACGCCGCTGCTACGCAAGCCCTACGCCGCTGCTTCGCAAGGTCTACGCCGCTGCTACACAAGGCCTACGCCGCTCCATCGGTAGTCCTACGCCACTGATATGCAAAATCTACTCAAAGGCGACGCAAATACTGCAACGTCGTCGCTATATAATATTAAGTCCGAGTATGCCTATGCCAGACGAACACCCGGCGCGAACACACACAAATGATGAATGTTAATAGAAAGTTGTTTTATTTGTTTTAGGTGGACCTTAAAATATATTACTTATTATTATTACATACATACACGTACATTTTATAATAACTTCAAATGATATTATATACTTTCCTATGGTGGAAATATACCAATGCGGTCATATATACAAGTAAGCAAGTTATATAAGAAAGTACTTACATACTTTTTCTAAGAAAGCAGCACTGCCATCTAGTGAAAAACTCGCAAGACGACATTCAAACCGGCGCGCTGTTGCCACTTCATTCCCGGACAAGACAAGGCAAACTTTATTATCTGTCTGTTTCATTCAGTTCATGGTGCTGTCTCTTTCTCTCGCGCCGGCTTGTGATTTGAAATTTATTCAGCCTTGGGCTAACCGTCGCCCGTGTACAACGTGCCCATGTTCGCTTGTAACGAATATTTCGCGCCAAAGTTTACATTGAGGATTGGAAAATGAGATTATTTTCTGAAGTGCATCAAGTTAGAAAGTGTGAAAACTGCCTGTTCTAGTCAATTGGACTGACTAAAGTGTATCATCGGCTACTTGAAGTGTAAACGTTTACTTTGTGTGTGCGATGCATAACAGTTAAGTTGTTAAGCACTTATTAAAATTGTGCAAGATGGGCGCATAAGATTTGTTTCCCGGTGTAAAATTGATAGAAAGTATCCGGACTACCAACATGGGGACCAATCGGCTGCTTTCACCATTTACTTTGTTGCTGATTTGTACAGGTAAGCGGAGCTACCTACTTACTTTCTGAGTCACCTTAGCTTAGCACGCCGACGCTGCGTCGCTGTATCAACAAGCAAGCCACAGCCTGCCTGTGTGCCGTGTGCTGAGGTGTAACTATAAGCAGTACAAACACCTATGTGTGCGTGTGTTGACTCTTTAACCGTGTGCTTTAGCTATGTGAATAGGGTATGAAGTATGATAAACCATTGTACGCGCTACAGGCACTGACAAATCGCAACAATTGCTTATTTATGTTTTAGGAGCTGAGTTGATGTTTCTTTGTATTTTGTTAAATAATTGTAGCTACGATGATAATACAATTTATGTTCTGGGTTACGACTGACGACGAGTATTATATAATTTCAAAAGCATTATTAAAAGTTGTTATAAAATGGTACGCGCAATGCGGTATCCTACCGTGAACGTTCAAACCTTTGTACGATGCACTTTTGACTGTGAAGCTAGCTTGACAGGATTTTAGAATATAAAAAAATGGCATTGCAATCAAAGAAGTAAATGAAGCTAAAACTAAGAAAACGGCCTTTTTATAAGGGCCATGATTTAATGAAACAACAAAAATGTGTATAGGTCACTGCAGAAAGTCGTATTATTAAGTACCAATTTCAAAACAGAATTAAGATAAGAAATATTATAATCTGTCAAAGTGTTACTTAATAAAGCCACAGCACTAGGTATTTACAATTCCGAAGAAAGAAGAAATCCATAGTAACCCCTAATGGATCCCAGGTCCCCAGGTGTAACTTAGAACTTTCATTAAAGGAACTTACTAAATTCTATGTAATTTGTTATTAGAAAAATTTGCCAACGACGTGCTCAGCTAATTGATATTGTATTGCTCAATTAATACCTATGACCGACACAAATTAGTCGTATCTAAGGAATGGAAAAAATGTGAAGAAACGTTGTTATTAATTTGAAGACTCTGATTAACGAGTAAGAAATGCATTCATTACAAAATACAGGCGAAAGTGTATTTAATGTTTAACCAACTGTGTGTCCATAATTTCATGCCAACAAAATTTTTTGGTTCAGCTTTTCTTGTTGAAAAAAGGGTTTAAATGAAATTATTACCATTTTGAATAACCACGTTTTTTAGCACAAAATAGAATGAGAAAATATTCTATTCTATTATATTGTCGACTCAAGCTTGAATGCGTAAATTAGGCAACGCTAGTGGTGCTGAGAGAGTGAAATCATGTTTATAGAAACCGGTTTTGATGCAGGTGTGCGCGATTCGAAGTAGAGTTGGTCCACTAGTGGTATTACCAACTTATTTTAGTAGATATTTTATATTATTCTTGTGCCCAGCTATGCGTAGCAATTATCCAATTTTAACTTAAGCATACAGTTCTTCAAGTAACCAGTCGGCAGTTAATTATTTTGGTGATCTGTTTGAGTACTTAAAAATGTATTCCATAAATAATATTTGCAAAGTATGGAAAACCGACAATACATTAGCAATTGGTAAATATGAGCATTTCAATAAACACTTCATTGATTTTAAAATGCTGTGTGTACATATTTCACTTTATATATGAAATGAAATAATTGTTTATTCTGTAAATAGGATATCGGAATACACGTCATATTAAAAATTAAAAATATATTATATACTAGTAGTTCTGCGAACAGTAGACCTCGCGACCACAAACTTTGATAGGGATAGGAATCGCCCGTAACTTCAGCCAAATCTTTGGATGTCGTGTTTAGGGAATAGACCTGTAGGAAGAAAACAATAAACGATAACTTGTAGTTTTAGGCCGCGCGCACTTTGCACGCGTTTTTATACGAATTTAACTCGTACGAAAACGCACAAAAATGATCCCGACCGGTGACCTTCCAAGTACAAAGGGAGCGCGCAGACTGGGTGCGGTTTAGTCGTACGTCTATAAGTAAATAAACAATCTGAACTTGTTGGGATTTTTCGTGCGTTCAATGCGATATCACCAGAACACTATCTATTTAACGGAGAAAAACGTATTCAGTGTGCGCACTCAATTTGTTATACCACGGATTTTCGTTTACGTATCATACAAATTCGTGTCTAAGCGCGAAAATATTTTATTGTAGCAACGCTCTTCATGATTTGAATTACATATTTTCCTGTCAAAAAATATGACATCGATATCAATAGGTCAAATTCAAATTAAAAAAACCGGCCAAGTGAAAATGTATCCCAAGAACAAACTTTCAACGTTGTAGTTGAAAAACATGCTCTCCCATGCATTCCAACTACAAATGTAAGTTGGTCGATTATTACTCGTTAACTTGTAAAACATACTTAGCTGTGATAGTTTTCCTTTTAACTTCGTTATACTGCCGTGATTTTTTTCACATATCCAAAACAACCAACTGGACTCTAACAAAAATTAGCACTTTAAAGCTTAATATTATTATTTATATATTATATTCTATGCTATTCTGCTCGTAATGCCGAAGATCCTCATCAGATCTTCACCAATTTTTTTTTAGACCTACTTAAAGTTACACCCTTTCAAATAAAAAAAGAACCATCGTTATCGGATCTCATAAGGCGGAGATATCCAGTAGCCCCCTTTTTGCCCCATTTTTGAGGAAGTAGCCCTCCAATCAAAAATCCTCGTCGACAAACTCGCCAATTTTGCCAGACTTGATGCAGAGACGCTTCGCTAGCTACGCTCGCTCGGTCAATAAAACAAGCTAGATGAGGTCGGCGAGAAGAAAGGCCGAAACAAACTCAGAGGTCGCAGTCTCTTTTAAAGTCCAGACATAATCTTGGTCAGGCAATATGAGGACCAAGTAGATTAATGTCTGAAATGGTATTTTGACGAAAGAACCACACAGATTTGAGTCCAGTCAGTGCAAGCATTTGTCAGTAACCGAGGAGCTCGACTCAGAACTTAAGGAGCTCAACGACTTGACGAACAGTACCAAAGAAAGGACATTTGGGTTGGCCGCATAAAGTACTCAATCTGCCAGACCATCATTAAATTAAAACTGAGAAAGAGAAGCAAAAAAAAAATAATCCACATAGTCCCGCAAATTCATAATAATTCAAATAATATAATACACAAAGTAAACATGTCGTTTTGTATAAAATATTCAACATGTCAATGTGTAGGTATATAAAACTGGTATATTTTGATGATTTGAGATAATAATTAAAATGTCAAGTTCTAGGGTTTTATCAAGGCTTAGCAGAGCGAGCAGCTCAATCCCATGCTTTTTGTCTTCTAAATACTCAGACCAAATAAAAAACCAAGACAGAGCGCTGCGAACAATACAGTGAAGCATGCCAAAACTACACCAACGCTCTGTGCGTACACGCTCAAACGCACACATTGACAACCATTTACAATCAAACTACACCAAAATATGAGCACACATGTTTACGAAACCGGCTTCACGTCACTGTTGACAGCGCTCTGCCTTGGTTTTTTATTTAGTCTGAGTCTAAATAATCTAAAATTTTATAGTCCCCTTTTTTACAAAGTTTAAATATTGTATACATGTTGGCGTGTAAATAACACACTACTTAACGCTGTAAATACATTACCTACCTAGTCTTTACTAGGAACACCGCAGTCTTTTTTTTTTTTTAATTAATTAATTTAAACTCCATCAATCACCACCATTGCTCGGTTATTATGGTCTTCATTTAAGGAATTCATAATTATTTATTGGTTTTCATATAAGTTAATAACTTTTCTATAAATAGGTGCGCAGTTTGCTTATCTAATGGAGTATTTATGAAGATTGGTATGGAGATTTTCGAAAACCATCGCATAATTTTGTGTAATCATTAAACTTACATGGAAACTGTCTGAAAGGCAATACATAATTTAACGGAATAGGTGAACATTGAGTTGCAATATTTTTGGGCAAAACTGGTTTCAACTGAAGCCAATGAAAGCTTTTTTATTGACAAAGTAATTCAATGTTCTGGTTTTTTACAATTGGGAAGCGGCCTGGATTCATTTGCAAATGTCTAGCAAGTTCTGTATCTTGATCACTTATAAGCCAGAAATCAATCGAATCGAGAATGGAATCGAGAGTCGGATATTCTGCTATATATTTAGGAAGAGTTAAATAGGTATCACGATATTGATATATATCACAGAAATGTGACTGACTTATTTAATTTTATTTAGGATATTTCTGCCATATGAGCAGACAAAAATACCGATAATGTTGGAAGCTCTGAAAAGTTGCAGTTTAGCGTAAAAGTAGACATTCAGACTTACAGGAACATAAAAGAAGGCGAGCAGCGCGAGACGTGTCAACAAACTTTTCAAATTGTCCCAATAACGTTGCCAAACAATTTACTGGGTTCGCAAAAATACTGCCACTTGACTTCTTACATTATGAAAGTAGCTACTTACGTGCTGTGCAAAAACAAATAACTTTTATTGCTTAACTTTCCCGCTCAGCTATCGCAGTTACAGTTCGTTTCAAAACTCCTTAACTACCGTGGATTTTAATGAACTAAACCAAAATTGCGAAGATATTTTTCTACGTTTTCATCTGGGAATCGATGCTAAAATTAGATTGGCGTCTACTTTCATTCTGCATAACATAAACAGACTGCATAAGTAGGTATACAGAAAGTGTCTGTACTTGAGACGCGCGGTGCATATTCCATTCTATTTTTGTACATCTTAATATCCTTGCTGTCTTCATACGTACTCTTAGCAACTCAGATACGTACAAAATTATTCCGTCTTTTTGAGAACTTAGTCTCACAGTTCCAGTAATTGAATAAACTGTTCACTGTCAAATCAGTATTTCTCCACTAGCTGCAGGAAAATCGTAAAAAAACAATAGGAGTATTAAATTAGAACGCCAATACAACCATATTTGTAGTAGCTGGAAATCCTAGAAAGTATGGTTTATACGGAGTAGGATTATACACGTATAATCTTATGTTCTCCAATACCGATAAGTGAAGAGAGTATATTGAGCGTATCAATATTAATTGCTTGCTGAGAGCAGTTACCTTATCCGAGTCGATAAGTTTGTATACAGAGGATCACTCAAATAATTAATGAGTCTTATTACTATGAAATTTTAATGCCACAACAATAAGTATTTCATTCCCAACGGTTCGTTTGGTCGTCGTGGTTCAGTTCACAAGAAGCTCGTTTTCCTTTATTAGAGGCTCGCAGGCAAGCGGGGGCTTCCGTTTCCATGGGACTGATTGTCTACTGGTCCTTATTCGCCATTGAGTGACCCTGTCATGTCACTCTTCATGCGTGAAATAACCGCTCCGCATCAAATAACCCATACTTACCTGCTGCCGTCATTTTATATTATAGAAGCAACGATCGAAAATAATAATTAATAAAGTTATTTGACAGGTTCATTTGAACTTAATTTGGCGCTTAGTTCCTAAGTTTGGGATTTCAAATACGTGTACTTTATTGTGTTAAATAATTATTTCCTTTTGGAAAATAATTTTTCCCGAAGTTCCCTAAATTGGAATATTACATGTAGTTGTGAAACACGTTATCATAGTTAAGTACTCGAAAAACTGTTGTCTTAAAAATAAAGACTGTTCTAAAGGTTTATTATGTAGATAATATTTACCCTTATTCGAATCCTAAACATTTTTAAGCCATGCCACGCCGTGAAAGGAATGGGTGGTTTTTGAGTTCAAGCGCAAGTTCTTACGATTTGCACCGGTATTTACGATAAATTTAATGGTTGTCCATATAGCCGTAGTTATTTAACAGCTACGAGAACCTGATACGAATTTTTTTTGCTAACGAACTATATTTTTTTTACAATATTCACCTTGTAGGTAAGTGGCACTACCAGGGAAGCAAAAAGTTATAGAAAGCTTTCATACTCTTTCCCACATCACGGTTTCAATTTCTATTTCCTTCGGTGTACTTAGGAATAATTTACATGCGGGTAGTTGTTCTAATTTTTACCCGACTACGGCAAAGCAAAAAGGAGGGTTATGATTTTGACCGGTATGTACGTATGTGTGTATGTTCATCTGTTCCCTCATAACTTCTAAACTACTCATCATAATTTGACAAACGAGGTATATTATAGGCTATGTGGCGTTACATTAAATGGAATGAATATGGCGCCCTCTAGAGGACATAAACTCATGAGAAAAAAAAACAATTTTTAATGCTGCCATGTTGGGTATCAAATGAAAGAGCCTAATTAGCATATTTCAAAAATATATTATATAATTATTATAACCCCAAAATAATTTAAATCAAAATAAAAGAAACTAAAACCCAACTACGAAGAACAAGTCAACTAAAAAGGTAAAAACTAAACCCCAAGTACGACAAAAAAGTCTACTAAAAAGGTAAATCCGGAGTCACACGTGTTAAATCAAACAGATTACGTGTGACTCCGGATTTTGAATTTGTCTGTCTGTGATGTCTTGTTTATACCTTTTAGTTGACTTTTTTGTCGTAGTTGGGTTTTAGTTTTTATTGTCTTCACTAAATATAGAAAGAAACGGTTTTTTAATTTTAATTTTTGATGAATAAAAGCTGACCACGGATTGTACGGAAATCCTATCCAATGCGAGATCAGCATAAACTGGAATTGTATAGCTTGATGTCTAGCCGTGTGTACAACTTAATTCATCATAAATTATATAATATGAAACAAAGTCCTCCGCCCCGTCTGTCTGTCTGTTCGCGATAAACTCAAAAACTACCGCACCGATTTTCATGCTGTTTTCACCAATGTATAGAGTGGTTCTCGAGGAAGGTAATAGTAGTAAGAATAACCGACATCCACGCGGGCGAAGCCGCGGGCATGAGCTAATTATATATAATAGTACCTATAATTTAAAGTTCTGTTCATATTTGCACTTGGTAGTACTTGTACCTGCCATAGGAGTAGGATCACCTTATATTTACTAATACGCTTTGTAAGGAATTCATTAAGTTCAGAATGTTCCGAAGAGTTCGATCGTTTATCAGTGAGAATCGTGTTTGGATTCATTTATATCTGTCTGCCTTACGTGACACTTACTTTCATTGCTCTTTATATTTGTAAATGTCAATGTCTGTCTTTTAATTTATCATCGCGTAATGGAACAAAATCGTCTTACGTTATTTTTACTCCATATTAAATGTATACTCTTCTTGCTCCAGTAAATTGAGAAAATTGATAATACAACGCAATATTTTACCAAGAAAGTCCTATTATTTAACCAGACAGTAGCTCATAATAAGCTCCCTAGAGCCCCCAGTGGAACAAGACCTGCTGTCTAATGACTTACTCTGTTTACCTACTTATGATTTTTGCTCCCTCCGTACTTTTCTTACATTTTTCCTTTATTTATAACACATGATACGACACGGTTTTCAATTGGTCACAATTGATTTTCCTTATAAATGTTATTCGGTTAACCAATTGATCAAATAACGCGAAGGTATAATAATTGAACCCTCCGGTCTGCTGACAGTGCCGATGCCGACACAATTTGTACATATTATTGCAAGTAAGTTAAGTCAAATTTAATCTCGTTCTACGTTTTCATGTTGTTTTGGAAACTAAACGAAAACATGGCGACGGGCTTATCTTATTGCCCTAGGAAAAGGTTTGCTATTGTTGTTTTGTGTAGGAAACCGGACTAGCCAAAGGTGATTTCTGGCATGTATTTTTGGAATCTCCTAAATCCTTATCAGTAAAGTAGGTACTGTGTAAGTATTACAAGTAGGTACGTATATCACAAAAGACTTGAAGCTAGGCTAGACTTGACAATAGGCACTTATCGACTTTTATAATTCTAGGAATAATTGTGCGTGTAAAATCTATCGCATGTTTTTCGGGAGAAAACCGCGTTTATAACGAAGTTAAGTTAGTTGCCTTAAAGGGAGGTGGTCCAGTACTTATTTAATTTCCTGCTTAAAATATTCTCGATAATTAAGTTAGAATTATTAACTTCGGAATATGTACGATCAAACCATTTTTGTTCGTCTTTTTCCACTGATTTTAAACCTATAAATTTTGTAAACCTATAAATGTTCATTACACAGATTTTGAAAACGTATTTATGTAGTACTTAAGTACATGTTTGCAAACATAAAAAGATTACAGCAACAGAACAGTTTTCCTTCGTTTCTACGTACTTACCATAAGTAAACTTATCGATAATTTCAAACAAGTTTTAGACGTTCCATAACAGGAATAAAACTTCTTCGTCGTTCATTAATACTTTAGCGATGTTCGATACAATTGCAACAGTGTACGGAGAATAGAATGATCAAAGTAACTTACCTGTAAGTGAACTTCGATCACTATTATACGCAGTTAACGCCTCGTCTGAGATGATTATGTAGTCTACGTACTATTCGTATCAACAAACACGCGTTTAAATAACTTGGTGAAAAAAAACAAAATACCAAATTTGAAAATATGTAGTTGCCACCCTGCCCGCTATGGCAACACTGACAGATAAACGTCTCTTCATTATGTTTAAAGTATAGTTACATTACCCGACTAAGCAGAAAGGAGGGTTATGAGTTTATATTTTCATTATGGAGCAGGGTGGGAAATTCTTGAATGGGAGGGAGCCTCAGACGAGGCGTTAACTGCGTTTAATAGTGATCGAAGTTCACTTACAGGTAAGTTACTTTGATCATTCTATTATACTTATTAACGCCTCGTCTGAGATGATTATGTAGATGTTCAAAGATTTGGCGAAATAATGAAAGAATAAACCATGTAGTTTAATAATACGTATATTATTATAAGTACTTATCAAGAACATTGATTATTATTTTTACTTTAGGCGGGAGGAAACGCCCGGGTGTCACCACTGTGCGGATCGTCCGGAGGACACGGTGGAGCATACGGTGGAGATGTGCCCTGCTTGGGCGGAGCACCGCCGTGTCCTCGTGGAGGCGATTGGCGGCACTGACCTCTCGCGTCCGGCCCTGATCCAGGCCATGGTACGGAGCGAGAGGGCATGGGAGGCGGTCACCTCCTTCTGCGAAGCAGTGATGCTCGCGAAGGAGGAGGCGCACCCTCACGCCCCTAATCGCCGCCGCTGGAGACACCTTGGGCGTCGGGAATCCCAGGCGGATTCCCGGCCACCATAGGCGCGGGCTTGCGGACGGCGAGCAATGGGTAGCTCGCCGTCCGATAAGGACCAGGCCAGGGTCGATGGCGCGTCGTGTTCCACGCGCGCCTCAAAGAGATGTCAGCACACCTGACGGGGTCCGTTAGGAACGATGCCTGCCGGGGTTGCGGAATAGTCCGAAAGGGATACCGTGACCCTGGCAACAGGCAACTGAAGGAACACGGGTGGGTTTTAGTCAGTAAGAGTCAGTGACACGCCCTTCCGCTCCGCCCAGAGCGGGAGAAGTCATTTGATGATTTCCCACCCAAAAAAAAAAAAAAAATGTATTTCCTGGAATCATCATTTACTTTTAGTAAAAAATAAGCATCTTTCAGGTCAAGTGATGTCATATAACAATTTTTATCAACTAGTTGCAACGCTGTCCTTATGTCTTCCAGTTTGAAATGTGTTGTTGGAACAAACTTATTAAAATTTTTAAGATTTAATATAAATCTAGATGTTCCATTTGGTTTTGGTACAATGAATATCTTTGAGACATACTGATTGAGTATGTTTTGTAAAAGCTAGATTAGCGGGTAAAAGCTAGTTATTTTTTTAACGAAGCTTTTTGTGCGTCCTTACTTACTTACCGCACCAATTTTAATTAAATTTTGTATGCATTCTGAAATTTTTAGCTTATCAGTTTTAGTAAAGGAGTTATTTTCAGGGATCTTGCCTTGATACACTGTATGTGTTAAGGGAATTGAGTATCCATATTTTACCCAATTTAAAACTGACTTATTCTATGTAAATTGCCAATTTTTGTGATAATTTTGTAATCTACCTGCATAACTTGCCTCTAGTAACGACGACGGCCGCGAGTGCTGAGTGATGTTCTGGGTTGCTTCGTCATGGACCGCAATTGCTGTCGTTTAGTAAGATGATGATGTTGGTAAGACTTGCGTGGCTTCCCAGCAGTCTTCTGAGGTTGTTGCTATTGTTGTGGTCGTGGTTGAGGTTGCCTGTTGTACTCTCGCCCGCCCCCTTGCTTCCTGTATGAGGACGGGCCCCAATTGTTTAAAGAATTTTTCAGGTCCTTTACTGAATTTTCAATATTTTTATTTTCTTTTAGTATTGTATTTATTTCTTTTCCAAAGAGAAAATTATTTATTTCCGTTTTTTCTAAAGTGTCTTTCACTTTTTTATTTAGACCAGGTAGTATGACAGCTCGTCTTGTTTGGGACTCCTTATATTGAATATGGCATAAAAGCCTGATGCAGTTGCCTAAATATTCACAGTCCTGATCAAGGTTTTTGTGTAGGTTCTTATATAATATATCTGTTAAGCCACAGATAACTGTGTCAATTAGGTTTTGTTTCTCACATAAGTGATTATCTCTTGTTACAGCTTGAGCTGTCCTCGCAGCCTGAATTTCTGGATTTCTCTGGGAAGAGGATTTATCAGGTTAATGTATCACATGTACTCGCTCGTAGTACCGTATGATACCTGCCTAAGTTGTAAAGAATAGGCACTGGTATTCACTGATAATAATCACATGCACTCGCTCGTAGTACCGTGTGATAGTAACATTTTTCATTTTGTTAATATTGTGTATGCAATGACAAGTAGATGTTTTCGACCAAGTATAGGCGCTCGTCCTATCGCTTAGGTCTGTGCACTCACTCGTTCTACCGTGTGGTAGTAACATTATTTTTTGTTAGTGAGTATTTACTAAGCAATGAACAAAGATTACCATAAAAAATGGTTATAGTGAGTCAATCTTAAAAGATAGACATACCTATGCTGTCGCGGACTTTTTTTCATAACTTTTAAAGAGGAACAATTCCATCATCTATATCTATACTATCTATATCTGCTTTATATATATAATATTATAAAGCTGAAGAGTTTGTGTTTGTTTGTTTGAACGCGCTAATCTCAGGAACTACTGGTTGGAATTGAAAAATTATTTTTGTGTTGGATAGTACACACACGCTACGACCAATAGGAGCGGAGCATAAATGAAATATGTTGCAAAAACGGGAAAAAATATTCCTTTTTGAGAGCTTCCGTTGCGTGCGCTGCGTAAAAATTGAATTTGTGGTATTGTAGGGTCCTACATTTATGTATGTGCTTATACGGTAGTATAGCATTGCCATATAGCCGTAATTATATTGACGTGCTTGGACCTAATTTTTATAATAGATTTTATGTCCGACACTGATGAAAAGATTATAATAACATGCGTTTGTAATTATCATAATAACGATAATGGAACGGTTACAGCTAAACAAACAATAAATATAACTGTATATTTAATTGCTAAAGAGCATTGCACAGCAAGAATGTGTTTCTTCCAAATAAACATTAATTTAGTAAATTAGTAGGCCTGTTTAAAATCTCGCTATTTAAATCTAGATCTACTATGCCGGTTTTCACGATTATTTTCCTAAACTCACTAGCCCATATCATGTAATTATATTGTATCACGCTAACGCCGCCACGGCAAGTCGATACGGGGCTAAATATATTATGTACGTAAGATAGGACCCTGGGGCCATAATACCGGTACCTTCATTTGTGTGGGTAGTTTGAGAAGAGCTTGATAAGTAGTTGGGTTGTGGAGTAGCAGGCAGCTTGTCAAATATACTAATGGTTAGGAAGGATTTTGTAACGTAACAAAGACGGTCTTCAAGAGAGCCTGCTTGAGAGAACTTGCTTAATTTCCGTTCTTCTTACGTTGAGGCATTACTGCAGAATCACTTTATTCTTATACATATAATAAAATAGTAACGAAGTTAAAACTGAGTCTGATGTCGAAAATATAGTTTTCAGAATTTTGTCCGTTTGTCTGGATATAATTATGTTCCGGATTGGCGCAACGGCTAAACGGCTTTGGATGAAATTTAGCATAAACACGCGGGCGAAGCCGCGGGTAAAAGCTAGTTATTTTTTTAACGAAGCTTTTTGTGCGTCCTTACTTACTTACAGCAACAATTACGTGGTATTCTAATGGTAATGTAACAGTAAATGGTTGTAATGACAGAGAAATTGTAAGTAATTTGTAATAATTACAACTATTTTAATGTCCGTCTTCAAGACATAGGTAAGCTGTTTTTGATGATTAATTGATACAGCAATAAATCACCATTCATTTGTTGTTAGCTATTCATATTTTTTTTTACGTTATTTATCTTGTTTTCTTTTCTGTCCTTAGAACGTTTATGTATTTTCTAGGTAGGTATTGTTTGCCGTAAAGACAAAATTCGATATTATGAATACTATTCATGAAGTCAAGCTTACTTTTTTACACGTTTACTTTTATTTATAGTTAACACATTTTAGAAAATTAAGAGCCGACTCCAACATCGTTGGGAAAAGGCTAGCCAGGCAGACTGATTTTATAAAATTAAAAACCTGTTCCCTCTTCTGTTCGTAAATAACAGGCAATCCCTTTACACCAATCTGGAACATTTTCGTACAAAACTCAAGGAAAATGGCAAGACGGAAGTGAAGGAATACGTATGTGTATGCGAATGTGACCTTAGTTGCTCCCCTTGTAATCCTCCCGCAATCGCTTTTCACATGAGCTTCTTACCACTATTCCGGATTTTAATTAAAACATCATCATTATTTTATCTACACTAGGCAGCTAACAAATCAATAACTAGTCTATTTCACAATGCGACGTCTTTCTGTCAATAAATTGAATTATTCAGTCGAAATATTATGAACGTGAAACGTTCGTAATATTTCATTTGTGCGTGTCTTAATCGTAATACATGATTGTTATCTCATAGAAAATTAATTTCCTGCGACGTTCGCTCCAGTGTGCGATGTTTGATCTTCTGGAAACAATTCAACGTAATAACTGGGTGGTATAAGAATCATAACTTTATTTTATCGACGAACAGCGGAGTTTATTGTTGTTCACACGTGGTAAGTGTGCAGGGTCGAAGAAACGGAGGAAATAGAACGGGTTTACTCAAAACAGCGTCAATTATCGAAGTGAAAACTTAAATCTATTTATGTATATTGTGCCAGTAATTCATGCGCTGTAACAGGTAACGCTTTCTACCAACCAGTTCTTAAGGCTACTGTGAGTTTCCTTTTCTTTCCTTCACAATTCGAAGTAATAAATTATGTTTCGTTTTTTGAGAAACATAAATGATAAATAAAGAACATAATATATCAAATGTTTTTCTCAAAATAATCACAGTCGCAATGGGTAGGTACCTACACCCATTGCGAATTATTTTCTTGTGACTATTAACTCAATATGTTTCGGATAATTTTATTTCTCAAAATATCTGACAAACAATCTAATCGTGATGTATTGATTAAATGTAGTGGATACTGAATTGCGGTTAACTACCCTAATTAGAGAAATATTATTACCTATTATATATTATTTTTCCCCAATACATTTGACTTTACACGAGTGAAAATAGCTTTTCATTTATTTCTAAAGTTTGGGCAACGTTAGTAGGTTGTCTATTATAAAATTTTGAGTAGAGCGAGGTTGGAATAGTTCCCAGAAACTGAAAAATGGCTCTCCTTATTTATTGTATTGTACAGCAGTTAGTACTTCGGTATTTGCACCTCTGCCTACTCATTCGAGGAATTAAATGGTTTTTATTAAATGAAAGTAAACATGATCACTCATAACTATATTATCATTTCATTGCATCTATTTGATATAGTTATTTGTATATTATTTAGTTACCTACTGAGCCTCTCTTGTGGTATGGCTCCATTCGTATATTTTTCATGATTTACCAGGGTTTTCCAGTATAATGGTGGCCTATTATGATAATCCGGGATACCGGAACACACTCAGTTCCATGCTAATCTGTCATCCAAAAGATGTGCGCTATGCTGACGTCGTGATTTAGTGGATACCGAAGGTAATGATCATCCAAAAATCCTAACTTCCCCATTTACAGACAAACAATAAAGGTTACTTTTTCAGGTAGGTATTTCCTTAGAATTACTGTCAGTATATAGGCGTAACATGATACTTACCTGGAAGCATTGACATTTATTAGGATCTATAGGTATCCTGTTTTATTTTCTTTCAACGTTACCTCCAACAATCCCTCATTCAAATCTACTATTTTCTAGCACGAGGCAAACAAATTATCTATACGAGTTTGTCAATCGTTATCTATAGGATAAGAAGCTGTATAAATCACTGCCCTCATTATTTTGGTCCTTAAAAAGGTAAGCATACACTGCCACAAGTGACGGAATAATCCACGAGGGTAAAAAAAACGAAGTTTTCCAGAAAAATGTAAAGAATAAACAAACGGGTTGGATTGTAGTCATGCAATTAATTGCGCATGAGACTATTCATTCAACACAATTAATACTAAAGAGCTTTCTTAACAAGGTCCCCTGATCTTCTATGTCATGGATGATGCCCGATGTCTCTAAGTTCCAAGTGCCTCAAAATGATTTTTCATACATTCATTCCCAACTTCCCTAGTACATAAAATTTTTTCTCTACGTACTGAGCATTACTGCTGTACTTTAAATAGTTTGGTATGCATATCATTCACTTTATAGTAGGTATAGAAACCTCTCAATATGGAGATGGATTTTCATCAAGTTCGGCTTCGACGTCGCCCAGAGCTCCTTCAGACACAGCTCTAGGAACCTAAGAACAGGGCGTACTTACACTACACTACACAATCGCATATTGTTACGTTGTCAGTACTGCAAGGTATTGCATAGCATATTCAAGTAACTTTGGTTAATGGCTAACCGTTCCCATCCAACGTGGCAATGCTGCCCAAGTGCCCAGTCTTTTGGGTGTTCGACAGCTGGGGAATACTATAATGGCCTCTTTTAGTTTTACATTAATTGAGAGATTTTTTTTGTAAGTATTTAAAGTTTACAAAAAACCTTTTAATAGCTGCAATACATAAAGGAATGTTTGCATAATTTATTAGATATTTTTTTCAAGCTCTTTTTTCTTGCATGCCTTTACTATCTCATTTTAGGGCTTCGACCTATTTTTTTCCTAGCGTGATTTCCTTATAAAAATAAAATACTGCTTTCCCACCGTACTTATGTGTTTAATAAATCAATAAAGGCATTCGCAGTGTACCGCTTTATAATCCCATAAGCCTCTTGAAATTCCTAAGTTCAGCTATTGGAATTTCGGATTGTAGCAAACGATGAACGGCTCTTATCATTGAAAACAAATAATATGTCGATTTTTGTTTGTAGTTAAGTCTCACTTCTAGGAACACGGTACCAGAGGCAAGATATATTATGGTCACAATGTATTTTTTATCCAACGTCTAATTTGGTACAAACACGATACGACAATCTCGAGTTTTCGCATCAATCGGCTCAAACGACTTGATTTTTATAAGAAACGGTACAAATTACATCATAAACTGTTTCCAATTGACTACTTAAATGTATACACACAGAATACGCTTACAAAAATGTGGATTAAAATTTCACTGAAACAAATCTAAAACGGATTTTTACATAACCAGGTTTTTTTTTTCAGAATATCCAAATTTCCATTCCAAACTCAACAAGCGGGGTCAAGTGACCGGAACGTATTTCAATCTTCTAGGCGCTGAATAAATAAATTCAATACAAGCTAAACAAATCCGCTCACGCCCGAATATAGTGTTGGCTTACCTTTATAAAGATTCCATTGGTTCTTGTTTTCGCATAAGATGGGAAAATGTGAAGTCGGCTTTCTAAATAACTTTTCCCTGCGCATAATATATCGTAGAATTGGTATATAAAAGCCGGATAATAAAACAGTATGGCCGCCGAATAGAGGTATCTAATTAAAATGTTCAACACGACGGAATTTGCAGATACGGGAGGGGTCGCGACTATGAACTCTGAAATATTTATTAACTTAAATAGCTTTGGCTTTGCACTTTAATAATTTTGTCGCTATAATGGAAGACGAGGATTGTGAAGAAAAGTTAAAAATTACATCTTTTATACAATTTTTTTCCTAGCAAAATCGATTTCGTTGGTTTCACAATGTAACAATAATCTTTGGTATATCTTGGCCCTTCCCGGCTTTTCCATCAACGTTTTCTTTTACGGGAAAGGGTTTCTACTGAAAAAAATGTTTGTTCGTTTATTAGAATTACACTTTTTTTTAAACGGTTCTCGGTGAAGATTTATAGCAGACGATATTTGACGACTTGGCTTATGCGGTGAATTCATTTAAACTGAGTTATGTTTCCATTGCATGACGCACGATAACTTATTTTGTAACCGTTTCTAGTCATGGAATAACAACTATTATAAAATCGATTACTTAGGCATTTTGTTACCTGTTGATTTCGCGAAACGTTTAGTCTATTCAAATAACCAAGCTAATTTTGATTCTTCAGTATCTACTATTGGAAGACATGGAACTTAGGTTCTATTATTCACGATAATGAACATACCATTGTGCACAAACTATACGTGTGATCCACATTATTCCATACCATTTTCTAGTAACTGCATCGACGTTACATATGTAAGTTGGTACTTCTGTGTGTGTATTGTTCGTCGTCTGCAAAACAATAGTCGCGCGGTTATTTGCGCGCCAGTGTTCGACCTGATACAATGGGTGTTTGTGTCTTATCTCTACGTTCCCACTATCCCATTCGCACAAAATTTTCTCATTACACTTTACTTCTTTTTGTAACGAAATAAGGTCAATGTGCGTAAGAAAATGTCTATAAACTTACATTACTATTCATTGTTCATCAGAACCAGCTTAAATTACTATTCATTGTTCATCAGAAACAGCTTAAAGCTTAAGTTGCTGACTGCTGTCCTTTACGGTTTTACCTCCATTTCTTTAATACTCTTATTTAATCTGTATTAGAGTTAAATAAAAATATATAAGTATGTCATGCAAGGGCACGTAAGGTGACGTAAAGACGGCTAAACATCAAGCTGTACATTTCCAGTTTATGCTGATCTCGCATTGTATAGGATTTCCGTACAATGCGAGGTCAGCTTATGCTGGAAATGTATACCTTGATGTGTAGCCGTGTGTACAGAATGTTATCTGTGGTTAGGTTAGGTTAGGTTTTATTGTGGCGTTAAATGAGGAAACCTTACAGTTTGTGCCATTTAAGTACAATGGCACAAACTGTAAGGTTTCCTACATTTATTTAAAAAGGCATTGGTGAAGTTATCTACAAAATTTGTAAAGTGGAATAACTTCCAGTTTATTTCAGCTAGAAAGTTGCGGAATGTCGCTTTTGGGAATTGTTTAAGAGCCGAACTTGAACACAATTAAGAAACACTTAGAAGAACTACGGCTGTTGAAAGTTCGGAGAAAAGTATGAGTGGTAAGAAATACTGTCGTAAAAACAAGATCGTATTCTGCGCAGAGGTTTTGAGTTCAGAATATTCCTGAAAATATATTTTCGTCCAGCCTATGTTCCCTGAAATATGACATTCAAGTGATACTTTGTCTGTAGACTTTGAGAGAAAACCAAAGTTATATAAGTCCGTACATAAAAGCTAATGACGCCTATAAGATGACGGATGAGACTAGGAATGCGGGCAGTCTGTTGGAAATGTGAAAAAATATGAAAGATTATTGTGATTATCTTAAGAGTTTCGGTCCTGACCCTTAATCAAAGTTTGAAACACGGGGCCTTATGTACATTGCGTTCCGCGTCACGTGTGAAGCGTCCGTTAACGAAACTGCCTCGCACTCAGATACGAGTAGCGCATTACGTATTCCTCGCGGTGCGCGGATACCGGCGACAGAGGCTTCTAAGGTCGTGGTATTTGTCCTACGAACAGGCACGTGTGAGCTTGGCCAACGTGTGCTGGCAAAGATACCGGTTTTTGTGGTGCGGGTATCTTAATGACGTAACACAATGAAGAGGACGATGTGATCGTATATTGATCGTAGACCCTCACTTTTTCTATTGTCATTTATCAATAACGCGAACTGCCATTAGTAGATGAAATGAAAACATTCAGCCATTTTCATTTTATTTAAATCGCTGATATCCTCTTGGTTAACTGAATTGTCGATGTAAATATTATGTTTAACCAAACAAATAAAAATATTTATTTTTACCCAGATACGTCAATTACCATTATGAGTATGCAGATAGCGTGTACATGATGTAGGTAGGTATCAAAAATAACGAGAATAAAGGCGAATGTCACGACAAGAACAAAATGAGACAATGCTCTGAGGAGGTGTTTGGAAGAAAGGAAAGCAAAAAGGAATGTACTAAATACGGATTTAAAAGAAAACTGACTGACAGACTGAATTAAAAGAAAAGTAGCCCATTTATTTTATTGCCAATAAGCCTGATATAATAGACTGATCCGAGCAAAAAGGTACTTACGACTACAAGACTTAGGAATAAGGATATCACTTCGAATTTGTTTCTGATTGTGTTATCTAGCTTATTATTGTATTCTATATTCTTCTTTATTATGTATTGAGAATGTGAGCTGGCTTTACCTGTAATTGTATTGCTATGAGAATGACAGAATCTGATTGCACGTGTGTCGCCTGCAATGACAATAGTCGATTATTCTCCAGGCTTTCGGACCGTAAAGCCAGAACCACGTGAATGGTACAGGAATATAGGAATCTCAAAGAAAAATATTCATTTAATTTTGATACATTACATTTACTTTTTATGTAAGTACCTACTTATTAGTGAATGCAAACCGGGTTCACCGAAAACCGAAAATCCTTTTTTTAGCACATTTGAAATTATGAAAAAAGCCAGGGTATTTTTACACGTTTCCGGTTTTTCGAGTTTTTTTATTATTATTTTTTTCAGTCAAAACGAAGCATTTAATGTCAATTATTTTGTTTTGCCAAACGATTGTTAGTGAAAAGACGTGTTGTTTAATGTAGTATTGGTAATTTGGTAACTTATAAGTTTATAACTGTTTTAAATAGTTGAATGAAGTAGCTAATAAGTAAATTCGTCGTGAGTTCAGTTATTTTTTTAAGTATTTGACATTTATAGTATGTACTTGGGTTAAGGGGATGCGCACGTGACTCGATCACGCGGGTGAAACCACGAAGCACAGCTGGTTATTTCATCACGCTAAAACGGCTAGAATCTTTTTTTAGTTGTTATTAATTTTATAAATAAACTTGCTTGCCGCTTTCAGATTACTATTGATGACGTCGTAGAATAGAAACAATCAGAAAAACTGAAGATAAAAACAGCGTGTAGGGTCATTTTTTAAAATCGAAAACGAATTTTTTGATCTTTTTGATACTATGCTAAGCTTATGCAAAAAAAAAAGCAAATGAACGTTTTACTTAAAATAAATCTGCATTTGCAAATTTTGAATATGTCTTTCTTTCTAATAGATAAAGATATCTTTCTATTTAATCATTGAAAAGATGCAAGATGTAGGCGGCCTGAATTTCACAACCAGTTAAAAAATATCATTTTGACAAAGAATTAAAAATTCTTATTTTCAAACCGGGTTCACCGAAAACCGGTCCAACTAAACCCGAAAAAAATAGTTATTAAAAGGTTTTTAACATTCATACTTTATAATTATGTACTTTAGTTAGCGTGTATCGTCGCATACAAAGTTTCTTGACAGTATTATAAAATATCACCTTGCCTTGCCATAAATAGATAAATACGTATATTCGAAAATAATGTTTGGTCTGTAAACAGTGAAGGGCCGGATGGTTAAACATAAGCTGGTTATTAGGGTTCTAAGGCGAGGAGCCAGCTCACGGGTCCTTAATCCGAAATTTCGGTCGAAGCTCTTCGTATTTAGTCGTTTACTGGGTTGCCATCGAGATTCGGGGCGAAGAAGGTACATTTTCAATTACGGCATGGATTGCCTAGCACACAAGGCTGAATTAAGACTTTTTACATCGCAATTCTCAGTTTCCACTAAACTTCCGTATTGTTTTATTACTTTTCCTCCTAAAAGCAGTACCAAATCTTTTAATCCAGAGAAATCTGTACTTGATTGGCTATTTCGTTTGAGTTTGCCGTTCATGTTTATTAAAACGTGGACGTTCGTTTCCTCTTGTAGACGTCGACTCATCTCATCTTGACATATTTCATCTTAAACTAAACAATTATAAATGATAGTCGCAAGATTTATGGTTTATAAAAAATGAATATAAAATATAATTAATTTATTATATGAAGTGGAATGAAACCGCAAACGAGGAAATTTGCCAACAAGGGAACTAAATATTACACAAGGCTATGCCGCGCGTTAAAATGTACAGTTCCAGTCATTAAAACCGCCCAAACTTTGGATTCTCGAAGTCAAAACATTATAAGCGAGTGATAACTATGAGAGTTAATTAAATAAGGACAGAATCGAGAGCGAAATGTTACACGTCATTAGCACGTTCCTGTGTAATCAAGTTTAATTTCGAGTTGTAATAATTGAGGCCGCACAAAACCTATGGTAAGTAACAAACAAGCGAGGTGAACCTCGCCGTGTGCCTAAGCGTTGCGGCGCCGACCAATTGAATTGCTCCGCGTTTCTTGCTTTAACCGTGGCCCGAGCTTTTTGATTAAAACTTTAATAAAACTGAGCTAAGTGGAATATTAACTGCTATGCAACGTTTAATTATCAAAACAGAAAATCAGTTCTAGAATTTCTGTTTTAATGTGGTTAGTTTCAACTTAGTATAAATATCTCGTTTTTTTTAGAGCGCCAGCTTTATTTGCTAACAAACATTGGACAGTTGCACGTTGTCAATAAAATCATTTGAAAAAAAAATGTTATTTCCGATTATTTTATGTTAACCAATGTTAATATTACTTAAAGTTAAATTTTGAATAATCTGCGTCAGAAGACTAGTTTTGAAGAAGAATTTTGCGAGCAAAGATGGAACAGTCTTAATTAAGGCCACGTGGCCCACGCAACGTGTTTTAAAGTCGAGTAGGTTCGATGTAGATAACTACGAACGTATTATAAAGTGTGTCTACCTGAGTGGTGGACAGACGGTCGTTGCATCTGGCTTCGTGATTTTGGTGAGCGCAGGGCGGCGCCCGCGTCTTTTACCTGCTCAGCCAGTTCAGTTGTCCCTTTCTCTCGCTCTATCAAGCATAACTTGGTCTCTTTCGCACGTGAATGTAGCCATGCAACATCGCTTCTACGTATAAACAGTGCTGCCAACGGTATAAGTCGAATTGAGATGTAGGTTGTAACTTTATTTCCTTTGGTTTACAGCGAAAAACATAACTGTTTACATTACCAATATATTTTGCAATGTCAATTTTGTAACCATTATTATTCTTAAAAACCTAATTTTGTGTTACCACTTACCGCATTGGTCTCATTATATGATCAACTTTATTAATCAATTAAAATGACTAGCTAGAGCGGTAGAGTTATAATAAGGTTGGCGAAATTATTATTATTATTAGTTTAATATTTATAAATGGCGAATATTTTATCCAAGCATACCAAAATTAAACTTAATCCATAGACAATGCCTTACAGTAGTATTTTCTTTACTTGTGCATAAAGTTTAAATAAATAATACTGTTTAATGATTATTTTTGATATTCTGCCTATTTACACTCATCCTGTTAATTCTATTATATTTCGTGGTTAAATAAAATATTGATGTATTGGCAGCACTGCATGCCATTCAAGCTGTACGGACTGCGCTCATGGCGATGGCGGCGCGGACGCAGCCGCTCTGAAACGTGATCGTTTTACTTACCTGCGATGGCGGCCGCAGTCTAAGCGTAATGCCTCCTCTATATTGTAGATGAGCAAGACACAAACAGCGTCATTTCAACCGTGGCATATGCTACACTCGCCCGTCAAGGTTTTTTACAATCTTGTCATGTTGACATTTTAAATTGCATTCATTCTGGTAATATTCTTGATATCTAAATTATTAATTCGTCCGAGTGAAATCCAAACCAATCGTACAAACCGAGTTCATATTGTAGATCAGAGTACGTTAATAAACGTGACTTGTAAGTAAGCATTTGTGAGCACTAACCACTCGGCATTCTGTGTTGAACGCGAACGGAGGTATTTGGCAATGAACGAACGAAGTCGTAACGGTATCGTCGGTGGTATGACGCCTGAATGTAAAAACACTTGGTCTCTAAATACATACAGCAGTTCGATCTATGTGTCTTCTTCTAAAATAGCTCACGATCCATAAAATAGTAAATTACACTTGAGTAACCTCGTTAATAACTTGAATCGATGTTACAAAGTTATTAGGTACCTACGGAAGTATCGTTACGAACTGTTGGACTATACCAAAAAGACCAGAATAATCTGTAGATATCTACTATGAAAGTCAGAAAGTCGTTAAAGAAATCCAGGATAAATTAGCTCGGAAACTTCTCAGGGTTTCTAAGATTAAGCTGTCAACCATAATACAAATAGGAACCAGTTTCAGCATCTATGTTTGTCTCTTTGTTACACTCACATCATATCGTGATTGAGAATGACTGGATGGGTTACCATGAAACTATTGCCAACCTAGCTTGACAACTGAGGAGGTTGGTACTTACTTCTTGGTGATTACTTGATTAGAGAAGATGATTGTAAAAGGTGATTACTAAATAAAAATACTTTTGTATAATGTAAATGGGCAGGAGTAGGTAAATCATAAGTTATGTATTAGGTAATCCTTAAGTTCTGAGTTGAGCTACACGATTACTGACAAATGCTTGCATTGAATGGACAAGTGCACTCAAATCTGTAGGGTTTTTTCATCAAAAGACCATTTCAGACACTAATCTACATGGTCCACATATGGCACTGATCAAGATTACGTCTGGACTTTAAAAGAGACTGCCACCTCTGGGTTTGTTTCGGCATTTCTTCTAAGGAGTATTCAAATAAGAAATGTCGACTCCATCTAGCTTTTTTTGTATGTAACTCTTAAAAGTTTTAGGGGTATGAGGAACAGGGTGTAAAGTTCACTCGTCCCCCATAGAAAAGGGAGGATCTTCCTACCAGACGGGTGTTGTGTCTGGCGGGCAACTGCCCAATGACTGATATTGGGTTTGTTGTATATATGTTCACTGCACGGTAAACTCTAATTGCGCGATGCAGGATTTATGTGACGTCAGATCTTCGATGCGTAGTTCGCATGTGGCGATGTAGATACCGCCACAAAGTCATTCGGATATTCTATTTACAGAATAAACAATTTTATTTCATAAAAGCTTGACACCTCACTTTCAGGAAAATGAATAATATTATTCAACTTTTTTCAACAGAAATTCATAAAACTGGAACTAAACAACTCTCTTGAATAAGATGAAACGAATAATAAAGACAGAGACAGTGTTAGCTAAGCTGAAATATTATAAATATTCATCAGTCATCTTGTCTTCAGTGCGTTTCATTACTCGCCTTTTTGTTTGTGTATTGTTGATGAGTCCACAGTGCTTTCTGACCTAGACAACGTTTTTTATTAATCAATCGCCCGGCCCGACTAGTTTACATGAATAATAACTTGGATATTTCTTGCTTGGCGATGGCGTAGATTATTATACTTTCTTCGTTAATTGTTTATTAGATGTTTATTTGAAAGTTATAATGGTTAGTTAGTTAAGGACGGGTAGAGTGGGGTCGGGTGTAGCGGATTCTGTCCCGGATGTTGTCGCCGCGTGAGGAGAACGCGCCACATGTTAGCTTTTTACCGAGTGTCGCCCTTCGTTCACGCATGTGTGGGGGGGTTTAGCAAAAAAAACACTCACAAATATCGCACCCACAGTCCCATACCAACGTAGAACAGTTCCTGTCTAATGACACTTTGAACTTGTTATCTAAACTATCACTTCTGATGTGGGCCAATGGCCCAACACGTGGAGGGCACAAGTATTATTACAGAATTATAGTTTCCTTGTGTGTTTTAGACGAGGCAGCCTTTTCCGATAACCCTGCTTCTTCATTAACATCCAAATGATAATGTTTCATGTTCAACATACTTAAACTGATTTTAAAACATTGCTAATTTTATTAAAACAATTTAGTCTTAGTTATGTTCAATTACCTAAAAGATTCGTGACCAAACTCAAACGGCTCGACGAATGGACCAGTGGACCTTATAAATTAAATAAGGGTTGTTCAATATAAATTTTTCGATTTTTTTGTCCAAAACTCAATGTGAACCAAGCTAAGTAATGTCTAGCTTATGCTAGACTGAGTGTAGCAAAATATTTAATAATTAGTGCTAACGCAATCCTATGAGGTTATTAACAGCTTCCAATTTATTCATATACTGATACGTTGCCGATAATGACAGGAGCAGCACAGCAAGTCGAGTGGCAATCCAATCTAGCTAATGACAAAACTTCCTCCTAGGAAATTCGTTCTACGCCATGCCAATATTAGCAACACAAATTAAAATTGGATAACAACTTTCTGCAGTTTTGAAGTTTCATTCTGTTTAGGTGTAGGCTGAGCCGGCAACTGTCTGGAACAACTAATATGTATGACTTTGCTCATTCAGATTGGTTGTTCGCACGCGATATATTTTATTGATGGCCTTTCTATAAACTGAGAGTGGACTCTTATAAATAAAGATGAAACTTCCGGGGGAAATCAGTAAATAAAATGCGCACGAAACAAATAGAAATGCTATTTTGGGTAAGAAATACTTCATAAATTAAATCTAATTACGTTTTAACGTATATTTGGAGTGTTGCAGAACGTTAAAGCAACCATTATTTCCGTGCTATGAGCAGTGTCGGTGTGTCGCGTTCCGTCATAGTAGCTACGCATGGAAGCCTATTAAATGTACACTGGATGCATTTTCAGCGTTCGCGTTGTAAGCGATCATAGTGATTTAATGTCGCATCATGAATCTCATGCATTAGTTGCTTCGCGCTTCCCAGCCAGTCGTTAATAGGTATTTGAAACTATACTGGATAATAGCTGCAGTGTATTTCAGGGCATTCCATATGGTGGTGTCTCGTCTTTAAAAAAATGTATGTTGTTACAAAGCAAATGGATGTTAAATGTAATCCACCTTCTACCTAAAGTTACATTTCCATAGTACCTTGCAGATTCACATTAAATCTGCCGATAATGTTCTAAAGAACCGCGTCCGCCATAACTCTACATTTTGTTGGCTATTTGATATTTTAAAATGTCGTGACATGACACTTGGCAAAATTGGGTATTCACACTGTATTGAGTACAGTGTGAATACCCAATTTTGCCAAGTGTATCCTTCTTTACAATGTCATCTCGAGTTTCTATGAGGTCCTATTTGCGAGCAGGTAGGCAGGTTACGACAAAAGGACTTCGGTTATTCTTGAATACAACAAGGAAAGTAAGGTGTACCTTCTTACCTGAAACAAACTCAAATACGTATAAATAATATTTTTAGACGGTTCCACTCAAACATACTTTTGAATGAGTTCTACTTTGTCGGCGTGGATGTTATTATCGCTTTAAATGTGGGAAACGAGGGTTTAAAGCGGCGCGGTTTGGCGGTTTAGTTAATAAAACCATGTGCAAGAGATTTATACATAACATTATAGCCGACACAAATGTCTGCGTTAGGGCATGAATCTCGGAATCTCGGAATATCGCAATATCGGAATCTCGGAACGTAAGTTCGGATATTACAATTCCGATACTGAGTGATCCAATATCGGAATATCAATATTGGATTTTTTATATATATTTTGAGTTTTAAACTAAACCTATATTTTAGATTCTTGTGTAGCGCCGAGCGCGACAGCGCGCTACCGTATTCCCGTTGCCAGCTCGCTAAGCTTGCGATACAAGAACAATAATAGTGTTATCTGTCTCAATCGGAACGGTCAATTCGGATTGTCCATCTGGAATTTCTCAGTAGCAGTCTGGATTACAGCCCGATTGATGCCAATAGGCTTGTCCCCTTTTGCATGGAACTGGAGCAAAACTGGTGAAATGTGGGTGTACTATAGCCTAACACTTCGAAGAATACACGCATCATGTTAAGTACCAAAAAGTAACTAAATATGTGTGGGAATAGGCAATAATATTGAAGGATGATCATAAAATGGCACGTTAGGCAGTTGGTACCGGCTGTCATTTATATTAGAAATGGGTTTTAACAGGTTAAACACGATATCTGATATCACTGTTACTGTTACAAAAAAATAACAGATCCAAATAACCGCCTTTTATTTTTATACGGACGATTAGATATTGAAATCTCAATTGAATATGTTCTTTACTTTTTTTGGTTTAAACTCGAAAATCGTATCGGAAGTTTTAACAGTAACAGCCACGGTAACAGTCTTGAGGATCTGTCATTTTAAGTAACAGATATGTTTTATTGTTAGGAACAATTGTTATCTGTTATTTTTTAATATCTGTTATTTCTATCCGTTACGATAAATACGCCTCACTCCTAATTCATAGATCTTTGCCAGTCGTTACGGGTAGTCAGAAGTCCAGAAGTCTTAATCAGTCTTTGCAAGTTCCTTGGTTGTGGAAATCAGCTATGCAGTCGCTATAAGTGAATAAATGTAATACTGGTATTCAGCTGTATCTGGTTAGACTGGAAGCCGATCTCAACATAGTTGTGAAAAAGCTAGATTGATTGAAATAACAAAAGTTACAAATTAAGTGCATGATAAAATGAGCAGTATATTTATAATATTGAAAGGTTATCATAAAATAGTAAATACAGTAATTACAGTGGGCATACTTATAACAAAACAACTAATGTTTGAACTAAATTAAAGAATACGATTTAAAAATGTTTTTTATTGCACTCAATCCAACCTCATACCGAATTTGTGCAATTTTTAAAGAAATAACGAAATTCCGATATTAATATCGGAATTCCGATATTGAGATCTAATATCGGAATTGAAAACCTTCCGATATTACATGCCCTAGTCTGCGTCAATTTATTATGTAAATAACACAAAGATACATCCAAGCCTCGCCGAAACATTTTTGTATAACATAATCTATATCGCCTAAGTTACATCGCGCGGATCCGGCCCTGGGGGGAAATCAAAAATGTATTTGTTTTAAATGTCGCTTGCAGGTTTTGCCATAATAATAAAGTAAGCAATCTTAACGAAAGGAGACAAAAACGTTAAATATTAAAAGCTTCTGTAGTATATATTTATAAAGATTGAAATACCCTTATTATTTAAGGGTATTTCAATCTTTATAAATAAATATGTTCCCATGAATAATTGATGTGCATTTAAACAGGTGGAGCCTATTCTGTAGGCGTTTCAGCAATTTGGGATGGAGCAATTAAAAGCTGCCTTTGTATTTTCATTCTGACTTTTTGTATTCTAGACTGCGACTGTGAATAAACAAGGATAACTTTAACAACAAAACAACTTTAACCACTTCTTCAATATTCAAAATCAAAATCAATCAAAATCTAAATATTTTATTTCACATAAACCTACATGGGCACATACGAAACGTCAGAAGCTAGGTGCGCGGTTCCAATTGGTCGTTTCATTCATAGTTGCAATACGTTTTAAAAATACAATTCCCTAAGAGGGTTAATTAAATTGAATTCTGTGGGTTAAGTCTGTTTGTGTTATTAATCATTCCAAGGCTGAATCGGAATTTGTAATGCCGGGGTTACATTGTCGCGTTATCGCGACTTTACTTCGCGCGCTCTCTCTCGCACACCGCTCGACGTCTCGCTGAGCAACAGAGAGCGCACGAAGTAAACAATGTAGCCCCGGCATAACGAGTAAACCGGTCAAGCGTGTGCAGCTCGCTTCGACTGCGAATTCCATAAAATTTTGGATTGGCACACGGCACCGCGCACCGCGGCGGTAGGCGGTCTCGCATTGGCCTCTATGAAATCCGCTGATGCCTAGTACACCGCCCGACCGCAAGGTCTAATTGATAGAGACCGCGGCGGTGCGCGGTGCCGTGTGGCGGATTTGACCAAACTTGGATAAGTCTTATCCTGGGAATAAAATCACTAATTACTCTAGGGTTAGAACTTTTCGTTTTACCAAATCTTAATCTCGGATTATCGGTCTATCTGAGAGTAAATCGTTATACCGCCGAAATGCATCGAGTAAACAAGTTATCCAAAAATAATATAATGAAGGCCGCTTCATTACCAGCTGATAATCACGACAAGCAAACAATAAATTGTACGTTGACATTGACAGCTACCTACTTTCCCAAGCTTTATTACGGCAAATGAAAGTTGAGATGCGTTATGCTTCTGCACCGTCCCGGGCATTCGAAAAACCGCTGTTGATTTTACTCGAGAATAAAACCGTGGAGTAGATTATTCCATTAACATTTTTATTTGTTTTGTATACCTACTGCTCTTTGCTTTTTGCCCATTGCAATTTTCGTATGTTGCAACATTTTCAAAATCTATTTTAATAGTGTTTCCGGCCAGTACAAAAACTCCTTATCAGCAAAAGTAGGTACCCTACCTAAGCTCAGACAAATTGAAAACAATTGAATAAAAAATCTAGAATAATCTAAAATGATCAGGATTTCAATCAGTATGCTAACATCAATGATATTATATTAAATATCATTGGCTAACATACATGGAAGATACCTTAAAAATCTTTGTTTTGACTTTAAGCGCTACATTATAAAACCCCACCCTACATTTTTGATACAGTGCAAAACAGAAAACAAAAGACTGCATAAACTGCGTGCCCTTGGCTGTTATTTCGCAATTTTTTTTTATCCTATCCATAATACAGCGTCTAAAGCAAAAATCCACCTGTTGATATTTCAAAAGACAGAAATATGAAGCAAATAAATATAAAACAACACACAGGACGTCGCTACTTGTTTGCTTTTCATAGTCTCTTAGTACTTAAAAAAAATAAGTTTTTCTTCGAAAAAAAAACGTAGACCAGGAAATAAACGAACCCTACGTATGTTTAATCCATTTATTTAGTTAAAAAATTGGGTGAGAGAACTATCTGATTTCATAGACATGTACTTCGGGTAGAGGTAGCTGGCGACGTCACCCGAATACCAAGCAGTAAGCATACGAAGGTTTAATTAAAATCGCTCTAGTAGTTTGAAATAAGTTAAACTACACATTGCGACTTAGTATTATATAGCATGGCAACACTGGTAACGAATAAAATCGCGTTTTACGACACTTTGTTTATTCGCTACGTGTAGGTTACCTACACATGTCCAATTGTAATACGAACACTATGTACAACAATTTGTATTCTAGTCGGTATTTAATAAAAAATCTGTTTTTGTTTATTTATTTCTTTTCTTATATAATTACATTTATACCATGCCCCCTCTAAAAAGCTTATTTTATTCACTGAAAACAGTGAATAAAAAGCACTTTTAATCACTGTTTTGGTGTTTGAATTTAGAACACCAATTTGTTCGAACTCCATCTCAATGATATCCAAACTCCTATTCGATTTGATTTTCGAACAGGAGTTTAGCATTAGAATTAAAACTGTTTTCATTAGTAAATGGGCGCTATTTTAAATATTGTAAGTTGTACGAACAAAAAGTTTAGGGTTACTTAATAATAAATCGATTGAAAATGTTTTCAAGTGATGAAGATGTGTTAACACCTGAGTTTATGAAAGAGAGGGCGGCCGATATAGTAGAAAGCTTGCTAACCAACAAATCACGGCTGGTTTACATCAAAGCCTACGATGAGTTTGAGTGTGAGTTTGTTTGAGTAAATGGAAAAATGAAAATCAAGCTGACCAAATTTTCAAAGTCTGTTTTCCTATTTTAATGAGTTGTCGAAGAAAAAGAAGTCATCGACCTTATGGAGTATGTATTCTATGCTACGGTGTAGGTACTATAAAAACAAGGCATAAAATTGACATAACAACATACTCGAAGTTGCATGTTTTTTTTCTCGTAGTCATGGTATAAAGTATAGTATGCAACTCTTGAATAAAATGGATTTATATCGAGGGCCATGAATCGCTCGCGTCGTTCAGGATTCTAACACTTGAATCACTCCCTACGGTCGTGATTCAATCATCATGAATCACTCCCTTCGGTCGTGATTCAGTCGTTAGAATCCTTCACTTGCTCGTGATTCACCTATGGCCCTCGCTTTAAATCCGTCCTTTATTCACTAATTGCATAATATACTATTATACCATGCCCCCTCTAAAAAGCTTATTTTATTCACTGAAAACAGTGAATAAAAAGCACTTTTAATCACTGTTTTGGTGTTTGAATTTAGAACACCAATTTGTTCGAACTCCATCTCAATGATATCCAAACTCCTATTCGATTTGATTTTCGAACAGGAGTTTAGCATTAGAATTAAAACTGTTTTCATTAGTAAATGGGCGCTATTTTAAATATTGTAAGTTGTACGAACAAAAAGTTTAGGGTTACTTAATAATAAATCGATTGAAAATGTTTTCAAGTGATGAAGATGTGTTAACACCTGAGTTTATGAAAGAGAGGGCGGCCGATATAGTAGAAAGCTTGCTAACCAACAAATCACGGCTGGTTTACATCAAAGCCTACGATGAGTTTGAGTGTGAGTTTGTTTGAGTAAATGGAAAAATGAAAATCAAGCTGACCAAATTTTCAAAGTCTGTTTTCCTATTTTAATGAGTTGTCGAAGAAAAAGAAGTCATCGACCTTATGGAGTATGTATTCTATGCTACGGTGTAGGTACTATAAAAACAAGGCATAAAATTGACATAACAACATACTCGAAGTTGCATGTTTTTTTTCTCGTAGTCATGGTATAAAGTATAGTATGCAACTCTTGAATAAAACGGATTTATATCGAGGGCCATGAATCGCTCGCGTCGTTCAGGATTCTAACACTTGAATCACTCCCTACGGTCGTGATTCAATCATCATGAATCACTCCCTTCGGTCGTGATTCAGTCGTTAGAATCCTTCACTTGCTCGTGATTCACCTATGGCCCTCGCTTTAAATCCGTCCTTTATTCACTAATTGCATAATATACTATTATACCATTCCCCCTCTAAAAAGATTATTTTATTCACTGAAAACAGTGAATAAAAAGCACTTTTATTCACTGTTTTGGTGTTTGAATTTAGAACACACCAATATATTCGAACTCCAGCTCAATGCTATACAAACTCCTATTTGATTTTCGAACGGGAGTTTAGTATTAGAATAAAAACTGTTTTGTGTTCTTTGCTGTCATTAGTAAATTGGCGCTATTTTATAAATATTGTAAGGTGTACGAACAAAATGTTTAGTGTTACCACAGATATTATAATACTACGTATTTCTTTGTATGGGATTGGGTATCTGACCCAATCCCATACAAAGAAATGACACCACCCTAAGTCTGGCAATTGAGCTGGCTATTTTTCTTCCTCCATTGTTTTAACAGATGGCAGCATCAGCGACTCACTAATTGCCAGAGACTGTAGTTTTACAACGCCATCTAGGAGTCTTGCCAAGATACTACGCAAGACTCCTAGATGTTTTTCTTCCTTTTTTACGTTTTTTCTTACTAGGTGTTCAATTTTTTTTTTTTACGTAAAGAATTAAAAAAAAAATTGTTTGATTTTCTGAAACGACTTAAACGCAAGTTTAAAGTGACCCTGTCATCACTTGAGTAAAACGCCATCTATTGCAAATAGCTCTCGACAAAATGATTAAGAGATGGCTACTTTATCATTCTAAGGGTTCGAATTGAAGTAAACGGCTTAATTTAAGTTTTTTGTTGAAAATACGAGATTTATGAGTGTAAATACATAAATCAGCATTAAACAAACATGTTTTGATTTTTACTAATATTACCTCAGCCAAAATTTGCCGTATAACGCTTTGTAGTGATTGTTAATTTCATAAATTGTTACTTATGCTGCCATATATTTTTTTTTTTCAAGACTAATTATAATTTATTCGAGTTGAGACCCCATGGTGTTACTTAATAATAAATCGATTGAAAATGCATTCAAGTGATAAAGAAGATGTGTTAATACCTGAGTTTATGAAAGAGAGGGCGGCCGATATAGTAGAAAACTTGCTGCCCAACAAATCACGGCTGGTTTACATCAAAGCCTACGATGAGTTTTGCAAATGGAAAAATTAAAATCAGGCTTCTGGCACATTTTCAGTTTGTTTTCCTAACTTATTTTAATGAGTTGTCGAAGAAAAAGAAGTCATCGACATTATGGAGTACGTATTCTATGCTATGGTGTAGGTACTATAAAACCAAGGCATAACATTGACATAACAACATACTCGAAGTTCTTTTTAACCCCCGACGGAAAAAGAGAGGTGTTATAAGTTTGACGTGTGTATCTGTGTATCTGTGTATCTGTTGTGTCTGCGCCATCGTAGCTGCCAAACGGCTGAACCGATTTTGATTTTTTTGGTTTTGTTTGAAGGTGACTTGATCGAGAGTGTTCTTAGCTATGATTCAAGAAAATCGGTTCAGCCGTTTGAAGATTATCAGCTCTTTTCTAGCTGATGAATGGATGTGAGCATCTTCCACAGGTCTAATCTATTGGAAATTTAGAATTCTCTTATTTCAATGATATGAAAAGAATAACCAATATAATAAATATGATATGAAAAGAGTAACCTTGAGCTGATGCTGCAGCATCACCTGGAATTTGCAGGATACCCAACTCCCTCACCAAATTACAGCAGAGGTATCGTGTTTGGACTCATTGGAAAGGTCTCAACAAATAGGTTACAGATAGATGGTGATCAGAGTCTGATGATGGAGTAGGAAAGATAAATGAGAGTAAATTAGTAACAAGCTTCACTGTAGCAAAAATCCGTCCCCCGACACGACGACGCTTGGATCAAAATATTACCTACAACTTTTATGTTAAACTTAAAGGGCCATTAAATATTATTTTTTTACTTTTTAGATGCTTTGTTTTTGTCGGGGGTTTTTTAAATTTTTCTCGTAGTCATGGTATAAAGTATAGTATGCAACTCTTGAATAAAACGAATTTATATCGAGGGCCATGAATCACTCGCGTCGCTCAGGATTCTAACACTAGAATCACTCGCTATGCTCGTGATTCAATCATCATGAATCACTCCCAGAATCCTTCATTTGCTCGTGATTCACATATTGCCCTCGCTTTAAATCCGTCCTTTATTCACTAATTGCATAATATACTATTTTAAATATATCTTAAACTAGCAACCCGCCCCGGCTTCGCACGGGTGCAATGCTGATACTAAATACTAATGGATGTTATTATACATATAAACCTTCCTCTTCAATCACTCTATCTATTAAAAAAAACCGCATAAAAATCCGTTGCGTAGTTTTAAAGATTTAAGCATATATAGGGATATAGGGACAGAGAAAGCGACTTTGTTTTATACTACGTAGTGATAGTGATTAAAATAATAATATAAAAAAACATTAAAAAAATATAAAAAATAGATGTCCGCCGGTGTCGGGAGCAGGGTCCAAGCTACCGGTGGTTAGGGCTGCAGAAACAGGAACCTCCTCACAATGCGAGCCGTATAAAGGAGTACTGCCTTCTAAATCAGGCCCTTGATCCAACCGCCTAACAAGAGCCTCGAGAGATGTTGGTCGAGGCTTTCGGCTATCAGGCCATTGGCCAATACGACAATCGGCACAATGATAGCCGAGCTCACATCCCACATGTCGACAACCTCGTGTGCTAAGTCGAGATATTTTATTTGTTTCTCTTTCTCAGCTTTCACGAGGTTCACGTCATGTGGGATGGTAACATCGACTATCATTGCGCGGCGCGCTAATCGGTCTATCACTACGATATCAGGTTTATTGGCAACAATAGTCCTGTCAGTAATGATAGACCGATCCCAGTACAACGTGACATGGTCACTTTCGAGAACTGGGTCGGGCAGATACCTGTAGTACGGTACCTCAGAGTCCACAAGTTTATATTTCAAGGCAATTTGCTGGTGAATAATCCTGGCCACTTGGTTATGCCTGTACAAGTACTCGCCGTTAGCTAGACGAGAACAACCAGAGATAGTATGTCTGATGGACTCACCCGGACGGTGGCATGCCCGACACACGTCAACCATCCCGTCCTTCATAATATGTCTCCGGTAGATTTTCGTCAAGATAACTTCGTCCATAATTGCACAGAAGAAACCTTCAGTTTCCCCGAAATGGTCACCGAAACGTAGCCAGGATACGGACGCTAAGAAATCTACACCGGGCTCATGAAGAGCCCGATAGAAGCGCCCATGAAGCTCCTTGCTTTGCCATACCTCCTTGCGGTCTTCTGTGTAAGTACTACAGGTTTGTGCCAGTTCTCTTTAGCCATGGAGAGCGGAGTGGTTTTTGTTACGTTAGGTACTGCTCATAAATTGTGCACAAAGTGTTTTGCACAGAATACCGTCTTGTATGCGTGCAACTTACTACAGAAATAATAAGTATCCTATGTATTAACCCAAGTCATGGTGTACTCATTAGTCAAATTGCATCTAAGGGCATTTTCATTTTAAATGGCGCAGGTTATAATAAACAGCCTTTAAAAAATTAATATTGTTTTAGGCCTTTGAACTTTGAATTATTGTAAAAAAAATATGAAATTATTTAGAAATGCTTTTAGCGTGAAAGTGTACCTAACAAATAAACAAACAAACTCACGTTCGCATTTATAGTATTAGTTAGGATAAACAAGTGTATAATTGAACAACAACCAGACTCAAATTGTTCAGTGGGACCAAAGGGAATTAAAAATAAAATTACTAAATCATTCCCGTTCGTCCCACTGAGACAGTCAGTGGGACGAGCGAGAATAAATTTAATAAATTCCCGTTCGTCCCACCAGTGGGACGACGCCAGTGGGACGAACGGGAATACAAGGTTTTCTTGAGAGAAACATTGATTTTGCGTGAAGTCGAAACACGTCAAAACATCTGTTTTGGAACCATTTTAAGGCCAACCCAGACCGGGACGGGATGGCAAAGGATTTTGCCGTCAGTCAGCGTACACTAGCCGCTTAGATACCGCGGCATTCCCGCGGCTTGCCACGGCGCGCACGCCCCGCGGTATGTCACAACCAGCGCCAGCGTCCTCGGCATGCCGTTGCCTACCGCAGTACGCCACGGCATCCCACCGCGGGAGCCCGTGGCGCGTCTTTCAATGCCGTGCAATGAAATCCCTTTCGATGCCATGGCATCATTTTAAAGCATTGCAATTTATGTCGTATTTCTATATCGATACGTTTGAATGTCCATTGGTAAAAATTTAAAACCCTTGACATGCCGTCCTGGTCTGCGTAGGCCTTAACCTTAACGAAGCCGAAAGTCACTTGTTCTTCCCGTCAATGTGTTTTTTTTTTCTTCTGGACCATAGTGGGGAACCTTCTGGTTACGGAGATATTGAAGTTAAAGAAAGCAAGTTTTAAAAGCTATAACTTAATTTTAAATATCCCCACTAATCCGAACCGTTACATGCACCCATATACAAGGCTCTAACATACTGGCGCGATTCGTCGCGCATTGTTCGCCGTGAAGTTTTCTCAGAAATTGTTTTGTTAAAATTCGCGTCGCGCGGCTAATCGCGCCAGTATGCAAGAGCCTACACATGCAATTGTTTTCGTGCGCACTACCGTAAACAGCGATTTTTCACACCAAAAATAAAAGTCTTGTCTCCGCAATTATTCTTGTGTGTTGTTACTTAATTTTATGTACAGAATGCGTAAATAACGGCTATGTCATGGGTGTTTTACATCCTGTATAACACAAATTAATTTTTTGTGGTCGTTTCTGACAAAATAATTTAGTTATACGTATAGGCAGGCACCCGTCTTCATCAGAATCGGCCATGTCTTCAATAAATGGTAATTTGGGTAGGAACCAACAAAGAATCACTCGAGTCACAATCGAAAGTTATCTATTCACAAAAAATATCTTCCTTACAGAATTTCACTAAAATCTATTCACTAGTAATTAGGAAATCTCTTAATCAATCGGTTTTAATTATTGTTTGAAACAAAAAGGGACAAGATTACTCGGAACAAAAGCGATTCGTCGGATACGTGGTGCGCTCGCCGTTGACGTTCAACATGGCCGCGCTGACCATCGCCTCGACGCTCCACCAGACTGACAGTTATCAAATCTAGTTCCGACGTATAACTTATCAGATGGCGCTAGCAATGCACCGTCATACATAATACTAACACGGTAAACGAAGCATTTTCATTGGAAATTTAAAATTGAGGACGTGAAGCGGTTAATTTTTATTTGTTTTCCGAACACATCTAAATCTAGTTAATTGATTCAGGCGTGACTTATATTTAGTAACCTATTCCGCTTGACTATTCTTCAAAAGTCATAAAAACCCCGTAAGAAATCGACACGTGTTTCACCTCTCAACGAGGCATCTTCAGGATGACGATTGACCAATTGCAAACCAGAACGCGACGTGTTACCACACAGAGCGCTGGACGCAGAGTGAAACAAATCGTTTTTTTTTTTTTTTTGAATGGCATCTCGTAGGGTTACCACTAGGGGTATTTGCTACTCAACCGGACTTTCCTGCGGAGATGCTCTAAGCTACTAACTTAAAGCCTCCAGCTAGGGGCATAAAAACTAAAAACTAACTTAAACTAAGCGACTGCTCGCTAAGGGCACCCCCTGTGGGGTACGGACCTCGGCTTAGGGCGTCGCTGGGGGAGGGCAGCAAGTCGGGACAGGCTGGATCGGGGAGTTTAAAACTACTGACGGCTCTACATCAGCCCGGGCTGGTGTTTGAGCGTCGAACAAGAGTCGGGGAGGAGTAGTATCGGATCGGGGATCAAATCGCCCGACACCCCCACTTATATAGGATTGCTGCTCGGCGCTGATTGGCTAGGACCGTTATCAGTGCGATAAGCGCGATAAGGGGCGAACAATCGCAACAAAGGCGACCTTGGAATACTGGTATTTAATTCGTTCAACAGTGTAACGGTCGCTGTATTATTTTTAACAATTTCTTAACTCTCTAATACTGACAAGATTTGTATAGAACAGAATTATTTTAGGTTTAATAATCAATATTACAAACAAAAAGAAGGTTTAGCAATGGGTTCTCCTCTCAGTCCTCTTATGGCAGATATTTTTATGGACCACTTTGAAAATAAATACATTATTGGACAGCCACAAATTTTATATTATTACCGTTATGTTGACGACATAATTATGTGTTCGACCGGTACATTGCGTCAAATAGATGTTTTTGTTAATAAAATCAATAGATTCCATCCTAAAATCAAGTTTAAATTAGAATTAGAAGTTGACGGATCCCTTAACTTTTTAGATTTAACTATCACAAGAATTAACAACAAACACGATTTTCAGATATATAGAAAACCAACTTATACAGACGTCACGATTCCTGCGTCATCTTGTCATCCAATTCAGCATAAATTAGCAGCTTATCGTAGTTTCACTCATAGATTGATGTCAATACCACTATCCCAAGATAATTATAACAGAGAACTAACCATTATTTATCATATAGCTGAGAGCAACGGTTATAGTAGGAAAATGGTTAATGATTTGATACAAACGAAACGCCGTAACATAGTTCGTTCTCTTTTGTATCCACTGCCTCCAGAAAAACCACATCAATATATAGGTAGCTTGACGTACTTAGGGTCAATTAGTGATAGGGTTTCAAAAACTTTGTTTAGAAATGAAATAAGGGTAGCATTTAAAACAGATAATTCTTTAAGACGGATTTGTAACGGAAAAGATCGTTTAGAAAACCATAAAAAATCAGGTGTTTACAAATTACATTGCAATGATTGTAATGGTATTTACATAGGTCAGACTGGTCGTAATTTCCAAACAAGATATAAGGAACATATTGCAGCTTATAGGAATAGTTGTCCAGAAAGATCTCATTTTGCTCAACATTTAATAGATTCAGGTCATTCATTAAATAATAATAACACATTCAAAATTTTACACACTTGTGATAAAGGATTTAAAATGTCAGTATTAGAGAGTTTTGAAATTGTTAAAAATAATACAGCGACCGTTACACTGTTGAACGAATTAAATACCAGTTTCCAAGGTCACCTTTGTTGCGATTGTTCGCCCCTTATCGCGCTTATCGCACTGATAACGGTCCTAGCCAATCAGCGCCGAGCAGCAATCCTATATAAGTGGGGGTGTCGGGCGATTTGATTCACTCTGCGTCCAGCGCTCTGTGTGGTAACACGTTGCGTTCTGGTTTGCAATTGGTCAATCGTCATCCTGAAGATGCCTCGTTGAGAGGTGAAACACGTGTCGATTTCTTACGGGGTTTTTATGACTCTTGAAGAATAGTCAAGCGGAATAGGTTATCAGCGTCTATTGTATTTTACGTCTAAATCTCTTTGAAATGAAACTTAAAAAAGCTTAAAACTATTCACGTCAGCCTTGGTAATAAATTAAAAAGTAATTTAACTGTACAATCTATGGGAGACAGGGCCTGGTTCCCTTTATCAAAATAGACCAACGGTCAAAGGGTAACAACTGTGACAATTTGTCTTGAATTCGAAACTTGAAAAAATTACAAAACTAGAATGTGGGGCAACCATTTAAAAGGTTAGGCGTTGATGAAAAAAGTACACAATATATTGATTAAATCGTATGTGTACTCAATTAGCGACGGCCATCTTCATTGCAGGTGCACGCTACTACTTAAAGCGTACGGTACTGAACGTAGTCTTCACCTACATGGCACATGTCACAATTTATGACTACGTAAGCTTGGAACTGTCACGACCGTTACCTACATGGAACCGTTTGTCCTCAAGACCTAACCACTTACTGTAGCCGGTTTTCTTTATCTATTACTTTATAATTATAAGTATATACTCATTTCAATTTACTAAATAACAGCCTCTTTAAAAGATAGACACATAAGTACTTATAATTTCACCAAAAAGTACAGTACGCGGCCGTGAATATGGCACGTACTATGGCATGAAGAGTTAGAAAATGTTTGGCTTTGCAGAGCGTCATCTTTTTCACTCATACAAATGTGTGTCAGTCGCTCTACAAAACAACTGTTACTTTACAATTAAGTCTTATTACCTATAGAAAAGCACAGCATGCATTACATAAATATTGTGCGCAAATTATAACACAATTAATTAATTAATTAAAACAAGCTAGTAATACATAGTCCAGATAAAAATATAAAATAAATTATAATTGTGAGATACGATAAACTCACGACCTTTTGCTGGAATAAAGTTTATTTTCTGATACAAATTAAATTATTCACATAATTATTTAAGTAGGTGTACAACTAAGTTCCAACTCTCACGCCTTCGCGTTAGATTAAAGCGATAGTTGGAACTGTTTAGCGAGAGTAAAGTTTTAACAAGCAATGTGTGTTAATTGATGTGCATATCAGTATCTATCGTATTACATGTTATTACTTAATGAAAATCGGCAACCATGTTCCCTTCGATGGTCTTTATTAGAACTAAAATTAAAAATAGTATCTACTGTTTTTGTTCCTTTGCATTCGGGCAATAATGATCCGTCTATTTTATTATTCGTATTAATTTTATTAACCGTATAAATGTCTTACTTTAATTTAAATTTAATGACTGTTATGTTATAGTTTTAAAGTATCAATTTTATTAACGCCACAAGCTTTATTGTAGAGCTTAAGAGCTCGTGCTTCACAGAAAAAACCCAAACTGCCACTAATATCAGATGAACCATTTTATCATTCTACTAAAAGCTTCACAATGAGGTCAAACGAGTTTATATTCAAAAAAGCAATCACTGAGGATAGCATTGATTAGCACTTGTTGGCATTATAGGTATCTACTACAGTTACTACACAAACACCTCAATATGTATGACGCAAAAGGTGAATATCTGTGTTTGATTATACGTATTTCATGATATAAAAACTTAATGCCATAGTTTGTCTTTTCAATAATAACCACTCCAGATGTGTTTATTTATACAGGCCGGGTGCCTGGGGCTGCGGTCTACAGCAGAACAGGAGCAAATGTTACGTATTTTGTTTGTTTGCCAAGGGTCAGGGATGTGATGAAATTATGAGATTGCCGCAATAAGGGATTTATCTAGAACTTGGATTTCATTCCAAAAACTCATTTGGATGATCAAATAAGGGATACTGTCTGGTATTTGAATCCGAAAAACAAGTATTCATTTCTGAAAGTTTTTCGAGGGTCGGACCGAAATAGCTGAAGCCTGTTCGTTTCTTTTAGAGCAGATCTATAAAATTGATTTGAGACTTTTCAGCCTCTGTAATATAAACTAAATAAAAAACTTTTCGTTTTTAAATATAAACTAAATAAAAAACGAAAAGTTTTTTTATTTAGTTTATATTACAGATGGTGATAGGCCTTCTAGAAAATCACTTATTTGACAATTGATACCAGCAATCAGATTGCGAATGCTGTCTGAAGTAGCAACCTGAGCCGAAGCGTGAGGCGGCGCGGCGGCCCGCATGCTCCCACGGTCTCGTCTTACGATGTGTGCGCCTTCCCACCGGTCCCATCACCACGTCGCCACTTGATCACACAACGTGGTCGCGCCATTTACAATGCGGAACACGTGTGTCCAAGTGCCATGTATATTAAAACAGAACAAAGACACTGTTCCTACGTCGTACTCGGCACCCGCTCAATATAAATACAGAGCAGCTAACACTGTGGACTCAATTTGTCATGTACACGTAAGACCCAGTAATTACATTTTGTAATCCTGTTGTTTGATACAAGGACATTCTAACAATAGTATGTAATATTTTAAGCTCTCACGAATACAGGTAGACCAAATATCAAAACTTTCTGAAACCCAAATGTACTTCTTTAAAGATCTATGTATATAGAAGTATATAAGGGAAATCTGTATTAATGAATGCAATATAGTTAAACATAGTTTGGCATACATAGTTAAAGTTATATTTTGCCATATAGTTGGAAAATGTGTGAGTTTCAGGTGTATGTCTATATAAATTAGCAATACAGAGCTCAATATTATTTGATAGGGAAGCTGATATAAGCACAGCTAAAGATAATAAATAAGACAATGTAAACACAGCCGGTGGACTGAAAACCAATCCCAGGGCAAATATTCTCTTGTAAACAGTTTTTTATTATTATGTGTAGTGAAGTAAAAGAATGTACAATCATATTTTTAGTAAGTGTGTTGAGAAATCGTCATACGTCAATACATCTATGACATGAAGCATCTATAGCAACAATGCATAACAATAAACTCTGCCACACGCGGCACAGACGAAACGAAGTGATTACACGAAACAATGGGAGCGAAAATAGACCATGTTTTTCCGTAGAATAAAAAAAATCTATGGTCGACTATGTCCTTTTTTTCAATTTATATTATCAATAAAATTCTTTCATATAAATGTGTGCGATTTGTTAGTGGCCGGGAGCGAGCGCGCCGCCAACCGCTGTCGCCGTTGACATTCAATGTTGATTCAAATGCGTCCACGTCCCGACAATCCGCGTACCGTACTTATCTACACGCAATTTGTTCTAATATCTCTAAAGTTTTATTGTAAATTTCCACCTTTTTAAATGAATATGTTTCTGAAACACTTGACCGACGCGACGCCGATGGATAAATGCTCTTTATCTTGCTGGCTATACCTTTAATAAACTTTGGTATTCTTATTCTTACATTATTTGAGCTGGAAGTTTTCAACTTATATTAATAGAAATAATATGAAAATGATGGATTGATCCACAACTTTGCGGGTACTGCGGATCGTAGGATAGATTGGAAACACTCCCGCATTTACTTAGTTTAGATTCAATGAAAAATTATGATTGAAACGCTGAGTTTTAAAGCTTTTTTTGTTTCTTTGAGTCAACTCGACTGTCTAAGGATTATTTATGAAATGCTTTGAAATTCTCTTTTAATGATTTTCAATCACTGTCTAAAGAGAAACTGATCAAACGTGATTAATTTTCGTCTTTGGTCGATTAGACAACATAGTACTTAATTTTCAGATAATTTAAAACTATTTATGGACGTGATAGTCGTGGGAAGGTCTTACCTTGTTGTTTCCAAGTTGTTAGCAAGTCTATGAAATATAAAGTGGCACTATTTCAAATGTCGATTTCAGTAATTACTATTCTTTTCGTTCGTTTTCATGGAACTCGTGATCTAAGCTATGATAAATGAGTATTCACGAGAGACAAAGTTATTACGTTGTATCCATACAGAGATAACTGAGCTAAAGGGTGTGCAACGTGAGAATACTGAACTTCGTTCACAGAACTCCGATATCCTAAAAAATATAGCACAGCTGAAAACGCAAAAAAACACCCTAGATCAGAATATGCGTGAGGCGAACCTGGAAATTCACGGCTTACCTGAAAATAAGAATGAAATGTTACCGACCATCGTTACGCAATTGGCTAATATTGTGTCGTATGCGCTAAAAGACTGCGATATTATGAAATGCGTTAGGGTGGCCAGTATGAACAACAACAAGTCTCGCCCGCGCTCTGTAATAGTGAAGCTGCGTAGTCCTAGATGTCGCGACGAATTGTATTCTGCAATAACTAGATACAACAAATCTCACACTGATGATAAATTGAACACAAGTCTTTTGGGTTATGGCGGTGGCAAGGAGCCAGTTTATGTATCCGAGCACCTTTCTCCGACATATAAATCTTTACATGCTGCTGCACGTCTTAAGGCCAAAGAAAAATCTTATAAGTTTGTCTGGGTTTGCTACGGTAAAATTTTTGTATGCAAGGGTGAAAATTCGGGTAGTATTCTAATTAAGGATGAGCAGTGTTTAGAAAAAATTGTATAATTGTTTGTGTTATTAATTTAGTTCCTTATAACATGTTTACTTTTTTGTTTTTGGTCTGATGGATGGTATTTCGATTTTTTATCAGAATGTGAGGGGCATGAAAACGAAGTCACATGAAATTCTAATGTCAATTTTAAGTTCTGATTACGACATAATATGTCTGACAGAAACTTGGTTAGATGACTCGTTTTTATCCTCTGAATACTTTGACCAGAGATATACTGTTGTACGCCGTGATCGTAGTGCACAGTTTAAAGATTTGTACTCTAAGAATTAAGGTGGTGGGATATTGGTAGCTATTAGTAATAAGTATAATTTTGTTAATAAAACTGAGTGGCAAACCTCAGTTGAGGATATGTGGTTATGTATAAGTGCTGGTGGCGTCTGTATGAATATTTGTGTTGTTTATTTGCCGTCTTATATACCTTGCCATATCTTTGTTCAATTCTTGGCCAGGGCTGAAGAAATTTGCTTGCGTTATATGGATTGCACCACTTTGATTCTTGGTGATTTTAATATTCCTAATGTGAAATGGTTTCAGTCTAAGGATCCCTTTCTTGGAATTAGTGACCCCAAGTCATTAGCGTTGAGGGACTTCCTAAACATCACCGGCTATGTTCAAATGAATAATGTCTGCAATGATAATAATAACATCCTAGACCTCATTTTGGTGGATGAGAATTCCAGTCTTTCCGTTTCTTCCGCACCCCCCATCAGTAAACCAGATATACATCATCCGCCGCTAGAATTAGGTCTTACTAAAACTTCAATTTCTAATTTAAATTATAATATTTTACAGTCTAAATATATTTTCACTAAAACAGACTATGAGGCATGTGTTCGTGATCTACGTACAATAAATTGGGAGGATTATTGTCATTTGAGTTGTAATGATTATGTTCTGACGTTTTATAATATACTATGGGAAAATATAAATAAATACACTCCGAAGGGTAAACCTAAGAATAATTGTTATCCAGTTTGGTTCTCAGTTTCGTTGATTAAACTTCTTAAGGAAAAGCATAAATACAGGACTCGGTTCAAACGGTACAAAAACCCTAGGGACTACGATACTTTTGTTTCCCTACGGATGCGAGCTGGGAGAGCTATGGATAGGTGTTTCAAAGATTATATAGAAAGAATTGAGAGTGAATTAAAAACAAATGTAAAAGCTTTTTGGCGTTATACTAAGTTAACAAAATCTTTCAGAGGTGTCCCTGACCAGGTTTCGTGGGGCGATCGCGTTGTTGAGGGTGGTAGTGGTGTGGCTGATCTATTTGCAGACTATTTCGCATCTGTGTACAGTGTTAATCAACTGACTGGTAACTTGTCTCCAGGTTACTCATCGTCTAATTACAGTATGTCTTCCATTGACATTACCGAAAATGACGTTAGAAGTAGCATCAAAAAGTTAGATCTTAATAAGGGAGCTGGTCCGGATGGACTCCCTCCTATTTTTATTCGTCTCTGCATTGATGCTCTTATTATCCGCAAGCCCGTTACTCCTTTACGAAAAAGTTTTTCTTTTACCTTGGCCCTTTCATGTACAACAAAATTAACGCTAATATCTCAATATATTGTTTATCAGATCATGAATGCAAATCAGCAGTTCGCTCGTTCCTACAAGATAAGACGTATGATGAAACAGAATCATTTCTTCTTACAGTATCATAAAATACACGCATCACGTACTTACCCTCACTACCCACACACACCCTATCACACACACGCACACCATCACACACACATACCATCACATGCACACACCATCATACACACACACTACACATAAACACACATCACACACACACACTACTCATAAACACACCTACTCACATCTGATACATATACTTTAACGCATTTTTGCTCTTTTCATTCTGATGTAGTTATTAAAATTGTTACTTAAAAACACTAGCTAATTTCTAAACTCTTGAGGGACACGGCACTGTTTCTCTTTACTACAGGCTATTATGTAGCCTATCTAAGAGGACAGTACCCAAACCATCCATTGTAGTGTACCAGTGTTTATATTTATAAGTGTAACTGTTTTATTGTATTTACTACAGCTCCTTTTACGTAATAAAGATTTTTATTTTTTATATTTTATTATACCACTGCTAATCATATACAATAAATCCCTTAAGGAAGGTACATTTCCCGATTTATGGAAAATCTCTCACATTATCCCCATACATAAATCCGGTAGTATGAATGACGTAACTAACTATAGACCCATCTCTATTATATCGCAATTTGCAAAGATGTTCGAGGGTCTCATATACAATGTAGTTTATTCTCACCTCCGTCATATAATTAGTTTCAAGCAACATGGTTTTGTGTCTAACCGTTCTACTATATCTAACTTACTGATTTACACTACTTTCATTAGTGATACCTTTGAGGCCAGGGGTCAGGTTGACGCTGTTTACACAGATTTTGCAAAAGCTTTCGATCGCGTTGATCACTCCATTCTTTCTATTAAATTAAATTGCGTTGGTATTCATGGCTCTTTGTTGAGGTGGTTTGAGAGTTATTTAATTAATCGTTCTCAAATAGTTGCCTTGGCGGGTTATGAATCTATACCTTTTTCTCTTGGCTCTGGTGTTCCACAGGGCTCTAAGTTGGGTCCTTTGTTGTTTTTGGTATTTTTGAATGATCTGTTAGATTTAATAAATTGCGATTGTTTAGCCTACGCTGATGATTTAAAAATATACTGTAGGATATCGGACCTGAGTGATTGCGCGAAGCTTCAAAGAGATCTTGATGTCCTTCAGAAATGGTGTTTGAACAACAGAATGACGCGTAATGTTAAAAAATGTCAGACTATTACATTCACGAATAAAGTGAATTACGTAAAATTTGATTATCATATTGATGGATCGGTACTGAGCAGAGTGTCGGTCATCCGTGACCTAGGGATACTCTTCGATACATCCCTATCTTTCCGTGATCATGTAGATAGTATAGTGTCTAAGGCTAAAAGAATGCTTGGCTTTATAATCCGTATGTCGAAACCTTTTCGTAATTGTAGCAGCATTATTTTACTTTACAACGCACTAGTGAGGAGCTCCCTGGAATATTGTTCCACTATTTGGTCTCCCTATTATTCAACTTATACTAATAATGTTGAATCTGTTCAGGCCCGTTTTGTGAGGTATTTATGTATAAAGAATGGGATTCGAAAAGCTATACCTGATTACAATGACAGGTTAAGGCACTTTAATATGATTAGCTTAAAAGAAAGACGTGACCATTCTGACTTACTAATACTTCATAAAATTATAAACGGTTCCATTGATGCACAATTGATCAACTATTTTAACTTTAGGTCTAGCCAACGTAGTAAGCGTCATCATCGTATTTTTGTGTTACCTACATCCACTTTGAATACTACATTTAATAGCCCCCTCACACGTATGGCAAGGCAATATAATGATAGGTCCAACTTGTCGGATTGCCCTATTGATATTTTCTCTATGAGTTTCGCTTCGTACAGACGCTCCCTATTTAAACAGTACGATGAGTGTTCGTCTGTCTAGCTCTAATTGGTTTGATTTATAGTGTTCTAGATTAAGGTCTACTAAACACACTTTTTGAATGTTCTCCTTTGTCTCTAATTTTTCACACGTCAATGTCATGCATACCTGTTATTTGCATGGTTACTGAAATGCCTATTTTAGATGCTAATTAATTGAATTGTAAGTGACTGTGCTGTTGGTGTGCTTATCATAAATAAATAAATATTACTATATTTTATCTCTATGGTTGTACCTATCCCAAGACTCGAGTTTGACACTCAACATTAAATCACTGTTGGATAGAGCATCCAGATATATAAAAAATATTATACATATACCTTAAGGGCAGGCCACACTGGGAACAATACTATGTTCGTTTAGCTTCGCTTATATAGCTACCGCGTCTTTTCATACTTTGTTTCTTGATTTGGTTCGCGGTGTGAACCGAAGTACCTGTGGAAGCAGGCAGTACCTACATGAGCGAAGATAAACGAACTTAGGTTCGTTCCCAGTGTGACCTACGCTTTATAGAATTAAAATTAGTTCTACATTTTATGAAAATGTAACTAAAAAATGACCCCTGTATGTAATTTTTTTATTATAAGCAAGATTCAGTGTGATAATAACATGGGACACGCATGTTGAGTTTCCTTCAATTATAAGTTACTAGCTGCGCCCCGCGGTTTCACCCGCGTAAGTCTGGTTCCCGTGGGAATATCGGGATAAAAGGTATCCTATGTGTTAATCCAGGTTATAAACTATCTGTTTGCCAAATTTCATCCAAATCCATTCAGCCGTTTTTGCGTGATTGAGTAATAAACATCCATCCATCCATACTTACAAACTTTCGCGTTTATAATATTAGTTAGGATGTTAATAGAAGAAATAATAAAAGGTGGCCTACTTAGTTCTTATCATAAAAAACCTTTCAGTTTCGTTTGTCAATCGAAGACGTCGAGGGGAGTTTTGTACTCCCAAAGTTATCGACCTTAATTGCGCTATTAAGTCCTCGAAAGAAAATCGATACGCATTAATAGATATAATAAATTCGGTAGGAAGAAGAATTCAGTCAAGTATTCCCGTACTTGATGAAGAATGCGTAGAACGCTGAGTTCACGAACACTGCTACATAAATCATAAGTGAAAACATAGGTAGGTACTCGTGCACACGATATGTACTTACACGTACGGATTTGTTGACCCAGTTCTACTTATGATTGCATTACTTTGTGTTTAAAAAGTTATATTAAAACGTGTTTGTTTATACGCCAATGCAGATGTTAAGAAATGTAGACCGATTTAAATAAACTCTTACTGCAGCGTACTTGTTGGTATAAGGAAATGATGAAACTCGGGACGGCCAGTGGTGAGTTACGAATTAATAAACATAAGCGTACCGATGCTCCTTTGCAATATTTTCACTTTTCACCGCCGCCGACGAGGTGCCGACTGAAAGAGTCGGTATGTGTGAGTTGTGACGTAAATGTACTAATGTTATGATTTCTCCGTAAAGAGCTGTGAAAGATTTATTCAAACGGCAGTACTGCAAAAGGAACTAGGAGTGAATATGTAGTTTTCTATCGAGAGAAATTAAATAAGTTCTCGTGAAAATCTTTTCGATACTAAGATGACTCATTGAAATATTAATGGAATGTAAGATGCTCCTGTCCTAGATCCCTAAGCAAAGTGGATCTGCCCTCATAGTGCAAGTGTGACTTTCTTCCACCCTGTAATTCATGAATATGTAGATCGATCTCTTTCCTTAACGGTTGGCAGAGATCAGCGATAATGTGACAAAACAGACTCCTACATCACGTGCTAATGACAAACGTGACCTTGCAGATATTGTTACCATTACTGTCGCCCTTCGTGCCTTTTACTATTTCAACATTTCGCAATTCATAATGATTTGTATTTACTCGACGTGAACCAATCACTGACTCAAAAGATATGGTTGATGAAACAGTTATAAGTAAATAAATAAGATACCTACACGTAACTAAAATTGTATAAAAGGCAAATAAATTACGTCCAACCCTAATCTGTGTAAAAGTAATGGAAAGTGGCACAACGTCCTCTAAATCTTCATGCATTTTTAAAGCGTAGACAGAGCTTTAGTGTAGCGAGATACAAACTTATTTTCAAAATGTCAGATTTTATGGTTGACTTTACATATCAAAAATATATTTAGAGAAAATATAGAGTTTTAGTATTTGTTTTGACGACGTTATCGGGACCCTTTATAAAGTACCAGAAATCTTATTATTGGTTCCCAATAAGTACCAACCTACCTAAAAGAAAATAAGTTTCAATAACATAATTAAGAACAGGCGCACAACGGTTGGTAACAAAGACTAGGCAAATGAGCTTTATTACGAGGTAAACGTATACCGCCATTATAAAACTTAATACGTTATGAATCGGTAGCCATAACAAAACACCATAGCAATTTTAATAGGAGACACATGCATGAGACAGGAATACGGTTGCGCACAAACTTGAGTTAAACTATCTGTTACTTGTAGATAAAACAAGAAAGAAAGTGACTCATGAAAAGAAAAGCAGTGAAATTAGGTTGAGGTACGAGGGATTTATTTTCACGAGGAGCCGCTCTCTATGCTCTCATAGAGCAGTCTACCTCGTGTATAAGTGACATCTTCCTAGCAAGGACATCAAACATTTCAGCATATGCCCCATTAGTGTCCAAGTTCTCGAGATTCGTGGAGGAGGCTTTTTAATATCGCTGCCTTTTATAAAACGCTTGAATTTTTGATGATATTTTTGGTACCTAATTATATTCATCAGAATTACCGTCATTATATAGCGAAGCACTAATATGAAATAAAATTACCCTATAGTATATTCTCAATGTATATATATATCTAATAGTTTGTAATACTGCAACGGCTTTTAATATTTATAGCTGTTGCAATTTTGCATGATGCTTCTCTAAAGCAAAGTCTGCGTCACAGTCTTAGCACAAAAGGTTAAATATGTCGGCGACAGGACTTTAGCCCCAAGGCTAATGCTGTGGACAGACTGTCTATTACACTGACTATCGCTCTATAAAAAAAATTATGGCGCATACACTCGTAACAACACAGTCTCATACATGGGCCAAAACGTACTGAAAAACCTGAAAACTGTTTTAATTTCGTGTACACACTGTCTTTCAAAACTATTAACGTATTTTTCGTCCACTTTGCGGAAAAGGCGAATGCAATAATTATTTGAAGCGATAGAACTTGAGACTATCGATGTATGTCGTGTGTGAGAAAAATTGAATTCTCAAAAGAAAGTCACACTTTTGATTCCCATGGGGTTTGGGTAAATGAAAAAGTCGTGTAAAAGTGGGGGAGTTCAAGTTTAGTACCCAAATTCTCTAGGACAGTACAATTAACTAGGATACGAATATTATGAGGTATTTGATTAGGTACAGTTTTAAATAGTGTCATCTAGAATCAGCGGCGGCCTTAGAGGGTGGCGAACAGGGCAATCGCCCGGGGCCTCGCTCTCGCAGGGGCCTCGTGTCAAGCAAATTTAAAAAAAATACGGATTTTTTAAAATATATTTTTGTTTATTTAAAACTTTTGATTTTGATTCTTAATTATTTATTAAGGTTATAACATAACGGTAAATTAAAATAAAGTTAGTTAACTAATTCATTCATTCAAATCATAATTGATAAATTCATTTTATAAAATAGTACTTGAATATCGCGCCTCGAAACACTTGAAGATCGGTTTTTTAAACGCCTACCGCTCGGGACTAGTATAGTATTATATAGTCTGTGACTCGGGACATAATGTTCTGCTCGTCTATCGCTCGGGGAATCCCCGTCGCTAGAGGAATTCCCTTGTTTCATTTCGTTCGTCAACTTTTGACACCTTTAACATCAATTTTAAAATTTATCATTTCTGTATTTGTTAATTTTGTAAATCTTTCAATGTAAGTAAAATATTTTAAAACTCAAATTTTATTTATTTGTATAACTTTAGCATTTCTCGTCAAACATAACGAATACCTACGAAACAACCAGACCTACTTTCGCATCACATAGGTACTTTTCCGTACAAAGGGCCTTGCAAAGACCTGCCGCCCGGAGCCTCGCAATGGGTATTTATTTATTTATTTATTGCATTCATGTCGTTTACAAGGTCTTGTTACATTTTAAAAGTTTCGTACATGAACCCTGCTAGGGCACCGCAACAATTAGTATGTATTTATAATTACATGCATTCTTATATAAAGTTATTAAAAGGTAAGGCCGCCGCTCGCTAGAATTCTATGAAAACAACAGCAGCAACGAATTTTGTAGATAGGGCCGATATATCCTCCATGTACAAATTCCCAAAAATAGATTTGGGTATCCAATTCTCAATTCCGATATTGAACGAGAATATCAGATAGTTTAGATAATATTTATTTATTTATATATACTTTATTGTACACCACAAAAATATATAACGAAAGTATATATATATCTAATAGTAATATTATTTTATTATTATAGTAATATTTAGTGTACGAATGGATTGAGGAGCCACGTCTCATATAAACCCGCGTTAAATACACATGAGCCTACCAATATTTAGTAGTAAATTAGCCGATTATTTAATTACGTGTAAACCTCATTAATCCAAATCATGGATATTGGATCTACAATTTTTAGGAAATGGAATATAATTTGTAGTTATAACTAGGAAATGTATTAATTTAGTTAATAATCAATACTATTCAACTGCATCCCGTTAGACTGGAGGCCGACCCCAACAAAGTTGGGCTAGGCAGATGATGAGTAAGTTGATATGTTTGATACTATACGCACACATAGGACATGAAAAGCTCATTAAAAACGATAGAAAAAGACATTCCTATAATACGGGAAAATTAAGAGGCTGATGCAGCATTTACACGTAACAAGGGATGAAGGAAAATTGTTATATTTCGGAACCATACATCTCTGACGAAAGTGCTTACAAACTAAACAGCGGGTCGTCAGAGCGGAGGGCGCAAAGGGACCGCCAGACCCCGGCCTCGGGGCTCCATCTTCAACCACCACTCAAACGAGCACCTTTAATTGGGGTGAAAATAATTATACCCATCATAACATTAATCATGTCGAAATTACCCACTACCTAATTTTATACGTCAACGAAACTTGATCATTATTTCGTTGCTTCTAAAGATGATATCAGCCTGCAAAAATGATGTTATTTTTACTCAGTAACATTTTTTTTCATAAGGAAATTGTTGAAGAGGTCCCAATTTCACGTTTTAATTTTTTTTTTTTTCAACAAACAATTACACTCTTACCCACTTTGTGTGGGAAAATATTATTACGGTAAGGTACAGTGGGTCATTTTCACATGTAAGAGCAATTATTAATTATATAAATAGCGGTTGCAATAAAAATAAAGTTGTATAATTATTTCACGATTCATACATCATAGATTGTTCAATAGTGGAAAGAATTGCTGTGAAAAATTTCTTTGACGAAATGGAGGTTATCCACTAAACACGGTAGTTTTGTAATTTAATTGGTATAATCGATGTAAATATTACTGATTAGCTGTGCCCCGCGGTTTCACCAGCGTAAGTCTCGATCCCGTAGGAATATCGGGATAAAAATTCCCATGTCCTATTCCAGGTCATGGTCTACCCCTGTGCCAAATTTCATCCAAATCCGTTCAGCCGTTTTAGTGTGAAAGCGTAACAAACAAACAAACAAACTCACTTTCGCATTTATAGTATTAGTTAGGATGAAACATGTTTGCGTTAATTAATAACTGTTACTGGGTTCAAAGTAACTATCTGGGACATAGTACATGTAAATAATGAAAAGTAACAATTTCTTTCAAATCGTGCCAATATTTTTGTTATATTTGCCTGATTTCTCTATCTCTCCAAGCGTTATTTGTTGAAATCTCGTAAAATAAAGGTTAAATAAATTACTTTAACAATCTTGAAAAGATCAGTTATTCATTAAGTCAGGGCTTCCCAAACTTATTTTAACTGTGACGCCCTTGGGAAGTCGCCATATTTTTGCGACGCTCTGGCCTTCTTGCCATACATTTACTTACTAGTTGTAGTTCTAGCCTAATAACAATTTTGTCAGAAAAAACTCTAAATAACATGTAATTTTTTTTATTAGAAAATAAAGAACAAAACATTTAAAAACAATGAAAGGTACCACACCCTTTTTATCTCTTTTCGTTAGGTTTTAATGAGAAAGATGTGCTTGCTTTTCTGAGCATAGTTTCTCAAAACGAGGCTCAAGTTTCGAAATTGCAACTCTCGTCTCTGTCTCTAAATTTATTTTCGATCTGTACTTTTTCTTAACTACCTACTGCAACTGCTTAGATTGCCCTACGATAATACCGCGGCGCCCCAGGGCGTCGCGACGCACAGTTTGGGAAGCCCTTCATTAAGTGATGCCTACGATTGGTAAGCAAAACGCACCTTTATCGAACAAAGGAATCGAGCAATGAAATCGGAGTAAACAAACGCTCGTTATAACTTATTAAATTTTCTCTTGGGAACTGAAGGGTTCTGATGAAATAAGTCATGTATTAATACCGACTTCTTGGCGGCAGCGAGTGAATTAAAACTAGGCCCGGACTTAATGAAAACTCAATTACCTAGGGCTACCCCTTGACCCTTGACCTTGACCTTGGCTTCGTACGAAGCCAAGGTTTTTCAGGGTACAATAATAGGTGGACATTCTCTTAGTATGATGAAACAAGCTAAACTACTTGTGAAATATAATAGGTACTTACTTCAAAATAGTTGTGGCTGCGCTTTCGCTAGGAAAACTAGGTACTTGACGTACCCGGATCCCGGCATCCCAGGGAAAGACATAGGCTACTTTTTTTCGACATACCGCGCTGGCGGAAGCTAGTTATAATATAATACAATACAACTGATATGCTTACTGCTAGGTTTGAGATTTAAAACCGATTTTGAAAACATGGATATAACTAATCAGCATAACTCGAAAAGTTATCCGGAATCGCTTTCTTAGGAAAGTTTTTTTGGACCTTAATTTACTTAAGTAAGTAAAGTAAATAAGTACTGATTGGGGTAAGTTATCGATAATTTCGTAAACAGTATTGTTGTTGCGAATTCGTGTCATTTGCTGTGTAAGTTATGGAGTCAGCGACCGCCACGGAGAATGCCTCCCATATTAATCATCATCATAATAAATTATAATTACATTTCACAAACATGCTTGGAAATTCGAGCATTATTTTAACAACCTTCTTCGAGATAAATTGAAATTGCTGTACTGGTAAAAAACAAGTGAATATGCGTCCGGCAATGTTACTATGAAAACTAATATCTGTCGTGATAATTAATAATAAAATATAAGTAAAAATCTTTTTAAAAACAAGCTTTTAATTAACTAAAAAGTACTAAATAAAACTGTCGTAAACATGAACTTTAATATTTTCTTAAAAGCTTGAGGCTTATTTATCTTCAAGTTTAGTGTAAGGAGGACATTTACGCCTCAAGCTTTTAAGAAAATATTAAAGTTCTATGTTTACGACAGTTTTATTTAGTACTTTTTATTTAATAAAAGCTTGTTTTAAAAAAGATTTTTACTTATATTTTATTTTAGGATTTGTTTAAATATCTGTTCTATCACCTTCACAAATCCAACGAATTAGGTTTTTCCCATGGCCACCTTCCGACTCCATCATCAGGCCCTGAACACCACCTAGTATCAAAGCACTTGGACCAATGAGTCCAACCACGATGGAGCTTTCTTGTTTGATTGATGAGTTCCCACGGCCACGTTACGGCTCCATCATCAGACCCTGAACACCACCTAGTGTCAAAGCACTTATAAATACATGACCAATGAATCCAAATAGGATGGTGCTATCTTGTTTGGTTGAGGTTTTCCCATGGCCACCTTTCGGCTCCATCATCAGACCCAGACCTCGTAAATACATGACCAATGAATCCAAATACGATGGTGCTATCTTGTTTGGTTGAGGTGTTCCCATGGCCACCTTTCGGCTCCATCATCAGACCGAGACCTCGTAAATACATGACCAATGAATCCAAATACGATGGTGCTATCTTGTTTGATTGAGGTTTTCCCATGGCCAGCTTCCGGCTCCATCATGAACACCACCTACTGTTTTTTTTGGAAGACGGTTATTTTTTTTGTTGTAAAAAGTTTTTATTTTTTACTTTTTAGTTGTGATACCTACCCCACACAAATTCGAATACTACCACCTGCTAAGTAACTAACAGTCACGGAGTAACCTGAAACAGTGGTGGTGAGAAAAATACGTATTATTGAAGCTAACTCTAAAACTACACAAGCAAAGCAAAATTTACATGGGAGTCTGAAGCATGACCTACCAAACCAAAAAGGAGTCATCAAAATCAATTCATAATTGGCGGAGTAATCGCGTAACAAACATACAAAACATACAGTTGAATTGAGAATCTCCTCCTTTTAGAAGTCGGTTAAAAAGTACCACAAAAGCCTTGGCCGCAATCAGGCATTGATGGACTCACGTATTTTCACGATCGTCCATCAATGCCCTAATTGCTAGCCGCGACAGTAATATACTCTAATTAATAACAACTTGTTGCTTGCTTTGAGTAAGAATAAACAACATTTTAGATCTTATAATTCGTAAATCCCATTTGCTTGTCGCACGACTAATATACGAGTGGTAGCCGGTATGCTAAAACAGATTACGTACCTATTTTGTTTGTAAATAGCTTTTGGAATTTTATATCCACGTTCATTTATTTACCCGGATCTAATAATGATGCTACGTAACGCACAGACGATAATATTTTATTGTATTTGTGAGGACGGCCATTAGACTTTTATTGTACTATATTTAACTTGCGGTCGTATTTATCATATACATACGTCGAGTAGGTATAGCAAGCCGAATAACGTTAAGAAGCTATTTTAATAATAGTTATGTTTACTGTTGTCCGACTAAACTATGTTAATTATAAGTTAACGTTTACGTTTTAGTAAAATGAAGGTGATAATGTGGTGTCGAGCGCGTGTTAGGGTCTAGTGGGTCCGGTTCGAAGCTCCGGTAGCAGCGGCGCGGGCGCACGCGACCTCGTGTCATTGACCGCCGCTGAGCAGAGCTGCGCCCGCGCCGATGCCGTTGCTGCTTCTACGAATGGGTGTCAGCCTAAGGATGCCAAAATACCCTGCTTTGTTAATCTCTTCCAAGAATACATGAGGAAAATATGATTCATAACCAATAAGCCACAAGTTTCTCTTTTCATTACATACAAGGACTTTCTCTGACGTCACTTTTTCATTATCGAAAGTAGGTAGCTACTACTCCATGTCAAAAGTACCTACGAAAGCAATTTGTTTAAATAGAAGTTAGCGTCCACTTATCAACTTAAAACCATCAGTCATCGACTTTATTTTAGATGTGAAAATGTGAAATTTTATTTAGACAACCCTAACTAAAACCGTTTAGATGTACGAGTGAAAGAGACGACAACTCGAAGTCTTCTAACAAGAAGAAGGGAGATAGCACCAATCCTGTTGTGGTGATAGAAAAAGAGAAACCACTGTGAGAAAAAAAAGCGTTAAGTCATTGTAATTTTCGAAATGTGTGCGTGTATTTTATGGTGAAACGTATAAAAAGGGGACAGGAATGATGTGGTGCAAAAAATTGACATTTTAGAGTTGGATAAGAAAAGCGTAAATAATATTGCTCAAAACCTACCATGTGGAAACGACGCCAATGTTACACCTCTGACATTTATACTCATTCATACTGAGAATCATCGATTAGAATGTAATTCCGAGGACTCGTTTTCAATGGAAGTAGCATGAGATGAGTAACGTAATGCGTAGTATTAGAAAAAAATGTGGCGAAATAATTCGTGATTGTCAATCAATTCTAATACCTATATGAAAACCTCTGTGGCAGATAAAAGTTTTTGGTAGTATCTACCAAAATCAATGAATGTCAATAAATTGTTCTAAGTATTTATACACCAGAACTTTAATTGTTGAAACTAACTTTGTATGATATTTTTTTAACGTATTCGCTGTGTTCTATTTTTATAGACACTATTGAACCTATTTAAAGTTATTTTTAAGTACTAAAAGAAATAAGAATTTTACAGATCTTTAATTTCTCATTCTGTGCCTAAAAACTTTTCATTTTTATCTGACTAACATCTAACATATTTTCTAAAACTGCCTCGTTCGTCTAGTGGTTACAAGCGCTACTGCTGAGCATGAGGTCCTGGGTTCGATACCGGGGTTGGAAAAAGTGTTATTGGGTTTTCCATCTGGAATTTCTCAGTGGCAACCCGGAATCTGGATTTGTGCCCGGTTGATGGCAATGTTATGTTATGTATTTTCTAAAAGTTATCTCATTGAAAAATCGTAACAAACAGGTGTGATAAGTAAAGTTTTTCTCGATAGTTATACCTAATAACTTTATCTAGTTTAATGTGACTGAACAACAAACTTGAGGTATGTAGAAGAACTCTAATTTATTGTTTTCTCTCTCTAATATTAAAGTCGAACGAGGTATTCAAGAAACGTTTTCTGAATTTTCTATAATCACCGCTACAGACCAATAACTTATTTGGTTTACTGATTTATTAATATACAGGAGGAAGGAGGGATAATAATAATTTTGATAATATTAGGTGCCCACCTATAAAATCGGCGTTTTGTATGGGGAATTTTAAAGAAGTTGCATTTTTCATACTAACATTTTCTTAATTTATATAACAACCATGAACACTAATGTTTTAAAACTAAGATAACGTATATACCACTTAGATTAAGCGACAAAAATAAGATTTGGCTAAGTTAGAAATAAAATAGTGGTCATTTCTGCTAACAAAATGTGGAGTCATTTTTAAAGTATTTTTTATGTTAAAAAACTATGATGGTATTTATTCATTATTCGGTATAATACCAAGCAATTGACGAATATTTTAAAGTGACGAGGTTCTCTATTTGTGAGAAAAAAAAGCCAATTTCATAGGTGGGGACCCAATATAACACACAAGTCCACATAAGCACCCAAGTATGGAAACCTTGTCAGATCAATTGAACGCGCAACTGCGAATAAAAGTAAAAACGAGTAAATGTACCTACTCGTATTTTAAACAAGAAAAGAAAGTGATCCAAATTAAATTTTGTACAATGTTATGGAACGGTTTTTTTGCCATTGGCAACACTAACAAGCCATCTAAGTACTTTCATCTTAGAACTACTTTTCACCCCGTTGGTATTTCCTTTGGCAAAAAGGCTTTTGATTTTAGAATGCAAATACCAGTTAGGTACTCTGTTTTATTTTGTCAATAAGTGCAAAAATAAGATGAAGCATCTGATGCGATGAGAAATACCTGGGAGATCCTTAGTCAAGGATCTTTCCGGAAGGGTAGGTAGAGACAAAAGTTTCCGCTGTTTTCCTGGTAATATTATGCACCGAGAATATTACTTTACTAACTAACATTATTTAAGTGAAAATTTCGTGATCTCAATTTGTTGATTCATATTTTAATATAGGTATTCATAGTACATTTCATACTATCGCAGCAAAACCCGCTGAATCGGTTGTTGAAGTGATAGTTTCATGATTAGTTTGTTCTTTGTTTAGATACGAAAAGCTGGCAGCCAGCGAATTTCAATGCATTGTATAATATGATATCAACCTGGGCTTTTGTATAGAATTAGATAATAGCAGACGTCGGTAAAAGGAAACAGTTAAGTTAGGTTAGGTCACATTAAAGATAAAGTAAAAAACACTCACTCACTGAGCACTCTTCAATACACTCACTCACTGAGCACTCTTCAATACACTCACTCATTTTAATTGAACTCTACTAGAAAGTAGGCATTTAAAAAAGTGTCATTATGAAAAGCAGACCAACGTACAGTTGGTAACTGTGAGGTTGGGAAATAAAACAAAATTATATGATAAGTTGGCAAATGATTATTCGGCGAAATAAAATTCTGCGTAACGTTAGTTGCCAAGTGAAAATCTGGCAAACAATTTTCGGCGAAAGGGCAGAGAATCGTCTAGTAATTAAAGTCTGTTTCAGTAGTATGTGATGAAAGTGTAAACAAACTCTATTCAGGTTAAATTATATCTAACTACTTTTTCCAAAAAATATTGATTGAATAATAATACCTGCAGCCTATTATTGTCCCACTGCAGGGCAGAGGGCTCTTTTTTATAATTTATATTATGTCCCACTGCTGGGCAAAGGCCTTTCTCCTTCCAAATATCTCTGTTTTGTGCAATTTCTGGCCATGTTGGTCCCGCAAACATGATTAGATCGTCACACCACCTTCGCTACGGTCAACCTCGACGGTGATGTCCTCCTTCAGGCGTCCAGTGAGTGACGATCTTTGCCCATCTCACCGGGTGCATTCGTGTGACGTGGCCAGCCCACTCCCAAAGGCCTCTACTACAAAATAATTAAATTGAAATTTTAAAAAAATCGACCATTGTTGAGATATTAAAATTAACCTCAATTATTGTAGAATGAATAACCTAATTAGAATATTCGTATTCCAATACTCAAATCAAAGCATAATATTTTTAAGTGGCACTACAAATAATTGCCATCTACAAGTACGTTTTCTGATCCATTTGTTTACATATTCATCAGATACTTTTGGGACAAAGTATACGTATCTTACTCGTTTACTAGCCACCATACGTCGCTTTTATTAGGAGGAGCTCGTGGCTAAGTAATAACAGCCGCTCGGGTCGATCCATCAGGTTAAGCTACGCTTGCCGGGGTTGGTTCGTGGATGGGTGACCATTTTCAAATATCGAGACTCCTCCGTGCCTCGGAAAGCACGTTAAGCCGTTGGTCCCGGCTGTCATTTGTAGATCTTTGATAGTCGTTACAAGTCGTCAGAAGCACGAAAGTCTGACAACCAGTCTAACCAAGGGGTATCGTATTACCCAGTTACTGGGTTGTGGAGGTCAGATAGGCAGTCACTCCATGTAAAATACTGGTATTCAGCTGCATCCGGTTAGACTGGAAGCCGACCCCAACATAGTTGGGAAAAGGCTAGGCAGATTGATACGTCGCTTTTATTAACCGACTTCTTCAAAAAGGAGGAGGTTCTATGTTCGTCTGTTTTTTATTTTTTTTATGAATGGCATCGATAGTTTCGCCAATTGTGAACCGATTTAAAAAAAAATTGTTTTAGTTCGAAAGGGTATACTCCCGAGGTGGTCCCATATTTTTTTTTTTTTTTGTGCTTGATTAATTTTTGAGTTAGCTTCAATATTACGTATTTTTCCCACTTAGTCTATGTAGACGATAAAATTATTTGACTCCGTCACTGTTATTTACATAGCAGGTAGTGGTATTCGAATTTGTGTGGGGTAGGTAGTAGGTACCACAACTAAAAAGTGTAAAATAAAAACTTTTTACAAAAAACAACTGACTTCCAAACAAAATACAAAAAAAGGGAAAAATTACTTTAATTTCGGAAGTCGGTGGCAAAAAACGAAAATTGAAAAGCAAAGATACCGACTTCCGAAATAAAAGTAATATTTCACCTTTTTAGTGTTTTTTTTTTTGTAATGAGTTTTTATTTTTAAACATTTTAAATTTTCTCAAAAGATTACTCGTGACTACCTACATGCTATCTTTCCAGACTGACGAACAGTAGGATTACTAACTTTTTTAAACTTAAACGAAAGGTAGACGGGGTCAGTCAGACGGTGCTAGAGGTAGAGGCTCCTACTTATTTACAAGCAATTATTTACGATTGATATGGTGTACATACCAATGTTTTTGTGTGTATCATTATTAGAATATGGATGATGATGATGATCATGATATTCATATTTGTGTGTGTTTTGTTCCAGTGTGGTGCACGGTGCGTGGTGACGACGAGCAGCATGACGCGCGGGAAGGTGACGATGTTACCATGCAGTGTCGCTTCGCCCTCGAGCCCCTCGCAGGAGAGTCGCTTACCTACTACTGGGTGAGGAGCACCGCCAGCGGACACGACAACGTCGCCATCGGCAACATCCCCCTCGAGACTAATTACCAGTAAGTTCCATCAACCTTACATGTCGTTATAATCTCTGTTAACTGTATACCATATTAATGCTTAAGGAAAATAGATTTTCTTTTACTCGTGTAGGTAGACACGAGTAAAAGAAAATCCATTTTCCTTAAGCTAAGGTTCGCAAAAATATTTCAAACACACGCATTGTTTGTGTTCGTACACACAAAATATTTTATACGTGAAAGTAAAGCTTCGATAAATGTTTGTATATCCAAGGCCCGAGGTTAAATGTGTCAAGATGCAAATCTTAGTTACGCGCAAGTAGATACTTATGATCTTGCGACTTCCGTTGGACGTTTCGTACTCCTACGAAACCCTTTTTATATTTTTTACCCCAAACAAGATATTCAAATAAGTACCGATCTCTAGGGTAAATATCGGACGTCTGCCATCCCTTATAAAATAATTAATATTCATGAAAAAGTAGAAAGAGTTTGCGTGCTAAACACGGAGGCGAGTCGAAATAATACCGCTATAACTTTTCAAAATAAGTAAATTATTGGGGATCAAAACTTATCTAACAAGTTTTAAAACGTTTATTATATGAAAGGGCTGTAAGTAACGCAAGTAGAGGAATATATTTTAGAAGCTTCTCCCAACTCATAGAATTAAATTAATTCATGGAACATAGAATTAGGTGTATAGTATAATATACAATAGCTGAAGCAGCAAGTAAGAGATATATCTTCTAAATAAGAGAAATACATTTACGTAATTTCATGCACAAGTAGCTACATTGAATACGATACGACGTCGTCTAATGCGAGGAAGATAAATTCAACGGCCAAATATCTTTCTTTACGAGGTCGACAGCTTTTAAAAAAGTGCGTTTGAAAGATCCCACGAGCATGAAATTATTTTGTACCTAGCCATGTAGGTAAATGTATAAGATGGTAGACCCGAGGGAGTTGGTGGCCACCGGCAGGGAAGAATAAAAAATAAAAAAATATCACATAGTGATGGCCATCTCTGACAGGGTAAACGTAATTCCCTGTCGCAATGTTTCTCAGTAAGAAAAGTTGTGTCAAGCCAGGGTTATAACAGTAAAAATACAACCTTTCTGATGGCTCGATGTAAGTTGAATGATATTTTCTTCCATAGTTAACGAAATAGTTAATTGATTCAGGCGTGACTTTGCGGAAATCCATTATAAAATACAATAGACGCAGATATATTTAGTAACCTATTCCGCTTGACTATTTTTCAAGAGTCATAAAAACCCTGTAAGAAATCGACACGTGTTTCACCTCTCAACGAGGCATCTTCAGGATGACGAGCGCTGGACGCAACACGTTGCGTCCATCGCTCGGTGTGGTAACACGTCGCGTTATGGTTTGCAATTGGTCAATCGTCCACTTTGCATAAAGCGCTCGGTGTGGTAACACGTCCCTCTCTGGTTTGCAATTGGTCAATCGTCATCCTGAAGATGCCTCATTGAGAGGTGAAACACGGGTCGATTTCTTACAGGATTTTTATGATTCTTGAAGAATAGTCAAGCGAAATAGGTTACTAAATATATCTGCGTCTCTTGTATTTTATAGTTAACGAAACAAAACCGAAGACCATCAACCTCATGTCAATTACAGACTGAGACACAATTATGAAATGAAACAAACAGGTTTGTTAGTCGACTAAAAAAACGTAAGCTTACACGTATAAGCTTTCTTATCAAACAGAAAATAAATCCGATAATGCTTATCGTCACCACTTGCCTGTTTTAAGTTTTCACGTTTATATTCCTGAAAATCTAGAAACAATCGTATTGTGAAACTAAAAATAAATCCTGGACGTCACTAGCAGGTACTCAACCGAAAGTGGAAAAGGATTAAATTATTATATTATAAATGCGAAAGTGAGTTTGTTTGTTTGTTACGCTTTCACGCTAAAACGGCTGAACTAATTTGGATGAAATTTGGCACAGGGGTAGACTTTGTTTGACTAAAAAGGAAAAGGGCTACTTTTTATCGATATACCACGCGGACAAAGCCGCGGGCGAAAGCTAGTAATTTAATCAAAATAGATAAATCAAAGCCGTATATTGCATTACATCATTAATTTATAATTATCCTCTTCGCATTGAATTAAGCTCAATCAGATTGTACGTAAATTCGTGTTATTTTTTAAATTTGAGTTTAACTGTGTAATGCCGTTCCTGCAAAAACAAATATTAAAATTGTTTGCACAACCAAAGCTATTGGAAACCGATGACATGAATAATTTAAGGATATCGTTATCTTCCCTGTCTAACGTCACAAGTTATGAACAAAACCAATTTTCATTAAAAAGTCATCCTTTTTTGGATTGCCTAATGCCTACTTTATTTTCTTATTGATGAAGTTACTTCTGAATCTACGGAAAATAACTTTATGAGCTTATCTTCGACAAAAATATGATTTGCTAGCTTTTGCCTGCCGCTTCCTGCGTGGATAGCAGAAAATGTGCCCGGGAATGTACTACCTGGATTAAAAGTAGGTACCCTATGTGTTAATCCAGGTAAATAATGTATTAATTCCGAAATACATTGTTTTCATATAACTCTATTGGTACGCGGCATGATTTTTTCCGACATCTTCAACAATCTTCGTCGTATTTCAGCCAGGTATTACACAAAACACTAATGAATTAAACACCTAAGCCTGCCTCAAGAATCACTCTGTCCATTGGTGAACACGTATGAAATCCGTTCGGTAGTTTACCGTTTCACAGAAGCGGTGGGGGACTTTTTTATAATACATACGTGTAGTGAAGGCACAGTGTAGCAGGGTCGGACTGGGCTGGAAGGGCCCGGATGGCTCCACGCAAGCCCGGGGCCCGGGACGGGATACTGATAGATGGGAAACTATCGGAAAATAATGATACCTTTAAAGGGGTGATAGACGTGCGAGCAAGTACGCGTACTTATGGCTCGGCAAGGTTACTCGCCCGTCAGTCATCGCCGCGAGCCGCGAGCTGCGAGCCAATTTAACAATGCAATTTTGAGCAAGCTTCACGTGTGTCACCGACTCACCGGCTGCGAGCCGAGTAAGGTCGCGAACTTGAAGACCACGTACTTTAAGTACGCACGTTTATCACCCACTTTAGATGAAGTTCAAAATTATTTTCCCCTTTTTTGCTGTTAGTAAGGCAATCACGGCTAATTGATGACTGTGGCTTTACTCATGGTTGAAGGGTTGTTCATAAATGTGTTATCAAAAAATATAAACGTATGTTTACTATCTACTATACCTACCTACCGCCAGCCCCACGGGGCAGTGGCGGCGCAAGATCTGAATTTAGTGTGGGCGAGGTACATTTCGCGAGGCCCTTTGGTGGAGCAAGAAAACAAATAAAATTAAAAAACAGTTGAGAAATCTTAGGCACATTACCTCAAACAGGTAACGTTTTCTTTTGATTATTTGACTTAAACGAAAAAGTTCAAGCGGTAAACGAATACATGATGCTAGAGCGAGCGGAGCGAGCTCGAAAAATTTTTGCAATCTGGATAGGGTAGATGTTGATTTGAATATTTATATAAAAAATAGTAATTACTTTGTCGACCTATACAGAATAGTTTGGGAACGTATGAATGAGCGAGGGTAGTGAGCTCGAACATTTTAGGACCCCGCCCCTGATAGGTAAGGTTTTCTTTGACAATGCGTTCATACATAAATAGGAGTTACTTTGTCTACTATTACAGAAAAGTCTGAGAAAAAGAGAATGTTGTACTCTATGTTCATATTAAGGGGCCCCCAACAAATACTGCCTTTAACTTAGTGAACATATTTTGGCCTTGTTTGGGATTTGATTAAAAAGTACCTATTTCTAAAGATTTGGGGGCCTCCCAGAATCGGGGGCCCCGCACCCGATACTTTGATTGACTTCCTAGCCGTAGAAAGTAATGTAAACAAACTGAATGGGAAATCCCCTGTTCTAGCCGGCGGGGGTTCCCCACGATAGCAACGCAACGCTAGCAAATGTTGCTAAACTAAATAAAAACATGTCAATATATTTATCGTTTTATGACGGGTAAACTTTTTTCGTCGAGTTCACGGTTTTTAAGTAATGCATAAACCGTCGTGGTGCGAGACCCCTCGGACAGCGAGGCCGTAGGCGGTTGCCCACATCGCCCACGCCTTCCGCCGCCTCTGCCACGGGGGACCAGCGCAAGCTAGGGCCCGGCTGGCAAACACCACCTCGACTATATGGTCAGTCCGACCTTGCAGTGTACTCACCATGTGGTTTGTCCTTGCTACTTATAATATGAAAATATTCAAGTTTACTCTCTGGATATACATAATACATACATTATCCTTGTATGAACATTACAGTCATAAGCTCGACGTTATAATATTCAATAGTATTTATTAGACGAGGTAATTAGGGCTCTTTGTCTTGTTTAAATAACGCTAATGGTAAACATTAGCGGTCCTAAATGTTATTTAATATTTTACTCGCCAATTTTTATCAGTTATTAGTATAGAATGTTCTTTCTTACAACCCTATAAATACAACTTTTAGTTTTCAGACACCTGAATAAACTGAGTCTTCTAGAAAATTTAAAATGATGATGGATTCTTTTAACTTTTGGTATTAAATTGCTGCTATAATCAGAAGATCTTGTATATTTTTAAACATAGCAAAGGTTCTAGCGGGATTATCATTCGTAATACATACTAGTAATGCAAATAATGGAATATAGTTGTCAGTGCCTCGTAATAAGGCAAAACAGGAAATCTTTTTGAACACCCCGCAAACGACCACAATAATATTAAGGTTGTAGGTAGCTACACGCGGCCTTCATGTCGCCACTAAGAGGGAATTACGTAAAATTCCTTTGTGTCATTTCTCTACCAAGATACATACATACGTTTAGCATGATTTCAAACGTAGGTACGTCACGGGCTCGGGACTTAAAGCAGCTTTCCTAGGTAAAAGTAGTTTATAATTTTGTATTTTCACCACACGTACCTACTGTCACACTACTGCAAAACAAATATTAAACAACGTTTAGGTATGCACTTGTCGCTGTGTATGTCTAATAACAAACGGTTTACAAATATTCTGCAAGCAGTCTGAAGAGTCTCGCCTCGTTTCTTAAACGTAAAGATCTCAAGGGAACATATGCATGTTGGCACACTGAAGCTTTTGTTGTTTGTAGGATTGCGAGGAATCTGTCGATCCTGGAAAATAATGATCGAACCCATTAGGGGTTATAGAGCTTCGCTTCTTCGGAATTTAAAAACTAACATGTTTTGTTGCAGGATCTCCTATGCGCCGACCGAGGGTCGTTTTGACCTGCTGGTGTCAAACGTGTCGTATGAGCGTGACAACGGGCGGTTTGAATGCCGCGTGAAGGCGGGCGGGTCGGGGCGCACGCTGCACGCGCAGGGGCACGCGCTGACCGTGCTGACGAGCCCGCGCGCACCCGTGCTCATGCCCGGCTCACACGTGCAGACTCAGGAGGGCAGGGAGCTCAACCTTTCGTGCTCAAGCTCGGGAGGCTCACCCGAACCTACCATCAAGTAAGATATGGATTTTGTTTCGTAATTCCGCACACGTTTAAAGGATAACTTGTGATTATTCTCGTAACATCTAAGTACGTTCCACCTTCCGTAATACATACCTACAATTTACGTGTAAGATGTGTATGAGAAGATTTTCAAAGCAAAATGGTACCGGAAGTCTCATTATGACCACTCAGATACACCAACGGCAATAAAATCAGAAAAAACATGTATTTGATGTTTTAAGTATTGGCTAAATTGGCAGTCAAACCGCAATTGTACCCTAAAATATATTTTTTACGTTTTTTTTTACTACTTTGTCGGCTTAATTTATATTCTGTATACCCATACCAATTTACAGCTTTCTAGTACCTACCAACAGTCTCTGAGCTAAGCCGCGGACGGACATGGCGAAACTAAGGGTTCCTTGTTGACTACGGAACCCTAGAAAGCATTTCCATGTAATGTAATGTTCGTTCCTGCGAATGCTCGACGCTGCGTTCGACGTAATGCTCATGCGAGTGAGCATTTACCTGTAACATTTACTTTCTACCTTGCGTTCATTGTGTAACGACCTGCACGCGGCACCCATACCTCACTCGGTGTCGCCCGCCCTCGTGCCTTTCCTTGATAAAATGTTACACAAAAAAAAAATTGTTGCCTTTGGTTTTTAAAATCAGGTTAACAAAACATCGAGGGTCGTGTTCGAAGTGCGGTTCGATAAAATTTTGAAACGGCGAATGCTCGATGTATGCTTTAGTCTATACTTACCTTTACTCAAATATCTGATGTATCCTAAATTAAACTGATTCTACTTTGTGCGCTACGATTAGTTTGAGCCACAGAATTTCATTCTAGCGAATGGTAGCTAAGGTTGTACTTATCGCTATCCCAAATAAGCTGGGTTCATTACAGCCGGCTTCAGATCTTATCTTACATAATGCACCCTGTGTCCGGCTTTCATTACGAATTCGTTCGGGAAACATCGAAAGTCATATTCGTTACGGAATAATTTATTTGAAACATTGCTAAAGCCTCAGAGAAATAAAAAGTCATTACCGGCAGTGCTGTATTGCAGGCTAATTATTATATTCGTCATAATATACCCTCAGGTGTTTTAATTATTCACTCACATATTCTCTAATATTCATTTCTCCGAGAACAATGGAATTATGTCGTACCGCTCCTGGCAAAAACACGTGATTTCTCAGAGACAAAGTGAGTACCATGTTTTAAGATGGCAATCTTACTTCTGATTTGTACAAACTGCCGAAAACTTGACCCAGCTCCATACAAGTGGTTGTCGGTACTAATCCCGCTCCACTTTGTACGTTTTCGTACCACACCGTAATTGGCTTTTACCTAACGCATTAAGAACGGCGTACAGGGGAGATAAAAAGCTGATAAATGTGGTGATAAATTTCATGTAGGCAGTGACTCAGATTCAATTAGAGTCGGGGAGGAAACGCCCGCACTGAGGGTAGTACCTATCCGGCGGGCAGCTGGTTGTTGGAATGACCGCTGCTGGCGCACATACTACACCCCGGTACAAATAATGAAATTGAAGCGTTGCGCTAAGTCGGGGTTTACCGGGATACTTGAAATGATGTCATATGAGCCCGCTACGTCGTTGTCGCGGAGCTAGCACTAGTTTGCATAAAAAGGTCGGCATCTCGGCCGGATGAAAACTAGGTGTTCTGGATACACGTCACAAAAACTCGGTAAGTATACGAGGCACTACGTTTAACCGGATAGGTATGTGGCCCGGATACATGAAGATGAGACGCTGTGTGGCGAAAATAACTTTCAGTTGCAGCTTGAGTTTGTTGCGGTTATTTTTAATCTTTTAATTGTTATTGCAGCTTCAAATGTTAATAGAAAAATATTGAAATGTAAAACATGGCATCTAGCACCGCTAGAATAGCTTGAGCTCTTGGAAATAAACTGACTTTGATATCACGATTGTCTCATTAGGTATGTGTTCTTTGTCGAAGAAGAGTACTACTTAACACACGACACAGGTACACTTTATATTATAGTGATTGTAATCTGTGAAGCCCAACGTGGCGCCTCTGAATACTGCAGATATAATATCTACCTCTTTAGTAACCACTTACCGTACTGACATTAAAAAAGTAAGTTGTGTTGGTTAAATTAAAGTTGTGTTAATTTTATCAATAAAAACTTTCTGTAGTAAGATTTTATAAAATACGGTAGAGTTTTTACTTGAAAATGTTTTATTACTGAATAATTTATAATAATATGGTTGCTTTGAGACCTTATTAGATTCCCAATTCCAAAACAGTCTTCAACTCCAGCACATTTCTTTGATAAACCTCGTTGGAGCAAAAGAGTGGCACAAGTTTTATTTTAATTAAAATCTGATCATAAATGTGTATGTACTGCTCAAAGTAACCTGTGTGTCACCCATTCTTGTCCCAACTTACTTAAAAAGTTGTGGCTTTGTTATGGGCTATGGCACCAAGGACCGAAATTACAACGCGACTAGTACTAGTAACTAATAGTTACATTATGACGTGTATTATTAAGATATGAAATATCCGTTCAAAGGAAATCAAAATTGCTGGGCGCACACTAAATTATACGTAAAGAGGTATGTGAATCATGAAACTTAGGTACTTACCTTCCTGTTTAAATTTTTAATAGTATTCTGAGTGGGATCTAAATTCTAAAGTAAACATGCGTGGTTTTGTACGTAGGTATGTATACATATGTAGCCACCCTTACCGATGTGAATGTATAATTGTAGAAACGGCGGCATTACACAAAATATTTTAGGAACAATAATGTATTTTTGGGAAAAGTAGTAGGTAACTCGTATATAATTAGACATCGTGCCATATACTGGGGCGTATATTACCTACCTATCTTAATAATATTACCTACGCAGAATTTATTTAAACATTGCTCTCAGTTTATGTTTCGAGCTTACATTCACCACCTATTTAATAGGTATTTGAAAACAAATATATAGGTCATTGAACATTTATTTATACCTAGCTTCCGCCTGCGGCTTCGCCCGCGTGGTATGTCGATAAAATTACCCTATGTCCTTCCCCAGGATGCCATCTATCTCCTTGCCAAATTTTGTCCAAACCCGTTCAGTGGTTTAGGCATGAAAAGGTAACAACCAGACAGACAGACAGACACACAGACTGACAGACAGACAGAGTTAATAGAATTTATAATATTAGTATAGATATGAGGGTTTCCGGGTTTAGGGGGTATTGAGGGTTGCTGGTTTTCTAAGTAAAAATTAAGGTTTGTAATCGTAGAATTAAAATAAACTCTTTTATCACATTCACGCAAATAAAATAAGAATTTTGTTAAGGGCGGGTAGGAAGCAAAATTGCCTGTCTTCAATTTGATTTTTCTTGAAATTGATATGACTTAGGTGTAAAATAAAAATAGTATGAGTAACTACACGATATTTCCAAACTTTTTGTGGAACAGAAACACAAAATATTAAAATTTTCTCGATAAAAAAATATCACGAAGTTACCTCTAATTTTCACGTATTTTCGATTTGTACTTAAAATGCTAATGCCTATTATGATAAAAATTAGATGATTATATGTATTAAAACAAGGCAAAAAAAAATGTGTAGGCTTTTTTTTATTCCTTTTATTTTTGGTTTTATTACGAATCAAAGCTTGTAGGACTTACGAAGTTCTTAGTTCGTGGAAGAAGCCATCTTCCGTCGCACATTACGGGAACTTCAAGCATATTTTTGTTTCATAAATAAGTCGGCGTCGCTCTGTTGAGACGAGAGGACTACGCTCAAATTTTTAGCTGCGCTGAGATATTATTTATTTTCGTAAATAATATTTTCGTAATTTATCACATTCCACAGAAGAAACTGAGACATAGAAAACATGAAAAAAACACTAAAACCACTTCCAAAACGAATATTACAAGTGTTATTGATTGATAAATAAATAAATACCGAGTCTAAATAAACATAAAATTCAATGTTGATATTTGAAAACTCAAGATGACATACATTTTATTTGACAGATTTTTGACTGGTATAGTAGCACGGAGTATAGAAAGAAGTAGGTAAAACTAGCGCCATTGCTCTGTATTGCGGTGAATTTTCTTGCGGAGAAAATTTACAACATAGCCAACGAGCCTATTCCACGTTCATTTGAAAGTTCGCACTGGAGATTAAATCTTATTGCGATTTACTCAGGATCCAAATTCGTTTACTCCCACTTTTTTTGACAAACTTCTTGTAAGGTGACCCTTAGACGAACAATTGGAGCGACTAACCGCCCCTAAATAAAACTTGTTTAGAATAATACCTTTATTCTTCGGTTATTGGTATAACGAACGAACTCGAACAGATTCCGTATGACTCCGGATTTTTAATTTCCGTGATGTCTTGTTTATATCTCTTTAGTTGACTTTTTTGTCGTAGTTGGGTTTTAGTTTTTATCTGACTACGGCCAAGCAAAAAGGAGGGTTATAATTTTGACCGGTTTCTATGTATTTATCTATGTCTGTTCCCACATATTATCTTCTAAAAGACTCATCACAATTTGACAAATGAGGTATCGTTGGAAGCTTCTTGATCATCCGCTGGTCATAGGCTATATGAAGACACATTAAATTGAAAATGGCGCCCTCTAGGTGACATATCATGAACAACAAAAAATATTTTTTAATCATACCATGTTGGGTATCAAATGAAAGGTTTTAATTAGTACATCATCAAGCATTGTATGTGCTGGTTGGTATGTTGCGTGTTAAGGTTGATCTATTTTTATTTTTTTGAGTCTTATTTGTTTCATGTCGGCCTGTTGGTTGCGATCACGTTAATAACGGATAATGCTTGTATGACTATTTCTTGGGGAATTCTACTCTACAATGACTGATAACTTAGTTATATACTACCAAAATTGCAGGGGGATTCGCACCAAACTACACATTCTTTATATGAATATTTTAGCCAATTGTTACGACATTATAGTTCTGACTGAGACCTGGTTGGCGCCCGATATATTTAATAAAGAGTTCATTGATGAACGTTATGAAGTATATCGATGCGACCGTGATCGTACGGCCACTAATAAAAAGGATGGTGGTGGTGTGCTCGTAGCGATACTGAAAGGACTGCGTTCTGTTAGAATAATTCCGCGTTCATCTATGCACACGAACATTGAACAGATCCTTGTACAGTTGCCAAGCTCAGCCAAAGGTATGTTTCAAATAATTGCAGCGGCGTATCTTCCACCTAAAACACTTGAAAGTGTATATGTTGAATACTTTGACTTATTACAGACACTTCTTGAGGACACTGACATCGAAAATTTTTATTTGTTTGGAGACTATAATTTGCCCGAGGTCGACTGGGTTGCTGGAACAGACAGTATTTCAAATTCTGCACAGATCTGTAGAGGTAATTCTCCCGTATGTACTCATCTAAGTCTATTCATGTCCTTCCTAAATGCTCATCAATATAATACTATAAACTATCTGAATGGGAGAATATTAGACTTGGTCATAAGTAATGATGATTGCATAATTTCCACCCCCACAGATAATTTATTACAGCTTGACACCCATCATTCCCCTTTCTGTGTATTCATTTCACTACGTTTACCTCCTAGTTCAATGGTACGCAAGACCATAAAAAAATATAATTACCATAAGGCAAACTATGACGAAATAAACGATGACTTAAAAGAAATTAATTGGAAAGACGCCCTAAATTACCAATCCGTTGACGAATCTCTTGAGACTTTCTATAATATTATTTTTAGTATTATCAAGAAACATGTACCATTGACTACTTGTAGATCTTCAAAGTTTCCCTTGTGGTTCTCAAAACCTCTTATACACATTTATAAAAACAAGGCCAAGGCCTGGGTTAGGTGGAAGATGTATCGTAATGTTTCGGATTACGAGCAGTTCGCACTTTACCGACATAGATTCCAAGATGAATGCAACATCTGTTATAAAAAATACATAATTTCTGTTGAAGATGGTATTCGGAACAATGTTAAGCATTTTTGGACGTTCATTTCTAATAGAAAAAAATCTGCTCGCATTCCATCCACTATGATGTATAACAACCAGTCAACCAGCAACCCAGAAAACATTTGTAATCTTTTCTCAGACTTTTTTAATTCAGTTTATGAACCATCCGCTTCTACTAATATTCCATCTACGTATGATGACTGCTCTGAAAGCTGCACTCTGTTAAATAATATTAATTTCACTATTGATGAAGTACTTAGTGCGCTCAAGGCACTGGATCCTTCTAAAGGGCCTGGATCGGATGGTCTACCAGTAATCTTCATTAGACAGACAGCCGCAATTCTGTGTGTACCCCTGCATGTTATATTTAACCAATCTATTTCCCAGGGCTGCTTTCCTCGAGCATGGAAACTTGCTAATATAACCCCTATTTACAAATCGGGACCCAAGGATGATGTCGTGAATTATCGCCCTATATCAATACTGTCGGCTTTGTCAAAGGTTTTCGAGAGACTAGTTCACAATAAAGTATATCCACTACTGCACAATACTATAATACAGCAACAACATGGTTTCGTCAAAAGAAGGTCAACTACAACCAACCTGGTAACTTTTGTGGACTACTTATTTAACAACATGGACTCTCGTGTTCAAGTTGATACTATATATACTGATTTCCGGAAAGCTTTTGACAAGGTTGACCACCAGCTTTTGTTGCATAAGATTGCATTCAATGGTATACGTGGTGATCTTCTGATATGGTTCTGTTCTTACGTTTCCAATAGGACTCAGAGGGTTGTGATAAATGGTTTCATTTCCAACACCTTAAGTGTTACTTCCGGAGTGCCTCAGGGCTCCATTCTGGGACCTCTTTTATTCATCATTTTTATTAATGACATCGATAATTGCTTTCAAAATTCAAAATTATTGCTATACGCAGACGATCTCAATTTTTAGGACAGTTAAAAATTCGCACGATTGTCTACTCTTACAGGAAGACCTAGACAGGTTCTCTGCATACTTTTCAATTAATAAACTACAACTTAGCATATCTAAATGTTACTGTATAAGTTTTACTTAAAACAAAAACATTATCACGCATCCTTACTCTAAATAATGTGATTTTATCGAGAGAAACACTTGTGCGCGATCTTGGAGTTCTATTGGATGATAAATTACACCTTGACGTTCATGTTGATAAAATTATAAACAATGCCTTCCGTATGTACGGTTTTGTTATGAGATCAGCCACAGAATTTGTTCGCCCATCTACATATTTGTATCTTTACAAATCGTTAATTAGGTCCCAGTTAGAGTACGGTGTTGCGGTGTGGAACCCCTTCTATATTAAATACTCAGATGCGATTGAAAAAGTTCAAAGTAAGTTCTTGAAAGCCATGCATTTCCGTTGTTTTCGCACTAGTGCATCATATAGTGATCTTCTCAACAGGTATAAGTTACACAAACTAAAAGCCAGACGTATTATTTTAGAGACAATGTTTCTATTTAATCTGTGTAATAACGCATGTGATTGTATGGATATCACTACCTAGAACAACCGTAAGCCGTGGGGTGCGCGCATGACCTCTATTTGCAGTATCTTCTAGTCGTACGAACGCAGGCTTACGAGCACCCCTACGTCGTCTTACTGGTCAATTTAATAATATATTTGAAAATATTGACATCTTCGCATTTCCAGCTAGAATATTTAAAGATCTTGTTCGGAAAACTGTTTTGGGTTTTGCTCCGTAATATTTTTCTTTTTAACTTTTAAATTTATTGTTTTTATTTTTATTTGCATGCCTGTTTAGTTTTTATGCCTGTTTAGTTTTTAGTTACCTTTATATAATTTCATATACTTGTCAGTGCACATCGCATTAGTTTTATAAACTATATTTGTAATATGTGGAAAACGTCGTGGGTAACTCACTCTGTAGCTCAAATTTTGTGTAATATTGTAATGTGTAACCGTTTATTTTCCCAAATAAATAAAATAAAATAAAAATAAAATACATTTCAAAAATATATATTATAACCCCAAAAAAAACCGCGACAATCAAGACGTATATTGCCATATGTTTATGTTAACGCGTGGGATAATAACTGCCGCTTCACGCGCCGCCGCACCGTAAACAGAAAAAACTTTTTACTAAGGGACTAGTTATAACAAGCGCCCGAGACGCGCATTTTGTACACTGCGTTTCGGGCGCTCAATAAAATTGTATGAATTCCTATGTAACGAATTATATCAAGCGCTGCAGTCTAAGCGAGCGCCCATGCCGGGCGCCGTTAGGCCTGCACATGTCGCAACTTGCCACTCTCAACTTGCATCTCCGTTGTGCGATTTACAAATAAGACTGGGAGAAGGTATGCCGCGGGCATTGCTGCTACGTGCGCCGCCGTGATGAAACGCCGCGTGTGACGCGGCTATGCCATTCGCGGGCTCCGCCGCAAAAAACGCTCCATTTCAAACAAACGCGTGTAAAATCGCGTCTCCGTAAACGCACTCATACAACGCCATATGTTTGAATTCAGTGCGAGCCGCGCCGCCCAAAGCCACGCGCGACTCCTCGCGTCTCCGTAAATGAAGCCTAACCATGCCCTTGACGCTTGGACGCGAGTTCCTTTTTCACTATTTTTCCTTGTCATTTTCTCCGCATTAGTAATAAACTTAAAAGAAACATGGTTCAAAAGTTACAACAAAATATGGAAATCTTGTTGCGTTTGACGAGCGTCCAAAACGAGACAGGCGCGCGCCCAAAACACAGCGCCTCGGGCCTTTGTTATAATTAGTCCCTTTGGTACTTTGGCACCCATTTACATAGATGAATAGATGTCAATTCTTTTAGTGGTGAAGCCGACAATCCTACATTTATTTCTTTTGTACAGAACTCGGCCTCTTTTTCACATGTTTCAAATGTTTTCGAAGGGGATTGTTCGCGTTTGGCGCAGGAAAGGTTTTCATGACACATGCCATATTCGTTGCACAATACAGTGCAAAATTCATTATACGAATATTATTTTTTACTTGGGTATCACTTTGCACGATCCTCCAAAGAGAGAAATCCACGATATAGCATTATATTTATTACTTGGTAACACAGTTTTCCACAAAGACGTCATTAGGTACAAATTGTACAAGGTCCTAAATAAAATTTGGTAACATTTAAATTTGAACTTCTTCACGTCAACATTGAGTTTCTAGTTACAAAACATGAACATGATCTATAGTTCTGAATTCAAGCTTAGCGTATCGTATAAGCAAAATAAACTACAGAAGATTGAAATTCGAATTCTATAAACGCCAGACGAAAAGTTTCTGCTGGCGGGAAGGCATTGTGTTTTGTTTTCGTCGTGTTTAATGAGAGGGGTAGGTAAGGGTTGCGCGGGTGAAATATGATTTTTTGCTGTCAAACTACTCCCCCTTAATCGCTCTTTGTTCTTTGAGAAACCGCAGCCCTAAGAGCCCAGTGGCAGTGGTTCAAACAGAAAATAGATTACTGCTGTGTTTCAATTGGAAAAAGCAATAAACATTATTTTGCCGAATTCCGAAAGGTTCGCGACTAATGTACCTAAATTCACTCACACGCTCTAGATTTAGTAATAAAGTGTCGAGGAAAAAGTATAATTTTAAGCTCAGTCCATTATCACATAGGTACAGTTTTTTTAAAAGCTTATAATAAAATAAACTCTCTTAAAAATCAGTAAGACACTTGAGAGCGTGCAGTAAAAGACTGAGCGACAAAATGTGCTCATGCAAAATGTTAACAAGTGTAATTTTTCAGATGGTATCGAGAGGGTTCAACTTACCCCTTGGATGCGACAATAGCGCACGCCAAGACTCGCTCGGAGCCGACTGTGGTGACGCTGACCCTCATGCCGGCGAGGGAAGACGATGGGGCGGTCTTCCAGTGCGTGGTGTGGAATAGAGCCATGTCTGAGGGCCAGCAGCTCGATGCCTCCGTCGATCTTAGTGTCAATTGTAAGTACTTTTGAAAATGCTACTGTTTTTTTTTTCATTATTTATTATCTTTTTCACCATCTGGCCAGACGGGAAGAGGCCATCCTATCTCTTTCCACCCCTTTCTCCTATTCCTTTAACAGGCCTTTTGAATTCAATAACAATATATTTAATTAAGCTTCATCTTAGTAGGCCACTTGCAATTAAATAGTTTTCTTATAAAAATACATAATTAGCCTATAATGTTCCCACTGCTGGGACACAGGCCTCCTCTTCGAGTGCGAGACCCCAATGCAGGTTAGTAGAGTAGGTAGATGTCACAAATCTTCGAATTTTTAGTTCTAGGACATGCCGGTTTCCTCACGATGTTTTCCTTCACCGTTTTGAGAGTAGTGGTGATAACATTATTTACACAAAGTAAAGCGCCTGTCTTGGTTTGAACCCACGACCTACGACTCGTAAGTCGGGGCCGTTATCACTGGGCCACCACTGCTCTAAGCAAAAATACGATTTTATAAAAGCACGTTGTAAAGAATGCGAAATCGATGTTCGTTAAAACTATTAATAAAAGTATCTAAGCACATTAATTACTTCCGAGAACAATGCAATATGAAAACATCAACAATTACCAGGAGTTGTTGTGGAAATGAAAGGAAAACATTGTTTAGCTGAGATCAGCTGCATCACGCGAATTGTAAAAGTCAACCGCGCCGGTAAGGACCACGGCTGTTCGGCGACACGACGCCGCTGAATTATATTATGTGCATTATGACATTCATAAAGCCAGCGCTCCTTATATCATTTTAACGCTCTTTTCCCTCAAGTCGTTTAAAGTAATTTAGGCCTCTTTTATCATCGTAATTTTCGGGAAACGAAGATTTTATACTAACTACAATAGGTCCTCTAGCAACAGCAAAGCTAAGCCAAACCCAGTAGCTGTGTCATGAAGACATCACATTCACGGTACAGTACAGGCTGAAATCAATATCGATGCAATTTATCACGTTTGGTATCCGCACTGCGAGCGTCTGTCCCCGGTGTGTGATTGGGCACATCCATAGTGGTCACCCGTTACTTGAATAACCGGTTACATTACGAGTAGGTACTATTACTTTACGTTGAAATATAGCCCTTAAGGATTATATTCAATTATTCTCAAACCAAGCTTTGAATTATAAGCTCGTAAGACAATACAGACCAACATCGACTTGACTTACCCCAAATGTTAGGGACTGAGCCAAATACATAATTGAAAATTGTATTATCCACCGTATGTAAACAACATTTCATTCATCACGTATATAACCACTTACATTTTGTTTATTCTTACACTTTTTGTAGTGTTATATTTAAGCCAGTTACGTCATCCAATTCCTTTCACGCTCCGAATAAACCTATTCAAGAATTTGGCTAAGGGTGTCGCGAATCTGAAATCAAGTGTAACAATAACTAATTTTTACCCGACTACGGCGAAGAAAAAAGGAGGGTTATGATTTTGACCGGTATGTATGTATGTTTGTATGTATGTTCATCTGTTCCCTCCTATCTTCCAAAACACTTATCACAATTTGACAAATGAGGTATCGTTAGAAGCGTCGTGATAGCACATTTCAAAAATATATATATTATAACCTCAAAAGAATTTAAAAAAAAATCAAGTAAGTAATAAAAACTAAAACCCAACTACGACTTAAAAGATATAAACAAGACACCACAGATATTAATTTGTCTGAAATTAAAAATCCGGAGTCACACGTGTTAAAATCGAACAATAAAAAAAAAAATCGAACAGATTACGAGTGACTCCGGATTTTTAATTCGATTGTATAAATCGAACAGATTACGTGTGACTCCGGATTTTTAATTTGTCTGTCTGTGGTGTCTTGTTTATATCTTTTAAGTCGTAGTTGGGTTTTAGTTTTTATTACTTGATTTTTTTTTTACATCCACTGAATATTTCCGAATGCTTATTTTGCTTGTTATTTCATTTACCTATAAAGAAGTTTTTTATTTAGATCAAAGAAAAAGCAGTCCTGATTATGTAAGGTTGTTTTTTTTTTTGTACGAAATAAAAATGTTTATATTTCTTCTCTTTTTTTGGTATTCGTAGGTATCCGTCTTGTTGTTGACATATTCCACTTATTATCAGTTGTAGGATTTCCTATTTCAATCAAATTAATATTATGTTTTATATCTTCGAAGTAGTTAAAGCTTCGTATTAAAAACTTATTTTCGTACAATAAATCTTTGATGATTTGCTGCTCGTAAAACTTTGATGTTTTCTTCAAGTCTACCATCTTTTCGGAAGTCCTTTTGTATTTGAGTACCTAGATATAACAAATTAATTACCTGATTTTTGTTAATTACTTTTACTAATCCTGTTGTAATTCATTTTGGAATATCACCGACTAGTAGGGGAGACCGGGGTTGGTTGACTATAGGGGCAGGTTGACTAACAGGCAATAACTTCTTAAATATTCGTCATAATACGATGTCCATCATAGTGTGCGTTCAAAGTGAGGCGACGCTAAGTTACTCGTACGCCCGAGGCGGACGCATTTCAGGAGCAACGGCGACATTTAAAACATTCAGGTAAGAACTTAAATACTTTTATAGACATTTCTTGTTTTTTGACTGCAGTGAATATCGAAAGTTTTTGTAGTCTTCATTATTGCGAAGTACGGTTACTAGATTAATACCACATATTTGCTTTATTAATGTTATTAGTCGTGTCCATGGGCTCCGGTATACAAATGGCCGTGCAGGGATGGTAGGCTAACATGTGTACGGGGTTGATTGACTAATGAGTCAACAACCCTTAAAGTTTATTGTGTTGTTTTATATTTATTTTATGTACATAAATTGTGTTGGGCCGATTTCTAGAATATATATTCACACTAGTTTTATTTATTTTAAGGCCATTTAGGTGTAAACTACATGAACTAGGGTAAATCAAATAGGTATTTATTAAGACTTTTTTTTGTAGGTCAATGAGAACGTATACACGAAAATCAGATCGAGACAAAACAACGCAAATTATAATGGAAACCTCTTGTGATGAAGTAATTTCAGGAAAGAAAAGTATACGCTACTTAGAAGTGAATAATTTGGTATGGTTATTTTATATTTTTGTGAGTTTATTGTTTAGATGCAAAAAGAGGCCTAATGAAAGGAATACTTTAAGTGCTGTTACCTGCTTGTTTAATTACAAATAAATAACGTTGATTTGTGTAGTTTTGTATTATTTATCAGTCATATGCAATGATTTATTAGTATGGTCAACCTACCCCATATAGTGTGTCAACCAACCCCGACAACGGGGTTGGTTGACTAACTAGACTTGTTTTGAAAAAAAAACCAAAAATAATCGGCTTCTGATTTAGTAAGAAACTTCAAATTAGCTGCATTAATAATCAATAAAATACTCTATTTAGAAGTACTTTATATCATTATGTATCTAATTTAGTTCTGCAGTTATACGCTAAAATATAAAAAACTAGTCAACCAACCCCGGTCTCCCCTACAGGTCTAGTAATTAATAACCTTAATTGGAATTAATACTTACTTCGGTTCCAATTTGTCAAAAAAGTATTTGTTGCTCAGAAGGAAAAGGTTAACTTTAGCCAGGATTTAATAGCTAGTCGGTAGTTCCAAAACTGCTACATAAAAGTCGTACGTCGTGTGTAAAGAAGCACTGGAAGATAGTGTTTGAACGAACTCCTTTCGCGCGTTCAAATGTAGACGACGCCGACGGACGTCTCGGTCATAGGAATCCCTGAGCGAAGCCAGCGGCCATCAAGGAAACGCAAAGCTCTCGGCAAATAACCTCAATGACCTAAACTTGCTCCCGCTGTAGGTACCTCGGGAATGGAATCCTGCTCGCTATTATTTACAAGACCCTACTGTGTAAATACAAGACTACAGAATGTTCTTGGTTTATTTTGGAACTGATATATTGCTATTTATTTAATAGTAATTCACTAAAATTGCCAGATTACGAAGCCCAAAAGCCTTTTGGCTTCGCTCAGACTAGTAATTTACCTGAGGTTAGGTTTAAAATTAAAATAAGTAAAGCTTGAGTAGGTAGGTATACTTACTTAACTATGTTCTGTGTTGAGTAACTTACTCTCTGTGGAAATAAATAAATCAAATGTATTTACAGATTTCGGTAGGGTTTCGAATTTAGTCCATCATTGTTTTATAACATGTTGAAAATGTCAATGAAATGCTGTCTTTCATATAGAATGCTGCTAGAGTTACTCGCTAGTCCCGGCACACGTCTCAGAAATATTAGGTTCTTAATTGTTCTGAAAATATCTGCTCTATTTCAAAATCGGTGTTGTCATTAAGTATAACATTTTCAGGTTCTGCTATTCAAATATTTTTGGAAAGAAGTTCTTTTACGCGGCTTGTTTAATTTTCGGAAAATGTAACGCTAAAAGCGTTCATACTTGCGACTGTCTTCTTCCAATTCAAAGAAAAAGAAAGAGACAAAGAGAGAGAACACAGGCAGAAAAATAAAACAAAAGAGGAGCATGATTACAGTGTTGCGGTATAAAATTGTACACATCGGCTCGAGTATGTGAGGCCGGAGCCGGGCCGGAGAGAGAGATATGTGAATTTGGTCAAAATGGGCACTATAAACGGACTACTGAGAATTTCCTGATGGAAAAACCACAAAAGAAATAAAACTGGGGTTTTTAATATAAGCCTAAGCTTTTGAAGAATTTATTCCGAGCCCGTTCTATCTGCTTTTGTGCCAGATTAGTTCAAAACAGGTAACATTTGTAGTAGTTCCAGTTGGTTTAGGCGAGCCCACACTTTAAGACAAATCCCGCAATCGAAAGTTTGCCAGGTGAACCGACTAGCGAACAAAAACTTTGTTTTTGTTGTGTTTAGTCAACAATTACTCAAAGGAGAGGTGTGGTAGGTTCCTATGGAGGAAGAACGATGATATGATATTAAACAAGAATAATAATACTTAAAAATAGACAATAGAGGTACTTGTGTACTTAAATCGACAAAATGTAGGGAACAGCTGATTTTTTTTTCGCTATTTCAAGGTTGGTCCCATAGAAAAAGTTGTTCAAAATGATGAGTACAATGAGTTTTCGGGTTTAGCATAAACAAAAAATAATGTTGTATAGGTAGGATAGGTTAGGAAGTTAGGATAGTTACGATTAGTTAGGATTTATGAAAAAAGCACTTTGTCTCTTGTCGTCTTGTAGGCTTTTCACCTTATCTCATTAAAATTCTTATATTTCCTGCACTTAGCATTAAAGCTACATAACAGGTTTATGTAGCTTTAATGCTCCAGAGTAAACGGTATAATTATGTTTAGGGTTTAGAAAATTGTTTAGAAACATCTTTTCGGAATTGTTAGTGTAAATAAAGATTCATTGAAGAAATAACAAAAAAGCTGAACCAGATTAAGCTGACTTTATTAGATCCTATATTTATCATTTTATGGGACATAGTAACGAGATGGAAAATGAACTGTGCCTATATTTCTCGGGCACAATTCCAATATAAAGCTATAAGTGCATGACATAGTTAATTGTTGCGATCTTTAACGCCAAAATGTTACTGTTGTAAAAGACCATTGAACTCCCGTTGTATTTTTATTCGAGTCGATGTTTCAAGATGCACCTACAGCCACATGTCTGTGTTCAATGCTCGGAAATTGGGTTAGGTAATTGAAATAAAAAGAAGAAACTATAAATGATAAGATCGTTTTGATACTCTCATCTCGCAGCAGCATCTGGATACGGTTTATTATGAACTGACCTGAATAAGTAACATCTTTCACCAAGTGAAGAACACGCATCGTGCATGCGCGCCAGTGCATGTTTTAATTCTGACAGTTTCTGTAAACAAATTTATTATTGGTATGCTTCGAACAGCTAACCGGACCGGCACATCCGCTTCCTTTGTACAATGTTAATACTACAAACCGTCGACAGCAATACACAACACGTGCGGTGAACATTGCAGTTATTCGTCTATACTGAGAAATTTTTGCGAAAATGTTTCATAATGTTAACATAATCTTGTTATTGTTTTAGATTTTCCTCGCGTTGAAGTTGCTCCTGAAAATCCTTTGCGAGTAGAAATCGATGGTGTCGCTACCATGGAATGTAAAGTCGATGCCAAGCCTAAAGTGAGCACCGTGAGATGGAATAGAAACGGCAAATACATCTCAAACTCCTTCACACATACTATCCAGGGAGTTACTGTGCAGGATGCGGGAAAATATACATGCAGCGCTGACAACGGCTTGGGGCGCCCCGGAGAGAAAGAAATGTACCTCGATGTACTTTTCCCTCCGAGTGTTACAGTAGAGTCCAAAACTTATGAAGCCGAGGAAGGTGGAAATGTCGAAATCCACTGTGAAGTCTCTGCAAACCCTGAGCCTACATCTATTGACTGGACGATGGAAGGAAAACCTGACTTCCATCAGAGCGGAAACACTCTTATTTTATCAAGAGTGAACGCCGAGATGGCCGGAACTTACGTTTGTCGGGCTGTGAATGTTATATCATCTAGCAACGGAAAGCGTACAGAGCGATTTAACAGTGCACCAGTGGCTGTGCTAGTACGACACAAACCTGGTCGAGCGTACATCAGTCCTGACCGGCCAGTGGCCCAGGAAGGGGCAGGGGTCACTCTTACTTGCAACGCCAAACCACCGGGCTGGCCCGCTCCGCAGTACCGCTGGTTCCGAGATATGGATACTACTTCGGACGTAAAGCCTCCAGTGCTCACTACAGGCAATCAATACTCTATACCTAGTGCACACCTTGGAAGTGAAGGTGTTTACCATTGTCAAGCTACAAACGAATTAGGTCACGGCGAGCTAGCCTCCGTCACACTAGAAGTTCACCAACCGCCTCGTTTCCAAACCAAATTACAAACTCATATGACGAAACGCTCGGGAGAACAAGACTTCACGGTCACTTGTAGTGCAAACGGCAAACCGCGCCCTAATGTTAAATGGTTCAAGGACAACGCAGAGATTAAAGCCGATACGAATTTATACGAAGTTAAAACTGATATAACCGAGAGCAGTAACGCCGTTTACACTGTCCAAAGTACTCTTAAATTCAACGGAAAGGCGAGACCGAATACTAATGACCTATTGCCGGACGATCGGGGTATTTATTCCTGCGCATTCGAAAACGAGGTTAAGAAAGTCGAGTCTACGATGCATCTTCGAATAGAACGTGAGTATACAAGAAAATATGATATATTATGTTGATCTCATAACTTTAATGAGCAAATATAGAAAAAAAAATTCGCTCTTCATAAAGAATTAATAATTTTCTTCATGTCTTCTCTTCCTTTATCAGTTTAAAGGCAAGGTATGCGGAAGAGGAAGTGAATAGGTTAAGGAAAATAAGAAGATGTATAATACAAGTTGATTCATAGTTACATTATTTTTAAGCTTGTTATCCTCATTTCAGACGAACCCATATCAATTCGGCAACATAATAAAGTTGCTTACGATGTTATGGAAATGGCTGAAATAGTATGCAGAGTTCAAGCATACCCGAAACCAGAGTTCCAATGGTTTTACGGATCAAACACTGCGCCGCTACAGATATCTTCTGACGGACACTACGAAATAAATACTACGACCGACAACAACGACTCATACCGCAGTGTTCTTAAAATAAGAACCGTAAAGCCGCAAGACTACGGGGACTACTACTGCAAAGTGAAGAACTCGCTAGGGAGTATACGACCTCAGATCAAGTTACAGCCAAAAGGCGCTCCGGAGTCGCCTCGATTGTTGGAGAGCCAAAAAATGGGGCCGACGTACGTAACTTTGAAGTGGGAGGCTGGTTTTGATGGAGGATTGTCGAGCACGAAATACTTCGTTCTTTACCGGCGCGAGACTCTTCGGGGCACGGGCGCATCCGCCAGTTCCGAGCACTGCGCCTCGGACCGCACCTCCGAGTTCGACTGGATGGAGTACGACTGCGGCCGCATCAACCCCTGCAACGTCACCAGACTCGACCAGCACAACACGTACTCCTTCAAGGTATTATTACACTTTTCAATTAAGTAATATGGACTGAATATAATTTGTTAAACATAGTCTTTGTCATTAATAGAAAGTAGGAACTCGTATTTTATTTCTATTACAATCACATCGATATAATGATAACATGGTGTGCTAGCGGCTGTGACTGGTGGATTGTTGGGTTACGTAGAGATTTATTTGTATGTCTCTGTTAAATCAATAATATAACATACGGCTGCTACGTCGCCAGTTCTTGGCTTGAATTTGGTTTGACACGCTGACGCGAGGCTAGATAATATTTTGTAAAACAAGTATTTTGAGGTAAAATGGGTAAATGGTAATGGGGTAATGTTATGATTATGGTGGTAAATGATGAAGTACTTTTTAGTTTTTTACTAAAGTGCCAAATATACATCATTAGCTATCTTCTAGCCATTTTCTAAGAAACCAATTGTCTTAGTAATGTTAGTGATGGACCGAAATAAGTTTATTATCCAACATCTTCAGCTTTTTACTTTTATTCTTTTTAATGATTCAGCTGAGTTCCAGTTTATTTGATGAACATTCGGTTGCATGAAATTAAACCACAGACTGTGCATAAAATAGCGTTATAAGTTGAAAAATTGTGCTTATACAATCAAATATAGATACAAATGGTAAATGGTAGCAATGGTCGCGAGGTAGTGAGATGCACGCTAGTGAACTTATTTAAACCTGTCAGTGTCACTCTTATGGAAGCGCGTGCAATTCAACCGAAGTTAGGACAAACCGCGAACTCGACGTTTGTAGTACCTATCAACATTTAGCCTCGATCCATCAATAGTAAATCAGGCCAATTTTGGTTTCAGATATATTGTTTCCCCAAGTCATTGTAGGAATAATTGACGTTTGTAGTACCTATCGACATTTAGCCTCGGTCCATAAACTAGTAAATTAGGCCAACTTTGGTTTCAGATATAATGTTGTCAAGTCATTGTAGGAATAATTGTAAGTTCATTTTAGGATTTATCCCGAATACGGTATTAACTTACATTTTTGTTTTTCATTGTTATCGCTACCGACAGCAACTCACATTTGTTTTCAAGGTAAATCATTCGGCCGTTAGTTTATTTAAGTTACCAATGTTCTCTATACGTTTTGTGCCGTCTGTCGCTATGGTTTCCGACACGCTTTAGAATGCTCACAATTAGGTCGTTCGCCACTTCGAAGTTCTAAATTTAATTTATAACTGCAGGTGAAAGCGGTCAATACTAAGGGGCAGAGTAATTATTCGAATGAGATTACGGTGACCACGAAGGTGGGCAAAATCAATCCTCCGGAGCAAGTGACGTACGACCCGAGCACGCAGGCGATAGCCTTCACCGTCACCCCGACTTGCCTGTCGCTGGTGGGGGTCGTCGAGGGAGTGGCTTCCATGGGAGGTACCGCGGGATGGCAGGTAATTGCACCTATTAACTACCTATTTTCTTTCATAATATGTAAATATTTAATTCTACTGCACAACACACCCACACACTTCTTTGATATTTGTTTACGTGTTACGCTTTACGTGTAAGCTTAAAGTGTAATGTATGTACCTTATTTAATTTGCATTGTAATATCATACGCCTTAGGTATATGTTGGTAGAACATAGGCAACTAAGTAGGTGTTTTTCAATCACACTGTAACAAGGAATTGTTTAGTAAAAAGTTGGATGCGCGAAGTACCAATGTACTTTGCCAGTACCATTCAATCATTGTTACACTATGTCGATCACTGACTAATCCAATATAAGTAATTATTAAAACTGATTAGTCCATCCCTGTACATATAGGCAGTAGGCAGTGTAATTGAAATACCACGAAGCCTTTAGTAATGTTCCCGATACCGGTGGGCTGTAATTTTTTTGTACTCTATGTTTATATAACAATATTTAAAAATGAAAATTATATGTATAAAAATGAAATAAAGGAAATTGAAATTAACATACCTACAGGACAGATATTTAATGGTTTTTACTTACTTAATTTATAAAATCTGCTATGAAAGTTACTATATCTAGGTACTATTATATTGAAGATCGTCTGTCCAGATTCCGATTAATAATCGCCATGTTCTATAGAATTTTGAGAACCGGCATCAAAAATTATTCGCCTTCATTGGTAGGTAAGTTAAATATTCTATCCTTTCCAACGAAATATACTTTCTAGGAATGCGCTTACCATTAGATTCGACCGAGTCGGATATAACATGCCACACATTCTATTCGAGAAATAATTACTCCTACAGCAGCATTTGAATGAAAATACAAACTACATTGAAGTTTAAACTGTGTTAAGTTTGGGGACAACTAAGTTTAAAACGATTATATTTGTGCGACTACCAAGCGTAATGATTTTGGCGATATTCACCAAACTGTGGTTTTTGGCTGAATGCGGATATAGCCCATGTTTAATAGTGAACACTAACAACGTGCACGTTGAGTAAAATTCTGTCTACAACTTGCCGTCCGTATTTTTCCAAGTAACTATATAGAAACCCACACAAAAAGAAGCATTACTTTTTTACCTCACTCCGAACAAAGGTTAATATAATTTCTTGCGTAACAGGTAGTGGATACGGTGACGCTCCGTCTTTCGGGCGCGGTGGCCACAGTGCAGGAGGCCACAGTCGAGCTGCCCAGTAAGACAACCCGTACGACCCCCCGACACGTCACCGACCCACCCCTGGACGACTTCAACCCTCACATAAGACTCAAGCTCTGCTTGCAAGTCAATCAAGATGTTTGCAGCGAATACTCGGAAGCAGAGAGTGAGTAATTACTTCTAGACTATGTAATTAAATTTTTGAGTTGTTATAGGGCAGTTAAAAATAAAAGGCAAAGTACCAAATACTTATTAATTGTAAGAAAAAATACAAAACAAATAACAACACTTTAGAGGTTTCTTTTGTGAGATTTCACTGAAGTTTCCAGATTTATTTTTAGCTGTCCACTTTAAATTTGACGTCCTTCCGACGGCGGCTAATTTTATTACTAACGGGTGAATGAAAGAACATTATGATGTAATAAACAGTTTCTATGAAAGCATTAATAACAGGCAAAGACTGATTAAAGTGCCTTTAATCTTTCCGCTGCAGCAAATTATTTCGGATAATAGCAACCAGCGCTAAATCTAACAAATTGGGATACAGAAATCCGCGGAGATTAACTTTGATTAAATAAGAATAGGAGTAAAACATGGTGTTTATTGTGTTTCTCTTAACAGTTGGGACGTCGTACATCAAGGAAACGTCTGCTAGAACCACGGCCGCCATCGTAGGAATATTCGTCACAACTGTTGTGGTTCTTCTGTTCGTGGGACTGTTGTTACTGATCTACCAGTGCAGACGCAGGCCCAACAAGAAAGATAGATCTAAAGACTATGAAATGGACTCGATGACGCCAGCTAAAGTGACACCACAGAACCAGGCCCCACCGCCGTATTATCCTAGCTCTGGTATGGAGAACAAAGCTCTCGAACATTCGATGGACATGGTGTTGTCCATGGATGACTCAAAGACTGCGGTATACGCGACACAAGGCGGTTACTCCTATCATGTACCACCGCACACCCAACCTCATCCTGGACAAACTATGCCTAATTCTGATTGTAAGTATATTTCCGTCTTAAGATCTTTGCGTCCATACTTCCACATTTTTCTCATCGTGACATCTTATTATTTACTTGATATATTCATTGGGTAACTTATTATACTAAATTAACTAAAAAACAATTACATATATAACAAAATTAAAAAGAAAAAATAAAGGGGAGGGGCTCATTGAGCATATTGACGTATCATTATTATTGTGTACTTTTGCGTTTCTTTGTAGTTAAGTTGAACACGAAACTTAACACTTTCGAGGACGTTAAACGCCCGTAGAAGTACCTACAAAAAAAAAAATTTAGTGTCCGCGAAAGTGTTAAGTTTCGTGTTCAACTTCGACTATTTATAGATAGAGTCGAAATTAAATTTCATTTTAATTTCGACTCTATCATGTTGATTTATTTTTCTCATATGCATTCACTAAGGACTAACTACAGTCGTCATAGAAGGTAAAAACAACCTATATTTGGACAGCATGCTTTGGATGTCACGTTTGATCTTCTAAAAATCCCACTGCCCGATATTAAACGAGGAAATTATCCGCAGGGGTAAACATGGGCTTCATAGAAAACAGCTACACGAACAGTAACAACGGGGGCAGCGTGAACTCTCAAGACTCGTTGTGGCAGATGAAGATGGCAGCGGCTAATAATGCTGCAACGTTGCCAGCTCACCAGGTGCTTGATCGTCAGAGCAACTACGACTACGATCCTATCTCGCATGCGGGCTACCGCAACATCGACGACTACGCGCATTACTCTCACCTGCCGCACACCAGCCAGCCGCCCGCGCCCAACGACTATGACATGCGCGCCGCACAGAACCCCTCGCGCCAGGAGTACTGCTCCGACCCCTACGCCTCAGTGCACAAGCCCAAGAAACGGATGGATCAACACATCGGTAAGTGTTTCATCCCTTCACCAACGATTAATAATAGAAACACTTTGTGCTCGCAACGAGTTTTTCTTGCGCTACAAAAAGTTGTTCATAAATTACCACGATAAATTTTCGTGGAGCGTAGCCGCTCCGTAACGACCTTACGCCCACACTTCTGCAAGCAAAACACCGTGGCTTCTGCTAAAAAACTGCCAAAAAATATATTTACTTTATAAAAGCTAGACTTTAATGCCAAGGACAAAGTTAAACAGTCTAGGTACCTAGTACGATCTTTAGTCTAGAATATTTAAATAGATATCTAGATCGTAAAAGTCCTCAGTCGGAACAAGGTGCACCGACCACGATTGTCAGAAATTTAATAAATCTGAAACATATCATATCTAAAAATAATGGCAATCAGTAGGTACAGTATGTTGTCTTTCATCAGAATCGCCGTACCATGAGGTGAGCGGTCTGCCGGAGTACGGTATGCGCGCGGAGGAGGGCGGCGTCGAGGAGAAGCCGCTGCATATGTCGCTGGGCTACGACGAGTCGCTGGAGTCGGGCTACTCCACGCCCAACTCGCGCGCACGCCGCGTCATCCGCGAGATCATAGTATGAACACGGCTGTAAGACGCTGGCGTGTGACGCTCGGCTGAACTCGGCGCGCCCCCGAGTCCGCCCCTGAATTCCACTTGTTACCCCATCTGGAGGCCTAACATGAACTCTCATTGCCAGACAGTTCAAGCACTGGTACTGCGCGAATCTCGTATTGTAAGTGAAGTTGGTGGTAATACACCTGAATTTTGCGCAGCTGTTGCTTTCATTGCAAGTTAAGCTGGTGCGTGAGAACGGAACATTTTTTGGGATATTTCGAGTAAAATATTTTTATACAGGGAAGGAAAATTAAACTAGAAATAAATCGGTGGTGACAGACTTACAAACTTCGCGAGTGCCGTGGAACTTGAAGTGTTTTATTTATCTCAAAAACGGAAACCAAATTGCGTATTTAACAGGTGATTTAATTTGCAAATTTTGTTTTCATTTTGAGAACTGAATTTTATCATAATCAATAGAAGTTGAATGTTTAGATTTAATCCAAGTCATGCTTACTGTAGGTATAGGTATAGGTATTATTGGAATCAGATATGAGATATAACCCCATTATTGGTTGTATCCAGTTATTCTCTCAAACAATAAATATTGAGATAAAATCTGGATTGACTATTAATTCTTGTATCAATATTTTTATTATGATTAGTTACATCAAGAGGTACTGTTTAAAAATACAAAGGTATTTACGATAAGGAGCCAGTTGCCATAAAATCGCTTAGTTCTTAAATTAAGATATCTATCTGTCGCGAAGAACTGGTACAAAAGCGATAGAATGTGATATGTAAGCTCTTGTTTTTCAGGGAAATTCTCTTTTATTTACTTTCGTCCTTCATATAAATTTCGAAACTAAGGTTTCGTACGATAACTAATGAAATGTGATCTCCATAGCTCATATTTTGTAAATGTGGTTTATTATTGACTTAATGCAAGTATGGTGCGAGTGGTGTAAATAAATCATCGAAGTGGATAGGATCATTGTCGACATTGTCAATTGTGATGCTAGGATGTATGTATGTGTATGAGCGTTTGTAGAGTTTACGAGCACTGAAGTAATGGAGCCTCCATTCGGCATGACAGCGATCCGACGCACGACTCGGTCGGTCCAAACTATATGCATTCAGATTTGATCAATAGTTTGGTCGTTTATTTCAATATCGACAACGAGTAAACACACAATTGTATGTTATGTAGTTGTATATTCGAATCAAATAATATGGTTCACAAATCCGCAGTACCTATTCATATTTTACGTGGATTCATTATTGAACAAGAAATGAGGTTCATATTTAAATCTCCAAGCAATATTCTGAGCCCTAATAATCTTGTCGAAGTCTCAAATCCTTGTACCGCGGCTGATCTGGTAATGGCCGAAATTTTCCTATGAATTGCACTGATGGAGGAAGATTACGACTCCCCGGGAACATTGTTTAGTAACGACCGTAATTACATTTTATTCCATATTAAAATGGTGTTTGTAGAAAAATAATTAACTTTTCCATCTCTGCCTTAATATAGAACGAGGGTGCCGGAATGTCGAAGCTCGCTAAACTAATCAGTGTATTTTAACTTTTCAAGTCATTTACACAAGTTAAATGCCTTGAACTGTTTAAACATAATTATTTTATGAGGCTACAGTAGCGCCGTGATCTCATGTCATGTCCTTTGGTAATTTCTAGTCTCATAAACTCTATTCTTATGTTTGAGGGAAAATCAAGCAGCATTCATCACAATGCATTGTTTAATGGAATATTGAGGAGTTCGGATCTTTAATAGAATAAGATTTATTATGAGAATGATGTTATTGGTTTCACAAATAATACTATAAGGTAAATATTGGATAGTTGTAAATATATACTCGTGTTATGTCAATGTTTATATTTGACTGGATGGATTTTCGGAAGATATTCTTTTCTAATAAGTAGTGATGAGTTCTTATATTTTGTATGAGGGCTCAAAATCCATTAACTGTAATCTAGATGTACGAAACAACGACGTGGCTGTAGCCAGGGACGTAATCAGGGTAGTTCAGATAGTACCCCACAGTATATGTTTTAATAAGTGTCTTCGGGTTGTCTAGGGTTGAGGACCCCGAAGCCAAATCTCCTCTTTGCTAGATAACCCCTGTGTACCCTACTCGCGTGGCTATAGCCTCCGACCTAAGACTGTCATACTAGTATCGGGGACATGTCTGTGTAATATTTCAAATAGTGGTAGGTAGATACGCGGCGTGTGATCGGGTCCTATAATGTGTTACTTATTTTCACGTATACATTATAGGACATGAATTTTAATGCTGTATACCACATATGTATACATTTCAAATATTTATACCCAAAAACCTATATTTTGTGTTGAGCAAAAGTACGGTTTTTGAAATATGAATGCAAAGGAATGACTTCAGCATTGAGAAGTCCCTTATAAATATTTTAAAACAAGTTTACTTTCGTTTGCAGTAAAATATGATATTCTACTATTCCAATGTGGTTATGGAGAATATGAAGAGTAAATGTTATTAGATTATGTGCTAATTCCACGAATTTATTGTTAAAAGCTAACAAGCACTGTAATGTAACATAGTCATCTTATATAAATATTTTTACCTACAAGATTTAAGATTATTTTTTGGTTCATAGTGTAGTTCTTATGTTGTTAAGCATCTCTAAACTTTAGACAAACACTGTCTATGTAAGGTGATTGGGACATACGCGACTAATATTTTTGACTATTCAGCAGAATATCTATTTATAGATCTCAGATTACGTTATATGCAATACAACTGACATTTTTATTTTATGCTAAAAACTACAGCACATCGCTTATTTTAGAGCCAGCTTATTTTAGACTTAGTACGGAAGTAAGTGAATTTGAAGGGTTCTAGAAGTATTTGCTAGCTATGTTCTAGTGCCAATCTACTACATATACCATTATTATGAACGACGACTTGAATAAGAAACACGAGATTTTGAGTTTCGTTTATTTCAATCATTAATACTTACTTCAATTATTAGGTATGTATGTATATTATTATTACAAAAAAATCTGCTGTTCCATTAAATCTTTCGTAATTAAGTAATTGCATCGCTGCGAGCTTGGTCTGTAGGCTCGAATATTATGTTACAAGTATTGGGTGCTCAACATTATTATTTTCGACTCTTAGATACAGAATCACCCAAACCATACATTGTGTTGTAATGATAAACTCATTTAGACTAAAATTACGAAATTCCCACCTTGAAGAACCTTGAATTTTGTTTTTCATTACTATATTAAATTATGAGTTGTAGAATTTAGAGTACTATTTCATTTTTATATTGAATCTATGATTATATTTCGAATTGACATAAGTAGTGGCAGGTATTTTTTTTTTTAAGTATTCATTAGTTCAATGTTTTGTGTACGTGTTCAATGGTCGATGTAAAGACGGTTATTAATTAAGTCGTTGTGACATTTATCACTCGTCAATTACTTGTATTAGCATGGAAGGTTCAAATCTCATTTTAATACCTTCAAAATTTTCATATATGTATCGATACCTTTAGTTTAAAAAAGTTTTGTATGGACGATGAATATAGGTGTAATAATGCGTGTCAAACTGATTGCACTAGTCAGATAAATTAAAGGCGTGCGCTCATCGCCGCATATACAGATTTATACAAAATTTTCCGATCACAACGAATACAAGCCGCGAGTAAATGGAATTATTTTGATACCTGCCGTTACGCACTCGAAATACAGGCAATTCATGGAAACGAATAATTCATATTCCGACTGACTCTGTCCTGTTTATTGTGCAGTTTGCGAGCGCCTTCTATCGTCGCGTGTCGGAAGTGTTCTCACTTCGTCTGACCGTATTTTAGAACACTGCCGTTACATATAAAATAATTTGTACTTTGTTGTATTATTGTAGTACACGTAAGGTTTATGGCTGAATGTTCAATAACTATACTCACACAAATTATAAACATATTATGAACTGCCTATATACTTTTGGCTGTAAATAAAAAAAAAACGCAACACATAATTTTATTATTTTTAGTTAAGATGAAATTAAAAAGTGACCATCGATATTTTGTAAATAGGTACTTTTTACAATTACATTGTAATTTACAATAAATCAATGATATTTGAAGTACTTAAGTGAACATATAATTATATGCCATATGGATATTTGAAAGCGCGTTTCCATTTTCTCGAGTATTGAGCGTTAGTTTTCGTGTGTAAACCGACAAGTTTCTTTAATCACACTTTAACGAATTATACATTAAACAGTGTATGTAGTTGAAATTAAAATACCGGACTGAGTGGAAACGTGACTTTAGATTTACATTACAGCAATGGGTAATTCATTGTTTATTATAGATAAGTATTACAATTGATGTTACGACTTGTAAATAGTACTTTAAACCACAAGTAAGACTTATTAAATAAATTTTGTCCATAATAGCTGGTTGTTTTTTTTTTTTTACTATTCACTAACAAAGTTTACTCTGCAGATTTGTAGAATAACGCCACAAAATAGGTACTAGTTCATGAAAGCACAACAAAGTTTCAGAATTGATGAGTCGACTCGTAGCGAATTGGTTATCTGCTACACGATGCTACGAAATGTAGCTAGCGTAGCCGTAGCACGTCACCGCATGAGTAGATACCCTACTACCTTCGCGCCCGTAACAACGTCGCGTGTTACCTACGTCGTAGCAACAAGCTACTACAATCCTTAGTACTTACATATGCACTGAGAGCAGTGACGTTAAAAGTTTCAAAAGACAATCGCGTACAAACAGTTTGCTAATTAATATTTAAATTGTTAAGTATTATAAGACGATTTCGAATAAGAACAGCCGTTGTATAGTGTTTCTCACTAGTCTGAATACAAAAACTATTATGAATGACAGTTTTGTAAAAGTATAAGTATTGGATCGTGTGCGCTCACAGATTCGACAAACGCCATGAGTCATAGGCCAGTTGTCATTCGCAAAAGAGCAATACATCAACTTACTGTGTGTTGATAACATTACGATAATTGCTAAATGTGACGAACCATCACATACCTAATTCTTGTTGTAAGTTCAAATGTATAACAATAAACATTGAAACAAAGGGACAATAGGGAATAACAATAAACATTGAATATCTAGATATCAACAGTAGCAGTAACTTAAAAAGTGAAAGCAGTCTCCACAGACATAAAAACAACTTTTGTGCGAGTTAATTCTTCAAGATGCCTATCGAGCAAACTATTAGAGAAAAAAATCAAGTAATAAAAACTAAAACCCAACTACGACTTAAAAGGTATAAACAAGACACCACAGACAGACAAATTAAAAATCCGGAGTCACACGTGTTAGTGCATAAATCGAACAGATTACGTGTTTGTCTGTGGTGTCTTGTTTATACCTTTTAAGTCGTAGTTGGGTTTTAGTTTTTATTACTTGATTTTTCTTTTAAATTCTTTTGGGGTTATAATATATATATATTTGAAATGTGCACATTAAGGCCTTTCATTTGATACCCAACATGGTACGATTAAACCATTTTTTTAAGTTCCTCACTTTATGTCCTCTAGAGGGCGCCATTTTTAATTTAATGTGACTTCACATTGCCTATAACCAGCGGTTAACAATCACGACGCTTCTAACGATACCTCATTTGTCAAATTGTGATAAGTGGTTTGGAAGATAGGAGGGAACAGATGAACATACATACATACATACATACCGGTCAAAATCATAACCCTCCTTTTTTCTTCGCCGTAGTCGGGTAAAAAGGGGGCCTAAACCGGCCACATTAGCAATTCCTCTAAAAGCAGTTCATTTCCTGAATCCCAGCTGTCATTAGCAATTCCTCTAATTTGACATAAAAGCAATTCATAATTTGTAGACCATTTTACGAATCTTCATAGAAAACTGTCAAACAGATGAATTATTTCGTAATAAGAATTATGTACGCAGATCATAATAAGAATTGTCAGTTTGTGATATTTTACGATGATTCATAATATTTTCTTACTATGATTCTGCTAAAGTGACCGTTTTAAGCCCCTAGCTCTGAATTACAATGAAAGTACCTCACTATGAAAATAAGCCGAAGGTATGAAAATATACATAGGTACACCGACTACATGGGTCACTTGATTCAACTCCCAATGTTGAATCTAGGTACACAATAATTACAAGTAATGGTTCACCGTAATCTGACTACCACTGACCCATTGCTTTACGTAGGTAGGTTCATTTGCTAAAATGCGGTTGCATAGTAGAGTGACACGTCTGCATTGTGAACTGAATGCTTACATAATAGTACATTGTGATACGATTGCGCTCTATTGGATATTACAGTCGAGGCGGTATTTTCGATAAGGTAGCCGAGAGTGTAATAATCAATGCACACGCGTTTCATACGACGTTTTTCAACACACTTGCGAGGAAAAAAAACAGACTTGTTGTAAGAACTTATGCTACAATAACGTACCTAACTATAGAGATGATATATTTATAAAGTTTAACTGACCTTTGTTGCCAGGTACTGACTATACGGAGTTTCTTTTAAAAACTTCTATGTTGGTTGGTGGCAATAGGTACTTAAAATTTTGTATTTTTGATACGTAATAAATAAACCACACAACGAAAATGATAATAAATATTTATGGAAAATGGCGCGCTGGCCGCTGGCTAGTTTTGTTTTTCCATAGGTTCAAATAAAGGCACTGGCAAAACCGTTAGACAGCCTATACAAAAAAAAAATGATATGATTAAGAAAAAAATTACAAAAATAAAAATTATTATCACTAAACGTACCATGGCGGAGTCAAATCTATTTATTATAATTTACGCTCTTCTCCCCTATGTGAAATTGACATTTTTAATAATGATTACAAAAATGATAACAAATATTTATTAATATTTAGCGGCTAGTTTTCCTTAAGGCACTGGTAATACCGCTGAACAGCCTATATAAAAATATAATAATGTTAATAATACACAATACGCAAATGGTATATATAAATATTGTTCACTACCCTAACGGTAGTGAACAATATAGACTGAAATTGCCACAGACGATATAAAGCCTTATTTAATAGTACAGATAGAGATTTATTCCGCGCGAACGCGGTGGCACACGGGCAGGCCAGCGCGGTTCGTCTAGGTGGGTCAAGTGGCCTGCGCGCGTGCCACTCGCGGTCTTACCGGAAAAAAGCGCAAGTCTCTGCTCGGGTGTAAATAGAGAATGCTCATTTATTAGTAGGATAGTTCATACTAATTCAATGTATAGTAAGTAAAAAAAAATCCCATGGGTATGCATGGGATTTTTTTTAACCATAACTAAACGCCACTGATTCGCTTATGGGTCTCTTTTTTAAATAAAAACTTGCTTTTGAGCAATTTCTATTGGATACAAATTCCATGTTGCCATGATAGTACTTACTAATTTCATACTGCCATATCATTACTCCGACTAGTAAATAGTTATCTGTGGCGCACATTACCGCACTAGTGCGGTAATGTAAAGTAAAAAGCACGCTTCCATAATACACTGCATTATGAACCTAAAAGCGGTTCAATAAGAGCCACTTTACGAGCAAGTGTGTTGAAAAATATGTTAACCGACAATTTCAATACTGTACCTATGTTTCTACCGCTTTACGAGATCAGCAAGTCAGATTTCAGACAAGAAAGTCACCAAGGGATTTTGAGGCAAAATGAATTCTTACAACTTGGCAACAATTTTAAAAGCGCTACTAATTAAAGTGGGAATGTACTGAAAACCGGGTCAAACTTTTAAACCGCAAAATCCAAAGTCGCTTAGCGAGTTATGCTAAAATTCTTTTCTCACAAACATTAGCAACGAAGTGATCTGAAAAAGAACCAGAATGACCAACATAGCTTTAAGAATCACAAGACTGGGAGTTTGCTGGCCAAGTCTACCGAAGAACCACCGGTCGTTAAAGTAGACTTACCTATATTAAACTAGCCGTGCTTTTTGTAGACTATTACAAAATGCTCGTGCTCGGGTAGACTATTAGAAAATCTAGCCAAAGGCTATAAAGCTCTGGCCATTCTGAGGCCAATCCCGTACGGGGCGCAATACGCGAATGTGCGCGTCGATTGTCTTAATGATTAGAAAGTCACTCGAGTATTCGCGCCAGTTTGAATACCTCCATTCCGTTGAGTTTAAATATCTTTATAGAAATTAAAAAAAACACGTGGATACCTCATCGGATAAGTAAGTGGTTCTCGACTTAAAAACGCAGTAACAGACGGATGATCAGAGATACGTTGCGTTTTATAATTTATGTAAGGAAGAGAAAACTAACTCCGCCAATTTTCCGAAGAATGTTATATCCGGGCACTAACTAGCTTTCAGCAAAAAGCTGCCACAACTTGAGCCCTTATGTCCAATTAAACTTCAAGATGCTTGCTTTAGCAACACATGCTTGGCGCAGTACCTAAACATGGTTCATAACTTTTAATATCTAGAATTTGAAACTCAGATAATACCTACCAGTCGAGCTACTTCGATAGCTTCTTCAGTCATTTTAAAAACACGAGCAAGTTAATCATTTCAAAATATCTGATAATAATCAGTTAAAAATATTATCAATAAAACTCGCACCGGCACCCACTTTAATTTATGAGAGGTTAGTTTCTAAAAAATATTAAAGAGCAAGGTCGTATTGGTATAAACTCAATGCGAGTTGTTCAGTTTCGTGCCCCGGGGTTACACGTTCCATAGGCTTAGTATAGAAACTATTGTAGTGAGAATGTTTCACAGTCAGTAGGTACCTACTGTGAAAAGGTTCGTCGACTTCTTTTTATCAAAGTAAAATAAATTCTGTTGAAAATACGCCCTGCGAACTATGTGACGTCGGGTACTCGTAGCATGCTACCTGCAGTAACCCAGAATTCATTCAAACTGTTCAACAGCGATTTGTCTACAGTAAACTTAGATTAAGTACTAATACTATATTCCTTCTAATATTTTTATCTTACATGCTATTGCGTTCTCATTTCGTTGAAAACATAATTATTAGTCTAACCTTCATCTGTTTAATGAATTAAAAAATATGTCGCGAGTGGTTGGCTAAAAAATTCCTGGCCAGACTATGATTCATTAAAAAAATCTATCTGCCTAGCCTTTTCCCAACTATGTTGGGGTCGGCTTCCAGTCTAACCGGATGCAGCTGAATACCAGTATTTTACATGGAGCGACTGCCTATCTGACCTCCACAACCCAGTAACTGGGTAATACGATACCCCTTGGTTAGACTGGTTATCAGACTTTCGTGCTTCTGACAATTCGTAACGACTGTCAAAGATCCACAAATGACAGCCGGGACCAACGGCTTAACGGGCTTTCCGAGGCACGGAGGAGTCTCGATATGTGAAAATGGTCACCCATCCACGGACCAACCCCGGCAAGCGTTGCTTAACCTGATGGATTGACCCAAGCGGCTGTTATTACTTAGCCACGAGCTCCTCACCTCAATTAAAAAAATACTTTTTTAAATATGCAAGATAGCACCAATTGAAAGAGCTTTTCAAGGAACCTTCGCTACTAACTCGAAAAATCTTTCCTCTTTATAATATAATAGTATAGGAAAAAAGAAATAGGTACGCTTATAAGCAGACCAATATCCAAAGTTTAACAGTATTAAAAAATAAAAAAAGTTCTGAAATCCGTCAGCAACTGCTATATATCAAGTATAGGAAAAATAATAGTATAGGAAAAAAGAAATAGGTACGCTTATAAGCAGACCAATATCCAAAGTTTAACAGTATTAAAAAATAAAAAAAGTTCTGAAATCCGTCAGCAACTGCTATATATCAGCAAACGAATTCCGACTCCGAGTGATTTTAGCTATCCTAACGAGGCCAGTCAGTCTGTCAGCATCAGTTTGTTAAAGATAAAAATCCTCATGCAGGCTTAAATAAAAGGATTTACTTTGGATTTTTTTCATCTGGCACTGAATCAACGTTGACGTGGCCTATCCGTAAATTCGGGAGGGGAAGGGTGTCCGGATCCGACGGGAATTTCCTTTATTCGCAATAGCAGTAAAACTCGAATTTGTGAATTTACTATTTCATAAGGTCACACGGCGAAACCCTATTACAAATGAATACTATTGTAATCCATTACACTCATTTGACAGCTACAACTTGGGGTAACGCGGGAAATGAAATATAGCCGAAGAACGTTGTGAAATATACGCGAGTGTGTACTATTAAACAGTGACATGGAACTACTTTCACGGATAAGTTTGTCATAAGTTTCCCGAAATACATTTATCTAAAACCCAATTTCCCTAAAATTCTTAGAAAAAGTTTCTAGGAGATTACTTTTGCGGAAATCAGAAACCAAAATACTACGGCGCTCTATACTGTAGTAGGTATGTAGGTACATGTATTATAGCTTAGCTTGTCCACTCTGATATGACGCGCCCTTCTACCGCACCGGCGCGGCGCGTCGCCGCGCCGCCGTGTCCATAAAATGCGGTAGTGGGGCACGTCATTTCAGAGTGGACGAGGTTTTTTAAATTCCTGATTGCTGATGCTCTGTGTAAGCACGAATGCGCCGATTTTTCAAAGAGCATGCCGACTGCGTTATTGTAACTTTCATGCTCTTTCTGGCATCATTATTGCGGAACCCACCGAATGCACTATATTTACTAACTTTATTTCTCGGATACTCTACACGACAGCAGTGTTGCCATTGTGTCTACAAAATTCAGATCACCACGTGACACAATATTCTTTGTTCCGTTGCTTTGTTGTTTAATAGAACTCACACAGAGACACGGTAAACGTGGTATTTAAAAGCGCAACTGAAGCGATTATAGCCCAACTGTACGTTACACTCCACCTCCTCCCAGTCTAAATTATGGACCTTTTGAACGCCATAGGTAGCCGAGTAAATCGAGCTCACTTACCTGGATATATTTGCTCTATCGCTAAGCAAAATGTTAGTAGGAAATATTATGACTTTTCTAAGAAATTGGAAAACTATTTAAATAACATGCAGTTCCAGGTAACGCTTATTATTTTTAACCGACTTCTTCAAAAAGGAGGAGGTTCTCAATTCGTCTGTACGATTTTTATTTGTTATGTAGGTATGTTACGCGGTTACTCCGTTAATTATGAATCGATTTTGATGATTCTTTTTTTGTTTGGTAGGTCATGCTTCAGAGGTGGTCCCTTTTTTGCTTGCGTAGTTTTTGAGTTAGCTTCAATAATTACGTATTTTTCCACTTTGCGTATGTAAACGATATCTTAGTCTTTATTTACATAGCAGATAACGGTATACGACTTTGTATGGGGTAGGTACCACAACTAAAAAGTGAAAACTAAAAAACTTTTTACAAAAAAGAAACAACCGACTTCCTTTCCTTCCGACCGTCTTTATTGAAAGTAGGTACTTGTTACAAAGTACTTACCTAATAATGATCAATGGGTACTTTACACTGAATATTTAATTTTATAGAACAACATCTGTATGATTCATAACAACTTACCCTTCGGACAGACTAAGGATTGAAGTTGTCAGACTTACAACAACTAAAAATGTAAAATAAAAACTTTTTACAAAAAAAAACAACCGACTTCACAAAAAAACACTAAAAAAGTGAATTACGGAATTCGGTGTCTTTGCTTTTCAATTTTCGTTTTTTGTCTCCGACTTCCGAGTACAAGTACCTACTTTCAATAAAATATTTTTTGTGGAAAGGATGTATTTAATTTAGACAAGGAACTGCAATAATTTATCATAATTACCTACATAATTTACTGTATACAGGAAGCACTTACCGTACTGTGTAACGTGTGCTTCACGTGCTCGTTTCTGCTAAATCTCGTTCCGTTTGGCAATTCCATTGTTATTGGAAGTTTTCATTGGATGCAATTTATTTTTAGTATCGTCAGACAAAACTGGCTGAAAATAAAACAGGAAATAACTTGGTTAGGTATGTCCTGCCGGAAGCTCTACGCGGGGGTCGTGCGGTCCATGGCCCTTTACGGGGCACCGGTGTGGGCGCGTTCCATTAGGCTGCGGCCAGCCCGCCGGTTGAACGCGTCCCAAAGGGTCATGGCCATTCGGCTGGCCCGGGGATACCGCACGGTCTCCCGCGAGGCGGCGAGCCTCCTGGCCGGATTACCGCCATGGGATCTGGAGGCGAAGGTCCTCGCGCACATCTGGGAGTGGCGCGAGGAGATGAAGCGCCGGGGCGTAACTCCGCTGCCGCGAGAAATTGCGGCTCAGCGGACAGTGCTCCGGCAGGATCTCATGGCGGCATGGAGAGTGCGATTGTCGCAACCCAGTGCTGGGCACGCCACAATTGCGGCGATAAGTCCCCTCTTTGAGGAGTGGCTAGAGAGGCGCCACGGCGTCCTCACCTTCCGCCTGACGCAGGTCCTCACCGGACACGGTTGCTTCGGGAGGTTCCTGTTTCGTATAAGGCGGGAGGAAACGCCCGGGTGTCACCACTGTGTGGATCGCCCGGAGGACACGGTGGAGCATACGGTGGAGGTCTGCCCCGCTTGGGCGGAGCCCCGGCGTGTCCTCTTGGAGGCGATTGGCGGCGGTGACCTCTCGCGTCCGGCTCTGGTCCAGGCCATGGTACGGAGCGAGAGGGCATGGGAAGCAGTCACCTCCTTCTGCGAAGCAGTAATGCTCGCGAAGGAGGAGGCGGAACACGTGAGGGAGAGGCAAAGTTTGCGCCCTCACGCCCCTAACCGCCGCCGCCGCTGGAGACGCCCTGGGCGTCGGGAATCCCAGGCGGATTCCCGGCCACCATAGGCGCGGGCTTGCGGACGGCGAGCAATGGGTAGCTCGCCGTCCGATCAGGACCAGGCCCGGGTCGATGGCGCGTCGTGTTCCACGCGCGCCTCAAAGAGATGTCAGCACAATTGGCGGGGTCCGCTAGGACCGATGCCTGCCAGGGTTGCGGGTTAGTCCGAAAGGGATACCGGGACCTTGGCAACAGGCAACTGAAGGAACACGGGTGGGTTTTAGTCAGTAAAAGTCTGACACGCCCTTCCGCTCCACCCAGAGCGGGAGAAGTCATTGGATGATTTCCAACCCTCAAAAAAAAAAAAAAAAAAGGTATGTCCTAATAATTACCTTCCAGGTCTCGTTCAAGAGTTTTGTTTTGTGCTCATGACAGTTTCGGCGTGAAACTGTTCACCGTTCAGCTGGATTTTCCCCAACTATTTCGGAATTTATTCCAATTGAATTTAATTCAAACAAAATATAGTGAGTTATTCACACATAAATAACTGTATCTCTACACCTATTTTCGGGTAAGTTCCGATGTTTGGCAGATAATTTGATAAAAATTCTTCTGTTCCATTTTTGAAAATCTGAAGTGGTGAAAAAGGCCCTTAAATTAACTAATGCTGGCCAATTAATTTGATCAACCTGTTCGTAGTAGCCTGTTCAAGTAATTTGATCAAACAGGCTGGTTCAAATAGTTTGATCAAATAGAAATACAAATTCATATTTCTTCATGCCATTTGACAAATCATTTTGATCTTTCCCACACACATTCATGTCAATTTGATAAAACTGTTTGAACCAGGCTGTTTGATCAAATTACTTAAACGTCTATGGCCCGCATAAGACTTAGGCAAAATGTAATTTACCAAAAATTTACAGAATTCCGAGTTCCTGAAATTAAGGTTCGTCTATTTTAGATGAAAAGGATGCGACCCCGATCCCATGGATGTAGTAAAGATGTGTCTATTCTCGATAATTGAGGAAGCTGCGCAATGTTACACCCCAACAAGCAAAGTAATCCTATAATATTCTGATTTAAAAACAGCATACATTCATTATTACTGTGTGTGTTGGCGTTTGCATTAGCCGTCCTCCTACACGACGTCGACGCTTGGATCAAAATATTACCTACAACTTTTATAAAGGGCCAATACATATTATTTTTTTACTTTTTAGATGCTTTGTTTGTGTCAAGGGTTTTTTTAATTTTAAAATTAACTTTTTATATACAACATTGAGAAAAAAAATCTGCTGTTCCATACATTTGTGTTCACTTAAATCGCCAAAATGTATGGAACATCAGATTTTTTTTTTCGCGGTTTCAAAGTTGGTCCCATAGAAAAAGTTGTTCAAAATGATGAGTACAATGACCCCTTTTCGGGTTTAGCATAAACAAAAACTAATGGTATAAAAAGAGTGTCTAAAGGTCTGATTTAAAAAGAGTGTCCGTGGAGTTTCTAGCCCGTTCTTCTCCATAGGAACCTACTACGCTTTAGAATGGGCAACTAGCTTCATCTTTCTGTCTGACTGACCCCTTGACCATTCAAAAGTGCCTGTAATTGGTTTATTTGAAATAAATGCTTTGAGTTTGAGTTTGAACAACAATTATTTCCTAGAAATATAGGCCATAAGACATTAAAAAACCAACCGCCACTAAGAAATTAATAAAGAATACGCCGAGATTATTATGATGACTCTCGTTAAGAGTAGGTACTTACCCTTATGTAATATTCACAAGTATACCTAACGCAACGTGACTCGGCTAGCATAAACATAGTGCGTAGCTACCAAAATTAAAACAAATTCATTTCGCCTAGGTTTTCCTTATCAAGGTACCGCGGGCAAACGCAAAATAAATGATATTTATTTATTATTTATTTATTTATTTTATTTTAATATTTATGTACACACAGTAAAATACAAAAAAGATACGACATAATTAAAATATGAGTACAAAGGTACTGCTTATTTCTTAAGAAATTTCTTCCAGCAGACCTGCGAAAGGAGAAATGAGAAAGAAATGTAGACAATAGTGTGTGAGAACAAGAAGAGAAAAAACATGAATATGCGAAGTCTTACCTAAAAATAACAAATATACCTACACATATACGCAAGAAAATTAACATATACTTAAATAAATACATAAAGCTTAAATATATAAACATAAATACACTATAGGTACCTATACATATAATAATAAATACTCAAAGTTGAGAGGAAAGATAATGCTCTTTTACACGAAGTTTAAATAGAGAAACAGCTTTCAAATCACGAATACTAGGCGGAAGTGAGTTCCACAATCTTACAGCATGGACAGAGAAGGAATAAGAATAATAGCTAGTTTTATGAGGATGACATTTAAGGAGGGATCTAAGGTGTGATCTACACGGTGCGTCACTAGGATGAGCGTAAGAAAAACGCTCACGCAGGTAGGACGGATAAGACGGGTTGTGTAAGATGTTGAAGAGGAGACATAAAATCCGAGTGTTCCTGCGAAGGCGGATTGGGAGCCACTTGAGTTCATATTAGTTAATTCAAATAAATTATTTCCTCTACGCAACACCACTCAAGATATTCGTAGTCGTACCTACACGGCTATTAAGTACAACACTAGATTGCGGGTTCGCGACCGAGTATTATATGCCAATTCCAGTGGATCTGTCTGTGGTGACCGGCTATGGTGAAGGGTAAACAGGCAGTAAGTAGGTAACCAAGAGTGGTTATCAATCAAGCCAAAGCCAACCTTTATAACAGTTGAATGCGTTTTAATATACATTGGCGAGTTTCAATTGGCGATGCACACTGCATGGCTATTAATTATATCATCGCATGTGTTAACGACACGTGTTGATTCATATTTATGGAACAATTTAAATTAAAATATTTCGGTGATTACCTACAATGGAACGTTATTGTTCCGTTTTAGTTTATTTGTAGGACAATATTGACGCAGCACATATATTGATGGGAGCCTCGGCGGCAGCTGAATAGTTTGCATTTTTCCCGGTCGAAATGCCCCTTGGGAAGCAAGCATTGTCAGACGAAACGTGAAGTTGGTACCTACAAAAATGTTTAGAAAATTGTGCCTTTATAGGAACAATTTATAATATCGATAATAGGCATAGGCAGGTTAATTATTGATGAAACTACATAATAATAGCTCATTTCTCTTCAGTCAGAGGATTTCACAGTGATTGGCGCTACTTCCATCAATATAATCAATTTTGAAATTCAATGGCAATAAAGGTTATGAGTACGAATAAAGGCCAACGCAGACCGGGACGGGATGGCAAAGTATTTTGCCGTCAGTCTGCGCACACTAGCCGCTTCGATACCGCGGCATTCCAGCGCCTTGCCACGGCGCGCGCACCCCGCGTTATGTCACAACCAGCGCTGGCGTCCTCGGCATGCCGTTGCCTACCGCAGAACGCCACGGCATCCCGCCGTGGGAGCCCGTGGCGCGTCTTTCAATGCCGTGCAATGAAATCCCTTTCGATGCCATGGCATCATTTTAAGGGCGCACCCAATCACAAATTGCTTAGCATGATCCTCTGTTATGCCGAAAATACTGCAGCATAAATTTTGAAATAAATATATGTTAAAGTTGAGGATTGATGCTAGGTCTTATGTGAGGTGAAAACACGATTACATTAAATTTTCTCTATAGAAAAAAATTCCAAAGTTACCTCTGCACAGAATAATAAACCACTGGTATTAAAAAAATACTTCAAATTAGATCATGAAACTTTGCATGATAACTGAACTAACTATAAAGCAGGTCTTATGTGTGTCATTTTTTTTTAATTACCATTATTTTCACCGTAAAAAGCAATTACCTAAACTTTTCGATGCTTTAGAGCCGCTAGCGCCCCACTCCGTTTCGTTCTCACTCAGGTCGCGAGTAGTATGGTGCGAGCGGGATAAAATCTGAGGTAGGGTGCGCCCTTAAAGCATAGCAATTTATGTCGTATTTCTATATTGATACGTTTTAATGTCCATTGGCAAAAATTTAAATCCCTTGCCATGCCGTCCTGGTCTGCGTAGGCCTTAAGTAACCTAACACTCTAACCTAAGTATTAACTGAGTTTGTTCTGGTACAATTACAATAGCCAATAACTCGGTATATACAGCATGCGGGCCGATCAGGGGAATTCATAATGTACCTAATAGTTCATTGCGAGAGCACTTATATGGCCCCCGGATTAAGGTGAGGCGTATTATATTGAATTAATACACTTTGGATACATACCCTAACACCTGTATTCGTAATGGTACTGATAAACATAATACCTATTTAGGAAAAAAATACACAACATCACGCAAGTATTTTCCGAAGGGGATAGGGCCGGCACGGCAATATTTTGCCCGTTAGGTATATTGAAGACCCATTTAAGAAGCTACATCGGAAACTGGTCTTTAGGTACGTCGCTACAGGCTACTGAGAAATTCCTAATGGAAAACCCCAATAACACTGTAAGAACTGTGACCGACCTGGAGCTCATAAATAATAATAGACTCTTCTTCCATACCTTATAAAAATAAAGTAGTTGTTATGTGCTGTGGAACCGCGTTGTTCTTCTAAACTACCTCCGCAACTAATTTTGATGAGGTTTTCACCATCCAAGCTTATAATAAAGAAATCTAGATATTTTCAAGTTGTAAAAATCGTGCGAGGCAAGGGCGGGTCGCTAGTTTAAAATGAATCATATTATTTTCTCCTTTATTTTATATATACACTTATTAATTACATTTTTAAATATTAGAATTTAAAAATATTAAAACATTTAAAAATATAAAAAATAGTAGCCCATCGGTATCAGGAACAGCTACCGGCGGTCAGGGCTCCAGAGAGGGGAACCTCCTTACAATACGGGCCGTGTGCAGGAGTACCGCTTTCTGAATCAGGCCCTTAACCCAGCTGCCCAACGAGAGCCTCCATAGGTGTTGGTTGAGGCTCTTGGAAATTAAGCCATTGGCTGATACGACTATTGGCACAATGATGGCAGAGTCCACGTCCCACATATTATTATAATTAATAATACGCAACAACGATTGCTTCGTTCTACATTTCCCACCAAACTTAAAGGAAGCAGTAAACCACTAATACTGGTACTCGCTACGTGCTTCAGAAACGCATCCTATTTCGTAGTTACCTACAATCTCGTAGCGAAACGAAACTGCGCTCTTCAGAGTCAAGTACCTACCCTGGAATTAATTCCAATTATTTAAAACAGTTTATTTAAACGTCTTAGTACTAAAATTACATGTTAATGTTTTACAGTAGAGAGATTTATTAACGCCATCATGATGCCATCCCTATCTATAGGGCGTTTTTAAATGGAGATAGGAATTTACTCTCATGTTTAAGGAAAATAACATGCATTTTGCCGAGTGTCATTACGCCTCGTACAGACTGGCGCAATATTGCAGTCGCGACAAGCGTGCCTGTCGCGCCCGCGATATCGCACCAGTTTGCACGAGCCTTTATTGAATAGATAAAAGAAAGAAAGAAAGAAAAATAGGTTTATTTGTCACAGAAACACGTACATACAAAAAGATAATAGTAACTTAATCATACATAGAAATATGATATGAGGAGTACTGTTATTAACTTATTACTTAGCCACGAGCTCCTTTTTTTTATAACTTTATATAGAAAATAAATGTTGTCCTTTCTTTATATTTAAAATAAATGTTTTCTCTGATATTATCAACCGTGTTTTTGTATGTTGTGCTGTCTTTTGCGTGCACCAAATAAACGATTTATTTGTGTTGTTTTTAGAGCAATAACGACATTTCTTTGTATACAACAAATTGTTACCTCATGAGTCTGGTGATTTTCTTTGTTTCCAATTTACTCACAGTGACTTCTTTGCACTCATGTTTGTACGTGACAATTTATTTCAAGTTTTTAATAGAATTTTGTATTCATGTCTATCTTATTTTTTTTTTCACGATTATTAAATGGAATAATAGAATATGTATTATGTTACCGGTAATGTGCGTAAATCAGTTAGAAAGCAGATTAACTAGTTAATCTGCAGATTATCTGCTCGAGTCCGTTAAAGTGGAAAAATAGTACATTGTGATACGAGTGTGCTCTTTTGGATATTACAGTCGAAGTAATAATCAATGCACACGCGTTTCATACGACGTTTTTCAACACACTTGTGAGGAAAAAAACAGACTTGTTGTAAGAACTTATGCTACAATAACGTACCTAACTATAGAGATGATAGATTTATAAATTTTAACGTTGCCAGGTACTGACTATCCGGAGTTTCTTTTAAAAACTTCTATGTCGGTTGGTGGCACTACTTTAGATTTTGTATTTTTGATAGGTAAAATAAACCACACAACGAAAACGATAGTAAATATTTATGGAAAATGGCGCCCTGGGCGCTGGCTGGTATTTTTTTTCCATAGGTAAATAAAGGCACTGGCAAAACCGTTAGACAGCCTATACAAAAAAAAATGATTTGATTAAGAAAAACAAAAATTATTATCACTAAACGTACCATGGCGGAATCAAATCTATTTATTATTATTTACGCTCTTCTCCCTTACGTGCAATCCACATTTTTTTAAATGATTACAATAATGTTAACAAATATTTATTATAATTTATTAATATATTTGGCGGCTGATTTTGTTTTGTGTAAATAAAGGTACTGGTAATACCGCTGAACAGCCTATGTAAAAATATAATAATGTTATTAATACATTATACGCAAATGGGATTAGGGTAGTGAACAATATAGACTGAAATTGCCACAAACGATATAAACCCTTATTTAATAGTACAGATATAGTTTTATTCCGCGCGAACGCGGTAGCACACGGGCAGGCCAGCGCGATTCGTCTAGGCGGGTCAAGTGGCCTGCGCGCGTGCCACCCGCGGTCTTACCGGAAAAAAGCGCAAGTCTCTGCTCGGGTGTAAATAGAGAATGCTCATTTATTAGTAGGATAGTTCATACTAATTAATGTAGGTATAGTAAGTATCCCACTGACGTTTAGTTATGGTAAAAAAAATCCCATGGGTATGCATGGATTTTTTTTTACCATAACTAAACGCCACTAGTTTGCTTAAGATGCTTTTGAGCGCTTGTCTTTGGTAAAAAGCTTCACCAAAAAAAAATTCTATTGGATACAAATTCCATGCTGCCATGATAGTACTTACTAATTTTTACCTACATTATCGCACCAGTGCGGTAATGTAAAGTAAAAAGTACGCTTCCATAATGCACTGCATTATGAATCTAAAAGCAATTCAATAAGAGCCTCTTTACGAGCAAGTGTGATGAAAAAATTGTTACTGTTCTTACATTAACTAGTTAATCTGCAGAATTCCTAGGTAATCTGCATACTAACGATCAAGCATATGTTAAAGTTCATAAAACAGGTTCTTTGCTTGAATCAAACATTTGAATTAATCGTAATTATTTATTTACTTCAATAAAATCAACAAAAAGAACTAAAAACAGTCTGACGGTAACAACCTTAAAGCTACGTAAAGTTATGAAATTGCAATTGAATCAATCCTAACAATTCTTCTCACAGCTCCATCATATATTCAACATAAGTAAAAAAATAGAATTACTTAGTGCAATCTAAAGATTGGTAGCCAATTTTGAATTAAACAAATAAATATTTTTGCGTCAAGCACACCTGTTAGTTGCACATTTAAATTTGCACTCACATTTTCTGAAGCCACTGCCTTTTTTTTTAGATGAGAAATTATCAAATAATTTCTTACCTAATTATTGCTTTGTTGTAGTTTGACGTAAATAAATTTCGACATTAGGAACATCATCATTTTTGCTATAAATCTTTCTTGAAAAACGCTAAATTGAGATCTTGCTTATAATTGTCTCAAAATTCCACTTTTCGTGCCCAGTTTAGAACCCATCATCAGGTTTTTCCAGAACCTCGCGGCTTACGTAGATAAAAGCACGAGGACGGGGGTGAGAAAACGAGGCAAAAGTGTTTCGCTCACTGTCTTCCGCGATTTAATGGTCTACATTAAATCGCATTCGTTAATATGCAGATTAACTAGGTTAACTGCAGATGCAGATATCTGCAGTTTACCTTTAGTTAGCTAGTTTACTTAAAAGCAATATTTCGCACTTTAACAAATTGTACCTACTACAGATAAAACTAATACTAACTAATACGCAGATTGTACTGCTAATTTGCAGATTACCTAGTTAAGGTGCATATTAACGTATTCCGCACTCTAACGGTAACATATGCATACCTACCTATTATAAATTAAATTCATTCAGTTTTCATCATCAGGAAGAAACATGGGCTATAATTTATTTAAAAAAAAAATTGAAAATTGCTATAATTTAACCCAAAGTAGCAAAATTTTGCCTATACTTACAACATAATTTTTTGTTTATGCTAAACCCGAAAAGGGGCCAATGTACTCATCATTTTGAACAACTTTTTCTATGGGACCAACCTTGAAATCGCGAAAAAAAATCAGCTGTTCAGTCCATGTGAACACAAATGAAAAAAACCCTTTTCGGGTTTAGCATAAACAAGAAATAATGTTGTATATTTGGCGTGTGCGCTATGAAAACTTTTGATGATGTATAAAATAATGGTACACACGGCTACACATCAAGCTATAAATTTCCAGTTTATGCTGATCTCGCATTGTATAGGATTTCCGTACAATACGAGGTCAGCTTATACTGGAAATGTATAGCTTGATGTGTAGCCGAGTGTATTACATGATTAAAGTATTCATTATTACCTACAAAAAAACTCCACGAGGGAATATATATCTAACTATCATAGGTAGTAAGTCACAATAGCAGCTTTTGTGTTCTAAAATAATTAGAACGCCGCCGCCGCCGCCGGTAGAAACAAAAGTCGTTACATTCATACCGTAGTATTAATTCTTATTCAAATATCTATTAGTTTGATCAAATATTAATAGTTTATTAATTCATTCGAATCGGACATTTAATTTCGAAGTTATCATGAGTTTAAAAATCGGTACGCGAAACGTACGACGCCGCCGCCGCCGCCGCCGCGACGTTCCCTACTCTAGAGAGGATGAAATTTGGTACATGGGTAGACCATGACCTGGAATAGAACATAGGATACGTGTTATCCCCATATTCCCACGGGATCGAGACCTACGCGGGTGGGACCGCGGGGCACAGCTAGTATTAAATAAATCTCGATGTTTTGTCAAGTCGCGCCGTAAAAACCGTCAGAAGCTGGGGCGGGTCGCTGGTTCGGAATAAATTAACAAAATACGTCATGGAATAAATAAAGAAATCAGTTGTAAATAAAAGTGGTTTCACTAAAAACAAAGCTTTTCCATTCTATTGAAAATCGTGGTTATAATATATGACGGAGGTGTCTAGGTGTCTCGTCGTACCTACTGGGTGGGTAGAGTTGGTTATTGCACAATAGAAAAACGGTTTGCAATTCAGATCAAATTATTTATTTACTAATTACTCACACTAGCAATTCACACACTGTAGGGAACCGATACAACGAGCGTTATGTTGTAGACTTTATCGAACGCTGGCGTCCCAAAATAGTCCACTAAGTAACGTATTTCTGATACATAAAAGCATAAATAATTAAAGTTCTCGTGAAATTTTTCCATATCCATTTTTCACCTAGCGGAGGTCTATATTTAAAGGAGATTGGGCGTTTCTGCCCTGGAGCCCAATAGCGTTAAGATATATACCAATGGAAAGATCTCATCAAGAAGAATATTTCTTATTATGAAGACTTCTCTTGATCGTTAGTACGAAAGGAGCTACAGAGCTTTAAATGTGAGTGATTAAATATTATTGGAATTCTGGTATTTCGTCAATTAAATAACTTTTAATGATTCAGTACCCTGCAAACATCATCTTTGAAGCCTGAAAGCGAACATTCAGGCATTAAACATTGGTCTCCAATAGATGCCATTTTAGGAACAATGTTTTTAAGAATCGGTCTGCCAGACAGATCGTTAATCCTGACGCGTACCCCAATAGAGTTGAGATATATCCTAATGGAAAGATCTCTTTCAAGGCTAATATTTTGTGATAGAACGCTTCTCTCGATTGTTAGTACGAAAGGAGCTACAGAGCTCTAAATGTGAGTAATTAAGCATTAGTGAAATTCAGGTATTTAGACAATGAAATAACTTTTATAAACTTAGAGCCTTGCAAACATGAAAACTCAAAAACTCAAAACTCAAAGCATTTATTTCAATTAAACCATTTACAGGCACTTTTGAATTTTCAAGGAGACGGTCACTCAGAAATATGAAGCTAAGCGTAGTAGGTACCTATGGAGAAGAACGGGCAAGAAACTCCACGGACACTCTTTTAAATCAAAATATTGATACAAAATATTGGTTACATCATTCATGTTGAAATTATACATGTGAGAACAATATAGAAAGCACGTTAAAAGCGTCCGCAATTATATCATAAAAACAAATCAAAAATTAAAATAAGCCATGGCAGCTAAGAGATGACCAGTCACAACTGACGGCGCCCGTTCACGAACATGACGCATGGATCAGCACCATTCAGCTCAACCATTTTGAAGGGAGCTAAATGATCCAACACACGAGCCACCATCAGCGAGACATTTGAGTGAGCATGACATTCCCAGCCGCCAGGGCACATACAAGACAATGAAAGGCAAATTACCCGGTAAATGGTAGCTCTATAGTACATATTACTCACACCTGTGCTATGCAAATATATAATACAAAGGAGATTGAGTTTATACAATGCAAAGATGGTCTTACAATCTTCAGCAGCTCCAACAGTATTTTCGAATGTTAATTAGTTGGTAGTGGTTGTGGAGCACGACCAGCATTAAGCCAAGCCAAGAAAGATAGAAAAGTTAAAGTTCAAGTAAACGGCGTAAACTCATTGGGGTCTGAAATGGCAATGGGCGTTCCTCAAGGTTCGATATTGGGTCCATTCCTCTTTTTAGTTTACATTAATGATTTACCCCAATTACTACTAAACCAACCGAAGATGGTGTTATTTTCAGATGACACATCATTGATTTTTAAAATAAACCGACGGTCGCAAAATCTTGACGACGTGAATAGCGCTATTCTTCAGGTCCAAGATTGGTTTACGGTAAATAATTTGGTACTAAATAAAAAAAAAACCAAATGCATTCGATTTAAATTACCTAATGTTAGAAGTAGCGAATGTGACATCATATTGAATGGAGAAAAACTGGAATTTATTAATCAAACAGTTTTCCTGGGAATCACGCTAGACGAGAAATTACAATGGGAACCCCATATAACATCTCTTGCGGGGCGGCTAAGCTCGGCCGCTTATGCTGTTAGAAAGATAAGACAGTTAACAGATGTAGAAACCGCTCGTTTGGTCTATTTCAGTTACTTCCACAGCATTATGTCATATGGCATTTTACTGTGGGGTCGGGCGGCTGACATTGAATCCATCTTTGTTTTGCAAAAGAGAGCTGTCAGAGCCATTTATAATCTATGTCGCCGCGAATCTCTCAGGGAACTATTTAAAAGGATTAATATTATGACGGTACCTTGCCAATTCATTTATGAGAATATTATGTATGTAAGAAAAAATCTAAATCTTTTTAATAAAATAAGTGATAGACATAATTTTAACACTAGAAATAAAGATAAAATAGATCAACCATTTTTCAGACTAGCTAAAGTACAAACATCTTTTATGGGGTACTGCGTTAAATGCTATAATAAAATACCTAGTGATATATTGCAATTAAATGAAAGAAAATTTAAAACTCATATTAAAAGTACACTTTGTAAACAAGCATATTACAAATTAGAGGATTATATCCAAGATAAGAATGCTTGGAAACATGCTGGTCTTGCTCCATAGGACAAATTCGAGGCTGGACAAAATCAAACTGGTTGCTAATCTAGTTGTAAAATTTATTATTTTTATATCATCGATTTTTTTACATTTTATGATAATTAATCTCACACACTGTCCTATTAGTATTACTTGCAAGTTTGTAGAAATATTGTGTTATCGTACGTATACTTTAATGTTTGTAAATATGTGAGCACCATGTACCTATCACATACTTAATTTATTTATTTTTCATTGCTCCATTTTTAATTTTTAATTCTTTTTACCTATTGTAATTGTATTCTCGGTGCATCGTCTTCACATGTAATTATATAATTGATGTACCTATACCAAATATTGTAAAACATTTTTTTTTTTAAAGAGTAACGGTGGAGTTTCTTGCCCATTCTTCTCCATACGAAAACTACCTTTTGGAAGGGGCAACTAGAATCAGTTCTATTTCTATGTATTTGACGTTCAAAAGTGCCTTTAATGTGCCTAGTTGAAATAAATTATTTGACTTTGACTTTGACTTTGACCAAGCATTTTTATCAGAAATGTAATCCTCCAACTTATAATATGCCTGCCTGCATAGTGTGCGTTTTATAAAAGTTTTGAATTTCGTCTCGTTCAGTTGAAGTATGTGGGGAGGAATTTTATTGTAACATTTTAAATAGTACCCCATGAAAGATGAGTCTAGTACTATAATTATCTCTATCACCTCTTTTAATAAAAATATGTTAATTTTTTCTCTGATGATCTTGGAAACCTATAAACGGACATTTTAAAACGTTGGCCTCCTAGATGCTGTTTTGGGAACAATGTGTTTAAGAGTCGATCGGCCGTACAAATCGTTAAGCCTGCCGCATCCCCCAATAGAGTTAAGATATATGCCAATGGAAAGATCTCTTCAAAGGAAATATTTCGTGATATGACCTTTTTTTCGATTGTTAGTACGAAAGGAGGTAATTAAGCATTATTGAAATTCATCACCTATTTAGGTCATAAATCATAATCATAATCATCATTTATTGCATTCATGTAGTTCACAGGTTGTTACAAATATATAGGTTTCATACATGAACCCTGCTAGGGCACAGCAATATACATAGTTTAAAGTGCTACAGTGTCACAACAATAAACAAAACACTAAACAAAAATACCAGTCCTAACATGTCTAACAGGTGTACATTTGTAATTAAAATAAGTAGCTGTCATGATATAATAGATAGGATAAGAACAATTAATTACTTAGTCATCATTTAAGTACATTCACAAATTAAAATAAAATAAAAATCCAATAAAACAAATATCGATAACAATAATAATCACAAAATAACATCATCATTATGTAGGTCAAAAATTGTCGGTGTTGTGAGTATTGTATAAAAGCATGAATTTCAATGTCTGTGTGTTTCTTGTATATTCGGTAACAAAAAAAAACTTTTTCCTGGCATTTTTGATCCGTTACACTAAAAAAAACGATTGATTGCGAATCATTTTGTGTCAGGCGTAAGTAAGTAACAATTGGCTTAACCTAGTAGGGCTTGACTAGATTGAGCAACATAAATAACAACATTATGTGGCATAACTCGCCACTAGGTTCGGCAGCGGCTGGGACCAGCTTAAAATGTAACAAGACTGGGAGAGGCAGAATGAAATCAAACTATGCTATGAAAATCAAACGATCCTATTAGATACACCTCTATCGCTAGGCACGTCTCTGGTGGAGAGTCTGACTTAGGATAGCTAAAAACATCTGGAGTGGGTCTACCAGATGCTTGTAAGTTATCGAATAATTCCACATACTAGTTTTTTATTTGGTCTGAGACTAGTATGTGGAATTATTTGATAAGTTACAAGCATCTGGTAGACCCACTCCAGAAATAAGGCGATCAGTGTAAAGGAAAGTAAAACAAATCTCTCAAAAACAGCGTAGGTACGCCTTTTTTATTCAATCTTTAAGCATTTATTTCAAAAACCTAAATAATTATAAGCCATGGCAGTGAAGAGATGGGCAGTCCCACATACGAAGTAGTATTGGCAGTCCCAACAAAATGCGTGGATCAGCACCATTTAGCCATTTTGAAGGAGACTAAATGATCCAACACGTTATGTTGTTTTCCATCAAGATGCTTTGTAGTTGCGCGGATAATTCACTGAATGCACGTCTCTAAATACGTTGCACGCGTAAAACACATTTGATTCACCGAAACAATGATTTACGATTTCAATCATCAGAGCACCGCAATATCGTATCCAATTACCGATAAACTGACACGTATCGTAAGTCCAGTAAGAAAACCAAAATCGTCAATGAGATATCGCTTTCAAGAATGTGTATATCGAGCTTAAAGTGCAAAAAATGTGCGGCTAAGTGTTTAATAAACAAACAAACAATAATACACCAAAGAGCTCAACGTTTGAACGTAACAGTAGGTTTCTAGGGCGACGAGTGACATAAGTGAGTGAATGAGCGAGTGACAACTAATATCAGTGTATTCAGACAGATAATAATTTTTCCCCACAAATCAAGAATCACAACAAGAATCTGCTTCGGAAAAAGTACTATACCTACAAAAGAACATATAGAAGAAATAAAAGTACATGTAGTAACAGACGATAATTTTATTTGGAATAAATATTCATCACTTACTCAACTAGTCAGAATGGTAGCATATTTAAGACGTCCTTTAGAGTTGAGAAAACCGAAATCTGAAAGAAATAATCATACATTTTTAACTATACTATAACACTAATAATATGTTGCATGTTGTTCTATAGATAGTGCTGTGCACTTCTGTATGTGACGAATTCACAATACCTTAAACTGTATGTGATTTTTATTTGTGTATGTTTTAGTGCGTTGGTTGAAGTGCCATATCAATAAATAAATAAATAATATGGTGGCCTCCATGGTTATCTCCTGTACTTAGGAATACTTCTACCAATAATCTGATCACATTAACCGAATGAACGAAATGAACTGTAATCTGTCACTTATCGTCGCCATTAAATCGAAAATGTAACCGGAACTACAAATAATATTTATTTTTATTCAATTTTAAACATAGGCTATGATTGACTTTAGACTATTATCTTAAATCTAGTTTGAATAAATGAAGTACAGTAGTACAAGTAGTAATGAAGTACTTTAAAATATGAATTGGCTGTAATCGATTAGGGCATAAATGGTCATCGTCATTTTTACGCACATAGCTAAAGGTCCTGAATCGAACATAGTTAGCTTTGAGCTTTGTCATTAACTCTGATCTGACTAATAATAGGCAAAAGTCGTGTTTGTAGCAAAGGTTATCCATAAAAAGCTCTTTCCATTGGTGTATATCTTATGGCTATTGGGCCAAGAAAATTCCTTAACTTCGGTGCCCCAGTAGTAAGACTTATTTAGGTCATTAACTCCAAACTGACTAACAATTGGCAAAAGTCATGTTAGTAGGAAAGGTTCCCCTTGAAAAGCTCTTTCTATTTGTGTATATCTTATGGTTATTGGGTTAAGAAAATTCCTTGACTTTGGTGTCCCAGTAGTCACATTTATTTAGGTCATTAACTCCAAACTGACTGAGAATTAGCCAAAGTCGTAGTAGTAACAAAGGTTCTCCATGGAAAGCTCTTTCCATTGGTGTATATCTTATGGCTATTGGGCCAAGAAAATTACTTAACTTCGGTAGCGAAGTAGTCACCTATTTAGGTCATTAACTCCGAACTGATTAAAAATTGGCAACAGTCATGTTAGTAGTAAATGTTCTCCTCAAAAAGCTCTTTCCATTGGTGTATATCTTATGGCTATTTGGTCAAGAAAATTCCTTAACTTCGGTGCACCAGTAGTAATACTTATTTAGGTCATTAACTCCAAACTGACTAACAATTGGGAAAAGTCGTCTTAATAGCAAAGATTCGCATTAGAAAGCTCTTTCCATTGGTATATCTTTCGCTTTCTTGGTATAAATTCCTTAACTTCGATGCCCAAGTATTCACACCCATTTAGGTCATTTACTCCGAACTGACTAACAATTGGCAAAAGTAATTTTAATAGGAAAGGTGCCCCTTGAAAAGCTCTTTCCATTGGTATATATCTTATTTTTATTGGGCTTCAGGCCAGAACCCCATAAGCAGGGGCCCATTCTCCTTTAAATTAAATTAAAGAAATAGCATTTCCATTCTAACTTATAAAAGTATTATAATTTTTTTCATATACGCCAAAACTGGGTTAGGTATGAATAGCTTATTTCTAAGTGATGTCCAAGTTGAATAAACGAAGTAGTGACAATATTTAAAAGTTCAGTCTTCGTTTGGAGCTGTAATTACAAAAAGGCTCGTTTTTGTCGTAAAAGATTTCAGAAAAATAGAGGACAAGCTAGAATGATTCTAGTCTGCTTGAACATTGCTGATATCGGCGAGTTCTAATAGAGCAACAGTCAGTGCTGAGCACTCATGAATAATTAACAAGATCTATAATGCACTGTTCAACCATTGCTGCTATTTTCGAAGAGTTCCGAAAAAAACCACTGAATATCAAGTACACACTGATGATGACTGTATCGAGTCACATTGTCAGTATTTAGTGACTGTTACTTAGTTTAATGAAATGGCCTTAAATTCAATTATATTTAGATTTTATCTATAACATAAAATATACAGTAAAAATGCTATTGTAAACTAAACAGAACATAGTGAACACACGTCATTCTTACTTGTTATTTTTAAATATTTTTTTTATAAAGGAAAACGAACATAAACATATTAAAAATAAACAGAAATAATTAACAATAAACTTAGCAAATATACTATCCACTACATACTCGTATTCCATAGATACAACTTAGATACTTATTTACAAACTGGGGGCCTATTATGAACTTTTAAAAAACCTGGCAAGTTCCAGGCAATTCATATCCCTGCATGGTTAAATTTCGTATTATGACATTCATAATTCTGACCGACTTCACGCTGGGTAGTTTGTGTATGGCTGGCTTGTAATTCTCTGCCGTTTCATTCAGAAACACAATGACATAATTTATCGGTAAGTTACGATTTTCTTTAAATCACGTATGTTATGAAAAATAATAAATACAAATAATTCTAGTTACTAAAAGTAGGTGAAAATATGAACGCAATGTATATTGTGCTACTTATACTATAATTAATTCTTTTAATAATTTTGTGTGTTTGCAAATTGTAACGCGAGATTAAGTTTCCGAACGTGAAATTCAGCTGGGAATTTGACAACTTCATGGACGTTTATTGTTGTCATTGTTGCACAAAGAAATTATTTTTATTTAATTTTAAGTAAGTACCTACTAGATTCGAAGTATAAACAAAAATATGGCTAGGGATGGATATGGTGGTGGATGAATATACTTACACCACACAACCGTGTGGTGTAAGTCAATCAGTTTTCATCATGATAATAGATGATAATATTATAATATGAGCTCGGCTATCATTGCATTGTGCCGATTGTCAGAACGGCCAATGGCCTGGCTGATGGCCGAAAGCCTCGGCCAGCAGCTCTGGAGGCTCTCGTTAGGCAGTTGGATCAAGGGCCTTATTCAGAAGGCAGATAAGGCTCGCATTGTGAGGAGGTTCCTGTCTCTGCAAGTCTGCAACCCTAACCACTGGTAGCTTGGACCCTGCTCCCGATAACGGCGGACCTATTTATATATTTTCAAATGATGTTTTTAATGACTTTTACAAAATATTAAAAAATGTAGAAATATGTATGAAAATAAATAAACGAGAAATTAAAAGGCAGTTGTAATTATTATACTACATAGTTCAGTGGATGAGAGTTTTCGCCCTCGTCGGCGCCTAACTTATGTTCTGTTGGAAAAGTTGTGGGAGTTTTTTTCGATGTTTTTATCAGTCAGAAGTGCTACTTTCTAGAGTTTCCAGAAACTCAAACGGTACATATTCGTCACACCTGATATTTTTTTATGTTAACTGGATAACGCTTCAATAATTTCAACAAATAAATCTAAAACAATTCACAATCCATTCAATAAAAGCTGCTTCAGAGGAGCTTATATTGAATGGATTGAGAGGTTACTTATTAACAGTTTTAATATGTCAAGAAATGTCAAACGAACGTTCGTAGTACGGTATTGCTAGGCAATATTCGGGCAGAAGGCGGCCAGGGTGTCACGTGACCTCTGACTGGCTGGTTTTGACGATTCATAATACGAAATTGCAAGGCAGTTCTCTTTACGCTGTAAACTGCCTGGAAATAAGAGTTCATAATAGGGCCCCTGATGGCAAACGTAACCGTAATCAGGTACCTAAGTCAGGGCAAAATTAATAAATGTCCTAGTAGTAGTAGTATATAATATTATAAACGCGAAAGTTTGTGAGGATGGATGGATGGATGTTTGTTATTCTTTCACGCAAAAACTACTAAACGGATTTGGATGAAATTTGGCACACAGATAGTTTATAACCTGAATTAACACATAGAATACTTTTTATGGGTGAAACCGCGGGGCGCTGTTGGTATATATATATATATATGTATATATATATACACCGTGACATTTTAGTGGTTTAAATCCTCTTAAGGAGTCATTGTACTCGAACAGCTTTCACTATGGGACCAACCCTGAAATCGCTGTCGCTACATATTTTTGCATAGCTTGTCAAAATGTAGGGAACAGCAGATTTTTTTTTTTGTGTTTGTATAGAATACACGCACACACACACACTCGGGGTCCTAACATTACTACTTAGACCCCAACCATTTCCACTGCTAAACACGAGTCTGGAAATAAAGAGAATAATGCTACCTGGCAATCGGATTAGTGGTTGCTACAACCTACATCCCCATTATGTTAGCTATGGTGCGGATATTTATTCTATGGTGCGGATACTTCTCTATAGATAATCCCTTACTCGCATGTCTCGCATATTATGATACCGCCGTAAGCTAACAGGCATTGATACGTTAATGTTACCTACAAAAATCGATTTTGAACAAATATATACCCCTTAGTTTATTATAAAAGACAAGTCAGAGTTTCTCTCTATGGCTGTCATTTGACAAATTATTAAAAAAAAGTGATTATGGGCTGATTTTTTCAACGTCAGATACCAGAGGGCAATTACCGTATTTTTTAAGAACGTTCACATTCGCATCTCATTCGCAATCTGTCAAAAACAGTATCAATTTACCAAAATTTTTTACATGTTTGACAGATTGCGTCTTGAATGTGAACGTTTATAAGTACAATAATTGGCCTTCTTTAATCCGTTGCATAAAATTGACACCTGACATCAAAAATCAGACAAAGTTAAACATCAATCAATCTGCCTAGCCTTTTCCCAACTATGTTGGGGTCGGCTTCTAGTCTAACCGGATGCAGCTGAATACCAGTATTTTACATGGAGCGACTGTCCATCTGACATTCACAACCCAGTAACTGAATAACTGGGTAACGATACCCCTTGGTAAGACTGGTTGTCAAACTTTCGAGCTTCTGACGACCCGTAACGACTGTCAAAGATCCACAAATGACAGCCGGGACCAACGGCTTAACTTGCTTTCCGAGGCACGGAGGAGTCTCGGTATGTAAAGATGGTCACCCATCCACGGACCAACCCTGGCAAGCGTAGCTTAACCTGATGGATCGACCCGTGCGGCTGTTATTACTTAGCCACAAGCTCCTCCAAAGTTCAACAAAGTTAAACATATATCTTGGAAAAATTTCAGCCCTAAAAAAAAGGTTACGTTATTCGGTGGCAAACAAGCCGCCGCGGTCACGATCTTATTCCTGCAATCCCTAAGGTATCATGGTTATTATAGAGAGAAAACTGAAATGTCTCATGCAACTATAATAACTAACTCCGGAACCAATACCCTTCAAACCCGGAGCCTTGCTGGAAGTACTACTTCCCGCGCTACTTCAAAAACAACTCTACCTACTTCAGCTAATTTCTTAAGCTAGCTAATCCTAACTATTATAATGTTATTTTATCTTAATTAATATTATAAACACGAAAGTGAGTTTGTTTGTTTGTTACCCTTTTACCCCTATATTCCCACGGGATCGAGACATAAACGGGTGAAACCGGGGGGCGCAGCTAGTTTCTAATATTTCGAAAAATAGCTAGTTTCTAATATTTCGAGTTAAAGCCAACAAACATTGTTCGTTCACGGAGTGTTGCAAAAAAAATGGTGGCCACGCTTGTCTCCAAAACCGGCCATGTTACGACTATTCCTCTTGAGGGACAAAGAACGGTTAATGCAGAATGGTATGCTAGCATTTGTTTGCCACAGGTCGTTTCTGAACTCCGTAAAGAGAACTGCAACCGCCGCATCATCCTCCATCACGACAATGCGAGTTCTCACACCGCGCACAGAACAAAAGAGTTTTTAGAGCCAGAAAACATAGAATTATTAGACCATCCGCCGTACAGCCCCGACCTAAGCCCTAATGATTTCTATACTTTCCCTAAAATAAAGAATAAATTGCGTGGACAGGGATTTTCATCACCTGAAGAAGCTGTGGACGCCTACAAAACGGCCATTTTGGAGACCCCAACTTCCGAATGGAATGGTTGCTTCAATGATTGGTTCCATCGTATGGAAAAATGTGTCAAATTTCGCGGAGAATACTTCGAAAAGCAATAAATACATTTTTAAATAGTAATGTTGTGTCATTTCCTTGATTCCCGAAATTTTCAGTGCCGCCCTCGTAAGTAGGTAGAAAATAAAATCACTTATTGTTCATTGTGTTAAACTGATTGTGAAATTTCTAGTTTATTAATTATTTATTATTATTTTTATTAAATATATATTTTGAAAATAATTAAACAAGCTGTAAAAACTATTACCTTTTTATAATGAGATTGTTAATTTTATACATGTGAATATCTAATGTGATATAAATATCATCAGGCTCAATAAGAATGAGTAAGAGTTATGATCGATGCTTGTCCTCTATATGAGAAGACATTTTCCTAGCGGTATTTAGTAAAGTAATAAGTACCCACCTATGAAATCAGCGTTTTGTATGAGGAATTTTAAAGAAGTTGCATTTTTCATGCTAACATTTTCTTAATTTATATAACAACCATGAACACTGTTTTAAAACTATTATGTACTAATGGTTAAAAACTAAGACGTAATATTATTATATACATCAAACGACAATAATAAGTTTTGACTAAGTTAAAAAAAAAATAGTGGTCATTTCTGCTAACAAAATGAGAAGTCATTTTTAAGGGATTTTTTATGTAACTATAAGTAGGTAATAACGTGCTGCGTCCTTGGTGCGTAGGGTACGGGGTAGCCCCAACATCGTTCTGGCGTTGATTGCGGGAAGGCTGGACTGCCCCTTCATCCGGCATTGTTCCACCAGACATGTTGCTGTACCAGTGTCGGATAGAAGGTACTAATTATGGTTATGTATTTATTTAATTTGATTTGATGTTATTTATTGATTTATTTTGATTTAATTATTTAATTTGATTTAATTTAATTTGATGTTCTTTAATTTAATTTTATTTAATTTGTTTTACTGAGATTTTTATTGTTTTCTGGCGATGGGTGATATTTACCTGAAATAAATGAATTTTATTTATTTTTTTTATTTATTTTATAATAAGGTTTTTTACTATTGGCAGTTGTCTATGATGGTCATTATTCGATACAATACCAAGCAATTGATGAATATTTTAAATCATAGAAATGACGAGGTTCTTTATTTGCGAGAAAAAAACGCCAATTTCATAGGTGGGGACCCAATATTTAGGTTCATATAATTAAAACGGAAAAGCTATATTAGAATGAAATATTAATAGAAAGTGCTTGAACTGACGTGTGAGTCGAGAGGTCAAATCCTGCTGCCTGCTCCTTAAACTATTGTACCTTGTGAACAAGTGAACCCACTCCCACTACAATAATAAACTTATTTAGAAATAGCTATAAAAAATGGTTGGCCTTTTTAATAAATAGCCATTCAAATTCACAAATAACCACCAGACTATATTATTTTTCTCAATTGAATAGTATTGTTAACCACATTTGGACCGATCCATTTTTGAATTATCTCATTGTACGCTTGACAAATAAAATCCTCGGTCCCAAGGGCAAATCCGACTATTTGGTGCTCTTTAATGTCAATAAAGCGTCTCGTTTGCGAACATTTTCGTATTGTAGCTTATTCCACGTGACATCTACTATTACGGACGTCAGTGTTGACGTTGTATCTCCTTGCTTATTTATTTATCAGGAACAATTTATATTTATAAGTACTTACATCATTATTAATAATCCTAACTGTATAATTATCTATACTATATTATATTATATATTATTTAATATTATAAAGCTGAAGAGTTTGTTTGTTAGTTTGTTTGTTTGTTTGTAACTACTGGTTGGAATTGAAAAATTATTTTTGTGTTGGATAGTCCATTTATCGAGGAAGGTTATAGGCTATATAACATCACGCTAAGACCAATAGGAGCGGAGCATAAATAAAAAATGTTGCAAAAACGGGAATAGTTATTCCTTTTTTAGAGCTTCCGTTGCGTGCGCTGCGTAAACGGTTTAAGTTACGCAAATATTATGTATGATGGAATTGTTCCTATTTAAGAGTTCTAAAAAAAAGTCCGCGACAGCATATGTATATCTTTTAAGATTGACTCACTATAACCTTTTTTATGGTAATCAAATTTGTTCGAAATTAATACTCTATTTGCGAAGGAGTTTTATCAACATAATATTAATTCTTATTCAAATAAATAGTTTTAACATCAAGGGTATTTATGTAGCAGTAAAATACTTTTTAATTCATTCGAATCGGACATTGAATTTCGAAGTTATGACGAGTATAAAAATACAATGCGCGAACCGTTCGACGCCAGCGCCGCGCCGTCTCGACATTTCCTACTATAGAGAGGAGAGGATGGACACACGGGTAAACCATGACTGGAATAGGATATAGGATACGTTTTATTTCTATATATTCCCACGGGATCGAGACCTACGCGGGTGAAACCGCGGGGCACAGCTAGTCAAAAATATAAAATTGTCATGTGACAGTGTTAGTTGCCATACTCCTCTGAAACGGCTTAACCGATTTTTAACCGACTTCCAAAAAGGAGGAGGTTCTATGTTCGTCTGTATGTATTTTTTTTTTGTGTATGTTCATCGATAGTTTCGCCAATTGTGAACCGATTTCAAAAATTATTTTTTAGTTCGAAAGGGTATACTTCCGAGGTGGTCCCATTGTCTTCACATCAGGATCTGATGATGGTATGCTGGAGAAATCGAGGGAACTCCTCAAATATTATAGGCACACCTATAGCGATTTGGGTATTTTTTATAGTAACTCATGCAGTTGCTCTCGGAAAGCACCATTTGATGAAGTGGAACTGATGATGAAGACTACAGATGGCCACCAGAACGACTCAATAATAAGTATTTCACGGGTTGCGATTCGATTCCTTTAATATGGTTGCCAAGCAATATAAGCTCGTCACAAAGTTTATTGTAACTATATTGTGAAGTGGAGCTGATGTTGAAGTACCAAGAGAACTCCTCAGCGATTAACGTCCCTGCATCCGGCTCATCACCTATTACAAAAGCAATCTTTTGTAATAGGTGATGAGCAGTTGACATAGGCTACTGTAACTTAGATAAATTACAAACTGACCCACTAAAAAGCGACAAATAAAAACATAAAAAAAAAAAAAACAACTGACCTCCAAAAAAACACTATAAAGTGAAAAATAACTTCAATTGCGGAAGTCGGTGGCAAAAAACGAAGACACAAAAGCAAAGACACCGACTTCCGAAATTGAAATTATTTTTCGTTACTTAGTGCGAAGCCGAGACGGGCAGCTAGTATATATTAATAATAATAATATAAATGTCCGTGTATATATTATAAAACATTGATCAGGCAGGGGCCATAGTCCTTCGATAGTTCCAGGGGCAGTACTATGACTTGTTAAAGCCATAATTGTTCCAATGTCAGAGAAAGATGGAGCTATATGGGACAAATAGCCCTATCCCTTTTTCACAACGGAACAATGATAGCTCTAACACGTCATGGTATAAGGCCAGGTTACCCGTCCACTTTAGCCACGCAAACCCATAATCTTTGTTTCCCTATCTTGCAATAGTCCTACTCCAACCGGGGATTGTCCTTGGGTGCACCTGTATAGTGCGAACAGGGATAATCGTCGGTTGGTGCCTCATTCCATTAAAATTGTCTAAGGGGCCTCTGCGAGTTGGCTTCGGCTCCTCGTACGCCTTCCAAAAGACCGGGACCCCATGGTCCCGAGATATGTAAACATAATATAAATGTGAAAGTGAGTTTGTTTGTTACGCTTTCACTCTAATACGGCTGAACGGATTTGGACGAAATTTGGCACAGGGCTAGACCATGACCTGGACATAGGATACTTTTTATCTTGATATTCCCACAGGATCGACACTTGCGCGGGTGAAACCGCGGGGCGCAGCCTGTATTAATATAAATTCTAAAAGTGAACATGCATCAATAATAATAATAAAAAATACGTTTACAAAAATGAATAATAATAAATAGCACGTTTTTTAAATAGAAAATTACTATTAAATTACGATTACAGTTCGTCCATTGAGTACAAGTTTTTATACTAAGGTTTAAGGGCGAATTCGACCAAACTTTTATAACTACAAGTCTAATCCATCGAATAATGTTTTAATATTTGGCAGATTTCCCATACAAAAACTGTCAGACGTTAATTTTATTCCACGGATAAAAATATCCGTCTGATATCTGTATAAATCAGCCCTTAGAAGAAGAAAGAAAGAAAATACGTTTATTTGCGGCACACATGACGCGAAAAAAGAACAAATACACGAAAATTACAAATTGGAGGAAAATATGCGTCACATTCACGCAAAACGGCCATCGCTCAGCTTAATGCTGCGACCCTATGCAAGACAGAGCCCCAGCGCTGGTTTTCAGTGACAGCCGGCGTTGACGTGATGACGTCAATCGGTGCAGCTTATAATAAATTAACAATAATAAAAAAAGAAATAAAAATATTTATATAATGTACAATAAAAAAATGTTTAAATATAATATTCAAAGTGGCAACATTCCGTTCCGTCAACGACTCACGCACGGCTGTGTGCGCAGCTGTCATTCAGACTATTTGTTAACTTACACTCGCGAAGTCGCGACAATCTAAGAAGTCCGTTTTGACGTTTCGTTCTCGTACTTGTAATAAAACGTTATGCCTTGAGAATCAGTTTTAAGCAATGTAGATAAGTCGTCGATTACAAACTCTCTAAGTATCTATGTTCAATCGATATGTCTCGAGAATCAGTATATAAGAAACAATTTTTTTTTCATCGCTACACAAAGGATTTTTATAGCTGTCAAAACGGACTTCTTAGATTGTCGCGAGTCTAGCTAACTTAGCAGCGTACTAGGTACAGTTTTTCCGCCCCGCTCCGAACTCGTCGTTCCATTACTATAATATTGGTAACTGTTCCAGCAGACACCTTTAATGGAATCCTGATTTATCTACACGCTCGTTTTCTGCAAGGCTTTAGTAAAAATCCGATCTCAATCCGCATTTAGGTGCATCAGCAACATTCGGAATCACGGTGAAAAATTTCAGCCAATGTTCAAGTAAAGCTAAGATACACGAAGATTTCGAAGACATTTTCTTATTCCACAAGTTTATTGTAAGTTCGTTTAGCAATGAGGACATAGGTGCTCGCTCACTGCTCTGCGAAGCAAAGATTTGAATTCAAAACTTGAACAGACCCACGCGTTCTTAGGAAAGTTGGTAAGTTCGTTCATACAAAGTAGTACCGGCCCACTTCGAAACTTTACACCATACTAACTGGTTTATACGTTGCAGTTAGTCTCTATGGTATAATTTATCCGCAGCCATTTATACGGATAAATGATTTTTGATGATTTTATTGTGATTAGTTGATTACCGCCACGTATAACCGAAATTCAAATGCAATTTCCTTATTTAAATACAGAAGATAAGCATTCGTTTTTAATTACGTATTTATCCTCATTAGATATTGCTGCCAACGTTCAAATTAAGGCTTCGAATATTTCTTAATTCCAATCGAAATTCAATATTCAATTGGTTCGGTTGGAATTCGATACAAACGTTTTCAGAACGGAAAATAAAATCTCCAATAAACACTATTGAAACTTAAAGCGGCAATAGTTAAATTACATTTGCATCCAAGTTATTTGCATTGCATAAGAACTTTCCTAAGTACAGTAGGTAGCACGTCAACACTGTTAAATAGTTTCATGATCCTACGTTCTACTTAGTTTATGTTTTCTTACTTTGCCGCATTTATAATAACTAGGGAACTGCATGCAGGTGTATTTAAAGAGGAAAATAATAGAAAACTATTTCAACACATGCAAGTTTTAAACAAGGATGTTTAAAATTACTTTAAAGACTTTCATATAATGCCACATAACAACCTAATTTAAAAACAAAACATTTCTTTTTTTGCTATAGTACCAAGATACGTTCGTGATTAATTTGATTCTTAATTCGTGAGCTCGATGATTAAAAAACTTCATTCGATCATAATAAAATTTTGGAAGCGGTTTAAAGCAAAAGCTTATTGGAAAGTCACAAAACCGTCTTTCGATTGATGATAAGCAGAAGAGTCCTCAGCATTTCCATAACGTATGGGTGTGTATCAATATTACGTATCCAATATATTATCAACGATTTTTATATCGACGGTTTATATAATTATTCGCAATTCATAGTCCTTAAAGCATTGTCAAGTTAAAGTGAAACACTTTTATTTATTTATTTGGGACAAACAAACAGTAACACATTATATCTGCGCAAATAATCTAAACAAAGATATTATATAAATGTGAAACTCATACATATCCACAGCATATATACTTCCGACTATTATTAATGTAATAGTAATTCTGTCTGTCTGTAAAGTTTTCATAGATAAGCTGAACATCTGTATGATAAAAAGTGAAAAATTAAAACTTTTTACAAAAAAAACAACCGACTTCAAAAAAAACACTTAAAAAGTGAAAAATAACTTTAATTTCGGAAGTCGGTGTCTTTGCTTTTTAATTTTCGTTTTTTGCCACCGACTTCCGAAATTAAAGTTATTTTTCACTTTTTTAGTGTTTTTTTTGAAGTCGGTTGTTTTTTTTGTAAAAAGTTTTAATTTTTCACTTTTTAGTGGTGGTACCTACCCCACACAAGTTACTACCTGCTATGTAAATAACAGTGAAGGAGTCTAATAATTATATCGTCTACATAGACTGTGGGAAAAATACGTAATATTGAAGCTAGCTCAAAAACTACGCAAGCAAACTTAATAAAATTTATATGGGACCATCTCGGGAGTATATCTACCCTTTCGAACTAAAAAAGAATTTTCAAAATCGGTTCACAAACGGCGGAGTAATCGGTGAACATACATAAAAAAAAAAAAAAAAAAAATACAGTCATCCGAACGTAGTACCTCCTCCTTTTTTGAAGTCGGTAAAAAGTAGAGTTAGTTTTAAGTATAGATTGCTTGGTTGTTTTCATTGATTAAAAAAATGTCCATACCTACGTAAAACAAGTGGATTCATAACGATTGGTCTAATTATCCAACAATATAAACGTAAAAAACAAGAGGACACTCTAAAACAACAAAAAGTGAGCCTAAAGGGGTGAAATTAGGTATTGAAAGTACGCATGGCAAAATCCACGTGTATGAAATCGTGGGCAAAAATAAGTATAATATAAAAATTGGTTCCAAGATGTACGAATATTATGTCCTGCTTGAATTAAGGACAACAATGGTACTAAATGTTTTGTGTGGAGTAATTTACTAACTTATTTACCTACGTCCTGACTGACATCAAAAGGTTCCTTTGACGACTATTGAATGTACGGCAATAATGTCATCTGATAAAGCTGTCTGTGGTGATAGATTCTTGGAATCTTTGTTACAATTGCAATATACGCTAGACTTCACCACTAGCTAAACTAAATATGCACCCTACTTCCGTAACACACTATCAATCACAATCTAAATGATATTGCTAATCCATAGCTTCATACTTGTTCGAAACAATTTGTCTGCTCAAAAACGTAAATAACGCAACAATATTTGAACTATCAAAATGAAAGCCATTGCAATTACCCCGCTGGTTTGGAAAAGGTAACAGTTGTTAACACAGCTGGTAACAGTTAGTCAGCAGTTAACTTTAGTGAAAGATTAGCTGAAAATAATTAATTGAATTTTCAAATATATCGACTCAATAACCTACACTTAACATAAACTTTCAATCAATTACACTTAACACCGCCGAACTACCCTAGCTCAGGTAGTTTCATTCAAATTCTTATCGCTGCCCAAATTCTCATAATAATTACTTGAAGTGTAAACTCCGTTAGAAACAAATATTCGTAGGTATTTGCTACCTACAAGTTTTGGTTGCAGCTTCGCCAGAATTAGGTGGTAGCAGATTAACGCTTCGTTGCTTTTGTTTGAGGATTTTAACTATAGGTAAACCCATATAACGGGGATTTTGATTTTGAAAACGGCTTTCAGTCACCAGTCGCACACTCATACCATAGACATGTCAAATAGAACCCAGTCACCGTCTGATCCACTACCACAGATTAACTTTAGCAAATTGAATATTGATGGATTCCATCCTTGGGGTATTCCTTCCATAGATATTTCTGGCAACGGCAACGTTTTACACTGGACAGTGATTTGAAAAAGCTTGACCTTTTATATCTAACTAGCTGACTAGCTGTGCCCCGCGGTTTCACCCGCGTAGGTCTCGATCCCGTGGGAATATAGGGATACAACTTATCTTATGTCCTATTCCAGGTCATGATCTACCCGTGTGCCCATCTTCTCCTCTCTTATCTAGAGTAGGGAACGTCGCCGCGCGGGGCGGCCGGCGCCGGCGTCGAACGGTTCGCGTATTGCATTTTCATACTCGTGATAACTTCGAAATTAATTGTCCGATTCGAATGAATTAAAAAGTATTTTACTGCTACATAAATACCCTTTAAGGTAAAACTATTTATTTGAATAAGAATTAATATTATTTTGATAAAACTCCTTCGCAAATAATGCATTCATTTCGAACAAATTTGATTACCATAAAAAAGGTTATAGTTATACTATCTTAAAAGATAGACATATGCTGTCGCGGACTTTTTTTTTGAACTTTTAAAGAGGAACAATTCCATCATACATGATATTTACGTAACATAAACCGTTTACGCAGCGCACGCAACGAAAGCTCTCAAAAAGGAATATTATTTCCCGTTTTTGCAACATATTTCTTTTATGCTCAGCTCCGATTGGTCATAGTGTGATGTTATAAAATATAGCCTTCCTCGATAAATGGACTATCCAACACAAAAATATTTTTTCAATTCCAATCAGTAGTTCCTGAGATTAGCGCGTTCAAACAAACAAACGCGTTTAAAAGTTGGAAAAACTAAATAAAACATCATTTAAAGTGACATTAAGAGAATTTCAAAACTGTAAAGTAGACATACTTAAAGGTCATTCATACTACGGAGAAGTCTGGCAAAATTAATTCAGTTCCTGATTTAAATTTAACATCGTTTTAGAGGCTTAAACTCGAATTATGTTTTTAAACTACTTCATGACTAACTTATAAACTTAACTTAACCCTTAAATGCTTAGCAATCTATTTAGTAAGAGAACAAGATCTACATAATTATAATGTTTTCCTATACTTTAAAGTAAAAAAACTATCCAAAACAGCACATAACTGAGAATTTTCGTGTAGTTTATTTCAAAGTCCATTCCACTAAATTCTCCGGTGCACCCACGGCCATTACATAAAATAATTTACAAGAATCTGCCTCGCACTGGATGCTACATCATATACTGTGTGATACATGGAAAGTATTATTACGAACACGTGCATCTTACATACAAGTTCACCCTTACTTAGTAGCAGTATTTACGAGCACTTGACAACAGAAGGCCACTAAAAATGTGTGACCGATGTGGGTAAATAGATGTGACATATACCATGACATGTATAGAACATGTCATGGTAGATGGATGAATGCACAGAAGTGATTCACTTGACGAACTAGAAACGATCGAGGAATCTCGATGTTTTGACAAACCGTAGAACTACACAACAATTTTTTCTTTTTTATAAATTAAGCTATAAAGTTCAGTAACTTGGATGGCTTGAATGTCGTAATGTAAACCAACCTATTAGTAATTTAGTTAAGTTTCTCTATAAGTGAACTGTAATTAATTGTTCTTTGAGAAATAAATGTCTTTAAACCGAACTAAAGAGTAAAAATGTAAGAGAGGGATCGGGTTCGACCGTGATCTGAACCTTACTTTGAATCTGGATCAACGCGATCTGAAAATTACAGTATTGCTCATAGGTACTGCGGTTTTACCTCCATAACATGAAACTTCGGAAAGTTTTTCCGATGTTTTTTATACAGAAAGAGAAATGTTTGCATACACGTCGTGTTGTTTTATCGGTAAAGTCGAAGGTAGGTTGGGAACTTGTACATACATAGCTTTTAATGTTGTATCAGGTATTATTATTAATATGTATAAGAAAACTAGAAAACTGCCTCGTTGGTCTTGTGAACTCGGGCGCTATTGCTGGCCATGTGGTCCTGGGATCGATTCCTAGGTCGGGCAGTGTTATTGGATTTTTGCATCTTGAATTTCTCAGTAGCACGCCGGAGTCTGGATTTGTGCCCAGCTGATGGGAAATTACATGGGACTACTGGCGAAATGTGGGCGTACTCAGGTACACCTCTGCCTAACCCTTCAGGGAAACAAGTCGTGATTGTTATGTTATTAGAATATTTATTAATATTTTTTAAATATTTTGTTCTATTTTATGCTGCTAGCATACTGTCTGTATAATACTACAGTATAAAATGAAATCCTTTTTTCGCAGAACAAGGATAAGCTGCAGCTCCGTTGAGCATATAATCCGGTATTTTGATATTTCAATTTTGTTTATTGTAAATCATATTGTGCCAAAAAATGTTGAGGCTGAACTGAAAACTTTTTTAAGTGTACAGTCACGAGCACTAATATGTATTCACTTAGAAACTTTTAAAAGTGATTTTCTCCTACTGCATTGATTGTAATTTTATGTTATAACGAACATAGTATTTTGGAACCCGTATTATTATGTAATAGGTATCATCTCAAAGTTGCAATCGTTATTCCACGAAGAAATGGTTATTGAATTTTGCAAAGTGTATACATATTTTTGCTCATGACTGTACCTAATGTTGGGTACAGACAGACATAGGTACCTAAAACAAAGATGAATATGGAACTCATTAGAGTTTCCTTAAAATTATGTTGAGTAAATAAATCCTCAGTCTCTCGCATTCACAATTTACCTACAAACATCCATGCTGAACTGAGAATGAAAGAAAAATAATAAAGTTTACAAAGCTCTTTCTTCTTCACTCGTATACTAAGTTTAAGCCCTTTGTTAGAGTCTGTGCGAAGATAAAGATTTAGTTCATGCTGGTTATGAAAGGGAGTGCATCTTTTATGCGTAGGAACAACATTGTTTTATTTTATTTTATGGCGTGTAAAGTATTCGGAGTTGTGTCAAAAGCGTCTACGTTACGTGCTAATGACACCCTTTCATTTTCAATATGATCTGCATTGCTATTCTGTAACCATCTCACCTAAGTTTTCACGGAGAGGTGTTTACAGAATAGTCCGGCTGTTTCATAAATGAAGTTAAGAGGTCTCTTTGATCTGCCTAAAATACTGCCACCAGAGTTATCGGCCAACGTCAAACGCCAATGTGAATGCCGTTGTCAAATTCTCGCGGTAAGTTGTCGCTACACTTACTTATAACGTCCATCATCGCGATAATCAACGGCGTTTCCCGTTGGTGTGGCCCCAGCATAACAGTTGAACGGCATTTCTTTCTACGTGTTCACAGCTTTGACTGTCTAGACATATTTATATCTTTGGTACAGCAAGCCTACCAGCTCGGAAATTAAATTGAATATGGAGAGACATACCTGTAATACTAGCGGCCTGCAAAAGAGGCATTGATGGGTGAGCCCATTAATGCCTGGTTGCGGCCTTGGCTTATACAGGGTGTATGTATGTTTCTCCAGAATCAATGACGAGCAGCAATCATTTTTCACGCGCCAATATGTTCATCTTATTCGTTTTTTAACCGACTTCTTCAAAAAGGAGGAGGATCTCAATTCATCTGAATGTAATAATCATCAAAATCAATGCCTAATCCAATTAGGCATTGATTTTGATGATTCTTTTTTGTTTGGTAGGTCATGCTTCAGAGGTGGTCCCATATAAATTTTATTAACTTTGCTTGCGTAGTTTTAGTGACTTAGCTTCAATAATACGTATTTTTTCCACTTAGTATAATATGTAGACGATGTTCTATGTGACTCCGTCACTGTTATTTACATACTCGTACTGCGAGTTTGTTTCGGCTTTTCTTCTCAGAGTAGTCAGATAGGAAACGCCGACCGCATCTAGCTTATTTTTAATATTTTTACAAGCTTTATATTAGCTTGCTCTGTTCGTATGTTTCCGGTTACTCCTTTTGTCATCAATTTTTCAAGCACTTCCTGACTTCCGATTGAGCTGAAACTTGGCATACTTATACAATTACCGAGACATTTTGAAAAAATGATACCATGTTGCTAGTCTGATGATGGGTCCGGAAGTTGGCCATAGGGACTCCTCAATCAAACAAGATAGCACCATCGTGTTTGGATTCATTGGTCATGTATTAACAAGTGGTTTGACACTAGGCGGTGTTCAGGGCCTGATGATGGAGCCGAAAGGTGGCCATGGGAAAACCAGATAGAATCAAACAAGATAGCACCATCGTGTTTGCACTCATTAGTTATGTATTGACAAGTGCTTTGACACTAGGTGATGTACAGGGTCTGATGATGGAGCCGGAAGGTGGCCATGGGAAAACCTCAATCAAACAAGACAACACCGTCGTATTTGGACTAATTGGTCATGTATTAACAAGTGCTTTGACAGTAGGTGGTGTTCAGGGCCTGATGATGGAGCCGGAAGGTGGCCATGGGAAAACCTATTTTGTTGGATTTGTGGAGGTGATAGAACAAATATTAAAATAAATCGTAATGCTAAAAAGTAGAAAATAAAATTTAAGTAAAAATCTTTTTAAAAACAAGCTTTTAATTAATTAAAAAGTATTAAATAAAACTGTCGTAAACATAGTACTTTAATATTTTCTTAAAAGCTTGAGGCGTAAATGTCCTTCTTACACTTAACTTGAAGATAAGCCTCAAGGTTTTAAGAAAATATTAAAGTCCTATGTTTACGACAGTTTTATTTAATACTTTTTAGTTAAATAAAATCTTGTTTTTAAAAAGATTTATACTTTAATTTTATTTAGTATGATGTGTAAAAGTGATTCCAATAGCCTATTTACAGGATAAACATTCATTTCATTTCATTTGATAGCAGGCAGAGTGGATTATAAAGGTTAGGGATTGAGCTGCTCCAATTTCTCCAATTTTTCAATATATTTTTTTTATTTACTTATTGAATTTTGTTTTTTTTGGTTACTTTTTATTATAATATTTATACATACACAGTGATATGAATATTTACGTTGTGAACTATAATATTATTATTATTTTAATTATTGTGAATTTGAGGACTATATGGATCATATTTTTTATTTATCTGGCAGTTTGAGTACTAATGGCGGCCTACCCAAATGTCCTTTCTTAGGTATTGTTCGTCGAGTCATTGAGCTCCTTAATTTCTGAGTTGAGCTAGGTACACAATGACTGACAAACGCGTGCACTAACGGGGCAGGTCCACTCAATCTGTGTGGTTCTTTCCTCAAAGGACCATTTCAGACACCAATCTACATGGGCTTCACATGATCTGACCAAGATTATTAGTATTATATAGACTTTAAAAGAGACAATGGTGCCGATTCTCTAGTACACCGAACTAAACTAACTAAACTATCACTAAAATTCCTTACTTTTTACTATGAAAATCTTAGGTCCGTATTACAGAACGTTCCTCAAGTCCAATTTGATCTGCAATCAGTTGATCACTCTTTGAGTATAGAATCAGTACTTGAGCATCGGTCTTATTCCAGAACGGCAATCAATCTATACTCAGCTGAATCGAGACTCAAATCGAGCCTCAAGCAGAGATGTGTATTGTCTATGCATCAGCCTGTTTTCGTTTACAATTTATTATAATAACCGACTTTGATCCGATCTTCACTGGATTAGAAATATTAAAATACACCATAGAAGCCCAGTTATTTAGGAAATCAGCGTTATTATTTCATTCCTGAATAGTAAAATGCCCAATTTATTGAAGAAGTAAAGGTCTTTGAAGTGAAGTATAGTCATTTTGTAACCAAAATTGGCTGTGTTTCCACCAGAGATGTGTGATGGAAATGTGTCGTGTGAGGTTGTGTAGCGGAGCTGTGAAAATGCGCATTAATGTATGGTGCGAGGATGGATGGACTGGCTTCTCAACGCACATTCCTCGCAACACATCCCTCGCACACATCCCTCGTACACATCACACGTCGCTTGTTTTGTATGCGCAAAAATCTAGCTCCGCTGAGCCGTTTCCACCAGAGCTGTGCTGACCGAAGCGAGGTAAATAAAGCGATTCTATTGGTTCTTTACAAACACATCCCTCGCTACGCATCCTCGCACATCTCTGGTGAAGACTTGTATTTGTGGCCTTAAATAAGTATGCTATTTAAAATGTCAGTATGTCAAAACATCAGTGTGAAAAACATTAGTTTGTTGTTTGTCTATTTTAATTATTTGTTTAGCTGATTTTATTCATATTAAACACTTTTAAAATGGCAGGACGGAAGAAAAATTTTAGTAAAAAAGTTCAACCTTCTATTAGAATTATTGTTAAATAAGTTATTATAATGATCTACCTCTTCAAATATATCGATTATGATGTTGATAGTAGGTACCTAATTTTTAAAAATATCAACAGAACTCGACAGTGCACTATTGGAACAGAAGAAATATTCACAATTTGACATAACAATCTATGCTCAAGCGCGGTCTCGACCACACTTGGGTGATTACAGATTTGATCACTGCTTGGGTTCGATTGAGTAACTGAGTAGCGATCTAAAATAAAGCCAAACTCAGTTGAACTAAGATCAATGAATCTATGCTTGAGCAACGTTCTAAAATTAAAAGCGGACATAATACTAGTGTTAAACAGAGATCAATACTTGAGTTTCCTTCTGTAATACGGACCTTAGAGCTATTCTGCCAAAAAAATCTCATCGAATTTGACAATCGCGACTCCACTTGGTACCTACTTGTTTGCCTACCACGTGATTTTTTTTGAGCCGGAGAGGCGCGCTGTGAAACCGTCTCGACGTATTTTTATATGGAATTTTTCACTTTTTGGAAGAAAACGAAAAAAAAAAATTACCATCATGTAGAGTATTACGGGTTTGCGGGTTGCAAAGGGGGTCAAAATTTTCATTATCTTTGCGATGGGACACACCATTTTCGCGATATAAGCAAAAGAAAAAAGATACAGTACCGTTTTGCAACTGAATTCGAGGTGTTGGTTTGAATTTTAGTTCATGACATTTAATTTTATTCCACACACTTTTAATCGTGATTAAAAATAGTTAGAGTTAGTTAGAGGATTTTAGATATAGAACAAAAATTTTGGTTAAAACGTCAAATTCAGAATAGCATTTTCGCTAAATTAAAACTCAGTGCCATCTTAGTGCTGTCAAACTAAATTATAGTTAAGTTTAGTCACACTTTAGTCTATTTTCAGAATGGGAAATCGTCGTTTGACAGGAATAAACTAAATTTTAGTGATTTTTAGTTTAGTTTAGAGAATTTGTGACAAGAGAATCGGCACCTGTGACTGTGATCTCTGAGTTTGTTTCGGCCTTTCTTCTCAGAGTACCTAGTCAGATAGGAAACGCCGACCTCATCTAGTTTTAAAAATGTGATTGACGTGTAAAAGTACAGACCTACTTGCAGAAATAAATAATTTCGAATTTATTAATTTATTTATTATTCACAAAAATGGTGGGTTATAGGTACCACAACTAAAAAGTGAAACTAAAAAATGAATAATAACTTTAATTTCGGAAGTTGGTGTCTGTGGTTTTCAACTTTCGTTTTTTGCCACCGACTTTTACTTAACCGTATAGTTCGGAAGCGCCCCCAATTGGACCCGAACACAAAAACCTCCGCCGGCTCGGTAGCGGATCCAATTGGACCCCAGAATTACCACATACGACACCCTGTCTCGATTATGGAAATATTTAATATGCTACCCATCAAATCTTATGAATATGCGTTAATTATGAGAGTTGGATAAAAACTCATTATGTTTACGCCATTAAATCTTTCATATTCAGCGCGCAAGTTAATTAATTCACCTATATAAAATTCAAGACTGTAAATACCATAATCGCCATTTTGATGACAGTGGTGGTCGAGGCTAAAAAACATAAAAATTTGTGATTTTGAACATCCAAACCCCACCACAGGGGCAGTGAATAATACATCATTTAATTATTTGACGAATTCATCCATTGTTCAAGTTAAATAAATAGTGGTAATGAAGTTTTGTGTTATCCAAAGACGAAGTTTCGCGCCAATGGTGCGTGTTTTCATTTTTACTTTTCACGAATATCACTCATACACATGTAGATACGATTTAAAATGTGACAAATATTATTCAAAATATTATATACAACTAGAAAATGTCCAAATCTTAACATAATATACGAACACGGGTCCAATAACACGTATTATTCATTACCACTACTGAATTTGTTTTCAAAATCGCCGTCCATTATACTTTTTTTTATTGTAATGATGTCCGAAAACGATTATGCCAAACGATTATTTTTTAAATTTCGTTCTTCTCGATTAATTAATATGTCGAATATAAGAAATCGATACTTGGAAATTGAAATAAAATTGTTTTATACAATAAATACATTAAGCACTGGATACATTAATAATTTATACTTTTCTAATGTTATTTTAATCGTTTTTCGGACATTATATTGAAACCTATACATTCTATTAACTCAATAGACAGGACCTTATGGCCGGGCTAGGTACCTCATCTTTTGAATTTCGCGCCGAAATGATTCTATAATTGAATTTAAAAATGGAATGCGCTCGCTGTTCTAAATTATTTTAATATATTGGACAAAATTATTTTAATGTGGATTTTATTTTTTAAACTTTTCTGATAGTTTGCTACAGAATGCCCAGTATACTTTTTAGGTAGGCGTAACAAAATTTTGTTTGATAATGGTGAGAAATTAATTTTACATAACGTCAATATGTTTTGTTAGTTGTATGAGCTTGCTAGTTTTTGTTTTTATTAGGTTACTTGAGTAGGTACTAGAAATTGTTTTTTTTTTGTGGTAGTTTCCCAACGAAATTTAAGAAACTGACCAAGTCTTTGTCGGACCACGCACAAAAGGGTTCCGTAGTTGGGATGAACATATACGCATGCACATTGCACAGCATTAATTCTTCGACTGCAAAAATAAGTTTGTATTTCTAGAAAAAACTACGAAAAACAAAGTTAATTCTGCAGTTGTAACCGAAAATAACCCGTAACTCATTGTTGAAATACGGGTTATATTCGGTTACAATGGGTTATTCACTTCAAAAAGCAGTCACTTAGAAGCATCTTATCATTTTAATTATAAGATCCAACAATGCTACATGCTTGCTTATGAGTCATACATCTTTACATACATCTTTTTTTCATCCCTCGATTGCATGTATGGGGAATGACACCCCCAATTATGTTTATGGTAATTTTATTATACGATTTTTGGCGGTGTAAAGAATACACCTTCTTCCAAATTTTCAACGGTAGGTATAGTATAAATAGGTGTCCGAGTAAAATGCCTGTATGACATCCGAACCAATGGACGAACGGACGTGACGAAATAATTAAGAGGTCCTTTTTTTACATCAGTCGCTTGTAAACTGTCGATTGTAAACTTGATAGCCAAACTATCAAGTTTACAATCGACAGCGACTGATGTCTATGATAATTTATTTACAATATAATTATAATTTCATCTTATTGGGTATCGACACTATCACCCGAAAACCACACGACACACATGACAAAAACTTGTCGCAGCCGCCATCTCGGATTTAAATTTTGACCTCACTATTGACTTTAGCATTATCGCAAACTATGAAAACGAAAGACAAGAGGAAAAATTAAAAAAAAATTGAACCCACCATCTTGGATTTTCATTTTGACTAAATTCCCACTTTCCCTCTCTTTCTCTCTTGCTATCAAATAAGAAGAAGACCGTCGCAGGTATGAACGCTTTTTCGAAAACTTTTTTTTTCAATTTTCTGGTTTGGCCCCCCAAAAGTGACTATTTGCTAAATCCATTTATTTACGTTACATTTCCATGTTTGGGTCACCAAAATGTATATGTGTACCAAATATCAACCTAATCGGTCCAGTAGATTCGAAGCAAATTGCAGCAATGCAGAACAGACACAAGACTCGTGTGACACAAGTGATCCTATATGGGTTCAGTTTTTCATTCGGTCGTACGGAACCCTAAAACGTTACACCACTATCCACAGTGTACCTATGTGTATGTACTTATTACTAAAATTAATTTTCAAAATAAAATAATTAATGAAAAATATACCAAAGAGTTTTTATTCAGTTTCTACAATTTTTATTCAAGTTTGATTATATCGAATATCGATTAGGCTGAGTGCAACATTTGAATCGAAATCGAAAAATTGGGTGACGGTAAGCACTAAGAAGTGTTACGTCGCACCACAATTTTTGTTAATTTTTGTTCATATTTGATCGTGTTTTTTATCTAGTTTAAGTATGAATAATGGTAAAAGTAAGAATGTAGAAAGAATAATAATATCTTTATTTGGTCCTTTTGCATATTTTCAGCAAGAGAGAAGATTGTTTATGTACATATTTTCAGGGAATCTGAGTTGCCTACCTTTTGAATAGGTGTATTTATACCTATTTTAAACAACTTACGCAGTCGACTGACGCGGTTTGACCGACCTCGACATATAATTTATGATATTTGCCACAAACTTATTGTATAAAATAGATGCGGTAACATACTTTTTTTAATAAATTCAAATGCTGAAAGTTCATGTAAATTCCTGATTTTCATGACGGATTTCGCAACATCCTGTCGAGTTAGCTGATGTGTCACGTGTCAAAGTCTTGTCGAGCAGAGAGGTTAAAACAGTTCTATTAAAGCCATTTGTCTATGCTAGCCATTCGAATTTTAAATAAAATCATTGATAAGTTACCTCCTCGGTTACCACCTTACCACGTATCGTAGTAAAAAGTTCGTTCCATTTTTATCTAGACACGCGGCCGCGTGTCAAGCCAAGTTCAAGAAAAGAACTGGCGACGCAGCAGCCGTGTGTTATATTATACGAACCATTTGGAGCTACTTTTCACCCCTCAATAACTCAAAATCTATTTAACATACACACATGAAACTTGGTTTATTTATTAATACCCTCCAGCTTAACTCAGCTGAAACAGTTGTTGAGATATCAAATCAACGTCTAAAAATCGTCATTTTTATCACTGACTGACATAAAGATCAAAAACCTAACCCACTTCCAGATGACCTAGAAAGTTGAAATTTGGTGCCCAGCTTGGTAATTGTGTGATACAAAGGAAAAAATCAGAAAACAGATTTTTTTAAAGATTAAAAAAAAAATTCAAGTAATCGATTTTTAACACCTAGCGCCTTTCGAAATTATAATAGCAAAAATATTTTCTTTTGTAGGGGAATTGGTTCCAATATGAAAGGTCGCTTTTATCGTTTTGTATATAGGTACCAGATTATTTTATATAACTTAGATAACCAATAATTAATAATAATTGATAATCATTGGCTGTTTCAGTTTTCCGCGAGGCGGGTAACAGGAGTGCGGCGCGTCCGGGGTCACGGGGATTTAAGGGTTTGGAAATATAGTCATAGTCCGTATCTTGAAGTGACATTTAGGCTTCCTGTACATGATTTCGGAGCCGCACGAGAGCCGGACCACAAGACGAAAAAAATTGCGGCGCGACGCCGCCCGCACCGATGAGATACCGGTGCATATCGCCCTTGCGCCATGTGGGCGGTATTCATTCGTATATATGTTACCGGTAATCTGTATAATTCAGATACAGGCAATGTATAGAATACATTTTCCGCAGTAGCTAGAAGAGCACATAAATAAAAACAATACAGGGTGTTAGTGTAAACACCGTTATCCTTGAAACACTTGGTTTGGTTTCATTTATAGAACGTAAAATCAAAGAAAAAAAAACAACTTTTTTTTTTAAAGAAAATCTTCATTTTTCCACAAGTAAAATTCGTACTTATACCAATACGTTACGTATGTTTTTGAGTGTGTCAAACCGGATAGTGAAGTCAAAATGTAAATTCAAAATAGTGGCTGCGAAAATTAATTAATTAATGCATACGTGGGGAAGGAACCGACGGGGTCCATGTGAACTTTTTAACTATAATTTTAAGAGTTTGTACACACATGAGATTTGAATTCAATTCAATTGAACTTGTTCCTGACGGAGTTTCCCCGACAGCACACGTTTTTTATAGAACTTCGACAACCAATATTAACACAAACTACAACGCCGGGCTCAGCGATCTGACATCACTGCGGATAAGTGTAACTAAAAGTTACGAAAGAAATACATTCTAACACAATCTTGCTACTTCATCATCTGGCTAGCCTTTTCCCAACTATGTTAAGGTCGGCTTCCAGTCTAACCGGATGCAGCTGAATACCAGTATTTTACATGGAGCGACTGCCTATCGGACCTCCACAACCCAGTAACTGGGTAATACGATACCCCTTGGCAAGACTGGTTGTCAGACGTTCGGGCTTCTGACGACCCGTAAAGACTGTCAAAGATCCACAAATGACAGCCTGGACCAACGGCTTAACTTGTTTTCCGAGACACGGAGGAGTCTCGGTATGTAAAGATGGTCACCCATCCACGGACCAGCCCCGGCAAGCGTAGCTTAACCTGATGGATCGACCCGTGCGGCTGTTATTACTTAGCTACAATCTTGCTACTTATATTTGAAAAAAGATTTTACGGATCACTTTTAGTTGACGAATAATAATAATTTATTTACAAAAAGTAATGATATCCAATCAAAAACATAAATGTGAAATGGGAGCCAAATTCAAAGTGTGGTTATCGACTTCGCCGACAAAAGAATTGAGATCTAAATGGGTGCCAAGTTCTATAGATAATCCTGAAATTTATAAAAAACATACAAAATTCTAAAATAAATTTAAAAAAAAGGACCATGACCAAGGTCCTATACATGCATACCCTTATCACGTTACTAAGCTGCACATGGTGAATTTAAAAGCACTTTTTGACCTACATTTTGAAATAATTCCTCCTCTTTCAGATAAAGTAGCAGTTTCTTGTATATTCGGTAACAAAAAAAAACTTTTTCCTGGCATTTTTGACCCGTTACGAATGCACGTCTCTAAATACGTTGCACGCGTAAAACACATTTGATTCACCGAAACAGTGATGTACGATTTCAATCATCAGAGCACCGCAATATCGTATCCAATTACCGATAAACTGACACGTATCGTAAGTCCAGTAAGAAAACCAAAATCGTCAATGAGATATCGCTTTCAAGAATGTGTTTAACGAGCTTAAAGTGCAAAAAATGTGCGGCGAAGTAATAAACAATAAATAAACAAACAAACGATAACACACTAAAGAGCTCAACGTTTGAACGTAACAGTAGGTTTCTATGGCGACGAGTGACATAAGTGAGTAAATGAGCGAGTGACAACTAATATCAGTGTTTTCAAACAGATAATTATTTTTACACACAAGAATCTCAACAAGAATCTGCTTCGGAAAAAATACTATACCTATAAAAGAACGTATTAATCTATACTATAACACTAATAATATGTTGCATGTTGTTTTATAGATAGTGCTGTGCAATCTGTATGGGACGAATTCACAATACCTTAAACTGTATGTGATTTTATTTGTGTATGATTTAGTGCGTTGATTGAAGTGCCATATCAATAAATAAATAAATAATATGGTGGCCTCCATGGTTATCTCCTGTACCTCAAAAATAAGGAATACTCCTACCACTAATATGATCACATTAACCGAATGAACGAAATGAACTGTAATCTGTCACTCATCCATAATATTTATTTTTATTCAATTTTAAACATAGACTTTGATTGATTTTAGACTATTACCTTAAATCCAGTTTGAATAAATGAAGGATACTTTAAAATATGAATTGGCTGTAACCGATTAGGGCATAAATGGTCATCATCATTTCTTGTTCTTTCTGTTATAACTATGTTTGCTATTTAAAAATATAACTTCATTGAATAGTCGAATTATTTATATAAACCACTTAGGATAAATTCAAGCTGAAAATTTTACTACATTTCATACTAACATTGCCGCCCGCTGTTCGCATGTATTTGACCAGTACAGTATTTTCAATTTATCTCGAAGAAGTTTGTCAAAATAATGGTCGAATTTCCTGAGTCGAATTTTAGAGAAAATTAATTTACCTGTAACTGAATTATATTATGACTATTATACGCACGTGAATCGGGAGAATTGGTTCATTTATCACTCCACATTAGATAAGATAGGGAGACGGTATTTACCTTCCTGGAAACGTATTAGGGGCAGGTATTTTACAAGTGAGGGTCGAAATGTCAAATGAAACGTCCAAGTAGGTACAAGGTATTTTAATGTGTTTTGTTAGCGAGGTAAACTAGTTTCATTAAAAATAATTAATGATGAAGGTACCTACTTCAATGACAGAATTTGTTTTAACTGTAAGTATAGTTCTAATCCTTACTAATATTATAAATGCGAAAGTAACTCTGTCTGTCTGTCTGTCGCGCTTTCACGCCAAAACTACTAAACCGATTCAAATGAAATTTGGTACACTGATAGTCTAGAGCCTGAGAAAGGACATAGTCTACTTTTTAACGACATATCACGCGGGCGAAGCCGAGGGTGGAAACTAGTTAAGTATAAGTTTTAATTTAACGTCATATTCACACCTTCATTCGGACATCAGCCAGTTATTATACAATACCATACAAACGTCAAATTGTAATAAATATACATAGATGTATACCTACAATAAAATATTGTATCGAAGGTTTTTTGGCCGTTTGTCGTTTGTCTGGATATGTTCCGGATTGGCGCAAAAAGGGCAGAACGAATTTGACTGAAATATAGCACACTGATAGTTTACAACCTGGATTATCACGTATGGTACTTTTAATCCCGGTAGTTCCCGTAGTATATTTTCCGACATCCACGCGAGCGAAGCCGCGGACAAATGCCAGTGGCTAATAAATTCTCTATAGTCATACAACATACAATACCTACATAGGTAGAGGTACCTACTTACCTACAATAGCCAGTGCATGTACAGAGGTACCTACAAAAATTAAACACTTCAGCGGATAATAATTTTCAGCACAAATAAAGTTAAACCCACAAGACCCCTTTCGTGAACAGGCGACATACAAATACCTTAGACTTTGACTTTGTTCCTCTACTGCCATGCTCCTTGTACCCCAGTTAGCTCCACGCTATGGCTACAGCTGTGCAGCATAAAAGCAACAAATTCTTGCACAAGCGTATTTCATAAAAAGTTATATAAGAGACCAATCTCTCGTCTGATTTTTGCCCATTGGCAAGGATTCATTCCTTCAAACTGTTCAAGATTTTATAAATGTTTATCGAAGCCCAAACACAAAGGCCGGTAAGAACTATTAGACCTTAAAGAACTAAAGAATGGTCCTCGGAGACTAAAACGAGAGGCTATTGAAGTGTGTTAGCTATTTTACAAAAGCACATTATTAGTATGGTGTATCAAAACTTATCTTGTATCATACATACAAGTTATGTTGTTAAACTGTTTTATGTTGTTTTTTTAATAAATAAATAAATGTCTCACATAGCCGTTTTAACGTCGGTTTTTTAAATTTGAATTATTTGAGTGCAACAACAATATTAACTTAATAAGTCACTTCTTCGGCGTTACAAATAATGGTTAAATAAGGAAAATTATTATTATTATTGAAAAACGTCGTATGAAACGCGTGTGCATTGATCATTACACACTCGGCTACCTTATGACAATATTACCGCCTCGAGTGTAGGTACTAAGTAGTAACCAATACAGCACACTTGTATCACAATGTACTATTATTTCACTTGTTTAAACCATAAAAGATCATAAAGTACCTTAATCATTACAGTTACCTATCAGCACTTACGATCACTAATTTCTTCTAAACTAGAAGTACCTGCCTACCTACCCTTTACATGAGTGTACCAAGGTCTAGGGATAAAACTCAACCGTGTCTGTCCCTGTCTTAACATTTACGAGACTGTCACCATTTCCCAACAAAGGTTCTAACTTAGGAAACATTTTAAACCACAAACGACACGAAAAACCCGCGTCGGAAACGGACTGCGTACGACATGTTAGGGCTTATATATATACTCTTACGTCTATTGTTAGCGTGAATACGAACTATTGTTATTAAAGTTACGACGCGAGTTACTGAAAAGGTGTACCGGATTCAAATCCAATAATGGAAACGGAAAAATAACAAACTGACGGCCGTCAGGCTGGGTTACGGATCATCCGAGTGCGCCTAGATTTTTGAAAACATTTTTTTTTCGTCCGAAATTCTACCTTGCCTCACATTCGGAATATTACACGATATAAAATCTCACAACAAAGAATCCAACCCAATACCTATTAGGTCTACCAAATATGTAATCGTCCGTGCGAAAATTTTATATATTTTAACCGCGACTAGTAAGTCGCGGGACTCGCGGTTAAAATATTGGTTTCGGCACTACTGTGCATTTTTGATTTGTGAATTTTTTCAGCCAGTGCATCGGACATTTGTGCTGGGGATGTGCAAAGGAACAAGGTTTCTTAGTAGTTAGTAAGTGCCAAATGTCATGATTTTATAAAATAGTCATTCAATTGTATTGCTGATTTTAATTTTTATAATTCTGTAAATCCATATTTGTTACGAGCGCTAATAATATTTAGATCAACATACAACCTGATACTGACCTGCAAATTGCAAAAAACGTAAGAAAATTTGAATTTCGCGGGCTACCCTAGCGCATCAACCTTAACCACTAATGATAACCGGGAACGATGGTTGTAGAATACCTACACTTGGTGGTCGCATTGGTGATCACAGTTTGGTGTTATAAGTAGAAAGAAGACCGTTGCAGCAGGCGTAGCATGGCCCTTTCTATCTCTACGAAGAATATCCTACATAGCTTTTTCTATACAAAATGACAGTTCGTTTCTTCATTTTTGACATCCACCGTAGAAATCTTTCTACAATCTGTCATTTTGTGTTTCATTTCTAACGATCTTTGTCTACATCTTTTTGTAGGTAGACTATTTCGGAAGAAAGTTTTCTATCCTTACTGTCAAAATCACACTGACAACCGATAAATCCTATGCCAAAACAAAGAATTTCTGAGTCGAATTATGTAAAAGAGTGAATTTCGTAAAAAAGTGCAATTGACTCTTTCTACTTTGCTGCCGTCTCGTACTGTCTACTGTCTACAGGAAACGTCATTTTTGTCTACTCTTCCTTAGACAAAACGGTGCTCATGCTACGCCTGCTGCTCATCCTCTGGCCCATTCTTTCAGTACACCTTTGTCTTTATCTCACTATCACCAAATAACAGAATATTACTTAATGAAAGAATTATAAACTCGAATACTTATACAAATCGCTTTATTGGTACTTAACACCTTAAATTGTACTCGAGACCACTTTCGTCGCTTTTAAGTGAGAATGGAAAATTTTTAATTCCCCGCGCCTTTTTCTAGTTTTTTCAAAAGTCATCTATGGCATCTATGGGTTGCCACAACTAAAAAAAAAATATAAAATATCTATAAAATAACAAAGTTCCAACCCACAGATAATATTCATTAAATAGTCGAATAGTGTGTATGCTAACATTCGGCTAATCCTGACGTCAAACGCGGCCTCGCGTTTAACAAAAGTTAAAAAAAAAAGTGAAAGAAAAAGAACATCATAGGAACACAAACATTAAGTGTTAGATCTTATAACTAAACATCGACTACAAGTACTCTCACTTGTAGTGACTCACTCTTATAACCAAACATCGACTACAAGTACTCTCACTTGTAGTGACTCACTCTTATAACTAAACATCGACTACAAGTACTCTCACTTGTAGTGACTCACTCTTATAACTAAACATCGACTACAAGTACTCTCACTTGTAGTGACTCACTCTTATAACTAAACATCGACTACAAGTACTCTCACTTGTAGTGACTCACTCTTATAACTAAACATCGACTACAAGTACTCTCACTTGTAGTGAGTCACTTTATAACTAAACATTGACTGCAAGTACTCACTCTTATCACTAAATATCGACTACAAGTACTCTCACTTGTAGTGACTCACTTTATAACTAAACATTGACTGCAAGTACTCACTCTTATCACTAAACATCGACTACAAGTACTCTCACTTGTAGTGACTCACTGTTATAACTAAACATCGACTACAAGTACTCTCACTTGTAGTGACTCACTTTATAACTAAACATTGACTGCAAGTACTCACTCTTATCACTAAACATCGACTACAAGTACTCTTTCTTACTTGTAGTGACTCACTTTTATATCAAAATGTCGTTTATGTCGGCTCACACACCTGTAACAACTCACTGATCATCGCTAACATCGTATAACTTCATCATCGCTATCTGTACTCGTTACATCTCACTTATATTTTATTTATGTCTATTACAACAAGTTAGTTCACTTTAATTAATTCGAAAATCAAGAAATAACAAACATTTTTAAACTCTTTTGCATGTAATAATCAACCTATTCTCCTATTCATACAATACAACTCATCAGATATCGGTTAAAAATAATAATCTGAGTACAATTCTCTAAGTAGTCATTAATATAATAAGATAAATATTTTTATATTCATATTAAATGTTACCCAAGACGGACTTCTATCAAATAATTATTATATTTCACGACCATATACATATACAAACAGTATTTGCCAAATCTTACATTCACTGATAATTTGTCATAACCTCAATTCTGTTACCACAACAATAATTGTTACTGACTCTTAATCTGAATCACTCGACATCGCATCATGATTAAAAACAAGCCAAGGATGTAACCTATCGACGGCGTAAACTGACCTATACGGTTTGCAACCTTCTTTCCTAGTAATAGGAGTGTCCTCTATTTCATAGCGATCATTGCCTAATATTTTAGAAATTCTATACGGTCCTACACATTTTGGTATTAGTTTACGACTTTGTCCAGGGTCTGTACGAATATCTTTTTCTACACGAACTAAATCTCCTACTTTATACTCGGTTGGTTTTTTATGCGACTTATCAAAACGTTCTTTTTGTACTTGTTGGCTTACTTGAATTCGCGAGTCTGCATCCGATCTAATTTCATCGCGATTTAACGGGGTATGAGATTCCGCGACAAGTGGATTCATGAAACCATCCGAAACGCCAGTGGTTTGAACTCCAAACAACATTTCAGAAGGAGTACGACCAGTGGATTTATTTATAGTGTTGTTCAAGGACCACTGTATCTGGGGTAAACACAAATCCCACTCATTTTCTTGTTTATTGTGATTAGCAGCCGTTATTGCATCAACAATAGTGCGATTGTACCTTTCAACCTGACCATTGGCTCTGGGAGAGGCAACCGCATTTAAGATATGTTAAACGCCCCTTTTATTAATACATTCTGAAAACTCTTTACTCGTAAAACTAGTACCCCGATCAGATATCAGACGACGTGGCACTCCGAATAGCGAGAAATATTCCGTAAATACCTGAACAGTAGATAGTACTACTTTTAACATTTTTTACTGGCTTTATATAAATAAATTTTGTGAAGGCATCAATTATCACTAAAATATGACAATTCTTCTTCTTGCTAATGGGAAAAGGACCACAGTGATCGGTATGAAGTGTATCAAATGGTTTATTAATTTTTGGAATTGGATGAAGCTCGCCTTCTTTAGCTCCAGCTGGCAACTTATTGTGGGCACAATTTAGGCAAGAATTACAATATTTTTTAATGAAACGTCTCATTTTTTTAAACCAGTTTTGATTAATCCTATTATAAGTCTTATCAAAACCGAAATGACCGACATCGTCGCGATTCATACGAACTATTTGCCATCTTACTGATGTTGGAACTACCCACTTTAAATTAATTTCATCATTTTTATCATTAGTAATTCTGTACAAACGACCATTCTTAACGGTATAGTTCTTATGAATCTCGACAATGTCTTTTGTTTCTGAATCATTCAAAATATTAATTATCCTTTGTATTTCTGAATCCTGTTCTTGCAATGTGCGCAACCACGCATCGTCATCTATCGCTAAAACATCAACCACCTTTTTCTACGTCATGGGATCCTGAGTCACTTGGGTTGCGTGACAGTGCATCAACATCTTGTTACCATAGCGATGTTCTACAGTAAAATCGTACTCCTGCATTAATATGTACCAACGCGCTACCCTCGGTATTAAGTCCTTTTTTGTCATAGTGCTGCGTATAGCGGCACAATCAGTGACAACTTTAATAACAATCGCGTTATACCAACAAAGCAATACAATAGACTGTTTGACGGTACATTATAATAATTATGTGCAAGTGGCCGGGCAAATGAAGCGTATTTAACTTCAATGAAATATGAAATAATTGGTTTCGTAAATAAATTCAATCATATTTCAATAATATTTACGAAACCAAATATGGTTTCGTAAATATGATTGAAATATGATTGAATTTAATGAGTAAAAAGATTTAGCTTCATTATTATGAAGCTAAATCTTTTTACTCATTAAATTCACAGAGCTTTTTGTTAGTATTCATATTTGAATATTAATTAATCGGTGCTACAAAACGCTCCTCATTTACAATTGCGCCATGTTATAATCGCATTTGCTCTGTACCCGATTAGCATAGGAAATGGCAAAAATATCATTTTTATTAGGGTACCTACCTAATAAAAATGATAAAAACACCAGCCTGACAATTAGCCGCCTTAGTTTACAAACAACTAACTACCTATTGCACATACAAATTAGAATTAACTATCCCGCCTCGCAAAGTAGTTGACACGGTAGACAAACTCTACTTTTACATACCCGGCACGTTTGCAAAGGTCCAAATGAGATTTTCGAAGGTCCTCGATTCATTTATTGAAAACGTAAACGAGGGAAGGACATTTATTACACATGACAGGTATTTGACAAGCACCCTTCCAAATAAAATAGATATTTTCAAATTGTTTCAGTTACTGAAATTGTTTCAGTTTTCGTCACAGTGACTTTTCATAATATTGACACGTCATTTAGGTCCTCGCTATTTTTCTTGGCAAACATTTCCGTGTGGAACTTAGAACTTATGTAAAATTCTCACAAATGAGGCGAGGATTTTGTTTGTTATTCTGAAGCGTCGTGAAAACTTTTAAAAGTATAATTATGCACCAGAAAATTATTTATATAATAAAGGATATAATCTTCTAGTGAACTGAGCACTGAGCGGGACTTATCGATCTGTTGACAACTTGGCATGCTTTACTCAATCATTGTCCCTTAATTATTATACCTACTGTAGTCCCTATCCACATTAATTATCAGTCTGTCAATCGCTTAGCGCTTGTTACTAAAATGGCGCTTTGTGTTTGCCTCAATATAAATTGTCCATCATCCCCTAGAAATCTCTAATAATTTTACAGTTAATTCATCTGTTTATAGTTTTGTTGCTAGTGTTTCATATATATTCAATTCATGTAGGTACATATTCTACTTGGCTCCATACTCCAATCAACTATTCTATGCTATACTTTTCAACTTTTCTTGAAAACAGATAAGCAACGCTACATAAAAGAAAGATTTAATCAAGTATGTACCTACCTACTTGGCAAATAATCCAGATTGATGTGCAGTCGAAATTGAAAAATAAGTTGAGCTACAAATAAATTTAAGAATATTCGTGAAGAGTAACGGTCTTATCTATACTAATACTTAATATCTATATATAGATTAATATTATATTATATATTATTATCTATACTAATATCTATATATCTATACTTATACTTATATAATATAATATATAATAACATAATATATAATATAATATATAATAATAATAATATAATAATTATAAAGCTGAAGAGTTTGTTTGTGTTTGTTTGAACGCGCTAATCGCAGGAACTACTGGTTGGAATTGAAAAATTATTTTTGTGTTGGATAGTCCATTTATCGAGGAAGGCTATAGGCTATATAACATCACGCTATGACCAATAGGAGCGGAGCATAAATGAAATATGTTGCAGAAGCGGGAACAATTATTCCTTTTTGAGAGCTTCCGTTGCGTGCGCTGCGTAAACGGTTTATGTTACGTAAATATTATGTATGATGGAGTTGTTCCTCTTTAAAAGTTCTAAAAAAAAGTACGCGACAGCATATGCCTATCTTTTAAGATTGACTCACTATAACCTTTTTTATGGTAATCAAATTTTTTTCGAAATTAATGCATTATTTGCGAAGGAGTTTTATCAACATAATATTTATTGGTATTCAAATAAATAGTTTTAACATCAAGGGTATTTATGTAGCAGTAAAATACTTTTTAATTCATTCGAATCGGACATTTAATTTCCAAGTAATCATGAATATAAAAATGCAATAAGCGAACCGTTCGACGTCGGCGCGACGTTCCCTATGTTCGCGAGGAGAGCATGGGCACACGGGTAGACCATGAACTGGAATAGGACATAGGTTACGTTTTATCCCTATATTCCCACAGGATCGAGACCTACGCGGGTGAAACCGTGCGCGGGGCACAGCTAGTTCATAATAAGATAAAGAGCATCTAAAACCTTGCTAATGTCTGGTTGTCAATTATTGCTATTCATAAACGCATTTTAGCACAAAAGCGTTCTATAAACCTACTATAAAGTTATCAAAGCCAGAACCCTACTTTATCGGTACTACAAGGAAAAAATGGCCGACTCTATATCAGCTGATTAATAAGAAAATTACATTTGACGTACAAATTTACCATGTCTTGTGTCAGCCTACAAACAGTTTCGTAAACAATCTTACTTCAAGGAGCTGCAGTTGTATGTAATATAATTTTCAACACACTTGCTCGTAAAGTGGCTCTGATTGACCCGCTTTTAGGTTCATAATGCAGTGTATCATGGAAGCGTGCTTTTTACTTTACATTACCGCACTAGTGTGGTAATGTGCGCCACAGATAACTATTTACTACTCGGAGTAATGACATGCCATACCTACTGCTATGGAATTAGTAAGTACTATCATGGCAACATCACATACCATGTTACCATTATAGTATTTACTAATTCCATACCTACCATACATATAAAGAAATTGACTTTGGTGAAACTTTTTAATACCATAGGCAAATCATGGGCGTTTAATTATAATTATGAAAAAATAATCCCACGGGCAGGTCAATGGTATATTATAATTACATGGAATTAGTATGAACTATCCTATAGTATATAAGCATTCTCTATTTTCACAAGAGCAGAGATTTGCGCGTCGTTAATTAAATCTCATCAAAGAGACTTCATGCCTTTTTTTATGCCTTCTGTGTACATAAATAAAATGATAAAAATGAACTTAAGTACGTAATATTCAATTAAATTACATAAGTAGTTTTATATTTTTCCCTACATATTATTTACTTTAATGTTTTGAATACGCAAGTATTCAGAACATTAAGTTGTGTTTATTACATAGGCTATTTAGCGGATTTTCCATTGCGTTTATTTACACCTGCGCGCGCATTGCTAGCGCGGCGCGCGAAAAACAAAACCAGAGAGCCATTTTCCATAGATACGAATATTTGTTAACATTTTGCGTTGTGTGGTTATTTTCAAAAATGTCGACTTCACTGGAAGAAGAACAATACGTATATTTGACCCCGCCGGAAATACTAATCGAGGCACGAAACGCCAGTGATAGCCTGTTGCCACCAAAATCTAAAGAGAAATACCTAGCGGCCTACGAAACTTTCATACAGTGGAAAAATACGAAAAATGGCAGTCATTATCGGAAAACGTATTTTTGGCTTACTTCAATGAACTGACAAATAAATACAAGCCCAGCTCGCTTTGGTTATTTTAATATCTGTGCCTACGTAGTATTATAATATCTGTGCTATAGGCAAACCAGGAGCGTTTTGACCAGGGGCATGAAAATATATCATAGATTCAATTATTCAATCATTTTTTTAAAAAACGTTGCCCCACACTAAGAATTTCTTCCTGTATCGTGGGTGCGTTTACAAACATAGAAACTCACATACGCTAACACCCAGACTCGGAACAACTACTTGCAGATCATACAAATATTTGTTCCGTGCGGGGATCGAACCTGCGACACGTTGCGCAGCAGTCCATCGCTCAGCCACTGCGCCAACCGTGTCGTAATTATGAAATTATCAAATACTAAAAATCGTGATATGACAAATTTTGGCTGAAGTAATATTAGTAAAAATCAAAACAACTTTGTTTAAATGCTGATTTATGTATTTACACTCATAAATTTCGTATTTTCAACAAAAAACATAAATCAAGGCTTTTACTTCAATTCGAACCCTTAGAATGAAGTAGCCATCTGTTAATCATTTTGTTGCGATCTCTTTGCAATAGATGGCGTTTTAATTAATTTTTTACTGGCATCAGCCAAAAACATTTTTTTTTAATCTAGTAACTTACGTAGAAATATAAGAATTAAAAAAAAGTCTATTTACATGTTTTTGGTACATAATTATCTTTTGTTATTTAATTTTACTGAACCGTTTCTGAACTGAACTGTTTCTATAAAACTTTCTATATATCTAAACAAGGCTCCTAGATGGCGTTGTAAAACTATAGTCTCTGGCGTTGTAAAAAAATGGAGGAAGAAAAATAGCCAGGTCAATAGCCAGACTTAGGTTGTGTCATTGTCAGGCCAGGGGCATTTTGTAAACATTTTTTTTTGTAAAATCTTTACTTAATTTGCTTATTCAAAACACTACCTATCTTGTGTTTATTAAATTTTTAATATAGGCTGTTTAGCGGGTTAGCCGATGCCTTTATTTACACCTGCGTAAAAACCAAACCAACGCACCATTTCCCATAAATATTTGTTATCGTTTTCGTTGTGTGGTTAATTATTACATATTTAAAATGTTGATTTCACGTCGGGAAGAATATCAATACGTAAATAATAATAAATAGATTGACCCCGCCTTACGTTTAGTTTTTTTTTTTCTTATTCGAAACATAATTTTTTGTTTATTTTACTACAGGCTGTCTAGCGCTTTTGCCAGTGCCCTTATTTACACCTATGGAAAAACTAAACCAGCGCGCCATTTTCTATAAAGTTGTTATTGTTTTCGTTGTGTGGTTAAATAAGTATTATACAAAATTTAAAGTATTGTCGTCACCAACTGACGTTTTTAATCGATGCTCCGGATAGTCAGTACCTGGCAACAAAGGTCAGTTGAATTATATAAATCTAAATGTGTCATCTTTATAATTACGTTATTGTAGCATAAGTTCTTACAACAAGTCTGTGTTTTTCCTCGCAAGTGTGTTGTAAAACGTCATATGAAACGCGTGTGCATTGGTCATTACACTCTCGGCTACCTTATCGCGATCTTACCTTATCGACTAATACCGCCTCGACTGTAATATCCAAAAGAGCACACTTGTATCACAATGTACTATTGCACTGCTGTTTAACCAATTTAGTTATTTATTATATTATTATGTAATGCAAGCTATACAAAGCTTGGATTGGAATGCCTTTTGAATGGCATGACCTGCAAACTAGATATTGTGAAAATGGTTCTAGCAGAACTTCACAACATTGCAGTTGACCATGGAGCCATGCAGGGTAGCAATATCAATGAAAATCATACAAGTGCCCAACCCAAGAAAGGAGACATTTTGGCTAGGAGTTAATTAATAAAAAGCTTGTATAAAAAGTATCAGTTTAATTTATTTTTATCACACTCTATTATGGATTTTAAAACTTATTCTTTTAGAACAAAATTGTCTCATTTTGTTTTGCGTTTGCCATCTGTGCCTCGTTCGTTCGTTCGTTATGGGGGTTTGGTTTCCGCACTTAGTCCTTAAAAGGTGGACCATTGTGCGTGAGCCATGGCGGCTATCGTGGTTACTCCAACCAGCCCACCTCCCTCCAGAAGCTAATTAAAGCTCCTGGTCTGTTCAGAACATCTGTGAAGGATCTGGGTGCCCCGAGGGTTTCTGTTCTGATCTGGGTTACACCGGTGCATTCGAAGAGCACGTGCGCGACAGTTTCCTCGGCCTCCATGCATGCCCTGCACAGAGGACTGTCTGTAATGCCCATTGTGTGGAAATGTTTATTTAGCGAGCAGTGCCCCGTGATGGTCCCCGACACCAGGCGCAGGCCGTACCTGTCCAGGCGTAATAAACGCCTGGTCAGCCTGCTATCCAAAGATGGCATAGCTTCCCTGGACTGCCTGCAGCCCGGTGCCGAGGTCCACCAGCTCACTGCCTGTGTGTGGGTGAGCTCCTGTAGCCACCTGCGTATTTGGTTGAAGGGGATGGGTACAATAGGTTCGGGTCCACAGACTGCCGTGCTAGAACCTCTTCTGGCAAGTTCGTCAGCTGCGTCGTTACCTAGGGATCCGCTGTGTCCTTTAATCCATTGTAGTATCTGTGCCTCATCCTCATGTAATTCTTTCCTGCAGGACTTTTCAGTTTCTGCTACCTATTTGTAGTACAGCGACATCCTTACTAGTCCTAACCTGAAATACAAAATTAATGTAATAAATAAATTATGTCTCTTCATTATGTTGAGGCTTTCATTTATAACTGACCGGCATTTTAATTTATTTGATATATTTCGTGTATTGTAATTGCGAGTTGCGTGTAGTGAATCTTTATTTTCTTGGGATTTTTTTAAATTTGGACAGGAAAATGTCTGGCGGTTTCTTTAAGAAGACTCTCTCACAGACCAATTCTTTCAAAACAATCTATGGAATAGAAGCAAGCCTATGAGATATTGAGAATGTTTACAAAACAAAACTTACTTTGAACACATTTTGGTTTGGCTGTAGGTCGCAGGTACAAATCTTATCCTCCTCCAACCAATTTTCACATTGCCTTTTATTGGAACACTGGTCTCCTGTCTTGATTCCTTTTTTTTAAATCATAAATAACTATTCAAAAGTTTTCGTCGCTTCAATATAATCAGACATATTCCTCGAATCATAAATCATAATTCATAAATTCATTGACAATGATAAATTTGAAAGACGCGGTGCGTCAAGTGTCGAAACATTAGACAATAAAATAGTTTACAGTACGTAATAATGTCTATGGTCACAATTATTCGGCGCGTAGACAGACATTCTCGTTTGACTTATCGATGAGTTGGTCGATGATGGTGTGGCGTGGTGGATGACTTCAATAAAATGGCAACTTTTTGATTTATATCTGAATTTTAACGACATATTAGATTCTCGCCACGGTGTTCTTGGCTAGCACGTGTGTTTAGAATTTTTAACTTTTTTTTGGTGTTTGTTGACTTTTTAGTGACTTGTTACTAAATAAGTGTGTTGTCCTTGTGTTCGTAAACAGGTTTGTAGTGTAATTGTCCTATTTTTCTTTATCTCTTTCATCTATAATGGATGAAAATAAACCCCCCGATCCTGATCCCCCCGACATTCCAGCCCTTTCATCTCCTCTTTCCCCAAATCCACTATCGCAATTCGCGGATGTGGTATGTAGTATTTCAGAGATGGATGTATCAATCCCCCAATCCCAGTTCAGCCAATCTTCCCGTAAACGTCCCGGTAACGAGGATATTTTGACTCCTACCCCCCCAAACAAACAAAAGAAAAGCCAAATTGGTCGTGTCAAATATTCGGCAATTGATAAAGCTCCTTACATCGTCCACGTATCTCGTATAGAAACACAACCCAACTCAGGTACTACCTTACACCCAGTTAATTTTGGAAAATTTCTAATGTCCAACAACATCGCGAACATAGTTCGTGGTGGGGTCAATAGGGTTGGTCGAAATCGCGTATCCGTTGAGTTTGCTTCCCCTCAGGATGCCAACTCTTTCTTGGTTAACACTCTGTTAACCAAATACAGTTATACTGCCTCTATCCCTACATTCAACATCACAAGGATGGGAGTAGTAACCGGTGTGCCCTCTGATATTTTAGAAGATGAGGCAATTTCATATTTGTCTATGCCCTCAGGATGTGGAGAAATCCTTAAAGTTCGTAGAATTAACAGGAAAGTCCAGAAAGACGGGAATATTGAGTGGAAACCCACAGAAACTTGCGTTATTACGTTTGATGGACAAGTCTTACCCAAAAGAGTCTTCTGCTGTTACACATCTCTTCCCGTTGAGCAGTACATATATCCCACCATCCAATGTCGCAAATGTTGTAGATTCGGACATGTGGCAAATGTATGTAGGTTAAAACCACGCTGCAGCAAGTGTGGCCACGATCACCCAGGTGATGGTTGCAACATCTCTGAAGGCGAGGCCTTCTGTATTCTGTGTTCGGGTAATCACTTCGCTAATAGCAGGTCATGCCCCGAGCATGGTAGACAGAAAGCCATTAAGACCGTTATGGCTGAGAAATCTATTCCTTATGTTGAGGCAAGTAAATTAATTCCAACAAGTTCCCGCAACTATGCCAATATCACCAAAACTCCGATTTCTCAGTCTTATCGTAAGACAGTAACCCTAAAGCCCAAGACCCATTCCCCTCTTTCCCCGTCTTATGACAAAGCTGCTCATCAACAGATAATTAGCTCCCCCCAACTTTCACAGCCTAATGGCTGCGCTCTCAATTATAATAATGTCTCTTCCAACAATAGTACTTCTTCTATTATTGAACTTTTGATAAAACTCCTACCTATCGTTATTTCTTCTTCTACTTCTAGTTCCCAATCACCGTCCAACGTTGCCGACCAACTTATAACTCTTCTCTTAGATATTAGAAATGGCGTCTCGCCAAGTATTCCTTCAGTGGAATGTGAGGAGCGTGTGGCATAAAAAGCACGACCTCATATTTCTTTTAAATAAATATAAGCCACTAGCTTGTTCCATAGCTGAGACTTGGCTTACTCCAAGTCTTAGCTTTCGTATGCCACATTTTAACATACTCAGATGTGACAGACCAGATGGCTATGGAGGGTCAGCTCTCTTGGTCAACAACCGGGTCCCACTGTTACCCCTTACTTTACCTTCACTTACAGGTGATATGAGCATTGCCGCGGGGAAGATTGAGGGCATCACAGTGTTTTCCATTTATATTGCACATCCTCACCATGATTTTTTTATAATTTTAAAAGATATTTTTTCTAGCGTCCATGGTCCTATACTGGTCATGGGCGACTTTAACTGCCACCATTATAGATGGGGGTCTGAACACTGTGATGCCTTTGGCGTGACTCTAGTTGATGTTTTGGATGACTTGGACCTCTGCGTTTTAAACAACGGTTGCTCAACACGTCGATCTCTTCCAGGACAGCAAAAGAGTTGTGTAGACCTTACATTTTGTTCGGTTGAATTAGCAGCATCGACTCACTGGGAATGCACAACCTTGTCGCATGGTAGTGATCACTACCCTATTGTTATATCCTTGGTCAATAAATTTTATTTAGAAAAAACTTCCCCTCCACTTTTGAAATATAACCTGTCCAAACCAGATTGGTCAAAATTTGCATCATTATTGGAGGATAAAATTGATGCTCTTCCAAATTTAAATTCAAATTTTTCAGATCCTTCTGGTCACTACCATGCCAAGAGCTGTTATGAGGGTTTTGTAAAAGCTGTTACCTCCAGTGCAGATTCCTGCTTCCCATTGAAAAACAGTGCCCGTAATAAAATCCCCTCACCTCCGTGGTGGGATCCAGAATGCACCTTGGCAATCAGGGATAGGAACGAGGCAGAGGTGTGTTACAATACAGATATGAGCACTGAAAATCTGTTGGCTTATTTTCAGCTCAATGCCAGAACCAAACGTTTTATTCGCAAAAAGAAACGTACGGGTTGGGTTAAGTTTTGCACCTCCTTATCTCCCTCTACTCCAGTTTCAATTGTCTGGAAAAATATCAATAGGTTTAGACGTGGTTGTTCCCCATCAATCTCTTCACCAATCACTAGGGAAACAGCTGAACATTTTTTTGACAAAATAGCACCACCATATGTTCCACTCTTATCTGAATATCAAACCGTGCCCCTGCATAATGTAACAGAGGATCCATTCGACGCACCGTTTACTTTAGAGGAATTGAATATGGTACTCAAACATGTCCGGGACACAGCTCCTGGTATTGATGGTGTGCCGTATTCCTTCATAACCCATTCTGGCAAAAAGGCCAAATCCTTCTTTTTAAATATCTTAAATTTTTGTTATATTCATGGGTGGGTCCCAGATCAATGGAAATTACAAATTGTTATCCCTCTTTTGAAACCAGGCAAACATGCAGATGATCCGAATAATAATAATAAATAAATAATAAAATCTTTATTACGTAAAAGGAGCTGTAGTAAATACAATAAAACAGTTACACTTATAAATATAAACACTGGTACACTACAATGGATGGTTTGGGTACTGTCCTCTTAGATAGGCTACATAATAGCCTGTAGTAAAGAGAAACAGTGCCGTGTCCCTCAAGAGTTTAGAAATTAGCTAGTGTTTTTAAGTAACAATTTTAATAACTACATCAGAATGAAAAGAGCAAAAATGCGTTAAAGTATATGTATCAGATGTGAGTAGGTGTGTTTATGAGTAGTGTGTGTGTGTGATGTGTGTTTATGTGTAGTGTGTGTGTATGATGGTGTGTGCATGTGATGGTGTGTGTGTGTGATGGTGTGCGTGTGTGTGATAGGGTGTGTGTGGGTAGTGAGGGTAAGTACGTGATGCGTGTATTTTATGATACTGTAAGAAGAAATGATTCTGTTTCATCATACGTCTTATCTTGTAGGAACGAGCGAACTGCTGATTTGCATTCATGATGTGATAAACAATATATTGAGATATTAGCGTTAATTTTGTTGTACATGAAAGGGCCAAGGTAAAAGAAAAACTTTTTCGTAAAGGAGTAACGGGCTTGCGGAAGGGAACAAATTAAGTCTTTACGACGTTTTTTAAGTTTAACGTAGGGAGTTATGTGATGTTGAAGCAAAATTGCATGGAAAATAAACAGTTGGCGTACGGTAAGAACATTGCAGTCTTTATATAATTGAGTGGTGGAAAATAAAATTGGTCGAAATGTTGCAATCTTTAGTATTGATCTATGTGCGATTTCCAATGGAAGTATTGTGGTTTTGGAAGCCCCGCCCCAGCAAGAAATGCAGTAAGATATTAGTGACTGACAAAGTGCGTAGTAGACATTGCGGATAATAAATTGGTTAGCTACAAGTCTAAGGGTCTTAAAAATATATATCAACTTACGCACTCTGCTCGTCAAAGCTTCCACGTGTGCTTTAAAATTTAGATTGCTGTCTAAAATGATACCTAAATATCTTATATTATTCACAGCTTCTATATGAGCGCAGTTACAATTTTGTGCAGTTTGAGAACGACATGTGTGAGCTGTGAGTTTTAAATGGGTTTTTGGTTGAGATGTTGTGCTAATAGAAAAAGTGATGAATTTAGTTTTGCTTGTGTTGAGTGTTAGGGTGTGAGCCAGAAGCCAGTCCAGGGTGGAGTTGAGTCCACTTTGTGCTTTAATTTGAAGTTCTGACCAGGAGTCAGCAGAGAAGGTTATTGCCGTATCATCTGCGTATGTAACAATATTAATATTAGAATGGCCTTAGGCCAATTGCTTTATCTTCAGTTCTAGCCAAATTACTAGAGCACCTTATTAAAAATCGTCTTGAGTGGATAATCGAATCAAGAGACTTACTGCCGAACCACCAGTTTGGTTTTAGGAAAGGTCTTAGTACAATGGACAGTGTTGGTATTTTAGTTACGGATATCCGCTTAGCTTTTTCTAAGACCGAATCCGTTGTTGCCACTTTTCTTGACATCTCCTCTGCATATGACAATGTACTTCTTCCAGTACTCAGGCAAAAACTGCAACAGCTGAGTCTTCCGGCTAAGATGATACAATGCATATGTGAACTTCTGTCGTCCCGCTCATTGGTTCTGAGAGTACAGGGTGAGGAGTTCGATGAAAGGCAGACATGGAAGGGACTCCCACAAGGCTATGTCCTCAGTCCTATACTCTACAATTTGTACACGGCTGATATTGGGTCCTGCCTAAATAACAATTGTCGGATGTTACAGTATGCTGATGACATTGTTCTATATGTGACAGATTCTTCCATTGTTGACGCTGCGTCATCTTTGTGCCTGTCTCTGGATTCTTTGAACCAATGGCTTTTAAGCCATGGGCTGTCGTTGTCTGCACCAAAAAGTTCGGCAGTTATTTTCTCTCGCAAAAGAATCATTCCTCATATTTCAGTAAACATTTTAGGCCACAATATTCCAATAGCTAATAGAGTAAAATTTTTAGGCGTTATTTTAGATACAAAATTAACTGGCAAACATCACATAAATTTTCTTATACAAAAATGTGAAAGAATTATTTCAATTTTAAAAGTTCTTGCGGGTGTTTGGTGGGGTGCTCACCTCTACACCATGAAATTAGTTTATAATGCCTTAGTTCGTAGTGTTTCAGACTATGGAACATATCTCCTGATTCCTTGCAACAAAAGTGCTTTGGCTGGGCTGGATGGAGTTCAGTCCAAGTGCCTTCGAATCATCTCAGGTTGTATGAAGTCCTCTCCCATTAACGCATTGCAAGTCGAATGTGCTGAACCTCCATTGACCCTTAGAAGGCAATTTCTGGCATCCCGTTTTATTTCTAGACTAATATGTAGATCCTCCCATCCCCTTATAGGTAGACTGAATGAGCTAGATAACATATGCAGAAGTTCAAATTACTGGAAAAATAAAGATATCCCCTTAATCCTAAAATCCTTTTGTCTTATTCTTAATTTAGTAAACCCGATCGTCCAATATCCCAGATTACCCCTTTTCAATTCTGCATGTGAAGTCTTAACTTATATCCCCAAAATTTTGTTTCATATTGGTATATCTAAAAAATCTCCGTCAGCGAATTTGGCTTTCAATGCGGTGGTGGGCGAGCGATGGAATGGTTTTCAATTATTTTTTACGGATGCTTCGAAATTAACCGATCTTAGCCACACTGGCGCTGCGGTCTATTACCAAAGCTCCAAAATTATCTTACAATTTAAATGCCCTAAGGAATCTTCTGTATTCACTGGTGAGTGTGTGGCTATACTGGAAGCTTGTCTTTTCATAGAGTCTCACCATAATATTGAGAAAGCCGTTATTTTTACAGATTCCCTTAGTTGTTTACAAGCATTAGTCCAAAATCCCTTTAAAAGTAAACTGCACAGTTCCCTTATTTTAAAAATTAAAAAATCTTTATTGTCCTGTGCTAGTAATCAAAAGGATGTTCAGTTAGTTTGGATACCTAGCCATTGTGGTATCAAGGGTAACGAATGTGTTGATGCTTTGGCTAAAGAAGCTTGTTCATCTTTATCGTCAGATCTCACTCATAATTCCTATCAGGGTTACGACCTATTGTCCCTTCCAAGACTGAGTCTGCAGAGTTCCTGGCAGGAGCAATGGAATATTTCCAGTAAGAGGAAAGGCAGTTTTTTTTATGCAGTTCAACCGACCGTAAAATCAAAACCATGGTTTTTCGGTCACAAAAAAGTGTCAAAGACTGTTATTTCTGTTCTTTGTAGAATCCGCTTAGGTTTTTGTTGCACTCCTGTTTTTTTGCACAAAATCCATGTCCGCGACTCCTCTCTTTGTGAATGCGGGTTGGAGGAAGGTACCCTAGATCACATATTCTTTGAATGTCCTAATAACATCCCACCTCTCGATTTGTATAGCCGTCTCCTTAAATCCAAGATCCCTCTTCCTATTAATTTCCCTTCCCTTTTAACATATTCCTCCCCAGAACTACTTGTAGCGTTGATGATTTTCATCCGTCACAATAATATTAAATTATGATTTATTCCCCCAAATAGTCTATCTGTGTGGATGTGGTATATTATGTATATTTTAATGTTCTAACAATTATAATATAAAATGTAATTTTATCTTTTTGTTTGTTTCAGTCCAGTACTAACACCACAAGATCAACTTTAAATCAACTATAACATAAGATTTTTATTATTCAATTTTATATTATTTTTGCTACACACTTGCTTTTCCAATTCACTTTAGACATTGGCAGAATGGTCGACATCGGCTTTGCTTGCCATAACAAAAAAATAGAATAGAATAGAACGACATATTAGTTATCGAAGGTTTATAGAACGTTTATGCATACAAAATTTTATCGAACGTTTTACAGGCTTAACGAACACTTTAACTAAAGAGTGTTTTAAACCTTCGATAAGCTTTTATTATGAATAAAACCGTAAGTATCTATAGCTGACTCTCGATCGAAAGGGATTGAGAATTGTTAATCCCTAAGACGACATCTCTCTTTGAACTGGTGCAGTGCAGGGTCAACTACAAAATATTTCACAATTAAAGATGTACCTAGGACCAAATTAAAAGCTATCCAAATCAATTTATGTATTATGTATGACAAACTAGTACCTAATAATAATTAAGAATCACATTCTAAAGCATTGATATTCACGTAACGAATTTTTCTTTTTTTTTTAAACCAGCCTTTCGGACCACGCACAATGAAGGGTTCCATCGTTGGGATGAGCTTATCCCAAGCACAAACTTAACATTGTAGTTGAAAAACATGTTGTCCCATACGGAATGTATGGGGGAACATGTTTTTGCAACTGCAATTGTAAGTTGGTTGATTTATTACTCATTAACTTGTAGAGCTAGCTGTGATAGTTTTCCTTTTAATTTCGTTATTATATACTACTGCTGTGATTTTTAACATTAAGCTGACATGGGAGAACACTTGACTCTAACAAAGTTAGTACTTTAAAGCTTAATATTTCGCAAACGGATCCTTGATACTAAAAATGGTTTTCACAAACTCATTTTTGAACGACCTTTTCAACGGCGACCCACACCATGGGATAAGCGAGAAAAAGAAATCCCCACTTTACGAGTAGGGGAGGATCACAAAAAAAATAAATCATAATTTTTTTTTTACCACTTTGTCGGCTTTATCCCTGTACCCATGCTAAATTATAGCTTTCTAGTACTAACAGTCTCTAAACTAAACCGCGGACAGACAGACGGACATGGCGACATACTACCCAACAAACATTTTTGTCATATAATCAAACTTTTATATGACCTTAAGTCTTTTTAAAGTTATTTTATAGTCATTATTTTAACTCTTCGTCATGTACTGGTGTATTATATGTCCGAATAGTCATAAACATTTTTTGTCGTATAATAATGTCATATGACGTTATTTCGACATTTATAAAACTTACTTATACAACTTTTCGTCCTCTAAACGTTTTCGTAGTATAAACGTCATAAAACTGTACATTTTGTCATATAATTACCTTTTAAACATCTGCTAAACGGATAATAATTGTATACACGTAGTATTTGTTACCATTATATATAAGTCGAATAAGTATTACGAGTGCGACCTGTATACATCCTAAAGTATCACAAACATGATAATACGACCGCTACTTAATTAATACTCATATTAAAGGTTTATAATTACCTTGTATACAATTTTCGCGTACTTTAATACAAAGTAATAGAGCTCAAGCTGAGAGTGAGCAAAATAAGAAAGGTTCCGTATCACATTTAAATGCAAATTTAACTAATTTAATGCGGATACATTAAATATCGTTTATTACAATAAACTTAGGTACTAGAAATACACAAACAAACTTATAACATCGCGAGAGTCGCGGAGGATGCGTGGTATATAGTACGTGGGCACGTCTTTAGGTCTATTCCCGTCGGTGATCAGAACTTAAACTTCCGCTAGCAACAGTGACGGGCCATTTATAATGGCTCGAAAGTAGGTACTTCCACAGATTCGTTACTTTTGGTGTTGTAGCCTGACGACGTGATGTCCAACATCCCCCACCCGACCAACGAACCAATGGGCGATTTTCTTATCTCGCGAGCGGTCTCCATAAGTAGGTGAGACAATGGGAGCGAGCGAGATAGAGAGTATTAGAGAGTCGTGCTCTTTCTAGGCGGTGGTAAGGCTCGGGGAACAACTTTATTTAATTTATTTATTTTCTTCAAGTTCTCGCGTTACACTAATCAATTTAACCAATATACTACAAGTGTGCCCCGCAGTTCATTTTCCAAAGTTCAGGACTCTTGTTGCTTTTCGAAGTTGAAGTCATCCGAAAATGAAGATAATGTTGATAAAGAAGACACTTCAACCAACAATGATGACTTCAGAGACGATTAAAAAAGTGGGCTATTGATTTTCATATTCCACAAGTTGCATTAAAGCCAAATAAATCTATATGAAGGAGGTAATAAAAAAAGGCGGTCAAGTCAGGTCAAGTCAGGTCAAGTCAGGTCAAGTCAGGTCAAGTCAGGTCAAGTCAGGTCAAGTCAGGTCAAGTCAGGTCAAGTCAGGTCAAGTCAGGTCAAGTCAGGTCAAGTCAGGTCAAGTCAGGTCAAGTCAGGTCAAGTCAGGTCAAGTCAGGTCAAGTCAGGTCAAGTCAGGTCAAGTCAGGTCAAGTCAGTTCAAGTCAGGTCAAGTCAGGTCAAGTCAGGTCAAGTCAGGTCAAGTCAGGTCAAGTCAGGTCAAGTCAGGTCAAGTCAGGTCAAGTCAGGTCAAGTCAGGTCAAGTCAGGTCAAGTCAGGTCAAGTCAGGTCAAGTCAGGTCAAGTCAGGTCAAGTCAGGTCAAGTCAGGTCAAGTCAGGTCAAGTCAGGTCAAGTCAGGTCAAGTCAGGTCAAGTCAGGTCAAGTCAGGTCAAGTCAGGTCAAGTCAGGCCAATTCAGGTCAAGTCAGGTCAAGTCAGGTCAAGTCAGGTCAAGTCAGGTCACGTCAGGTCAAGTCAGGTCAAGTCAAGGCATTTTAAACGGTTTTTATCCATTTGTATTAACCAGTCAGGTCAAGTCAGGTCTGTCAGTGATTAATGATAACATTACCACAGATATTATAATACTACACAGATAACATTACTATGTAGTTGAAAGAAAAAATTGTTTCATTTTTTTAATTATCCCAGGAACGTAATTAACATTTCAAGTTTTCCATTTCAAATGTGCGCATATCATTTCAATGAGGTCCATCTTTGATAAAAACTCAACATCCGCATAATTAGAGATCACTGTGGGGTTTACCTAAAACAAAAATATTATTTAGACTTAACCGCTTGAGTCCTAATGATATATGTCCTTGAGTTATAATAATAGTTTATACATCGTGTGTGATAATAATATTACCAAAATACATAAGTTGAGTGTGCAAAATTATGTGTATCATAAAAATGCCGTGAAAGTACTGAGTGTGGTGGTGATTATGTGAATAGTGTTTGTTTTATGATGTTTACAGCGTGGGAAGCTACTATAAAATATTAATTAGTGTAATTGAATCAATTTGTAAGTGATTTTCACTACTATAACGTCATAATAACAACATTTTGTCGTCAAAACACGGTCCTTGAAATCAAGGTCAAGATGACCTCTAGTTACGTAATAATTTTGTTTTTTATTTTCTGTTATTATCTCAAACTGTTATTTTTTTTAGATTCGTTATCTATTCATAATACTGCCTGTAAAATTGTATAACAATAGAAACAGTATTTTTAACAGAAATCGTCAAAACATAAGAACAAATAAACTACCACGCACTTTACGATAATATTGTAAATCCTATTGTATTCATCCGTTCACCGTATATAGATAAGTATGTGGTCTGTTTATTCAAGAATCCAAATTACTTTACGTTATCGAGCTACGATAAGTATAACTCAAGATATTGAGGTTTTACTCGGAGCCGCTGACACGCGGCGGGCCTCCGGGGCGCGATGTCGGGCGAGCAGCGGGCCCTAAAAGAATTACGCGTTCCAGCAAGGAACCTGAGTTAACTAAGTTATAAGTCACGCAAACAAATATTCTATTTTTTTAATATAAATTCTTTGAACTAAGTTAGCTAAGCGTTTTTAATTTTATCACTGATCCCTAAATCAACTGTAATGGCGTAAACATTTACAATGAACACGCAGTTTATAGGTCAGGAAGTTATGTAGTTGTCATTTAACGCAGTCACTTAATAAAATTATTAATAAAATATGTAAAAACGTTAGAGTTTTAAAAGCACATAAAAAAATTGTTCCAAACCTACATCACATTATTCAGTAAACTTGATTGCACAGTGGTTTACGACTGATGAAATGGTTTTATCACCTCAAATAACAAAGAAAAAATGCAATATTAACTCAGCTGTCAAAAACACCGCCATATTAAATTAACGTGATATAATCTGTTACAATATAATTTCGTTCAATATGAGCATCATCTTTAAATGACAATAACACAACGATTACATTATATAAAAGTCGTATTGTGTACCATAAGTCGACCCGAAGTCGAATACACGCCGCGACAGCTATCATTACATGATATTTAGTCAAATCGCCGACGTGTATATGACTACTATGCGACTAAGTAGGTATTTATATGACTGTTACACGAAACTCTTAGCAACTTAAGTTGAATAAAATGGGCCCTAATGCCGTAGAGTAAACGTCCTTATGACATTTATACGATTATACTGAATAACATTAAGTTGCCACCAAAACGTCTACTCAACGTCGTAAATGTTTGTTGGGTAGAAGGGTTCCTTGTTGATTACGGAACCCTGAAAAAGCCTTGACTACTTGAGATTTATCGTAGTTAAACATACACTACTTCACGTTTAAAAATATTTAGCAACGCAACGTAACCAACGAGTGCTCGAAATAAATATTATCTGCCCAAATATCTAAAACCTAAATTATTCTTTAAGCAGTCTGTACTGAAGACAATTAGATATTAGATATCCATTGGGTAGAACTACTCTATGTAAAAACATATCTACCGAACGGTAGGCTATATTTGGACATAGCTCGTCGCTCACCAGCTTGCGTGAAGCACCTAGCTTCACACTCACCAACTTCCAACTTTGACAGATTTTATTTTTACTCGTACATTTTCTAGATTGCATTGATATTATGCGAATTTTTGTGTAATATGAGTATCGTATCTTATGCCTCCTCGCTATGAAAAAGCTTTTCGAGGAGAAAATTGTTTTCAATTGTTTTCTTTTATAGCTCCCAGAGGTGAAGCTGTGTGAAGCGCAAAGGAGTAAAATACGTAGGCAGAATTTCATCTCAAGCTTTTTTATGTCTCGCTTGTTATTATAAGGTAAACGTTATAAATTTTCGGCGAAATTAGCGAGCAAGTAGTCATGAATTTATATCACATATGCAAGCTCTTCAATGGTTTTTACGACCACGGCTATTGTTAACAGCGTAATTTGTTCCTCCAAATTACTTTTTATAATGTTAGTGCCTACAATTCAACGTTTAACTGAATTCTACATGAAATATTTTCTACTTTTGATATACTAAAAAGAGCATTGGACAAATAATTATGAATTATGTATGTTACTTATGATTATGAATGATACCTAGTTTCAAATATTTTCATTAGTTACGTAAATATAAGTGCATGGACAGAAATAAAGGAAAGCACTGAATTTCAAATCATTTGAGTCGAGTTGTTTTTAAAGTCAATTCACAAAAATCGTGTATTTTGCTGTTCGATTTCGAAGCACATTATTATTATGAGGACTCAAGTAAATTTTCTCTCACGTTGTTATTTGGTACTATGCATTTGCACACCTGTAAGCAAGAGTGAACTCTATGTTCACTCTATCCACGAAAATCAACTCCATCATACTCCTTTTTTTATTAAAAATGGAGTGTAATGGCATTGTGAATCTGTGTACGTTAAATTACTAGCTTACTTAATTGGCATGTTAAAAGCTGATTACAATCGTCTTTTTTCGCTAAAGGTCACAAACAAAATTAACATCTTGCATTTTCTCGTAAACTAAGATGACTTATCTCGTAAAGCCCAATTTCAAATTTCAATATTGATGCATAATAGTAACATTTTTATGATTTTATGTTATTTTTGTGTGGTTATTTAACCTATATGGAGTTTTGTTTCTGAATTAAATAAATAAGTAGTCTTCATATCTATTCGTAGACCCTTTTAGTTTCGAGGCTTTGCGAGGTTTAGGTTTTCCCAAATTACCATGTTTATTTCTACCAAATTTTCATGTTTATTTTATTTTATTTTTACATTCACCTTGACATAATTATCTTATTCTTTGAGGACATGATAATTGTTTAGATTTGTTACAGTTGTAATGGCAATCATGTCATTTGGTTTGAATAGGTTTTTATTTTTATTATCTTACTTATCTTTTCTATAGATTCTTTTCCATTTTGTGAATGTGAGAACGATGTGGGTTTAGTGGACTGTAGTAGTTTTTTGAACATTTTCTATTTTGTTAAGTACTTACCTGGTACTTGTTGAAAGGCCTACACTGTCCTCCCATACCTAATAAAACTGTAATTCGAAAATATTGTAACAGCCAATTATTTTTAAAAGAGTAACCGTGGAGTTTCTTGCTGGCTCTTCTCCATAGGAAACGACCAATTGGAACCGTGCACCTAGCTTCTGAGGTTTCATAAGTGCCCATGTAGGTTTATGTGAAATATTTTTTTTTTATTTTGACGATTTCGATTTTGAGGTGAATTTGTAGTCAGCGTCTTCTCAAAGGAATAGTTAGTTACAATGTATGTAACTATTCGATTGGTAAGCGAAGCGCTTCGGAACTTAGAAACCTGGGAACATATAAGTAAGTATATATACTATTTTGGGACATGCTGAATTCAAATTATTAACTTTATACTTACTCCAGTGTCATATATGCATGAGATATTATCTAACATTACTGTAGCGATATTAAGGTAATAATAGTGGGTAGGACCTATACTACGCGGAAGCTTTTCTTAGATTAATTTTAACGCAAAGCGACTACGGTCTTGTTGACACAACTTGGAACAGCCTTTGTCCAGTAGTGGCCTGCAATAGGGCGTGTTTATTGTTGACCTCCACGTCAACGTCCCTTATTTAGAGTAATGAGGGTTCCCCGACATGATCTTATACACGTAGTTCAAAGAGGTTGTTCTACTAATTAAACTAATGATGGCGGTGATTCTTCAGCGCACCGGGTAAACTATAATAGGACAACAGTTTTCTTTTTCTTACAGCAGCACGCGTAGCGTGACAACCCTAGAAACGGGTTTTCTACGGGTATTATCGACGGAAGAATGGACAAAATGACAGATTGTGATTGTTTATCTGTCCTTTGTCTATTCTTCCGTCGAACAAACCCGTTTCTGTAGTGCGTTTCATCAAATAAGTAGTCCCTATTTCGTAATCCTGGCTCCATTGTTCTAGGACCAATACGAATACGCTACTACATACGCCCGATAAGGCACTATGTTTTTAAAATTTTACAGTGGAGCCAACATAACGGCAAAGGAACTATTTCATGAAACGCACTCTATTGTGGTCATGCTAGCTAAGCGTGCTGGAGAGAGAAAAAGATAGCAATATTTTCCAACAGCATATTCTGAGGTTTCGTCTTACGCATCGCTTGGGTACCTTGTTTTATCTGCTGCAAGCTTACTGCAGGCAAAGCAATTGTTTGAAGTTTCTTGTCAGGCGGTGGAGAACAGAATAAAGGCATAATTTAATTAATTATTATTGTAGCCCTAAGCAGACAGAAAGATTTTACACAGTATTTACATAAATAACCTATAAGTAAGCTACAAAAAATATTGGATACTAAAAATATTTACTTACAAGATAAAAATCAAAATATTTAAAGGAACAAAAACTTATACGGTTCGGAAAATATCCTCATTTCGTTATACAAAAAATCTAATAAAAATATCGAGGAATACGAGACCTCACTTTTATGAAAAAATATATTATTATCTGCGATATATTTTTCGTACTTACATAAACCTTAGAGTTTAGACAATATCTACATAAACCTTAATAAGCAAATGATTTATCTTTTCTATACATTTTTGTGAAGGTACCTAAGCAGGTACATCTGTGCTCATAGAAATTAATGATGTATCATTTTAGCTCTATAGATGTCGCGTTTTGGCATAGCAATAGCGGTCATTGCCCTTTACCCATTTGCCAGGAACCCAAACAATAAACCAAGTATGTTTTTTCGTTATTGGAACATGTTTAAGATCACGATGGATATTGATTCAGGATGTTAACGGTCAACGGACTTTATTTCAGTTCATGTTTTGTTCTAAGTTGTACTTCTTTTACCCGACTACGGCGAAGAAAAAACGAGGGTTATGATTTTGACCGGTATGTATGTATGTTCATCTGTTCCCTCCTCTAAACCACTCATCACAATTTGACAAATGAGGTATCGTTGGAAGCGTCTTGATCGTTCGCTGGTTATTAGTTCAACTGTCACTAACGACACACAATAGAATTTTAATTGTTTTATATCTTAAAATACTTTTCGACAGTCGGAAGGCTATAGGCTATGTGACGTCACATTAAATTAAAAATGGCGCCCTCTAGATATAAGCTCAGGAACTAAAAAACAGACAGACACATTAAAAATCCGCAGTCACACGTGTTAGGGATAAATCGAACAGATTATGTGTGACTCCGGATTTTTAATTTGTCTGTCTGTGGTGTCTTGTTTATACCTTTTTAGTCGTAGTTGGGTTTTAGTTTTTATTACTTTATTTTTTTTTAAATTATTTTGGGGTTGTAATATATGTATTTTTGAAATGTGCTCATTAAGCCCTTCCATTTGATACCCAACATGGTACCATTAAACAATTTTTTTTTTTTATTGAGTACTTTAATTTTTTTTACCATCTTTGTATAGGTACCGTGTTTTTATGCAAATAAATATAAAATTATATTTGAAATAAGAAATTCCCAGAAATATAGGAGGTCAATGACCGCTATTATTGCCATGCTAAAACGCAACAACTATAGAGCAGAAACTCTGCTATTATCCTATAATGGCTACTGGTACCTATTCGCGTCTAATCGACCTATTTGGCAATTCACGAGTGACTTGATCCACGTATCTTGCAAGAAAAACTAGCTAGGTAAGTCCAAAGAAGATTTGTTCTTAGCTTAGAAGATAAACGAACGAAGAAACTAAATATTCCAACTTCAACAAGCCGTAAATAACGGAATCCGACGTGCAGTTTGTGTATATCTTTACATGCAGTAAGCGATCGCCCGGATTGTTCTTGTTTATATTTTTCAGTCATACCTAATGTTATCGTTTCTAAAATACTTTCGAATCTGCAGCTGCACCCGCAAATTCAAATAAGTTACTGGAACTCTCCACTGAATAGTTTTTCATGGCGTTCTGTCTATTGACTAAATATGAAAAGAAAAATATGTTTAGAATAAAGTTTTTTTTTCATTAACTTTTTATAAAGAAAGTTCACACACAGAGATAGACCACTGGGCAGGATCACTACCTCCCTTGCCACTTCTTTCTTTTGTTAAAGTCATGCATGGTGTGTAAATAAATGTATGGTGTTGTAGATCCTCACCAGCTAATTACTTAGTACACACGGCTACACATCAAGCTATACAATTCCAGTATAAGCTGACCTCGCATTGTACGGAAATCCAAGACAATGCGAGATCTGCATAAACTGGAAATGTATAGCTTGATGTGTAGCCGTGTGTACAAGACTTATGAACGCCGCGCCGTGAGTACTGCACAAACTTGTTGCTGGACTGTTTTACATAAGACATAATCTGAACTGACAGACTAAGGGAGGGACAGCTGCTGTGATCAGCCCCGGGCCCCAGGTAGGTAAGTACTCCTGAAGGCTAGGAAAATATTAGGTACATTGAAGAGAATGTAAGATAATTATGCAGAGTTATGTCCATTTTTGGCTATTTCACGGTCTTGGGGGCCACCCAACTCTCGAGTAAAGGCCTAAACACCACGGCCAAAATATGTTCAGTACCTATGTAAAAGGCAGTTTGTAGTTGGGAGCCCCCACACGTATGCTAAATATAAACGTAAGGGTGGTAAAATTGTTGAGCTTTATTTCGAAATCGCTTCGCTCTCTTATAATATAGGTACTACTTCTCAAACTTTTCTGCATACCTGGGAGGCGGGCCCCCATTTAGTGTTGCCGCTCCGGGCCCCCATCAGGTTTAGTTCGCCACTGCATATCTGTAAACTGTAGCCGAGTTGCAACCGTTTCCATGTATGTACCTATACCTAACTGTACCAATAACTGTCACAAAGAGTCGGTTATCAGAAACTGCGTTTTGCATTTACATTTTAGACAAGGAACTGTAGGAAACTGCTTTTGGTATTATACGTATATCACAACTGTCATTCCTTCAGAGTCATAAATTACATACAAAGCATTTTCACTGACTGTACCTTATATCTTCGAACTCGTTTTGGTATTAGTTTAAACAATGGTATCCGTTCGGAATATAAAATAAATATGAATTGGAACAAATACCAGGGGTATTAGTTTTTGGTATTAGAATAGAATGACTCATCATAATTTAATTCAAAATTGCAAATATACCTAAGGCACTTTTGAACGTCAAAATTTACACACAACGAATTTATTTTTAATATATTTACACAAAACGAATTTAGAGATAGTTGACAGTTGTATGAAGTACTTAGGGTCAGTTCACACCGAGACGAGACGCGACGCGAGGCTGCACGCACTTTTTAAGATAGTCATACAAAATATAACTTTATTTACTTCACAAAAAGATACACATTTAATTGAGATATTTCGCCGCCGATTTTTTATTTTTTATTACTCCGCCGCGCTACGCCGCGCACCGCCGCGCTGCGCCGCTGTGCGCCACGTTGCGTAGCGCGACGCATCTAGAGGCTCTTGCACGCCGCGCTGCGCCGCGCGGCGCCGCGAGGCGCAACCTGAAGCCGCCGTGGCGACTTGTCTCTACTCAGTGATGCCAACTTAGGGTAATGTACCCTAGATTTAGAGTAAAACTATTACAGCCGGGTTAGTTTTGGGGTATTAATTTTTGTAGGGTATTTTTAGGGTAAGGTCTGTTTCGAATATTACTGGGTCATTCCAGGTTCTTCGTAAGACAAAACGAAACCATTTTTCAGAAACGAGAAACTGTTCTAGGTACAGTTTATCAATGCATTGATTCGACTGACCCCCGCCCGACCCGTCTCAACTCAACGGAGCAAAGAGTACCCGTTTTTCTTGGTTGGTTCTTTTTTGTTCAACCTGAATTATGTGCGACTTGCGACACGACTTCCAATGTCATCTTTAGCCACGGTAATAGCACAATCTTAACATGGTAAACTAAAATTAGACGGATTACATTAATTACAAGTTTACCCTAAAAAAGGGAGAAATCATGCACAAACACCTAAAACCGGAACCATTTTCAGTAGACTATTCAATAGATCTTGCAGAAATCAAACCTGTAATGCCTAAGCCACGCGACTTCTGGGCAACCGAGTGCCATCAATATTACTAAAAATGTTCATAATGTTAGAGATTATTTTCTTCAGTAATTATTTCAGAGATTATTTTCTTGCTAAACACTTAACATAGAACAGTGTTACAAAACTAAGTTTACACGATCTTGATATTACATGCCAGTCCCCGAAGTTGGCAATCGGTTAAACAGCGTTCAATTCAATGTGCTATCCTCAATGACATACTTGGTTACAACTCAATGGAGAGACAAGACGCTACCAACTATTTCTTGAAGTTCCTAACTCTAAAAGCATCAGTTCTCCCGCGAATTATCACGAAGTACCTTCCTGTGACCCTTGGCTCCTCCTTTTCCCAGACTCTTTATTACTCTGGAGTGCATTGGTACAATAAAACTATGCCACAGATTATTTAAACTACAAATTATGCTGATGCAAATTATAAATGTTGGAGTACTGCATCGAAGCAAAGGAAAGAAGTTTAAAGTTCTTTAGCAGACTTTGGGACACAATTGAGAATGGAATAAGGCGTTCCTCCTAACAAGAAAAGACAAAGAAATTTAGTTTGGTCCTGTGAGGCAGAGCGTAAAACCAACCTAGAAGAGTTATAATAAATATTCTCACTCAAGCATCTTCCCACCTACAGGTTCCGTGATGTTATAAACAAACAAATCACTATGACAACAGTAAGTGCAACGTAGCTACTAACTAAATTAAAACCGACGTTGATCCGCGTACCTACTACACAGCTTTCACAGTTATCTGTAAGCGGATAGGTATTACGAATTTCACACTTTTTTGCCGCTTACTTAAGTGAAATTTTAACAGTCAACCACTACACCAATTTCTTTTTTTTTTTTCTTAACCGATAATGTGTCCCACTGCTGGACAAAGGCCTCCCCTTTATCATTCCAAAGCTCTCTATTTTGTGCGATTTCTGGCCATGTTGGTCCCGCAAACATGATTAGATCGCCGTGACACCTTCGCCGCGGTCTACCTCGACGGCGATGTCCTCCTTCAGGCGTCCAGTAATGTATTGGATATATGCGAGGCTGCAAAGTTGATTTTTCGGGCGAAGAATACCTACTTGTATTGAAAGCTTTATTAGGTATGTTGAAACTGTTTGTACTTCCCGTCCCTAAAGGTTTATTAAAAAACCAGCGTCAGACAGTACCTACCTATCTGTCTGGCATTAATGCTGAAATGAACCTTTTTGGCGCAGCCATGAGACACACGCTATTGTTGTTAAAACATTATTTTCACTTTTTTTTTTGTTGTTTTATATTTCACGAACTTTGTCCAGTCATGCGTTATTCTCTTTCTCTCTCTCTAACCCTCTGTCCTCCGTCTCTAACATCTGACAGTCTATAACAAAATCATGATAATACTTAATATTTTCGTTTCCAAAGCTTTGTTTCTTCGAACTAAAACTAAACATGACATTGGCTAAATTGGAAATTGTGAAGAAGCTAATAATATGCTGCAAGGCTGCAACAGAATTGACATTGGTGCCGATTCTCTAAACTAAACTAAAAATCACTAAAATTTAGTTTAACCTGTCAAACGACGATTTCCCATTCTTAAAATAGACTAAAGTGACACAACTTAACTATAATTTAGTTTGACAGCACTAACATAACATAATCAGCCTATAATGTTCCCACTGCTGGGACACAGGCCTCCTTTCTATGAGAGGGAGTGGGCCGTAATCCACCACGCGGGCCCAGTGCGGGTTGGTAGATGTCACATGTCTTCGAATTTTTGGTTCTAAGACATGCCGGTTTCCTCACGATGTTTTCCTTCACCGTTTTGAGAGCAGTGGTGATGAAATTATTTACACAAAGTAAAGCGCCTGTCGGGGTTCGAACCTGCGACCTACAACTCGTAAGTCGCGGCCGTTACCACTGGGCCACCACTGCTCACACTGACAGCACTAAGATGACACTGAATTTTAATTTAGTGAAAATGCTATTCTGAATTTGACGTTTTAACCAAAAATTTTGTTCTATATCTAACATCCTCTAACTAATTCTGACTATTTTTAATCACGATTAAAAATTTGTGGAATAAAATTAGATGTCATGAACTAAAATTCAAACCAACACCTCGAATTCCGTTGCAAAACGGTACTGTATCTTTTTTTTATTTTCTTTTGCTTATATCTCGAAAATAGTGTGTCCTATCGCAAAAATAATGAAAATTTTTACCCCCTTTGCAACCCCCAAACCCGTACTGATACTCAAGATATTGGTGATTTTTTTTTGTTTTCTTCCAAAAAGTGAAAAATTTCATATAAAAATACATCGAGACGGGCACACAGCGCGCCTCTCCGGCTCAAAAAAAATCACGTGGTAGGCAAACAAGTAGGTACCAAGTGGAGTCGCGATTGTCAAATTCGATTTTAGTTGTGTCAAAATAATTTTTATATTTAGAGATTTTATTTGGCAGAATAGCTCTAAGATTCTCATAGTAAAAAGTAAGGAATTTTAGTGATAGTTTAGTTAGTTTAGTTCGGTGTACAAGAGAATCGGCACCATTATTTTTCCGCATAGTTTCCTCGCTAAATGTCAGTCAACGGCAAAATAAAGTTGGTTTAGCAATTTCAGCACAAATTTAGTATAAAAATGATTTTGCTTTGTATTACTGCTATTATTGTAAGCGGCTATTTATACAATATTCTGCATTTTAATAAGCCAATATGTACTTACAAAGTTTGTTCGTCTAGTCTGGCGAAATATTATGTTTAGATTACTTGGGGCTAAGCTTGCATCTGTTCGCCGATACATTGTAACAGCGATAACACCGGTAGACTACAAAAGGTGGTTCCCTTTTACTGATAATTTCATGGGGTGAGCCCTGTCTGCCATTGAACAAGGTGTTATAGCTTTGTTCCACATGATATCCGAATTAAATGCGCATGGCTTTGTTCGTGATAAAAACGTATATCTCCTAGGTATAAAAACAGCTATGAAATGATTTGTTCCATCTCATTTTCGTTGCGAAAGGGGGAGACGCAAGTTCCTCGTCGCCTGAACAGAGGTGTCGTTTGTTGAATATAATATTACGAAACAGCCAGACGAAGTTTGCTAGGATATTCGACCTCTTACATGAATTTTCGTTATCTGACGACCTTTACCAACTTTAAGGTACGTTAATAAAACAAATTATTTAAAAAACAAAAAACCCGCCTGCAAAAACGCATAACGTAAAACAGAAAAACAAGCATTATAATCTGTAGAATTTTGGTATAAACAAAGTTACACCATATTTCAGGTTAATTGTTTTGTTCCCCGCCTGTAATAAAAAGCCAAGTGGAGGATCCACTTGGCTTTCTGTCGCATATATGAGCATATATTTCCTACAACCTTACCTAGGTTGTAGGAAAGTCCGAAAGGGATACCGGGACCCTTGGCAACAGGCAACTGAAGGAACACGGGTGGGTTTTAGTCAGTAAAAGTCTGACACCCACGCCGCCCAGAACGAAGCCATTTGATTATTTCCAAGCCTCAAAAAAAGAAATCCTTACCTAGGATAACTACATACCTAGTTCTCCTGCTTCGTCACGTATCTTGTTATTTAAATCTTCTACATAGTTGGGGTATACGTACTTTCACAAACTTACTTAATTGTGAAAGTTATCCATAGAATTACGGAAAAATATTTTCATATCCCGCTTCTTACATAGACACTCACTTTGAGCAATTTACGAAATCGAGGGCTGTTAAAGGTAGCAAGGGCAAAATTTAAATAGGTATATACCTACTACAACAAATCATATAACAACCAATAAGCTAACAAGTATCTCAGATTGCATAATTTTTCTCTTAATAGGTGCAAAGTGTGAGCAAAGGCCATAACTGGGTAACTTGGGTAGGAACCGAGAACAAGTAGGTACATCGCCAATCGTTTACCTATTTCCTAAGATTAAGGACCCTTTCCTAAGATTATTATTTTCAATAAGCAATCCTTTTTCAGGATTTTCATATTGGAGTTTCCCGCGCGAAATAAACGAAGTCAATTGATTAGAAAATTAAAGGACGTAAGTGTACTTGACCTGACGGTAGATTACATTTTTATTTAGCTTCTCTTTTTTGAGGATGATTTTTAAGGTTTGCTTTTATTTATAGCCATGTTTTTACTGGTATTCCCTATTCACGTGGACTGTATGTTATGCGGATGGCACTAAGTATCTACCCTACCTAACTGCCTACCTACCCACCTACCCACCTACCTACCTACCTACCCACCTACTTACCTACCCACCTACCTACCTACCCACCTACCCACCTACCTACCTGCATACCTACCTAAGATGTCTTTGACGCGTACATAACATACGTGACCAAAATCCTGAGCACGCTGAAAAGCTTCAACGGCACGTGAAAATACCACAACAATATTATATTTATTATTCTATATATTATAAATATATAATAGTTAATATTTATCACAAATATAGGTACATAATATATTAAAACAACAAAGCGAATAAGAAATTAAAAAATAAGTATCCGTATCAAATCGCGGATTCTGCAAAACTAAAAAACAGTTTGAAAATAAATAAAATATAAAGAAAAACAAGCGAATCAAATAATAAATTTTAAAAAAAAAACCTTTCTACCCTACTCTACCCTACAAACCTACCTGCATACCTACATACTTACTTACCTACATACCTACCTTCATACCTATCTACCTACCTACCTATCTATCCTACCTATACATACATACCTACCTACCCTACATACACGTACTAAACGTACAAACCTTCTCCTGAAAATAACGAACACAACAAAAAAATAATTATCCAAATCGGTCAGTATCTAACGAACAGCAATTCATTTTTATACATATGAAAGAAGAGGAAGATTTTCAAATATTGTTGGTATTTATGAACCTATATCTAAATAATGAAGCACATTAAACGTTATGTGCATCTTTGTAACACGGGAAGAGATTAACTCGAGCTGCACGGCTCAAGTTAATCTCTTCCTGTTAAAGAAAAAAGAACATGAAAAAAGTGGATATTTAAGAGTGACCTAAATCTAGGGAACGTGACCGGAAGTGCTAAACAAACCTGTCTAAATAGATTTACGTAAGACTTACAGTTCACTTGGTGATATTTTCGCTCGATATCCTGTGATGCCCGACCCGCAAAAGACACTTATTTTTTTAGCTAACGCCGCTTCGTAATGAAAAACTTACGATTTGACACTGTAATAAAATATTGTTTCATTTTTTTTGTGTATTAATTTATGGTCAGGATGGCTGTTACTTGCTACAATTTTATAGAAACTACACTGCTTCGTTTGACTCGTTCAAAAGTGTATTTTTAGGTTTCCGTACCCAAAGGTTAAAACGGGACCCTATTACTACGACTCCGCTGTCTGTCTGTCCGTTACCAGGCTGTATGTCATGAACCGTGATAGTTAGACAGTTCAAATTTTCACAGATGATGTATTTCTGATGCCGCTATAACAAAAAATACTAAAAATCAGAATAAAATAAATATTTAAGGGGGCAACCACACAACAAACGTGTTTTTTTTTGCCGTTTTTATAGATAATGCTACGGAACCCTTCGTACGCGAGCCCGACTCGCACTTGACCGGTTTTTTTTCATCCATTTTAGTGCCCGTTTTTCATACAGTTATAAAACCCATAGTCATCTTACAAAGGCAGCTGTATGCTGGGACAAATTAAATGCGGAAGGAGGAGAAAGAGGAAAAGTGGGCTCAGCTCGCCGCTTGGCCCATAATTGCCTGAGTGTATCTACTCGCCCCTTTGAATATTAGATACCCCAAGTCGCCCCCGATTGTTAGTAAGTTAAAAGTACCGACTGTCACTCTAAGTTTTTAAATCCTACTATCCTACTAATATTATAAATATTCAAGTTTGTGTGTTTGGATGTTTGTTACTCAATCACGCAAAAACGGCTGAAAGATTTGGATGAAATTTGGCAAACAAATAGTTTATAACACATAGGATACTTTTAATACCGATATTCTCACGGGATCGAGACTTTACGCGGGTGAGCGCAGCTAGTATTTAAATAAATATTGTTTTCTTAAAACTTCAATCATAACCTAAGAAAAAGTACTAGGCTTGCATGAATTCATGATAGTATTACAATCATTAGTACTATCCCATTAGGTGGATGCGCTAAGGTAGCCCGCGAAATTCAAATTTTCTTACGTTTTTTTGCAATTTGCAGGTCAGTATCAGGTTGTATGTTGATCTAAATATTATTTGCGACCGTAACAAATATGGATTTACAGAATTAAAATCATTAGAATCAGCAATACAACTCCTTAAGTTCATGTAAGTGCATTGAATTACTATTTCCTGAAATCTTCATCATTTCAGAACCTCACTTGAAACTCAAGCAATGGGTATTTAAAACTACTACAAAGCCATTTGATTGGTTGCATTGAAATTAGTTGTACGAAATGCTAAAAGTCTTGAGTGAGCTTCTGTAATACGGGCCTAAGTTTGAACAAAAGTTTATCTATTGATAGTAACATCATATTATTATATCTATGTAGGTATACCTGATATACAGTTGATAGCTATTTTAGCCATAAAAACACCAAACTGCAATGAACACATCAAAGGATAACTACGGCCGAGTATCAGTTAAAAATGGTTTGCGCTTTTGCGTTCAAAATGTTTTAAAGCTTTCTACATAACATACCGGTTCCGCCATCTAGTGAAATAACACAGAATTAGGAAAAGATGCTCGACTCTACAGAGCCTTTTATGCTTGCAGAGTTTAGTCTCTTATTATTGAAAAATAACAAACAATTAAACGCAATGCAATTAAAACATTATAATAATAGAAATTATAATTGGAAATGTAGTAGGGAAAAAAATTAAGGTAGGTAGTACAAAATGTTTGATTTTGGACGCACTGAAAATATTGATCATCCTCGTTCGAACTGCGCATGCTCGGGGATGACGATGGTTGAGCGTTGGCATCAGACAACCAAGGGTTGTGAAAGTGCTTCAAGTTAGATTTTTATATTTTGCTCCCTATACTTTCCAATAGAGCTCAATACGTTTATAAAGTTTATTAAATGAGTGTTATAGAATCCGTTAAACCATGGGGAACATTCAAACCAACGAAAAACAATCCAAAACTGGAAAATCCCCTGCTAAGGGTAAACATTTTATGCGAAACTTGAACAGAAAATCACCGGGAAGAGACAGCAAAAAACATGGACGGAAGAAGAGCGATGCCAAACGTGATGTCATCGACAGGGAGTTTGATAAAACGCCAGATTCAGATATCAACGAGCCGATCGAAATATCAGATAACGATACGGTCGAGTGCGTGTTCAAAACATTGCGGCAGGGGGAGGGCGCCGAGTCGGCGAGCGTGCAGTCGGAGGTAACGGTGACCAGGTGCGAGCCGTGCGCCCAGGCTCGGTCACCGACCCGCGACCAGTTGCCCGCCGCTCCGCCGCCGGCGCTCTCACCCGCCAACGAATCCACCTCCGAGTCAGTGTTTACAGACCCGCTCACGCCGCTCGCCGTCGAGCTCAACCAGTGCTACTACTCCGCCGAGAGCGACAGCGCGCCCGAGGAGCTGCCGCGCACCCTCACGCCCTCCCTGCCGGCCGCGCAGCCCGCGAGTGTAGCCATGACCGTAGACATGCCGCACGACGATGCCGCCTCCTCGCTCTCCACCGACGACTTGGAAAAAGAAGAAAAAAATGACGTATTTGATGACAGTGGTGACAAAAGCGAGAATGAAAAGGTTATGGGCACTGCATTTTCGGGCTGGTGTGGCGTGCACCAAGCGGAACGGAGTATAGAACGAGTCACCCACGAGTGCACCCACGATTTCCTCGACAACCGGGTGAAAGCTTGCCCGGGACAGACTTCGTTTACGCTGTCGAAGCATCGGAAGGTGGAGCTCCTTCCGGTGGCTTGCGAGCCATCACTCACGTTACTAGACAACGGTCAGTTTACTTATAAACCATTACATTCATCTGTTCTTTGCATTGATAAACAAATATTGTTGATCGAAACAGAGATCTCCTTCAAATACACATAATATTACAAAGTACCTATCTATTAGGTAGCCAACATGCGTGACGAATATTGACACACAAGATATTTCATAACAAAAGAAATTAGATCTCAAACTTTATACTTAGGTAAAACATATCATCCTCGTACACTGAGAGCATACAGATAAAAGTTTATCCACATTAGTTATCTATTTGCGTAGTTGCTTATCGCAAATCCTCGTACAAATCAATCAATGCTCCACAGTGCCCCTCTTCACCTACATACCTAGATGCTATTCGTATACGAGCCTCTATTCACTTGGGTACCTGTTGCTGACATACAGTGCTTACTTTTCACAATGGGCGAGCAAACCAGTTTGTTGATGTTTTTACGCACCGGTTCCGAAGGAGACCAAGCCCGAAACAATCAATTTTCAGCTCTATTTACAGCCTTATAACGTCGTTACGGCGAATCGATGTGTAACCAGCATCTACATAACAAGTCCTCAGTACTTACTTACATAAGACAGTTTCCCGCACTTGTAATGAAACATGATTACCTTTTGGCGTGCGTAACCCTATGTAAGTACAAAGGTAGGTACGTCTAAGATCTCATCATGTGGGCAATTTACTCTTCTTTTGGCGTTTTTCTCGGTATTTGCCTGAGAGTATAATGTTATGATGGGAATAAAAAACTTAGGTAGGTACTTATGTTTAAGTTTGATATACTTACCTAACATGACACATCACGCATATACCTAATGAAAACATTATTAAGAAAACTGCCTACTACTAAGCAGCAGAAGAACTAATATGTCGGTAATAGAAGCTATAGTTTTTGATGAGCAGTTAGTCTCTGTCTAACGTCACCAAACAGACAGACACTGTTGCATCAGCGCAAAAAATTCTAGTTCTGCCTACCTACTCAAGTTAATTTGAATTGATAGTACTTAGTAAATAATATCGACCGTATCTTGCTATCCACGACAGTAGTAGATACAGAGACATCATTGACGTTTTATCCTTGAAAAAAAATCAAAGAATCACATAGGTACTCTAACAAAAGGTGGCTCTGATACCGCTACATTTTTTATGGTATCAAAGCATTGATTGAATAGATCTTTGTACTCTATTCCGCTCACCTTACTCATAAGAACAGCTGTACTAATACTAAGGTAGAAACCCGAAATCTGTAAGACAGTGTACCTACCCACTCTGCGGTTCATTCCCTGGATAAACTTGCTTCAAAACTTCCAAAGAGCTATCCACCAAAGCAAAGCTCAGAGATGTCTCGTAAACAACTAATATGTAAGGTTGGTGCGTTCAAATATGGGGACAGATGAAAAAATAACGAAAACCTATCAGTTGTTTGGGCATCTCTTCAGCTCCTCTCCTCCCTCCTAGTGCCTGCTGATGCTGCAACAAAACAGCAAAACAAAACAACTTTATGATCTCAAAGTCAACCAAAACTTTACTGTTTCTAACATTTTATTAATTCACCTAACCAATGATGTGCATGCTTAACGTAGTTGTTTGTTTTCGTTTCAGTTGTAACAGAGAAAGATCGCAGGAGTTCAAGTGTTAGTGACAGCCCGATGTCCGATTCGAATGTGCTGAGAAAGGTGGCATCTCTCACACTCGACAAACTGACTGAGTCCCGGGTGGTACGCCCCAAATTCGTGCCTGATAAACTCAACTTCAAGCTCTTGGAAAAGTTTGAAGGTAACCACTAACAGTTGCTTCATACATAACTAGCCATTGCTCGCAACCCACGTATAAATTATGTCTGAAATTATCCCACGGGAACGTAATATCGCGATTAAAAGTATCCTATGTCCTAACCCAGGTCATGGTCTACTTGTGTGCCACATTTCAAAAGGTAACAGCCAGACATGATTACTTTCACAAGGATAAGGTTCTTTACAAACTTAATGCATTTATTTCAAATATTTAAACCAATTAAGTACATGTAGGCACTTTTGAATTGTCCAGGGGTAGGTCAGTCAGAAAGATAAAGCTAGTTGCCCATTCCAAAGCGTCGTAATTTAAATTTGAAATCAAAATATTGGTTACATCATACAAATGTGGGAACAATATAGAAAGATGTGCACGTTAAAAGCGTCCGTAATAAAAACAATTCAAAAATTAAAATAAGCCGTGGAAGCTAAGAGATGACCAGTACCTACTGAGTTCACGAACATGACGAGTGGATCAGCACCATTGACCTCAAACATTTTAAAGGGAATTTAATGATCCCAACACACGCGCCACCATGTAGGTATGTCATGCTCACTCAAAAGTCTCGGTGGGAGACATTTGAGTGAGCATGACATACTCTCAGCCGCCATGGCATTCAAACCAATGAAAGACGTACCCAGTAAATGGAAGCTTTAAAGTAGATACATAGTGCTCACGAAGTGTGCTTCCTACTGGTCCCAATTGAGCTGCTGCTAAGCGTGCGTGATTAGGTTTTACAATTAGGAGTTTTAGCAGCAGCTGTAGGTACTTGTGCTTGGATAGCTATAGGTTCGCCAGGTTACATACAATTTAAAAATTCGTAACAAGCGAAATGTGAATCTAGGTACTAAAGTTACACCCCTGCCGACCCCTTCGAGGAAAACAGACGTAATGGTATAGGTATTATGTTAATAGAATCCTATCTACTTAGCTCATGAATCTCTCGGCCCTTTCTAGATCTTGATAGATTATAGTCTTGTTGTCCTACATAATTAGTCACTGTTGTAGGTACTATTCTGTAAAAATCTCACCGTGAAAACTTAGGTGAAGTGAGAGTGGAGTGAACTGTCACTGCCTTAGCATCAGTAGGAATCGATGACACTGACAGCTCACTCCACGCTCACTTCACCTAAGTTTTCACGGTGAGATGGTTACAGAATAGCAATGCTGTAGAGTACTTCGTCATGGGGTAAAACAACAACAACAAAAAAGGTCTCTTTCTGGACTTTGACTAGCGTAGACTCCGATGACGATATTGGGCGAGAATGATTTAAAACCTGTCTATATTTATAAAGTCGCTAACAGTTGAATGAACATCGTGATAAGAACGTTATCTCTTATTAACAAATAGCCCATAATTTCTTATCGCCGTTATTCATCAGCCTTAGCAGAGATACTAGCCATTAGTAGCTAATGTGCTGTACATACGTGACATAAAGAGCGCGAGCTCTTATTATCTAAAGCTAATATGCAATTGTCAACAAATCGTGTGAATTTCACCAACTCCTCAGTAGCACAGTTCAATTATGTTACGTTTCTGAGTCAGTTTCGGTCGAGGAGAAAAGGGGTGCAAGACATCGGGAACATTGTACGTTTGCATAACGATGACTTTGCGCTGTTACGAGCGGAAATTACACCTAGAATTAAATTACTCCGTGCTGTTTCAAAGTGTTTGATAAACAATCGTGCTCTAGTATTATATGTGCCCCCGAAAAACTTACGAATGAATGTGCCAAAAACGTTGCAATGGTATCGTTTTCAGATGTTTGTTTTAAATAGAGAAAACTATAAAGTTTATTTAGAGTGTGACTTGAAGATCTCGGTAATTGTGATACAAGTTTATATTCATAGTGAAACAACTATGTTGTGTACAATGCATGTGTCCAGAAGTTGTCTTACGTCGAAGGAAGTGCACAAAAGTACGTTTTAGGCCCCAAAGCCGCCTTTCTTACCTATCATAGGAAAAGTACATTACAAACTCAATCCGTTACGTAAAGGTTAAAATCCGGTCATTGACGGGAGGTTATTATGTAGACCAATAATTTATCTATTCCAACACATACACGTACTTGCATAGGTACTAGACTTAGAACTTATGCAGTGACATAATTTCTAATACGAATTAACGAAGGTAGGGACGAAATATCTATCAACAGAAATATAATACTTGGAAATCGAGGGGAAACCCCATCAACATGCTCCATAGGTTTACATTACCTAGTAGATCGTCAACATTCCCAATGAATAAGAAAACTGATATAAACAGGGTGAAGTTTCAAGAAATGTTTTTATGTCAATTTTAGCAAAAATAAATATCACAACATCAAAGCTCATGCTGCATGGTTTCTGCATAGGTTGTCCACTTTGAAATGACGCGCCCCACTACCGCATCTTACGAAGGTAGGTACCTAGTACACGGCAGCGGCGCCGCGGCTTGTACACACGGCTACACATCAAGCTATACATTTCCAGTTTAAGCTGATCTCGCATTGTATAGAATTTCCGTACAATGCGAGGTCAGCTTATACTGGAAATGTATACTTAGCTTGATGTGTAGCCGTGCGTACGTAAAATGCGGTTGTAGGGTAGGGCACATCATTTCAGAGTGGACTATAATTATTTAGGTACTGAGCGTTTGCACAGGCGAAACACAACAAAACATGTTGAACTCAGTAGTTCCTGTCAAATATTATATAGATCATTGAAAAATAGAGATTTCAACATGTTTTGATGGCCATTCTGTATCTTTTATCCAACAAATGGTAGGTGAGTTTCGAAGAGGTTCACCCTCAAGCCCTCAACACGGTACCTACCTACGTATAGGCGTGACCCTATACGTAGGTACCTATTCCCCGAAGGGGAACTTTCAGAACTCTTGGTTTGTGAAAGTCGTAATTATGGTGCTGGTTGTATCCGTATGCTAGTTATGCTCGCAGCGGCCTACCGCTGCGAGCATAACTAGCATACGGATACAACTAAACAGATTTTGACAGCCCATGTACTAGGCATGGGTTCGATATATCAAAACGTAACTTATATCGGATATGTGTTTATTATCATACCATATCGATATCTAAATATACATAACCGTTTTCACAAAAACTTCATCGAGCTATGGCTTATCCAAAGCGCAACAACGAGAACGAACTACGAATAATGTCGAATAAGTAATAACGAACAAAACGCAAACTTCACATCACGAGCGATATGACATCGACGGTTTTTATTCGCTTTGTCTCTGTCTTACCATGCAATGTTTTACTGGCGTAAAAGTGATGAAGCGAATATTACGTAACTTCGGCTAGTGATTGGTTATTTGGTTAATAATAGTGCGTGCGTAATATCTATATCCTAACGCGCTAGCAATAAGGTCTAGTTTCTATTTATTTAGTCACAACAAATATTCCATAAGTTAGCAACTTTCCGGCGGCTACTCGATATCAGGGAGCAAATCGTACTACTGATATCGATATCTGAAAACGGTTTTCGATATCGATATGAAAACTGAATATCGGTTACATATCCGTTAGCAACTAAATACGAAAACGCCCATGTCTACCATGTACCTATACATGGGCTGTCAAAATCTGTTTAGTTAGATTAGGATGTGGAATTTTGAAATCACTGGCGATAAAAGTCACTGCGTGTATACATACCTAGCAGTAGCCATTCAGTCTTTGTGTGACAAAATATTTTCGCACATTTTTAGCGCACCGATAGGTTATTTGACATTTATTATAACAGTTGAAATAGAGACCAGCGTTGCCAACTTGACGGATTTTCCGTCAAATCTGGCGGATTCAGGCATGAGTAAAACGGAACAAAACATATCGCACCCCTAGATAAAAACCCCACTAACTCAAAAAGTACGAGTTTCGAGTTAGTGACTTTATCGAATTCCTGACTCGAATACCTCATCAATATAACTCGCATAACGATACCTTCAAAGAAAACGTTACCTTTATGAATGTCTCATTAGATCTTTGATATCTTTCTTATATACCACAAAACAGTTTTTCGTCATTTCTGAAAAATGAGGTTTTTTGAGTTGCCAGAGTCTTCATCTAGGGATGCGATATGTTAACGGCTGACGGATTTTTTAGCGGAATCTTATGAATATTACTACTCTAACTATTGAGCCTTCAATCGATTAATTTATTTATGATTAAAAACCGTGGCATGTTTAAACTACATTTAATATGTAATTTTATCATCACGTTGGCAGCACCAACTAATGAAATGAACTTATCTGTTAAGAAACTTTATATTTTCAGAGCTTTAGAAGTTAAAAAGTACTGCAACCTGGCCTTATCATTACGGGTATTGTTATTTAAAAATAATTTCTACAAAGAACTTAGATTTTATATGTATGTTTTTTTAAATTAAAAAATGAATCTACCTAATTGTCTTTTAATTTGTCGCATGTATATTTATCATCTATCATTATTTGGACGAAATATTCTAGCGGATTTTATTGGCGGAAATAAGAGAAGGAACAACGGATTTCTAACGGATTTTTTTAATAGAGTCGGCGGAATTTCAATATTATTGTTGGCAACACTGATAGGGACTGGCCAACAAGAATGTGTATCCCTATACATAGTGCGTTAATACGTGTTTTAATTATTTATTTATATGAAAGTAAATTTCGAGTATCAACACGAATTCTTCCACTCAACTTTCGTTGGCCAAACTACCGATGTTACATTGTAATTCGTTTTAGTTCCCAACTTAATTATAGTTTACACTACTCGATGCAAAAAAAATGCATATTTATCGATATGATCACCTTATGCGATTGCGCCGGTTGCGCGTCACTAATTCGCATTAGCCTACCTGTCAGTGTCATAATAATGGTTGGTGGTCAACCTTGTTGATGTTCAAAAACTACTTTTACTGTGTGAACTTGAAAGCAAAACGTTTGTAACTTCCAGGTCAGATGCTCCTGAACTGGTACATATCATCAATAACGGAGAACAGTCACTTGAAAGCCTTGTTAAGTGTTCAAGATCAGAGGAACCTTGGGATACAGTACTGTACCAATCTTCTGGCCGCTGGCGTTCTTAGGCAAATATCTGACAAGGATGCGCCCACGGAAAATATATTTAAGGTACTTACTTATTCTCTACTCTTACTCATATTTAGATTCTGAGAATGCTAAATATCTTAGTTTGTCACAAGAAGCTAATTCCTAAATAAACATGGTCTGCTCTATTCTAGATTGATGAACGTTTCTGTGCGTTTAGTATTTATTTGTGATGTCAATATAAAGTCGACAAATATGTTTTTGAAAGATTTGAGTGCATGCTTCACCAAAAACAAGAAAAGAAATCTAAAATAATCAGTGCAGAGAATTGGCTCACAGAAAACTTATAAGTACAACTAAGTAGTTACCTACATTTTTAGAAATAGAAATACCAGTATGGTTTTTCATGTTAAATAAGTAAAATGAAAAAAACACTACTTTTTAACACAATGCTAGTCATGTAAACTATTTAACATTGTAAACTGACTCTTTGAAGGTTTTAAAACGATTAACTTGTCAGTTTTTCAATTTTTATTTTATTTTATTTATTTTTAGGACAGCTAGATCCAAAGATTTTATGGCACGGCTAATACTGAGTCTCAATGGCCATGAACAAAACAGTTTTCATTACATATTTAGGGTTGCCTACCTTTTGTTTTATCCTTACCTATTCAATACTATCTAACTAAAAATCTTAATGTATTCTCATTCCAGCCAAATTTGATGTACTACTGGGCTCACATGGAGGCGCCGGCACTACAACCAGTCACACCAGGCAGACTACACACATCTGTGTGGCCACCTGACAAGGACTTGCCCTACTTCACACAAGACAACCAACGGGATTTAGAAAACAATAAGTTCTTTAGCCAAAACAATAATCAAGAAATAAGTGACATTGAAGAAGCTAAAGTAGTAATATCTCAACTTAAGAAAAAACTTCAAGAGCTAGAATATCAAATAGAGAAATATAGATTATCCACACAAATTGAATCACTCAATAAGAACATAGAGAAACGTTTTGATTCCATCAGTGAATATAATCTTTTAAACACCAGATCAGAATTAACAAGCAAAGAAGTACAGACTTCAAGTTTTGCCAGTGAACTAAATAAGCTATCAAATAAACCTGTGATAAACATACCTGAATATGACCCTCTAAGAACAAATGTAAATATTGATAAAACATTAGATTTAAGTAGTTTAGAACATAAAAGTGAGATGACTATTACAAGTACACCTGATGTCAGATCTGAAAAAATAGTAAATTATTGTAAGTTAAATAAAAGTAGAGATTGTAATAAAAGTTATCGTAAAGATGATCTATCAGAGCTCAACACTACAGAAGATATGAAAAAGGATATCGACCAATACCTTCACAATGTTGACCAAATCAGTGCTTGTTCATCAGATGTATCATTTCGCAGCACCTTTGAATCCAATGATTTAATTACATATAGTGCAAAAAGTTTTATAGACTTAGATAACCATGGAGAGCCCCCAGTGTTAGGGAATGCAAATACCATTCATGTTCCACATACTCAAGTTTTGTACACAGCAGTTGAAAAGCAACCAATATCAACTAGTAAGTCATCACTGGAACATTCAAGTACTATCTCTTTGGACCATGACAATGTGAGCAGTGTAGCTGATTCAGATGATAAAACATGTTTATCAATATCTGACAGGTCCCCAGAACTGACCCTATCTGCGAAATCTGTACAGACCATAGACACATCTGTGTTAGCGCAAGTCTCGCCCATGAGAGCTAGCTTACCTAGTCAAATTTTACCTTCCCAACCCCCCCCTTTACCAGGAATGCCTCCTCCTCCACCTCCGATGCCAGGAACACCTCCCGCTTCATCTGAGTTGGACTTGTCTTCCTCTAAATTTCCAGAGCCAACCAAACCACAGCTTACGCCTGAAATAAGCCCTTCGCCATCAGCGACAGTAACCTGTATGGGCCCACCTCCTCCACCAATGCCCGAAATCGGCTACCCACCGTCTCCAATGCCTACAATGGGTCCTCCGCCTACTCCTATGCCAGAACTAGGTCCACCGCCCCTTCCAATGCCCGGATTGGGTCCTCCGCCGCCTCCAATGCCCGGAGTGGTTCCCCCGCCGCCTCCAATGCCCGGAATGGGTCCCCCGCCGCCTCCAATGTCCGGAATGGGTCCTCCGCCGCCTCCAATGCCCGGAATGGGTCCTCCGCCCCCTTCAATGCCCGGAATGGGTCCTCCGCCCCCTCCAATGCCCGGAATGGGTCCTCCACCCCCTCCAATGCCTGGAATGGGTCCTCCACCCCCTCCAATGCCCGGAATGGGACCCCCGCCTCCACCAATGCCGGGGATGGGTCCGCCCCCGCCTCCACTGCCGGGTATGGGTGCCCCGCCACCTCCCGGTATGCCCGGGCTAGGCCATCCTCCCCCCCCGCCGCCCCTGTCTAGCGGGCCTGTACCTTTCCCAGCGCCGCCTGTCGGAGGATGGAATGTTCAAAGAGCAAGTAAGTAGCGGCCACTTCTATAAAACGATTTCATTTAAAAAATGCAACCCTTTATTCATAAACATCTTTTCGCTAAATTGGTGTTGGTCTGCTTTTCATTAACTTAATTTACGTGAAAAAAATAGCTGTATTTATAAGATAATTGGTTATGAATATCGGGGGTAAGTAGGTTTAACAAGATTGTAAATAACATTCTGCTTGTTTTAGCTTTAAGAAAAACTCCAGTGAAACCTGCTGCACCCATGAAACCGTTGTATTGGACGCGAATACTAGCAGTTCCGCCAGCGCTTGCTGCCAAGGCAGAGCCCATTTCAAGCAATTTTAAACCCTTGTGGTTGGAAATAGAAGAAACCAACTTAGATAATATTGAAGAATTTACTGATCTGTTCTCAAGGCAAGTTGTGAAGGCGCCAGTGAAGAAAAAGGTCGAAGTAAAGACGAAGATTCAACCGATCAAAATATTGGACAGCAAGAGATCGCAGAACGTTGGCATTCTTGCACAAAGCTTACATGTTGAGTTCTCAGAGATTGAGAACGCTATTTACAATTTTGATACGTCGGTAGTTAGTTTAGAAGCGTTGAATCAGATTTACGAATTGGTTAGTATGTATATTATTCAATATGGACATTTATAAAGATTGAACATTAATGTATAAACCTGAATATTTTTTTTATTTAATACTTTCGTTTTTATTCCAGCGAGCCACTGACGAGGAGGTATCGATGATTAAAGAACATCTAAAGAGCAAACCTGAGATACCGCTGGACAGACCTGAAGCATTTCTCCAGGATTTATCTGGTATACCAAATTTCGCGGAACGAATATCCTGTTTTATGTTCCAAGCAGAGTTTGAAGATGCGGTTAGCACAACAATGCACAAACTAGATAATTTGAAACATACCTGTGAGGTGAGAAAACCTGGTTTACTAATAACTGTTTATTTATGTTGTAAATTATAAAAATAATTGGCGCCATCTTCGTACCAGTGTGGCAATCTTTCTGAAACGGCTAACGGCTTTCTGCTGGGGAGTTTGTTGCGCCACTTCTTCCCAGCTAAAGCACTAGGAAGTGGTGAAGGGTGGTCGTTTTAGGGGACTGTCTTATGTAATTAACGTTCGAAAAGTGCTGATTCTCAGCCTAGTTTGAATAAATGAAAATGACTTTTGATTTTTGATTTAACGGATAAATAAACGAAAGTAGATTAAATACAGTCCATTATGAATAATGTTTTTTTTTTTTCCAAATAAATTAGGCAGCGTGAGAGCTGCTAACGGCATTCTATCACTTTCGTTTATAGTGCCGCAAGCGGCATTCTATCACTATCGGATAAAGTGCCGCAAGTGCAAAAATCGCCAGTTTCTTTGGGGATTTATGAGATAGTGCGAACATTAAGGTTGCGGGAGATCACGTAGTGGGTCTAAATTTCTTTCCAAGCAACAATACGGCGTAGTCGACGGAACCCCGCTTGTCGGGGAAAAAATTCACGAAGGGGTTGGCGGGGTCTTTGTTTATCGTTGTTCCAGAGAGAGGAACCTCCTAACAATGCGAGCCGCCGCGCCGTGTCCAGACGTACTTACCGCTTTCTGAATCAAGCCCTTAATCCAGCTGCCCAACGAGAGATTAAAGTGTTATGAATATTATTGTTATAGTCTTGAAAAAACAAACAACAATCACTTGAAATGTCAAATTAGTGGGTGAGATTAAAAACAAACTTTAGAATAAATAATCATTCGTTTTCCAGTTTCTGACGACCAGTGAATCTCTGAAGAGATTGTTTGCTATAATCCTGACTCTCGGCAACTATATGAATGGTGGTAATGGTCAAAGGGGACAAGCTGATGGATTCGGTCTTGAGATTCTTTCAAAACTGAAGGATGTAAAGGTAAGCCTGTTCCTGATTTACCTATTGATACTTTCATTATATTTATAAAATATGTCTAGTAAGTAACAAGTTAACTTGCTTGCTGGCTTGAAAGGGTAGTATAGTGCCTAGTTATAGACTATACTCCCATACAACTATACTAGACCGAAGATTTTTTTAATCAGAAATGTCAGCTGTTTTTTAGATTTCAAACTTTTATGTAACCATACCAAACTTTTGTGTACCAACCATATTCCTACTAATGATACAACCCAATTAGACCTTTATCATGCACCCAATATTGATAACAGCCATTATAAATAATTATAATGTTATATCGCCACAATACATATTTTACTATACTGTCATGTCATAACTTAGCCCAGATTATTTGTATTCGTATCTAGCTAACCATACCAATTTGGATATATATTCATTTCAAACGGCCAGAAAATAGAAGAGCGGTTAGGGAAGAAAAGGGAGCCTCCCCACTCTCCTTGGCACCTAGGCTGAAAATAGGTTAAATAGGCTAACATAATAAATATCTACATATTCGTATAAATTAAAGTCGCTTTTCGTGTCTGTCTGTGTGACCACGTTGCTCTTCTAAACTACGCATCGGATTTTGATGTGGTTTTCACCATCATTTATAATAGAGAATTTATTCCAGAAAATTTATCTGTTCAATAATAGACTAACATTAAAATAACATATAATTATAATACTTAAAGAATTATGTTAGTTTGTTACACTGTGATGAAGGGGTGTGATGCTAGTATAATAATAATTAATAATTTATTTCTACTTATTGGTATTGTCCTCAGTCAAAACAGTCGAACGTGACGCTGCTCCACTTCATAGTGCGCACGTACATGCGGTCGAGCGGCGGCGCGCTGTCAGACGGCTGCGCTCTGCCCGTGCCCGAGCCCGGCGACGTCGCCCGCGCGGCTACCCTAGACTTCGCCGATGTGGCCACGCATCTTACCACCCTTAGGAACCAACTTGATGGTAAGCATTGTTACCAACCAAAGGCACAGATGAATAGAGATGGGACACTCCCCAGTTTAGGTATGAAGCTACAAGTACGCGGCGGGCTCGACTTGCTGGGTGGGCCAGATCGCACGTCAATTCAGTAATCACGCGCCGCGTCGCGTCGTCCGTTCGTCGCAAGATGCGGTCTTTAAACATACTACTAAGTAAGGGTCAGTTCACACCGAGACGCGTTGCGACGCGCACTTTTTTATGATCCGATACAATATCGAATTTATTTACTTTTACATTTATTCACATCATGGTACACGCGCTGCGCAGAACCGCGTATCTCGCACTACCCTACCCTAACCTACCCTACCTAACTACTATTTACCTACTGTTACGTATTTATCGGGAGCGGGGGTAGCGCATGTGCAATCCAAACGCGAGTCAGTGTCATACTAATTTATTCGTTGATGCGAGGGCGCGCGCACCCCGTCATGCACACACGCGTGTCGTACGCGCAGTAGGTACATTACAATATACAACATTCCCTCCCCCACATACTTCAGAAAAATAGCTTATAATTAACAGGCAGAACACGTCGTTTGGATCTACGATTCTGTTGGTCAGGTTCTAAATTATTCTCACCGCTTTCTTCTGTGAGATGCGGTACAGAGCGGTCGGGACTCATCCTTGAATGATCTGGTGTCGAGGGCGAACGTGATGCTAATGGCTCAGCACTACTCCCTTCCTCCTCTTCAAGATGAACCTCTTCGGCGGGTGTTGGGATTTCGGCGCCTGCGGAATCGCCGTTCTCACCCGTTACGCCTGCGGATTCAGACTGCGACGAACCGCTACTGTCATCGACTTCTATGTCCAAATGCCAATTCTTCTTTTTATTCTGTACCTCTGAAACGCCTTTGGCTTGAAACCGTCGAATCTGGTCTATGTGACGAATTACTTTGCATTTTAGTTCCGGAATATACACCGAATACATGACATTCCCAATCTCTTCTTTGATTATTCCTTGCACCCAACAAAATTTATCGTTTCCATAAAATCGCTTTATCCAAACAACGTCTTCTAAATTAAATTTTGGTCGTTTCCTTCCACCCTTGTTCTTACTCTGTAAGGACTGATTTTTCCTTACGGTCAGCGAAAGATCCGTGGATGTCGAAGCGACTTGAAGTGGATTAACTAAGTCCAGCCGCGAGCGTAGAGGTCGACCGTAAACTACTTCTGCTGGAGATTTACCTGTGGTGCTATTTTTGGAGTTCCTATAATCAAATAAGAATTTTGCTATTTTTTCTTGTAGAGGTATTTTAGTGTCTGATTGTAGTATGATACTTTTCAGACCTTTTTTAATTATTTTAACGAAGCTTTCAGCTTGCCCGTTACTTGACGGGTGGTAGACCGGTGATAAAACATGTTGAATACCGTTTAAACTGCAAAAATTCTCAAACTCCCTAGACGTGAAAGAAGTACCATTGTCCGTCACCAACGTGTGTGGTATACCTACTCTAGACATAAAATCACATAATCTATTGATAACAATTTTTGATCCATACGATGTTGTACTAACTGTGTAACATTCGACCCACTTTGAAAATGCATCTACTATAACTAAAAACATTTGGTTATGAAACGGTCCAAGAAAATCCAAATAAATTCTATAGAAGGCATGCGGCGGGTAGGGCCACGGCGAGGGAGGCGCGCGGTGTGGCGAGGGACGCAGCTGCGCGCACACGCTGCAGGCGGCTGCCAACCGTTCAAGCGCCGCGTCGATTCCCGGAAACCAAAATTTTTCGCGTGCGGCTGCCTTCATTTTTACTACCCCGAAGTGCGAATCGTGTAGTTCTCCACACATTTTCTCTCTAAGCGAATGCGGAATAACCACTTTATGACCACGCATTAAGCATCCATTTTCCAATGCTAATTGGAAACGACAATCAAAGTACGCTCGCAATTCGGGGTCGTGAACTTTACGCGGCCAACCCTTTATTACATGATTTTTAACTTTATTTAAAATCTCATCGCTGTCGGTCTCGTGACGTAATTCTTTTAGCGTAATGGGTAAACTTCCTTCAACAACAAAATTAACGTAAGCAGCGCGCTCCTCACAGTCGCGCTCTTCCCCCCGCACTTCGTCCTGCACCCGGTTCTCATCCATTAAAGTTGCTCGAGATAAAAAATCTGCACTGTTATCACCGCTGCGAATATATTCGATGGAATAATTGTACGCTGACAAAAATAATGCATAGCGTTGTAGCCTATTCGCAGATACTTCCGGGATGCCACGATGCGGACCGAAAATCGTAATCAACGGTTTATGATCCGTACGTAATACGAACGGTGTGACACGACCATACAAGTACTGGTGAAATCTTCTTACCCCGTAAATTATGGCCGTAGCCTCCTTCTGTAACTGTGAATAATTTTTTTCCGCTGCTGTGAGCGTCCGTGAAGCAAATGCGATAGGCCTCTCGCGATCGTCGGTACGTGATAACTGAGATAGAATAGCACCTAACCCTTGTGGTGAAGCATCTACGGTTAGGACCAGTTTTGCGGCAGGATCGAAATGGGCTAGCAACTGATCGGAAGCAAGCAGTTTCTTAATTTGTTCAAATGCCTCGTCGTGAACGGGGCCCCATTCCCACTTTTTATTTTTATGAAGTAATTCATATAATGGGCTTAATATCGACGAAGCGTTTTGCACGAAGCTTCTATAATAGTTTATCAACCCTAAAAATGATTGTAATTGCGCAACATTCGTCGGTTTTGATGCTTTTAATATGGCCTGGACTTTATCTGGAGATTTCCTTATGCCATTTTTATCGATAATATGCCCCAGGTAACTAATTTCGTTTTTAAAATACTCGCATTTTTCCTTTTGAACCGTTAACCCTGCATCTTCAAGACGTTTTAAAACTAACGTTAACCTGTTAATGTGCTCGTTAATATTACTCCCTGTTATTAAAATATCATCTAAAAATATGGTTACACCATCTAATCCTGCGAGCACACATTCCATAGCGCGTTGAAATATGGCGGGCGCACTCGCCAGCCCAAACACTAACCTGGTATATTTGAAAAGACCACGGTGCGTGTTGATGCATGTTAGGGCCTGTGAGTCTTCTGTCAGTAAAAATTGGTTATAGGCTCGCGAAAGGTCAAGTTTTGTGAACTGCTCACCACCGTGTAATTTAGAGAACAATTCATCGATAGTTGGTATTGGGTATTTTTCAATCATTAACTGTTTATTAATAGTTACTGAATAATCTGCACAGATCCTAACACCACCGTTTTTTTTATTAATACCGGAACTATGGGCGAGGCGCATTCCGAATATTCTACAGGTTCTAATATCCCAAGATCTACAAGGCGATTCAGCTCTAAATCAATTTTTTCCCTCAAAGCGAAAGCGACCGGCCTTGCTTTAAAAAATAACAACTTTGTATCCGGTTTTAATTTTAAAGATACCTTATTTTTGTTAAAGCAACCTAATTTATTAGAAAATAGTTTTGGAAATTGCGAAATTATTTTAGTGATTTCGCGATTCTGTGGTGTATCTATATAATTAACGGGTGCCGCCGGGGCGAACTCTAAGTTAAATTTATGTAAGAACTCACGGCCTAGGAGCGGCGGGCCGCCGCCGCGCGCTACGTAGAACCTTAATACATGCGTGCAATTTACATACGTCACGGACAATGGAATAAACCCTAAAGTTATAATTTTGCTTCCCGTATAACTAAATAAATTCCTGTCGGTGTCGGACAAAGGTACTTCCTTGAAACAAGAATGGTATGTATGATCTGAAATTACATTAACGGCAGAACCACTATCTATTTCAAACTCCAAAAATACACCATTTACATGTAGTAACTCCGTCATTGGTCTCCCTCTCACGCATTTAATGTTAAGTACATGTGACTTACCATCGTCTCCGACATCCGCAACATCTTCCGTGACGCAATTTACTTTCGAGTTAGCCGCACACATTCTAACTAAATGACCCTTATGGTTACACTTTTTGCACTTGTAATTTTTAAAACGGCACTGATTGGACTTGTGATTGGTATATCCGCACACACTGCACTTTTCTTTCTTGGAGATACTGAACACGCCGTCAGAGGCCGCGCTGCCCGCGGCGGCGGCGGCGGCGGCAACTATGTTGCCGCCCGCGCCACTCGATGTTTGGATGACCGTTGCTGCTTTACGCGCCGCGCACACGTTCTCAGCCAATTTAACGGCCTCGACCAGCGTCAGTTCCTGCAGATCCTTCGCGAACAGCTTATCACGCTCGGGACCCGCTGCCATACCCATAACAAATTTGTCGAGAAGGGCCTCTTCCAGATTCTTGAAACCGCAGTGTGCCGCCAATCCCCTAATCCTTGCTGCCCACTGAGTATGACCTTCACCTTGACGCTGCGTAGCCGAGTAGAAATGATACCTCTCCGCGAAACCAAGCCGTTTCGGGGTAAGATGGCAGTCCAACAAATCGATGATTTTGTCGTATTCTATTTCCTCAATTTTCTGCGGCAGCGCCAGGTCACTCGCTAGCTTGTAGCTTGATTCGCTCAATGCACTTAGCAATATTGCTTTTCTTTTGACCTTGGCTTTGTCCGACACATCATTTACGTCATTCGCAACAAACCACTGCGTGAGCCGTGATTTGTAGGTATCCCACTCGCTTGTGAGGTGGTCAAAGTTGGTTATAGCACCAAAAACTCCACTAGAAAACATTTTCGTGTTGGTTTAATCCTCGTCGCCACTGTTACGTATTTATCGGGAGCGGGGGTAGCGCATGTGCAATCCAAACGCGAGTCAGTGTCATACTAATTTATTCGTTGATGCGAGGGCGCGCGCACCCCGTCACGCACACACGCGTGTCGTACGCGCAGTAGGTACATTACAATATACAACACCTACCTACCATACCTAACTACTACCTACCGACCCTACCACTTAGGGGTATGAAAAATAGATTACGACCGATTCTCAGACTCGGACCATAAAAATCGGTCAAGCCGTTCGGAGGATTATGGCAACTAACACTGTGACACGAGAATTTTATATATTAGAAGATTCTGCGGCCTGCCCCATCTGTATTAATCTGTGAAAAGATATAATAAAGTAGAGAGTTGAGAGCTATAGGTTTGTTCTTTTTTATCGCCGAATGATGACATTCACATTTCTTTCTACAGCTTGTAAGGATAAAATGAAGAAAGTGATAGAGACCGACGCTCAAACACGTAATCTCAACGAAGATTCCCCGACAGACGAGGGGAAGAGAAGGTTAGAGGTGTTCAAAGACAAGATGACCGTATTCCTAAACGCAGCCGAAGAGAAACTAAAGACTGAAAACGAAAACTTAGACGAATGCCGTACGAAATTCATCGCGACTGTGAAGTTTTACCAATACACTCCTAAATGCGGCAAATTGGAAGACTGTGAACCGAAAGAATTTTTTTCATTGTGGACCTCATTTTGTAGCGATTTCAAAGATATTTATAAAAAAGAAGAACAAATTGCGATTAAAGAAAAGTGAGTATTGCCGCGAGTATTCAGTAGTTTTTTTATTTATCGTGTCTCGTGCCTTTTCGACATCCAATGTGTACTAGTAGCGAGATCCTTTATCTTTATTCTTCTTCGTCGTCCCCCTGGGTGCTGAGGAACACGACCACATACGACGCGTCCCCGCAAGTTATGCGAGATGCTTTATAATATCACTTAATTTAAAACTGTATTGTTTCAGGTTAAAAGAAGCCAAAAAACTCCAAGAAGAAAGGAAACCTCTCACTCAGCCTAAAAAGGAAGGCGGCTTGAAGGCGCGCTTACAGAAGCTGTCTAGTACAAGAAAATAATACTTCAACCTAATTTGTTTCTAATGCACAATGTATTATTATTTATTTGCATTCCAAACATAACATTCCACTGAAATCTAATAACAAAAAACTAACAACATCATGTAGGTTCATTCCTTTAATAAAAAAATATTTTTGTAATGTAGGATGAGTTTTGTGTAATTTAGGATAATATTGTATTGAAGAAAGGCCTAACTTTCAACTCAAGGTGGTTATTGCTTATTCCTGAAATAATTGTTACTTTTCTGTTTAAGGGTCTTGTATCACATTCACTATTCACTAAAGTCTATACTAATAATTAACACTTTTCATGGAGCTAGTACTATATCTGCTTCAATCTTACCGAGCCATACAAAGCTAGTAGGGATGAATTAAGACGATGCAAAACGTCTGTCTGTCTGACCACTTATAACTTCTAAACTCCACAGTAGAATTCAATGCAGGTTTCACCATCATTTAGAGCATTTATTCCGAAAGGTTTAAGTATATAATATATTCATATTTTACGTAAATAATACACAGAAATCTCGATATTTTGACACCGTGCGAAGCAGGGGCAGGTCACTAGTGTTGTATATACTAATACAATGTAGTTAATGTACAAGAGTTACTTTGAGGGAGGGCCACTCCTAATAAAATGAGTTATTGGTGACTGGTTCCCTGAATAAAAAAAAATCATAATAAATAATTGGTACTTAAACTATGTATGATTCAGAATATCATAAAGTATTACACTGCACATATGTAAATTGTACCTGATATACTGTTTTTAATGCATTATGTTAATTTAAATGCCTGACTATGTGCATAGTTATTCATCTAAAAATGGTGCTGTAACAATTGTTGTATCTGTAAATATTATTATTTAAACAATATAAAACTCAAATATTATTAATAAAAGCTTTTATTACATGTAATCTAAACATTTTTGTTTCCAAATTTTATGGAACTTTCTATCTATTTTCCTGTTGGTGAGAGTGTCACTAAGTTTGAGTAAAGCATTCTTGAGAGCATGCCATTGCATGAGGCTCAAATGGCTTGTAACTGATTTACTATCAGATTCATTTCTGAATGTTTCCTCTCTTTCAATAAACCTCTTTAAAGAGCTAGAATTTGTTATTTTCTCATGAGAATGTTCAATCACTTTCTCAGAGGGGAGAGATGGTGACGTTTTGTCATCCTTTATAATATTAGAGTTTAGAAGAACTTTAAAACTTTCTCTAGATAACACTACACCATGATCTATTTTTGTTGCATTTGGCATTGGCAATGGGGTGTCATGCCTTTTGTCCAACAATGGCAATGGTTTAATAACCTCTTCCTGATCTGATTCAGCTTGATCTTTATTAATTTGGTTTACATAGCCAAGTATATTATCAAAAAGATCATTGTCATCACCATCAATCAAGGTATTATCAACATAAATGAATTTCTTTTGAGCCCAATCAAATCTACCAAAGTCATCAACATGCTTCAGGTCCAACCATTTATCAAAGTCTTCAGGTAGTTTATAATTGTCTGGTAGAAAATTGAGGCCTTTCAGTTGTAATTTAATTAAATAGGGATACAGGTTTGAATACCAAGTTGTAGTATGCTGTAGAAGCACCATACTCATAGACCACAGTCTACTCAAAAGGGCATATGGTAACAAGCTCATCCAGTGACTCTCACCTCTCTTTATCCTGTCCAAATAAAACACTGCTGCTTGTTTTGAGCAAACACAAACCCTCAACATTATCTTTGCAAAGGCCATAATTCTTAATAAAACATATTCCAGCATCTGCCTTGTTGGTAAATAACGTTCATCATCACTCTCTGATGGCAGAGATAATGAAAAGTTTTCAATCTCTTTCAAGATGTTTAAAGCCAGGTACTTCTTCAGAGCTGTGTTTACTTTTCTTAAATTCCTGTAGCCTATATCATTGCGGAATTTCTTATCATACTTGTATAAAAATCTTGAGCAAATAGCACTTTCTTTGTGTAGTGGTGACTGCTTTGACAACACTTTTATAATGTTATTAAATATATGTTTTAATGCTGATACATCTGGAAAAGCAAAAAGACTTATTAGAATAAATTGTATAAGTACACATGTTCTGCATCACAAGGGGATGAGGTGCTGATTAAAAAGTGAGTAAGTAAATAACAAAAAATTATGATGAGCCACCCCAAATAAACAAGGGAATCAAAGATAGGAAGATGATAAGTACTGTCAAGGACTTAGAATGATATTTTTTGTGTATTTACAAAGAGCAAAGTTTTTTGGAATTGTTAACAACGAATAACGAATGCCTCTTACCAAATTTGGTTACACATATAAACATGTTTACTGGTGGTGGTAAGAGAGTAGCACAGTTCCATGGCTCTAACATTATACTGACAAATTGTTATATTCTCAAAAAATTACTTAAATTTGAGTAAAAAGTGAAGTTCATTCATTAAAAATATTGAGCATAACCTCGAGCGAGAAGTCTATTTCATTTTGACGTCTGACGTCACGCAGTCACGGTCACGTTAGGAATATTATGGAATAAATTTAGAAAATTATGGAATTAGTATGTACATACTGTTATCGATGGTTTTTTATCACTAATCTGTGCCGAGGATGATCGTAATTTTGACCATTGACCGTAGGATTTTCTTATCGAATAGGTAATAACAATAATAAAATAAATAATCATGCTTGCTACCTTACGCTTTTGCACCTCGGTGAAGTTAGCCGCACGATTTCATTATTATGAACTTTTATTAGTGCTAATCGTTAGAGAGAGTTAGAGAGAAAAGAAAAATCGTTAGAGAGTAATTAGTTTTTATGTAAAAACAATTTTAATTCCCGCAAAAATGGACTTAGACGTAATTTTATTTTTTTAATCGTTTGCGAATCGTTTGAGAGAGATTGAGGGTAACACAAAATTGTTAGAGAGTTAATATTTTATTTGATATTAAATAATTTCTAAGAGCGTGACGTTTGCCCACCTCTGTGAATTTTGCCCCCGATATAATTATTCTCAACTTTTGTTAATGCTAATCGTTAGAGAGAGTTAGAGAGAAAAGAAAAATCGTTAGAGAGTAATTAGTTTTATTTATCAACGATTTTATTTACTTTTGTGAAATTGGCCCCCATTCCCGCAAAAATGGACGTAGACGTAATTTTTTTTTTTTAATAGTTTGAGAATTGTTAGAAAGAGATAGAGAGTTAAAAAAAATCATTACAGAGTTAATGTTTTAATTGATATTAAATTATTTCTGAGAACGCGTTTTACCCTAGGACCTGAGCAGGTTAAAATTTAGAAACGTGCCGCCTCGATAGGGGATAGGGGAGGGAGGAGAGGGGGAAAGGGTTAGTAGATCCCCCCACTCCCCCCTGCCGGAAAAACAAAGTTTTTTTTAAATATGACAAATCTCTTATATGCTGGGGCCACACCAACGGATTATCGCAATAGAAGTTAACCGTTGGTGTACTACACCACGAATTACCTCGAGAATTTGCCAACGGCATTTACATTGGCGTTTGACGTTGGGCGATTGATAACTCTGGTGGCGGCATTTTAGGGAGATCAAAGAGATTTACCGCGAGAATTATTTGATTTGAATGAAGCGGCCACACTTTCTCTTGTGCACTGTGAGCGCGAGTAGTATCGTGAGTAGTAGGTACTACTGATACATGACATGATGCAAAGGCACGTCATAGTTATGAGTGGTAAAGTTGTGTATTTGATCAACGATCATTTAACAGTGATACCTGATAAGAATACGAAATAATGTTAGTAGTTTCAATTTGATTCGGTACTTATAGTGAAAAAGAGGGGTGTTATAAGTTTAACGTGTGTATCTGTGTATCTGTATGTTACATCGTAGCTGCCAAATGGCTGAACCGATTCTGATATTTTTTATTTTGTTTGAAAGATGACTTGATAGAGTGTTCTTAGCTATGATTCAAGAAAATCGGTTCAGCCGTATGAAGATTATCAGCTCTTTTCAAGTTGATGAATGGATGTGAGCATCTTCCACAGGTCACATCGATTCGAAAGGACATGTCCAAAAATGGTGTCCAACAAATTTTTATTATTCAATAATGCTAACCAGGATAAGTTAAATATATTTGGATAAGTAGTAGCTCTAACTGTATCATGCATTTTTAAGGATTACCAATTTTGAGAAAAATCGTTTTTTAATTAATTTATTTTATTATTTATGTACACACAGTAAAATATGAGTACAACGGTACTGCTTATTTCTTAAGAAATAATTAATTTAGTGTTAATTTACTCCTAAACCGAACAAACTTTTCTAATTATCTAGGCTAATAAAGTGAACACACCCCAGAAAATAACATCATCATCATCATCAGCCTATAGCAGTCCACTGCTGGACATAGGCCTCTCCAATTGCACGCCATTCAGCTCGATTCTCGGCAGCTCTCATCCAGCTGCTACCAGCCACCCTGCGAAGATCGTCGCTCCACCTAGCCTGAGGGCGTCCTACCTTACGTTTGCCGATTCGCGGTCTCCACTCAAGAACACGTCTACCCTAACGGTCATCGGTTCTACGGCTAATATGGCCGGCCCATTGCCACTTCAGCTTGCTTATTCTGTGAGCTATGTCAACAACTTTGGTTCTCTGGCGGATTACCTCATTCCGGATTTTATCTCTCAGAGACACTCCAAGCATAGCTCGTTCCATAGCTCGCTGAGCGACCTTGAATTTATGGACCAGCCGTACCGTAAGTGTCCACGTTTCGGCTCCGTAAGTCATGACAGGCAGGACGCACTGATTGAAGACTTTAGTCTTTAGGCTCTGCGGAAAACGCGACGAGAAGACTCGACGGAGCTTCCCAAAAGCTGCCCAGCCCAGCTTAATTCTTCTGTTAACCTCCTTCTCAAAGTTGTTCTTACCAAACTGCAGAGTTTGCCCGAGGTAAACATATTCACGAACAACTTCGAGAGCACCGCCATTGACAGCAATCGGTTCCGGACTAACGTGGTCGTTGAACATAACTTGGGTTTTGTCCAAGTTCATCCGGAGACCAATGCGTACAGAAGAATCAACTAGGCCCTCCAGTATCTGTTGCAAGTCATGCAGCGACTCAGCCATTATGACGATGTCATCTGCAAATCTCAAGTGTGAGATGTACTCGCCATTGATGGTAATGCCACGTCCTTCCCAGTTCAGCGTCTTAAACACATCCTCCAATGAGTTAGAGAACAATTTCGGGGAAATTACGTCCCCTTGCCTTACACCTTGACGCAGGGGGATATGCTTAGTTTGCTGGTTCTGAGTTTGGACGGTCATTGTCGCGTTTTCATAAAGACATCTCAGCACTTGGATGTATCCTGCCAGGGTTGCGGGTTAGTCCGAAAGGGATACCGGGACCTTGGCAACAGGCAACTGAAGGAACACGGGTGGGTTTTAGTCAGTAAAAGTCTGACACGCCCTTCCGCTCCACCCAGAGCGGGAGAAGTCATTGGATGATTTCCCACCCTCAAAAAAAAAAAAAAAAGCACTTGGATGTATCGCCAGTCAACTTGGCATCGCTGCAGAGACTCCAAAACAGACCAGGTCTCGATAGAGTCAAAAGCCTTCTCATAGTCCACAAAAGCAAGACATAGGGGCCGATTATACTCTTCGGACTTCTGTATAATTTGCCGCACTGTGTGGATGTGGTCTATGGAGAAAATAACAAACTTTTCAAAATTCACACATGGTACTGTCATTACAGTCAATTAATATTTTGATGTAAAGAATATGACAATGCAAACAAAAATTCTAATCAATTTATTTACTATATGTACACACGCCTACACATCAAGCTATACATTTCCAATTTATGCTGATCCCGCATTGGATTTTCGTACGATACGAGGTCAGCTTATACTGGACATGTATAGCTTGATGTGTAGCCGTGAGTACCATATTCTTAAATAAGATGAAATGGGATATTTTCAGTCAAAAGTGTGTAGCATAATTCTTTGAGACCTCTCTTTCATTTTTAAGCTTTGACATGTGTATTATTCTGAATTTTTAACTAAATAATTATTAATTTTTATGTTTTTGAGTATAATAATTTTGCTGTTACCTTAATAATTATTTAATAGATAAATAATAATGTAAATATTTGCACACCATAATAGGTAATGATACAGAGCACTTTAAATTTATTTGTAACATCTGTTTATACCTACCTGCAAATAAATAATTCGATTTGATTTGATTAGATTTGATTTAGATTTTAGCTACTAGGAATCTATAAGTGCATGTTTCAGCATAGTCCACAGGCTTAGCAAGAGTAACATGATAATACATTATACATTTTTTTAATTACGATGGAGAATTCCTGTTTTATGACTTAGAATCGAGATCGGACGTGGATGAAAAGCCTTTCGACAATTATGATAATTATTTAAAAACTGAATAATATGCTTTGAATGCAAGTGTTACAGATTTTTTATGAAATAAAACTTTTTTTTTAGTTTTAAATAATGATTTATTGATTTTCTTCATTTTCAATGTCTTCTCTTATTAAAATACTGTCAAGAAACTGAGCAGGTGGAGATATACAGGGTGTTAGTGTAAACACAGTTAGAGTCTGGCAAACGAAAGTTGATCCTGAAAATACGCGCGAAAGATAAAAAAACAACACTGTTTATCCCTGTACATAGTGCGATATGACGTGTTTATACTTGAATTTTTATTTTATTTAAATGAAATTAAGTTTCAATTATCAACACGTGTTCTCGCACTATGTGTAGGGATAAACAGTCTTGTTTTTTTTTAATTTCGCGCGTGGTTTCAGGTTCAACTTTCGTTTGCCAGACTCTATCCTTGAAACCAGTGGTTTGGTTTTATTTATAGAACGTAAAATCAATGGAAAAATACAATTTTTTTAAAAGAAAATCTACATTTTTCTACACGGAATATTTCACCCTACACGCAAGTTCGTTGCCCTTGCGTGTAGGGTGAAATATTCCACCCTACACGCAAGGGCAACGAACTTGCGTCTCAACACGGCGGCCGGCGGTTGGCGGGGGCGGGCGGGGAGCGCGGGACGTTACATGACCGGCGGTCAGCTGTTTCGCAGCTCTCTCGAACGCGTATTCATGAGTATCGGGACAGTGACAGATATTTACTTTTTAAATCTTTTAATGAAAATAAGTTTATTTTTTGTTGTTACTGGGTCATTTATTTTTATATTTAAGTCAACTACCTATGGTTTGAGTGACAACGGTGTTTAACCTTGCATAATGTATAATTTTGATGCCGGTCCATCCAAGATACCAGACAATAATGTAATACACTCTATAACTATAGTGGTGTGAGTCCTCTGATCAAAGCTGTCTCATGTGATGACGAAATGCCTGGTACCTTCACTAACTTCTAGGTACAGTAAAAGTACCGTTCGGCTGAATATGTTGTCCATAATAATAGCGAGCCTGTTTAATCTAAAACGCGTTCTCAGAAATAATTTAATATCAATTAAAATATTAACTCAAATGATTTTTTTTAACTCTCTATCTCTCTCTAACGATTCTCAAATTATAAAAATAAAAAAAATTACATCTACGTCCATTTTTGCGGGAATGGGAGCCAATTTCACAAAAGTAATTAAAATCTTTGATAAATAAAACTAATTACTCTCTAACAATTTTTCTTTTCTCTCTAACTCTCTCTAACGATTAGCATTAACAAAGTTGAGAATAATTATATCGGGGGCAAAATTCACAGAGGTGGGCTAACGTCACGCTCTTAGAAATTATTTAATATCAAATAAAATATTAACTCTCTAACGATTTTGTGTTACTCTCAATCTCTCTCTTACGATTCGCAAACGATTCAAAAAATAAAATTACGTCTAAGTCCATTTTTGCGGGTATTAAAATTGTTTTTACATAAAAACTAATTACTCTCTAACGATTTTTCTTTTCTCTCTAACCCTCTCTAACAATAGGGAATATGCATGTGATTCAAATATGGGTCAAATATTTTTTTCTATAAACTATGTTACTTCAGAATTAAGCCTCCATCAATATTTTTGAATAAAATTTTTTTTTGAGCGAGAAATTAATTTTTAAAAAGTCCCAAAAAACTGTGGGTAATTCAAATACTTGAAAAGGCTAAGAGCGGATGTGACGTAACAATCCGGGCTAACAATCAAAATGTCAATGTCAAGTCAATCAACAAGTGTCAAGTCAATGTCAAACGCTCATAGAAAAAGGAGTTTTTGATGTTGACTTGACAGTTGCTTGTCTGTTTTCACGAACTGTGACGTCACCACACCAAGCGCGCCAAATGGAGGGCGTTTAAATAGCCCGGATCGGTTGGATATTTTTAAACATTTTTTTAACTACTTTAAATTGCTTTTTTGCCGTCGAATTTTTTTTTACTTTTATTTGACGATGTAAACTATCGAATAAAAATATTAAAAAAATACATGCATATTCCCTATTAGCATCAACAAAAGTTCATAATAATGAAATCGTGCGGCTAAAGTCACGGAGGTCGCTTTTGCTTACGGTAAAAATAAATTATTTATCTTGCTTGTCTAAATTCATGGTCAAAATCTTTTCTGCCAGTAGCAACCATACAGTAAAGTAATATAAAGGGCCCCCTCGCAGAATTTATTGAAGAACGATAATGTCAATTGATCAGATAAATAGCGCCATCTATTATCGCCATCCACAAACTTGTGATATGTATATACTCTGTCTACGTGTATAGCATTACTTTACTCTATGGTTATGGTTGCTACTGTCAGAAAAGATTTTGACCATGGAAAGTCATGTGGAAAGTAGACACGAGCAAGAAAAATAGTAGCAACTCTTAATTATAGTAGTTTATTGATGAGTAGCAAGTAGCAACACTGAATAGAAAAAGTTTTCTGAGATTCTGAGATTGACCGGCAAGTTACTAATAATTTTGATTAAAAATAAGTTTGTCAAGTACCGAATCTTCAACTTTATTCCGTTATTAACAGAAGATACTGGGTAGAGCGCAAAGTAATCATTTATAAAATAACGTTTTAGATAGGCTGTGAAAACTACAATATGCCTAAACACAAGAAGCAAGAAAGCTCCAGCAGTTCTGATAGTGATGATGGACCTGTCGACGTAAGTTTTCTAGTTTAATAGATAAGTTTTATTATCTTTTTAGGTAGTACAGAATACATGCTAAAGTTTCTAAAAAATATTTACGGCCACGTGTAAATGCAAATGGCCAACAAGCACCAGGTTAAAACTAAGCGACCCTTTCGCTATTACACTTGTATATATTTTTCCCTTGTGCTAACAAGGGAAAACAACACAACGAGTGAATAGGTACCTACTTGAGTAGTTTTCATGGGCAGTGATGGGCACTCGTTTATAAATAATTATGTTCATCGTAACTCCACACAAAGATAGTATTGCAAATAAAAAACTGTCTGTATAAATACCTACCAGAATTAGATACCTAATAGATAGGTATGAATTTTAGGCCGGCCGCAAACATTCGGTTTCCGAATTGATTCGGAAACCTGAATGCTCGCTTTACATACAAAATGTTCAACTAGGCGCACACATTTTTCACAGTTTTCCGTTCCTAATTCGGAAACCGAACGTTTGCAGCCTTCATAATAATAATTGTGTTTTCGATATTTCGTGTCAACATCGGTTAGTAGTATCGGAAAACTGTAATGATGTAAGTAAGTACCTATTTTTATCTCTGTAGTTTGCACTACTGTCGCCAATTTTTTATTGAGTTATTTATAAAATTTGGGGTCCAGTTATTACAGTCAGTCTACACAACCTGGTGCCCGAATTCCATAAGCAATCTTACTTCAATTGGACAAATTGCACTCCACAACGCAGTCTTACAGGTTAAAACACTTACAAAAAAATTGTTTTATTATTTACAGAGAAACCCTCCTGCAGAAAAGAAAGCCAAAATGGGCAGCAGAACAGCAGATAAAGAGCCAACTTGGGTTATACAAGGAAAGAAATTACTTAAAATCAGAGAATTCAAAGGAAAGGTTTATGTAGATATAAGAGAATTCTATGAAAAGAATGGTGATCTGTTACCAGGCAAGAAGGGCATTAGCATGACACCTGAACAGTGGAAAAAACTGATTTCATTGAGTGATGAAATAAATGAAACGCTTACTACCTTATGCTGAGAGCAAAATATTTATTGTTGTTCCATATAATAAATGTTTGAGTTATCATAAAACAATTGCTTGTTTTAATTCATACATATTGTAGTTGCCTGGTCTTTTAAGAGCTTGTTCAGATGAGGCGTTTTACGTGCGTGAGATGACTTACGCGTAAGAATTGAATTTTTCACATTTTGTTTACGCTTGAGTAGCAAAACTACTGCATGTGGACGAAATGTATGAACCACTTAATTTCCACATTAGTGGTCCCCAAGGGTATAAGCCTCCTCAATCTTTTTCCACTTTTCGCTGTAGCAATATTTAACCAGTTTTTTCCTGCTGTTTCTATAATGTCTTTTTTTTCCTGCTGTTTCTAAAAATCTACCCATCTTTTTCTTTGCCTTCCAACACTTCTTTAAGAATCACTAGCACCTCACAATCGCGCGATTGTCTACGCGCGAGGCAATTAACGCGTAAAACAACTCATCTGGAGAAGCTCTTAGAATAGAATATATTTATTTGCATTTAAACATTTTATTAAGGGGTATCTGTTTCTCCATACTGATTGTTTGTTATGTTGTGTTGCTTATCCGTTTCCAAGGAAAGTTGAAAAGTATAGTATAGAATAGTTGATCGGAGCATGGAGGCAAGTAGAATAATTACATGAATTGAAATGCATGTTACTGCATATTGAGAATGAGTGTTTACAACTAATAAACATATTTTTTCGAAAATAACTTCTTTCTGTCTGTTTATATGTTACCTTTTCACGCCTAAACCACTGAACGGATTTCGATAAAATTTGGCAAGGAGATAAGGGTCATTTTCACAAAAAGTGTACATTCGAGTTTGGGTGTGTCCCACAACTTCTGTATTTTTTTTAAAGAATAATATCTACATATAAGAAAAAAAACACTGAAAATATGAATCTGTGGTCAGTTTTTAACAATATTGTATAATGTTGCTGCTTATAAACACAGCAATAATATCATAATTTTCAAAAATAAAGGTAGAAGGTATCTATTTTAGCGCTGTCCCACTACCATTTTCAATACAATAACGTAACCTTACGGAATTTTGTTGACCTAAATATAATAAAGTGTTTGATATTTTGGAAAGTATAGTTAAGCACGATTTGTTAAACAATTACAGCAACAGTCTAATGTCGCTTAAAATCTTTAAATTATTTAATCTCTGTGAGGACATAAAGTAGTTAAAATGGAAATTTCCCTTCCGAAACCGCAATTTTTGCGAAATGATGCTATCAAAACTTCTGTTTACGCGAATTTTTTTTCGATCGGCAACATTTTTAATGCTGTCAACGGGTGAAAACAAGTATTTCGGACGTTTTGGCGGCGACTGGCGGACGAACAACATCACCTCAGGTAGCGGTCCGGTTTTGGTTTCCCAGAGCCGCGACCAATTTCAAAGTAAGTTTACAAGTTTATTTCTTGCAAATTATTTTGATATCTTCATTAGCTATCACTGAACTTAAATTGATACCAAGCTTGTTGATTTGATGTGTTAGTTTAAAATAATTAAAACAAAAGCGTTTAAAGACAGACTTCCGATACTTCCGTTCCGTAACCAAAATCCAGGTAACGTAGAAATGGAATTGAAAAGTTTCGGAGTGGAATTCTTAGGAAGATGATACATTATAATTTGTAGTATCGATTTATTTATAATAAAATAAAGAGAGACGACTTCCAAATCTAATTCATAACGTTATTACGGAGTCACTTTGTAAAAAAAAACAAATACTTATTTACTGTAAAAAATATATTTTGAGATTTTGCTAAATAGTGTGACAATATGTGTTTTATATTTTGTTTTGATAAATATTAAAATATATTGTTGAAATTAATGTACTCAAAATGACACAATTTCTAGTAAAATGGCATTTTCATAATATTATTTTAATTGGTTGAAATATTATTTTTAGAGCGAAACGCTATTTAATTTGTAATAGCTTTTGATACCTCAGAGTGTAATCATTTGATTAATGTAATTATAAAAAGCGTTCCTAAGTTGTATCGTAATTGAGAAACATACCAGAAAGTATTGAACTAATTTGGTCCAAAGAGTAACGTAATGGAAATTAAAATGGTGATTAAGTTGACTATTGTTGATTTTATGTTTTATCTATTTTATATTGAAGTAAAAAGCATTGTTATCCAATTATACTATTTGATTAAATCCAAACGAGTTTTATTTTATTTCTTTAGCTGAACCTCCTTAGTTTCGGAATGGAATAAATTTTGTTCCCCAGGGACAATAAATGAATTGTATTTCAGTAAATAATCCTGATTAAGAGGTTTTATTATAATTTTCATATAGTGTAAAGAATATCAATTGTAAAATAACCTCAAAACAAAGAATTACTACTACACTTTTTCTGAAAATGACCCATAAATGACGTCCCGGGGAACGACATAGGCTACTTTTTATCGACATACCACGCGGGCGGAAGCTAGTAATATCCTTACTTCCTTACTAATATTATAAACGCGAAAGTTTGTAAGTATGGATGGATGGATGTTGGTTACTCTTTCACGTAAAAACTAATGAATGGATTTGGATGAAATTTGGCATTTTTATCCCTATATTCCCACGGGATCGAGACTTACGCAGGTGAAACCGCGGGACGCAGCTAGTAGGTAATATTATAAATGCGAAAGTGAGTTTATTTGTTACGCTTTCACGCTTAAACGGCTGAACGGATTTAGATGAAATTTAGCATATAGGTAGACTATGACCTGGAATAGGACATAGGATACTTTTTATCGAGACGCGGGTGAAACCGCGGGGCGCAGCTAGTTACTTAATAAGTCATTGTTCTAGGTGGTCAGGAGGGTAGGTACTTTCCCAGCCATATGGTCCTTGGTGTCGATACACGCGTCTCGCAATTTACTGACTATAGCCCTCGACCTCATAACGGGGGGAAAATAAATAAATACAAATTAAATAAAGTCCTTTACTGACAATACAAGACTTGAAATGTAGATGAGGCAGAGTTGCTTTACAGTTGCTATCCTTAGGTTTAAAACCTCTAGGTGTACGAAGTAACTATAAAAAATAAAACAGGTACAATATTGAGCAAACCTCACTTTAGATACCAAAGACGCTTTAGGGCGAAAACATTATAATTCTTATCATGCTGTTTTGTGCTTTTAGCAGATAATGCAATATTTCTACGTAATTTTTCTGTGCACACATTTTGTTATCCATCCCTGTGATCTTTAAATTCAGTGATGTGGATAGCTTATTAAAATGTTTTTGCCATAAATCTTGACAAGATTTACGGTACATAATTGTACCGCTTGAAAAGTATAAATTATCGAGTATAAACTAGCGAGAAGTAAACTAAACATGCTAAATCCATCACAAAATATTGGAATATGCTCACCTTGTCCCACAAATAAAACTAACAATATTGCATATAAAGGAGGAACGCGTAAATCAACCTGAGATTTAGATTTCAGATCATTATCAAGTGTATCTAACAATATAACATTACATGCTATCTATAACATCAAGTTAATAAGACAAGAAGATCAGTATATAAAAATACATGTACCCTAGACAACTACTTAATAGAAAGTATTTAATTTGATAAAATTGACTAAATTTTAACCTAAATGGAAACATTTGGCATGAAATTACACAACTATTGTATGACATATTCTATGGCATGATTAACAATTTATTACCTAATAAACATGACTAGCGTTACTAGTAACGTTTCAATTTAGTCTTATTCTATGAGGACTAAAAGTTCTTAAATTAAACTTTCAATAAATGCCCGCCGAATATAATAATATTAATACAAACATAGTAACACAATTAAAAACTTTATCCTGGACTAAAGTTATATTTACAAGACTTAAAAAAATAAGAGCAAGGAAATCCATCGTGAATAATGCATTAAAATCAGTTGATTTCGTGTGTTGGTCCTTAGTTTATAGAACTAATATATTTGAAATATCACCCAGAAAATATTATTGGATAAATTAGTATTAATAGTAGGGTATGATAAATGCTTGCTTCAATCGATATTTGATTTAATAAAAATCAAAGTATACACTTATTTAGGGCCTAAATTTTGCTACTCTACTTACTAAAGAGCTGCTAGTACTATGAAATAGTAGTTTTTATTAAAGGTTCACATTACAATAACTCATGAAAAAACACATACACAATACATGTCATTCAGTTAGGATTAGATTTATTGAATGTACAATTTATTAGTAATCAGGCAAGAAATAACTAGTTATTTCTTGCCCCAAGAATTATTGGCAGTACAACAAAAAACGTTTTTAATAAGTAAAAATAATCCACTCAAATTCAACTGGAAATAATTGCCATAAATATTATTGATACAACTTCAGTGGAAATTCGCTGGGTATATGATTGCATACCTTTATTTCTAAATACAATCACAATACAAGAGTATTAGGTACTTAATTTTATTTTCTGCTAAAATTTCACAACTTGCAGTTGGAATTTATTTTATAAATAACTTATTTTATCTTTGGTTTGATATGGAAACATTCAATCTTGAAATGATCACACATTTCTTGCACCTGAAAAAAACAATAAACCAATTTTATATGTGTATAGATCTTTATTGCAAAATGAGTGGCCTTGTTTTTTTAATATTTGTGGGAGAGATTGCTAAATAGCAAAATAAATACTTAGGTATTTTATCCGTGCTACACACGCATTAGAACTACAACTTGTACGTCGCACAGATTCCCAATAAAATTTTAGGACAGTTGACAAGACTAACGCCCAAAAACTGCAGGGTAATAAAGCGCTATGGAACGCACTTTCAGCAGGGATTTTGGTTCTTTAAAATAAAATAAATATTTCGTTTTTCTATGCTAGTGGATTCTTTACATCTCACTTACCACTTTAGTACCATAGTAGATGTGTGCAATGGAGCTGATGACGCAGAGCGCGGCAAGAAACAAGAGCTCTGTCCCAGGCGAGACCGCGGTCCAGAACACCGCGCACAACACTAGCGCGTAGGGGATCAGCAGACCGTTGAACGCCTCGCACCGAGTGTCGCTCATTTGTGACACTATTAGACGACACTGGAAAAGTAACCAAAAGTTATCAGAATTTAAAATAAGGTTTGATCATAGTATTCCTAACTTGCTCTACAAACAGACAATTTTAATGGTTATTGCAAAAAAGAATGAAAAAAAATCTGTTGAGATTTTTTGTTACAATGGAATCATGAAATCTGAAGAACTTACTATGACTTAAAGTAATAATAAGATAATAGTCAAACGTAAGATTCCATTTCCTGTATCAAGGACCTGACAGTTGTCACCAAAAATACATAGAATTTTAAAAAATCTTTGCTGTATTTAGAAAGTCGTAAACACATATTTTTTTCGCTAAAGATGTAAACAACTATGGCCACTTGAAATTGTCTATGGTTCAGTGATGTGACAAATAATTTCCGCGCATAGAATAGATTGAATCATTTGAATTGCAATATTTTCCGTCTGTATAGCGTAGAAATTTTGGAATCTGATGTTTGACGTGCAACAGATAACAAAACGCAGTTGACTGATGCTCTTCGTACCACAGCAGTTCAACTATGGTTCAACTTTTTTGCGATTATCTGTGAAACTAAGCGCCCTAGCTCTTTCATTCTTGTGGTATAGTGAGCACGAAAGACAGAAAAAATGCATATAAATTTGCAAATTTTGCAAATTTATATTAGCTTTAAATTAAAAGTAGTTCTATTTGTATGATTAATCACTTGAATTAATCATACAAATAGAACTGCTTTTAATTTATAGCTAATTTAATATACAGGGTGTTATTGCAAACACCGTTATCCTTGAAACCAGTGGTTTGGTTTCATTTATAGAACGTAAAATCAATTGAAAAATACATTTTTTTTTTAAAGAAAATTTTCATTTTTCCACAAGTATATATCATCCTACACGCAAGGGCAACGACCAACGACCGCCTGCGGCCGGCGGTTGACGGGGGCGGGCGGGGCGCGCGGGACCTTACATGACCGGCCGTCTGTTTCGCAGCTCTCTCGAACGCGTATCCATGAGTATCGGGACAGTGACGGATATTTACTTTTTAAAATCTTTTAATGAAAATAAGGTTTTTTTTTTGTTGTTACTGGGTCATTTATTTTTAAATTTAATTCAACTACCCATAGTTTGAGTGACAACGGTGTTTACCCTTGCATACTGTAGTTTTTATTAAAATCAATCAATAATGATGAACCATAGAGCTTTAGTTTTTCTTATTAGAATTGTGAGTGATGTCTCTAGTGGTCGACCGCTTTGTGGTTTTGTTAAAAAGTGGTAAAATTTAATCTGTTGGAACCATTTTAGCGTTTTTAATACGTCAATAATCAAATAAACTTGCAAAATAACTCTCAAACTAGGCAACTTTAACATTCTTACAATCATTACAGAGCGTTGAATAAGTCTGATTGGCGCCGTGAGGCAGAAATAGGCCGAAAATCAGTCAATTTTCTAGACTATTTTGACAGCCGTCAGTTGAAGGGATAAGTGATCACTTATTTCAATGACAAAAATAATTTTCGACGAGACAAAAAGGATGCTAGTCGTTTGACTTTTTATATAAATTCAAAAATCGTCCCCGATTTTCGCTATTATTGATGAATATACTAGCTTCCGCCCGCGGTTTCGCCCGCGCGGTACCTATGTCAATGAAAAGTACCATATGTCCTTCCCCAGGATGCCATCTATCTCTTTGCCAAATTTAATCAAAATCCGTTCAGCGGTTTAGGCGTGTGTTAGTAGTGTTCTATTCCCAGGCAAGTTCAATGGGCCTGCCAGGGTTGCGGGTTAGTCCGAAAGGGATACCGGGACCTTGGCAACAGGCAACTGAAGGAACACGGGTGGGTTTTAGTCAGTAAAAGTCTGACACGCCCTTCCGCTCCGCCCAGAGCGGGAGAAGTCATTGGATGATATCCCACCCTCAAAAAAAAAAGGCAAGTTCAATGGGGTACAACCTCAGTTAACCTCTACGCGTCATATCAGCATTGCTTCCGTTATCCTGAGATAAAGTTGATAAATCCCATGTATCCATAAGACCCGTCACATGGCCAATCTGATATTCCTGAATTATTGGTTACTCTTAACCTCATTTTAAGCAGGAAAAAAGAAATGCTTACATTTATATTAGAGAATATAGTTCCGGTGAGTATGTAGAAGATCCTGGGCGCTCGGTTGATGATATCGTTGGGTGAGAAAATGGCCCACAGCGAGCTCAGCGCGAAGAATATGAACAATGGTACCAGTGGCCGTACTGCCTCGCTGAACGAACGCAGCTTGCCGGTGCCATCGCGATACGACCTGGGAATAACATCACGGTTTTTACTTATTTATTTATTCTTAAGCTTAAGAACAAATCTCTTACGGAAAAGTTTTTATGGAACAAATCTAACTTAGAGAGATGTAAGTATTAATGGTTCTTATGATTATAATTCTGTAAATACATATTTGTTATGGTCACGAATCATATTTTGATCAAGATACAACCTGACACTGACCTGCAAATTGCTAAAAAGCGTATGAAAATTTAAATTTCGCGGGCCACCACTGCAGACCCACCTTAAGTATTATGTTTGCCGAAAACAATACTTACTTACTTACTTACTCCATAAAAATCTCTCGAAAAAAAATATTACAAAGTTACTTCCAAACCGGACAATAAACCGCTAGTATTCAAAAAACACTTTATATTAGATCATGAAATTTTGCATAATAACATTGAACTATATATAAAGCAGTTTTTTCTAATTAACCATTATTTTCACCGTAACAAGAAATTACCTAAACTATCGGCGCCTTGGAGCCTTCTCCCCGCCGCTCAGTCTCGCTCTCACTCAGTCCGCGAGCAGTAGTGTGCGAGCGAGATAAAGAGTGAATTTAGTCTGAGGTATTATGGACTCTTAACACCTATCTAAAATCGGTGCAAGGATTGGACGGGATAAGATCTAATGATAACGCCGCCCGTCAAGTGAGGAGTGGTTACCCGTTAATATGTATGAGGCCATTTACATGTTGCATGTTTATTTGGTCGGACCTTCTTTTTCATTGAACCTTATAGGTAAGCTTTTTTCTTCTTTTATAGGTGGCGTTTACACCAGCAGGGGGCGATATTACTCATTTATTTCTGCGTTGGTATTGGTAATCCCCGGAGAATTTATTGCGTCGCTTTTTCCTACCAAATCACTTGTAATCGATAAAGGGCTTGATTTTGTGTATTGGCTAAACAACTGTGTCACTCACTTGTAAATATTCCACAAGATGACCGTCTGGCTGGTGAGCATCGCAGAGAAGTACAGCACGAGCTCGAACACGACGCCCGGTGTGATGCCGCCCGGCAGAGGGATGTGCCACGCTTGCGGCCCGAACACAGATGTCACCAGCAGTAGGATACAGGAACCCTAAGAGAAATCGTAGAGTTATTGAACATATACAAGGTCAAATTAAATAGCTAGCGAAACTCTGCAGTTGCCCGCCAGAGACGACACCCGTCTGGTCAGAAAATCTTCCCTTAGGGTGAGTGAACTTTACACCCTGTTCCTCATACCTCTATAACCCTACTAAGCAACAACTAGAATCAATTGACGTCCAGAAGTAAAGACTTTGACGGTTGTCCTGCTTGGCGTTAGGAATGGTATGTAGTTAGGTAGGTATTATTACTACTCCTAGGTATTACTACTAATGTATGATTGACTTACGATCATGGTGAAGTCGTATCCCCAGGGCAGGAACATGACGCCAGTGTTGTACTTCTCCCAGTGCGTCAGGTAGAAGTTGAAGAATATGTTCCAGATCAGAAACAGGAACCGAAGCGTGCTCACTTCATCCCTGAAATTAAACAATATTTTGATGTTATAACATTACATACTTACAAAGAGTAACTGACGTTGGTACTCGATTTTTTTAACGATAAAGGTCATCCGACCGATTGGATCAGAGTCCAAGGCCCGTATAACGGAACGTCACTCAAGACTCAAGCATTACTTAAGGTTGATGCGCTAGGGTAGCCCGCGAAATTCAAATTTTCTTACGTTTTTTGCAATTTGCAGGTCAGTATCAGGTTGTATGTTGATCTAAATATTATTAGCGCTCGTAACAAATATGGATTTACAGAATTATTATCATTAGAATCAGCAATCATGTAAGTGCCAAATGTCATGATTTCATTAAATAGTCATTCAATACACTTCCATGAGCTTAGAGAGTTGTATTGCTTGTTTAATGTTAAGAAAATTTGAATTTCGAGGGTCACCCTAGCGCATCCCCCTTAATCAAAGGTTTTAAACGAGTTTTAAGTAATGCTTGAATTTTGTAGTGAGGTTCCGGGCCTAAAATTGATCTACAAACTAGGTATTATCAATTTTCGTCCAATCGATCGGATGATCATAGTACCAATTTAATTTAGAATGACAGGGTCGCGCGCCCCTGTTACAATAATGGGAGTTTAAAGACACAATTGGGAAGAAATAAGGGTACCGAACAAGCGACCCGCCATACGGTTTTACGGCTTGAAATGATGGTAAAAACCGCATCGAATCCGTTGCGAGGTTTAGAAGAACAACACGGTTAGACAGACAGATACGAAAACCGACTTTAATTTATAATAATATGTATGTATGTGTTATGTAACATAATATATGCAGCTCTGCCTACTCCTACGGGAAATAAAGACAGTTTTTTATGTGTATCTCATTATTTTATCTCATAATTCATTCATAAAGCTATTGAAATTGCAATCATATCATCATTTACTATTTACGTTGACCACAGCATCATGCTTTGTAAATAAAATGATAAGGGAAACGGCCATGGGGAAATATTGTCATAACACCGCCACCGCAACAGAGTCCAGTCAACCGAGAGAAGGGATGTCCACTATTTGTGCAGTTTACAAAGAAGTGGTGTTGGTTATAGGAGCTGAAAAATTTCTAAATAATAGGTCATAACTTCATAAGTCATAGGTCATTAATTCATTTGTTTAACATAAGTACTTACTACTTACAATATTATTGGTTTAAGTTTATAGATAATAAATAATGTGCTATGTTAGGCCAGAGGGCGTACAAATTTTTATTTACCTAAATATTATAAGTTAAAGGAACGTTCATACATTAAAATATTATTAAGTATGTGAATTTATGTAAGGTACCTACCATCCAACATTTTTTTTTTTTTAATTACATTTCATATAGACCGTTTAACTTCCGGCATGTAGGTATGTGACAGTTAATTCTTACTAAGTAATACTAGTTCAGTAGTTTCGGGAGATTTAAGTGATGGATAAAAATATATTTATGTTCTTACTTATCTGCATTTCTCCGTTAAATTATTCCGTAAATAACCAATTATTTACAGGATAATTAACGTAGAATTAAGTATAGTCACTCAATAGAATATTATAATTTTGTATACGGCACGTTTTCTTTACAGTACGGCTTACAAACCTCACCGTAGGAAAAACGTGTCTGTCAACAAGCTTCCATAATGATCCATACCACAGAGTACTTTTACTATAAATATCCATACAACACTGACGAGACGACCGCGCCGCGCACGTCGAATAAACCAAAAAAGTTCCACCCTTACAATATAAACAAAAGAGTTTAATCATAAATACGTCATCTATCGGCAATATTATTTATCCTATCTTCTTACAAATGCGTGTGGTGATAATTATGCTAACTAAAGATATAGCCTGTTTTTGATAACAGTATAATTAGGTAGCGTACGTACATCGTAGTTTGGTAGATAATCTTGTCCAGATAATGAAGTCAGTGAAGTTACCGGATCTACTAAATTTTATCAAGTAAAAGGGACTTGTTATTAGGGTATTACATATGTATAAAATCAAAACGAATCCAAGTGGACGAAAACCTTACTGATGAGGAGGTGGTCGCCAAGTCTTAGCCTATAGGAAGCAGTCAAAAAGAGCGGGTGCTGTGTTTCAAATTGGCTTGTATTTGACGAAAAATAATATGATTTTATTTCATTGTCGACATTGTCGTCCCCTTTTCAGTAAAATAATAAACAAATAGTGTGACCAGGAGCAGTGATACCGATGTCTAAGCGTTTCTAATACTATTAAGTACCCATCAAACAAAGGCAGAAAGTAATCAGGATTGATAGAACATTCCCGGTCCCGCCACGATAACACATTATCTAGCTGAGTGCAGGATATTCTATCAGACAACTCTGGCCTTTAGCGATATCCTATCTAATTTGTTACGAAGAGTCTAACATGACATACCATAGAGTCCTTTAAAAAAAAAACGAGCGAGCCAACTCTTGCACCGCGTGCGCATATTGGTCAAATCATAGTGCGCGCTTCCCCGGCATCCTGTTACACACTTCCATTGCTCTTCACGAAATCACTCCCACAGATTGCAGGATCTCACGCATTGCATATTGCAGGAAAGTGAAAGGAAAGATGTTTCACATTAAAACTATTGCTTAATGATCCACACGCGCTCTTTGTTCTGATTGACATGATTGTATGAAGCTTTTGGCTCTTAGTTCCCAGAGCTTAGGTACCTACAAGACATTTTTATTTCAATACAGCATGGCAACGCAATAACAGAAACACCTGTACGAAGGACGCACAAAACCGTGAAACCTGTCAGAATACAAATGGGGTACTTATATAAGGTGTACTTATGTAAGGGTACTTATATAAGGTACACGAAATCTCTACTCATTGTACTCATCATTATGTGGGGAAGAGCTGATTTTTTCGTGATTTCAGGGTTGTCCCCATAGTGAAAGTTGTTCATAATGATGAGTACAATGACACCTTAAGAGATTGAAAGAGATGAAAGATACACAGCAGCAAAGAGGGTCATCAGGGTGATCCCCTCGATCGGGATATTGAACCTCTTTCGAACCCCTTTTTTATTAGAATTGTCAGTAGGTACGTTTTCATCCGAGATCCGACACAACGATTAATAAGACAGCACAACCCAAATAAACAGCTATTACAATGGATATCGCGTCTAATACCATGTTTTTCCGTAAACTTTGTTTTTACATTGTGATTGGGCACAAAAAGTCAACGGTCAAGGATGACGACTATTAAAGTAATCACAGACAGCAATTCATAATTTTGATATTGTGGTAAATTATTGTCTTGGGTCGACTTCGATATATAGACCCATGTTTCTTTGGCCAACAATAGGCATCGCGTGACAATTGCCTTCGCGTGACCATGACTTGTCAGCCCAAAAAACAAATGCATATTATTAGGCTCACCGTTTCTGGGAAACATTTTCTTAGTAATTTCAGTTTAGGAACTTCTTCAATCGCGTGCAACCTTCGGCATGCGCCGTTAGTTAGTCGGAAAATTCTATTCTTGACTGGGTCATGACCTCAAAAATATATTCAATAGCTGATGTACCTGCCAAATATGCTGTAGAGGAAGGTAGGTATGAGGACCGCCGAGTAGGAGTCGAGCCCGTGGTCGAAGAGCTCGCCCAGGGGACCGCTGGTGCCGGTGCGCCGGGCTTGTTTGCCGTCTATACCATCTGGAAGTGAGTGGCTTGTTAGGATGGATTTATAATATTACAGAAGCCCTGTGTGTCATTATTTTGGCAAGTACCAAGGCTGGTAATTGCGTAACATAACAGTAGCCAACGTGCTTTCATGGCCCGTCGCGTCGAGCCGTGCTGCCCGTGTATGGCCGCTTTAAGAAGTTGGTGAGAATCTATGATTTAGGAGTTAATGTAGACGTAACTACTTACTTAAATTGTCACATATTTATGTACCTATTAGATATTTATGTAGGTAACCTATAAAATTGATGCACAAAACTTCTTATTGTTTTATTTTGAATATGAATATTTTGTGACAATTTTGAAAAAAAATACAGAAAATAGTTCCATTCATAAAGATTACAAGAAAATCTATATGAAGACTATGGTTTTAATAAACATGGCAAATCTCCCAATATTGTGCGTACAAACTTAGATTTACAGTTGGAATATACCTACGGGAGAACATGTTTTTTAACCGACTTCTAAAAGGAGGAGTTTATCAATTCGGATGTTTACCTATATATATTTTATTATGTCTATCTTTTTTTGTTTTAAAGGGTATAATTCCGGGCTAGTCCCACTGTCATCAGGTCAGGATCTGATGATGGGATCCTGGAGAAATCGCGGGAACCCTTCAAATATTATAGTCAAATATTAGAGTCCGAAACGCACTTGGCCGATTTTTTTGGTTACCAACATAAATGTTTCATTCATCATCTGGCTAGCCTTTTCCCAACTATGTGGCCAGCTTCCAGTCTAACCGGATGCAGCTGAATACCAGTATTTTACATGGAGCGACTGGTATTGGTATTTTACATACCAACATAAATGTTTGTGATTAAGAATTGCAAAATTGGTAATTAATGCGCATACGCTGATATAATTAGGTAAATACCTGTTACGTATCATGTAGGTACGGTTCTAAAAATCAAGTTCGACGTCTTTTTAACTGAAGGGTCAACACAGGCAATGTGACACTCGTGATTGATGTCGAGTATTGCCGGCGATCGTCTGCGATGCGCCGCGCCGACCGACGCAACCACGTGCTGTGCACGCCCACTACAGATAAGTCTTTTGTACTTTTGAACTCATCGCGCCACTTTCCATTGAGGATTAACTAGATTGAATGAATAGCTAGATATGCTCGGAATAGAATCGAACACAGAAAAGCCACATGTAGCTACCTATCTAATATCTACTAACGAACGTCAATAGAACGCTTGTTAATGCGTGCAAAAGTTTAGTAAGTAATTTAATTCTTAACAAAGATTTCAACTTTTGTTCTCATTTGCACATACTTAGGTATAGGTTTTGCACATAATAATGTAACGTTTCTACACAAAACCTATTTGCCGCCGGGCTGAGATTTTCCTTTTTGTTAATAGGCTTTGAAGCATGTCCTCTTTACAACATGTCCCGGAAATAACGCACATCGGCACACCACCAAACAACCCAATAATAGGATATCCTAACTTAATATTATAAATGCGAAAGTGAGTTTGTTGCGCTTTCACGTTAAAACAGCTGAACGGATTTGGATGAAGTTTGGCACATAGGTGACCTAGAAAAGGACATAATACTACTTTTCATCCTGGATCGCAGACAAAGTCGCGGGCAACAACTATGCATATTATTAATATGCATAAATTCAGTTACACATTGTATAGGTACAGGTAGGAAATTAAATTGTTACCCACCTGCCTTGTTACTTATAGTATGAGGTCAGTTAACAACCAATTTCCATCTTGTGTAGTTAGTTTTCTTGTAACGTGTCAATACCTACTGCAATTCACATATCCATACTAATATTTTAAATTCGATAGTAACTGTCTGTCTGTATGTTACCTTTTCACGCTACGAAACTACTGAACGGATTTCGATACGGATGGCAAGAAGTTATATTGCATCCCGGGGAAGGACATAGGCTCCTTTTATCGACATGCCACGCGGGCGAAGCCGCGGGCGGAAGCTGGAAATATATATAATATATAAGTGCGCTAAGGGCGAATTTTACCAAACTTTTATACTGAGTATAAGTCTTTTCCACGTATAAAATCAGCCCTAAGTTAGGTAGATAATACATCTGCCAGGGTTGCGGGAAAGTCCGAAAGGGATACCGGGACCCTTGGCAACAGGCCTGGGCTGCAGGAATACGGGTGAGTTTTAGGCAGTAAAAGTCTGAGACCCGCTCCGTCCAGACCGGAAGAAGTAATTTGATGATTTTTTTAAATTTTACTCGTTTAATGTCGGACCAACCCTAAAATATTGAAAAAAAAATCACCTGTTCACATTTTGACGAGCTATGCGAACATAAATGTGGGGAACAGCACATTAATTTTTCGCGATTTCAGGGTTGGTCCCATAGTGAAAGTTGTTCATAATGATGAGTAAAAACCCTTTAGGTATAATATTTAAGTGTAGTCTTCATTTAGTTATTCGAAGTCGATAGTCGATAGTCAACAAAGTTAAAATTATTGACTTGCTAGCGGTTGACTAGGAACCACTGAAGAGTTATTTAAACTAAAATTTCACCCTGTATAGTAGGTCAACAGCACGTAGCGGTCTTGACTTATATTACACTGGAATATTATACATTATTTTTTGTTTATGCTAAACCCGAAAAGGGGTCATTGTACTCATCATTTAGAACAACTTTTTCTATGGAAACAACCTTGAAATCGCGAAAAAAAAATCAGCTGTTCCATACATTTGTGTTCACTTGAATCGACAAAATGTATGGATCAGCTGATTTTTTTTTCGCGAATTACCCCTTTTCGGGTTTAGCGTAAACAAAAAACAATGTTGTATATGTAGGTAATGAGACCTACCTATATAATATTAATGGGACTATACATATAATTGGGACATTATAATATAGGTACCTATTCCTACTAGGTATAGGGCTAAGTAACTTAAAGAAGGTAGAGTAGGTACTTTGTTTCGGCTGGGACGCGCCTTGGACATAGTCAAAAGACACATTTAAGTAGTCATGGGGTACTGGTATCCCACATTTCACTGGGGATCTCGGACCCCCCCCCACCCTTCCACAGATATTATATTATATTATTAATTACGCTTAGTGTGCTGAGGAAAACTCTCGCGTGATTCAATCGGTAGGAAATTAAGAATACAAGATCAATTGGAAAGGAAGGAAAGGATTTTCTTTTTTGAAGTCCACGATTCTGACATATAAATCAATTGATTCTGGTAAATAAAACTTACATAATCCCAAAATTTTGGCTACCGAGGCTAGAAGCGTTAAATCGAACATTTAAATTATTCTAAACTTATTAATATAATTTCTGGTACTTAATTCTTTGCATACCACTGTATTTATTTTGCAGTTCATGATTCACCCAAAAATGAGGAAAATGAATACTTATTGTTAAAAATGTATAATACCTTCGTGGACTAGCTTAACAGCATTAATACTGCTGTATGTAGGTATGTACGTACTATTCTTGAAGGACTTTAGAAGTCAACCGAATAATTTCTGCCTCGACTAGTAATTTTAAATTTCGGCTTATTTGTATTTTACCTGCTCCTACCGCTTTGAAAACGATATAAATATTTATCATACATCTATTAACATATACAAATAATGCATAGTTAAGTTTGAACTTTAGTTAGGAACGAGGATGTGATGAAATGTCTATTATCGCACGACACATTAAATTTAACATTAGATAAGAAAGGGCAACAATAAGAATGAGAGATCAAGCAGCCATCACAATCGCACTTAGTTACTGTAGGTATGTTTAGTCTTGATTTGTTTCATAAAACAATTACGCCTTAAAGGCTCTTACATACTGGGGCGATTCGTCACGCGACGCGACGCCGCCGCATTGTTCGCCGTCAAGTTTTCTCAGAAATTGTTTTGTTAAAATTCGCGTTGCGCGGCGCATCGCGCCAGTATGTAAGAGCCTTTATTCCATGATGAAGGGGTAATCTGAAACGAAATGTTATTTTTACATGGAAGGTGTTATTTAGCCCTATTTAAATCTCAACTTCAAATTGCTAGGAGGATGATAAAATTACAATGCAGTCCGGGGGGACTGCATTGTAATTTTATCATCCTCCAACAAGGCCACTTTTTTATTTTGAGGGATAGTAAGGAAGAACTATCATAAAATTTTCGATTTGCAAAAAATCATCATAAGACGATAATCCATAGAGAGATGATGCTTAAATTAAAAATATAATAAATATAAAATTACCAGGAAAACAAAACGCATGGGGCACTTCATGTTGAATAATCATAAGATAATCATGTGGTATAAGTGCCTACTAATGTTTTAACTACTAACGTTTTTAATTATGTAGGTTCACTTTTTAGTTGTGTTACCTACCCCACACAAATTCAAATATCACTACCTGCTGTGTTAATAACAGTGACAGGAAGTTATTATAAGATCATCCACATGGGCTAAGTGCGAAAATACGTATTATTGGAGTTAACTCAAAAATTACCCAAGCAAAGTTAATACAATTTATATGGGACGATCGATGTATGGACTTATCGATGGACATACATACGGTCGCGGTCTGAGAATGTTTACCACCTTAAGGTTTATAATTGCATGCACACATCTGTGTCACAAGGTCGATGACAATATAGTGATTTTGATTAGGTATAGATCACAATACTGAGTTTGTTTCGGCCTTTCTTCTGAGAGTAGTCAGATATTAAACGCCGACCTCATTTAGTTTAAAAATGTGATTGACGTTTAAAAGTGTTTGTACAACAGGGACGAAGCTCCCCTAAAAGCCGATTCCTATCGGCTTCCCTTCTGGAATTCGAAACAAAACCACTCTATCGTCATTGAAAAATGACACAGTCAGTAGTGTTTAAAATGCCTGTTCAGTAATCACACTATAGGTATTTAATACACCATATAATTAAAACTATACAAAACGCCTACATTCAATGTTTTGTCTTTGTTGTCTCCCAATAGCAAAAAAAAATTCTCTAAAATAACTCGGCGGCGCGGCTGGCTTATCGCTCCTTCAAAAATCAAGGCGTCATGACTTCACTTCGGTCACGTGACACCCCGGTTTCATACGCTTCAAGCAAGCCGGTCAAATACGAGTTATGGTACCTAAAGCGATCAAAATTGCGTGCGCGTGAACGAGATGCAGCGATATCGATTCGGTCGGTTAGTTTTCGTTGAATTTCGTAATGCGTTCGGCTCGGAGTTCGGACAGGACGACGCTATTGTGTGGTTGCTGTTTGACGTAATCGCATTATAATTTGTTTACACTTGCAGTTAATTTGCATTTTGTTCGTATTATTTATTGAATTAGTTAGTTTATCAGTACGAGAATCGTAGTAGTAGTATTAGTTTGTTGGTATAATACAGTGATTAAAGTGTTTTGACTTTAGTGAAAGTGTACGTTGTAATTATGTATTTGGGGTAAGTAGATAGTTAATAAGTTGAAATTTCTTAATAGATTTGAAAGTTATTAGTACGATCAGTAGGATTAGTCTTTTGGCCCGCGTGCGGCCCGTCTGGTAGCTTAGTGGTAGCCGCTATACATTGTTGTTTAGGATTATTTTCTTTGTGAGGAAACATGCTTTCCAAAGTTAAGTTTTGAAAATAAGAAACACATAATTACGTTAGGCCGTGCTCACTCAGATATAAGTATAAATTACAAACGACGTGATAGTTTTTTCAAACATTCTAAGGTTTCCCTTTACGATAAATATGAATGGTTGACTGGCAGTTGTAAATAAAATAAAATGTATTGTTTCCCTTGTTTACTTTTCTCAGTTTCTAGTAGTTTATGTAATAAAGAGGTTACATTCATAATCTGACGATTTTTCGCTAATTCATTTGAAGCTCTACACCCACGTGGCCAATTCCCTCTAGTGGCCGTGAGCGAAAACTCTGAAATGTAAAATGCCACTCCCTAAAAATTTCTCGTTAAACGCGACCTCTGTTTAATTATTTTGCATGGGAATTTTTTGAATGGAGATTTCTCGTTCTTGTACTGACAAAATGCATTGCATTTCTGATATTTTCGTTAGATGGCGTTGCGCTATTAGGAGCTTAGTAAAGATCTGCGGTAGTGCGGTTGAAATCACTTGTTGAACTGGTTTTGCGCCGGCTTCCCACCCTCGAAAAATCACCCTTCGCCACTGTTGTACAAACCTACTTACAGAAATAAATCATTTATCATTTAATATTTTTTCTAAAACAAATCTTTTTTAACTAAGCGAGGTTGAACTTGTTACTAAAAATGCAAAAATAGACAATTTTATAATAAACATTTTTATTTTTTATGGAAATTATCAATAATTTATAGTTTTAATAACTAGTATAGCCTCCATCAGCAGCTATGACGGCACGTAGTCTATCTCTCATAGATGAGACAAGCCGCGCGCATAAATCTGTCCCCCTGATATCATCCCATACCCGTGCACAATGTGATCTAAGAGTTTCAGGGTTCTTTCGTTCTGACAGTCCCAGCGTTGAACCATTATGCCCCACAGATTTTCAATCGGGTTCATATCTGCTGAACGAGCAGGCCATTGAATGAGACGAATGTCACGGTGCATGTTGAACCACGCCATAGTAGCCCGGGCCTTGTGTATCGGTGCATTATCCTGAACGTAATCAATTTGTGGGAATTCTGCTGCAGGATACACAACGCGCACAGTAGGCAGCATCACCTCTTCCAAAAGTGACACATAATTATTCGCAGTAGCCCTTTTTTCTAACGACGTCAGTTCTCCGACGTCATCGTGGCTCATCCACCCCCATAAGTTGACTGTTATGCGACCAGATTCATTTTGAGGCACGATATGAGCTTCATCATACCGAGTGCGATTATAACGCCATAAAGTCAATCTTCCAATTTGACTCGATTTAAAAGTTTTTTCGTCGGTAAATATAACATTCGACCAATCAAAATCAAGATATTGTCGGGTAAAATTAAGTCGGGCAGTTTTGTGGTGAGCTTTGAGTTCCACTTTTATAGCATGACGTCTGTAGTGTACCCCTGCTCCGTGAAAAGCTCGTCGAATCGTCTGAGGACCCACATCATACAAAGCAGCAAAACGACTAGTTGGTGTGAAGCCGCGCTCTTGGTAATGTCGAACCATATCAGTTATTTGCGCGGTGGTTAGTATCGCCCGTCGTCCTGAATTGGTTCTATGATCTGTTAGTTGCCCTTCTTCGCCATGACGCCGAATCCAAAATCTCACGGTGAATCGAGATATATTGAGCTCTCGTGATATCGCACTAATATTCAAGCCATCTTCGTGGAGAAATAATATTTCAGCCCTTTGTTGCAGGGTTAAACTAGCCATTTTATTTCTATCAATCTATAATTACTAAAATTCAAACCTATTTTCTTTGTTAAATGTCATATGGTAATATGTCAACAGGTGTCAACTTTAAAATTAAGAAATAGAAATAATACGAAGGAGGTATAGCATTTTATGTCATTATGGTAATGTGTCAACTTTAAAATGAAGAAATAAAAGTAATAAGAAGCAGATATAGCATTTTAGACTTTACTGCGTACAGTGTAGTAAAGAAGCTAATTTGAAAACTGATAAACATTTTTAGACCGCGATAGTACATTTAAAAAAAACATACAGACGAATATAACACCTTCTCCTTTTTGGAAGTCGTATAAAAAGATTAGGTACCTATTTCTGTACTCTATAGGGTTTAAGGGACAACCCTTCGCAAATTTCATTTTTTTCTTTTCTTTTCAATTATTATTCCTTTATTTCAATGTAAAATTACATTCTCTGTACGCAGCTCTCCATTTATATAAATAAAACAGCTAAAATAAAAAATAAAAACCAGCAATGAATGTTAAAATACTACAGCGCACGACACGTGAAGCTCAGGATTTACATTGATAAATAACGGGGCGCGAGCGTGCCCCCCGCCACGGGGAGGGCGGCTACGTGGGTTGTGCCACGGTTAACGATACATTGCGTTTGAGGTAATAAAACAAATCAGGTTTATTGGATTCCCATAACGTTCCTGAAATAATTTCATGTACCGGTCGTTTAAGTATGATAATAATATGCTGAATTCATCCCATCAGTCTGCGGAGGGCTGCCCTTACACCCTGTATAAAAAATCTCATGCTGTCAGAGGCATCTTCTTAAATTTTATTAGAATAAATAAAGACTTCTCTGCCTCCGACGTGGGATTGAAGACAGAAATTGGTCATCTTGGTTTTCACCAATATGAACCGAGTGATTCATGAGGAAGGTTTAGGCGTATAATTAATTAAGGTTTTTTGTAAATTGGCTGAAATATGACGTTATAAAATACTCGAAGTTAGATTAGTATCAGTTAGATATATTTTAATCTAACCCACATGTTCCGACGGAATCGGCTGATACGACAAAACTACAAAAAAAAAAGTGTAGGCATATAATGCTCTGCTAGACGTGGGAAGCCGGGGCAGGTTGTTAGTAGTTTATATTATAATGTAATAATGAGCAGTTAAATAACATAAACAGAACAAATTATTGATTACCTACTTAATTTAAACTCTGAGCAACGACTTCTACGAGCTATGCCTTTACAAAGTTGCATTTTACCTACTTAATGCCTGTTTTGTCTAAAGATGGGTAGGTCGGTACATACATTGTCTATTTCAGTGTAAAGGTTCTTAATGCATGCTTATTATCGCATGAACAACAGCGTAGGTAATATGCGGTTTTACTAGGTGCATTGATAGTAGCCATAAAATAGTCCTATCTAATGTTGTTAAAATGGTGGAAACCATTTATGATTTTTTTTGTCACGTAGGGCCAGTTTCAATGTTCGCTCAATAACACGATTCATTTGTATACCTACAATGGAATGTTGTTAAATTCAGCACTATTATCGTTTCAGATGACTTTTAAGATTTCTGGGAGAGAGGTATGTGTACTACCTACTACACTCATTCCTTTAATCACCACTGAATCACCACCTCACATAGTGCGCCAAGGTATTATTCAATGGGATCAAGGCATCCCGCATCGTTAGCATGGCAGATGCCCTGATTATTCAGCAGTAAACTATGGGCTGTTGCAATAATGATCCACGTTCGATCTTCGCATCATCGCACATTTTCTTCTTCACTAAATCATAAGAAAGAAGGGGATGCTTTAGCCCACATTTACTATTACATTTAACAAGAGACTAAACTTATTATACTCAGGCAAATGTTAACAATACAACCGCTAATTTTAAACTTGATTTCGGCATATTTAGCACTACAACGTCATAAAATCCGGTGTTTTTTTTAATTTTCACATTCAGATTGGCGAGTATAGGTATTATTTTTTAGAGTCTATAAAATTTAAAATTGGTTGTAAAGGTGGGCAATCGTAGCTGTAACATTGTTAGAATATTTTGTAAATAATCTGAATTAACTTTGCCGGAGCCGCCGGCCAAAGCGCGGCGCGCGTTTTGTAAAGATAGTATAAGCACAAGACTAATTTATTCTGTGGTATAAGTATGTACATCAAGCTATACCTACATTTCCTGATAATCTCGCATTGTAAAGGATTTCCGTACAATGCGAGGTCAGCATAGGCTTGCAGAAAAAATATCGATATATCGAAATATCGATATTTTTTGTTCGATATATCGATATTTTCAGGCGATATTTATTATTTCGATATATCGATGTATCGATATAAAATATCAAGTATCGAAAATGTATCAAAAACGATATATTTTCAATAGCAACACCGTTGTCGCCGCTGACTAAAACCGCTGGAATTCGGAGCCGTAAAAATTATTAGTACTTTTTTTCCTAGTTTGGTATTTAAATGATTATAAAACTTGAACTACATAAAGTAAATTTTTTTTGAAAATTTCACCGATATATCGATTTTTTTTTCGATATATCGATATCGATATTGATATTTTTTTTAAATATCGATACGATATACAGGGTGTTAGTGTAAACACCGTTATCCTTGCAACCAGTGTTTTGGTTTCATTTATAGAACGTAAAATCAATGGAAAAATACAACTTTTTTTTAAAGAAAATCTACCTTTTTCCCCAAGAATATTTCACCCTACACGCAAGGGCAACGAACTTGCGTCTCAACACGGCGGCCGACGGTTGGCGGGGGCGGGCGGGGCGCGCGGGACGTTATATTACCGGCCGTCAGATGTTTCGCAGGTCTCGCGTATCCATGAGTATCGGGACAGTGACGGATATTTACTTTTTAAATTCTTTTTGTGAAAATAAGGTTTTTTTTTGTAGTTACTGGGTCATTTATTTTTATATTTAACCCATGGTTTGAGTGACAATGGTGTTTACCCTTGCATACTGTATATCGATACTTTTTTACACTTCTTGCATCCCCAGCATATACTGAAAATGTATAGCTTGATGTCTAACCGTGTGTACTTACCTAAACAAGGTTTTCAAGTTTATAATAATTTTCAATTTATTTTGCTACTTTTAATAAGTAAGTAATTACTCTACTGGGGATTTTTTTTTATTAGTGGTCCACAATTTTAGAAAATATCGAAGAACATACCTACATAATGTCGAACATAGAACCTCCTCCTCTTTGGAAGTCGGTTAAAAATAAAATCTCTTTTGCAAAATAAACCAACCGACTTCCAAAAAAACACTACGAAGTGAAACAAATTTTAAAAACGAAAATTCTAAACCAAAGACACCAAATTACGAAAAAGTTATTTTTCACTTGGTAGTGTTTTTTTTTCGATATTTTTTTTATCAACTACTGACTCCGTAATAATATTATCGTATCACTATCGTAATAAGTTGTTTCTAAGTCATTTAGATACCTACCGTAAAATGCCCTAACTTTGCACGGATTTCGAGGTTTTTTTAAATTATTTTGACTTGAGTAAGAAATTTATTTACGACTTGTAAAGAGAAAATTGAAATCAGAACTTTGTGCTCCTAGTAAAACAACTCATTATAGCCTACTCCTCATATTTTTTGAGAAATAAGCTTTGTAAAAGCCAGGCAAAGTTAATGGCATTTCCTCTACTTTGCCTAGGCAACAATATCGCAATTAAATTAATATTCCCAAATAAACAGATTTCGTACCCATAGAGTATTGGATATGTATTCATACTCAACCATTTTATAAAGTCTAAAACATTTTTCTTTTTTTTTTAGAAGGTAGGCAATGTTAGGCAGACTTTTTGAGCATTATGTACCTATAAGACGAATCTTTCAGGGCTGTCACCATAGAAAATAAAACAACTTATATATAAAAAATTCAAAAATCAGCAGTCTTGATTGTTTTATTACGCACCTTGGTAACAATTTGCAGTTATGCAATACTTAATGCAATAACGCTTACAAAATAATATTAATTAAGAAAATAAATGTAATCTTCTATTGCAAATGGGTAGGTACCATCGTTGATATTGGAGGTGGACCACTTTTCAACCTTATTACTAAGGGTACCTACCTATAAGGTCGAAAAATTGTCCACCACAAATGTCCGCGGTGATACCTACCTATATATTTTAATTAGATTACAATAGTTATGCATCTTTGGCATGACTTTAGACTTTATAAATACATACAACATGATAAGGCGGACAGGTAGGTAATCAATACCTACCCAAATTAACAATAAAAATAATCGAAAATAACGCTTGCAAACTAAATATAACCAGACAAAAATAATCGAAAATTAAGCTTACAAACTAAATAAAATCAGACAAAATAAATATAATCTTCATCCTGCATTAAAACATATTCGTCAGGATTTTCATTTATTTGGAGAAGTTGCACCACTTTCACAATGGAATCTTCAGGGACGATATCTTTATCAACAATGCGCTTAGGTTTTACAAATTTCTTGTCATTGTTTTTGCCGGTTGTTTTGTAATAGGCTATTGCGTAACGTCGTTTGTTAAAATCTTTATTTTCGACCTCTCCTATGTAGTATTTCCACGATTTTCTTACATAGTATCTTGTCATGACTACGTCTCCTACATTAAACTGTTCCTTATAATCATTTATTTCTTTTTCAGTGTTCTTGTCAGTCTTATTTTGTGAAATTTCCTCTAAATTATCAATGTTTTGTAAACAATCATTCATTTCATCTAAGCCTTTATTTAAGTTTTCCTTTTTGTTACTAGCTTCTTGCAGCTGCTCTTCTATTTTATCATACATAGGTTGCATAATATGAGGTTCACAAATGTAATTATCTAAATCGTCAACTGCCAGATCGCTGAGCACATCACATATGTCTGAATCGTCGTGTTCGCTAATAACTACATCAGTGTCTGTAGACGTAGAACTGTTTAAAACTCTCTTGCATTTTTTTATTATTTTGGGTTTTTCTTTCACAACAGATTGCTTCGAACACAGGCGAGGCCTTTTGCATTTGATACTTTTATCAGAAAAGTACGTTTCCTCTTCCCCCTCGCTACTACTTAAAGTGCCATACACATTTATATTGGTAATTACTTGTTTTGGTGGTTCATTATGATCTCTCTCAGATTTATTAGATGATGATATGTCACAATTTTTATCTATTTCGACCAAATTAATGGGAACATTCTTTAGACCATAAAATGCTGCGTTTTCTTTGGAAAATCTGACATCTGATAGAATAGTTATCTTCGTACTTTTATCTTGGTTTGGAATTTTCGACGTTGGTGATACATCTATGTTACTTTCATAAATAATATTTTCTTTGTTGAATCTTGAATCTGATAAAAGTGTGACCTGTGAGGGTTTTTTGGAAAGCTTAACTTGGTTTTCTTTATTTCTCTTCACTGTTTTTTTTGGCTCTAATACTTCTTCCTCAGAAACAGACTTTCCCGCAGTTACTGGCAATTTATAGTTCCTTCCACCTTTCATTGGCTTGCTTTCTCGGGCGGCTTTAAGGTATTCCAGGAGGGTCTGGTCAAATGACTGTGTCATCTGTTCGGTCGCTTCGGGAATTTTTTGAATGACTTTAGAGGCATTTAATGGGTAGATGCCTGCAGCTTCAAATCCACTTTTTAAGTTTTGATTGTTACTTATTCCTAATTTTTCCATCAGTTCTTTTAGAAGTTGTGGAAAATGGCATTTATTTATAGTTGTAGCATTGTGATTTGACAATTTATACTGCAGCATGATTTTTCGCCAGTGTCTTTTCATCGGACCAAAAAATGCTAAATCTAGCGGCTGAGTCAAATGAGTAGCATTTCGTGGCAGAAACACAAATCTTATATTGTTTTCGCGGCATAGCTTTATAATCTGAACGCTTAGATGTGACGATAAGTTATCGCCTATAACTACTTTTGGTCCATCTAAGTCAGTCGCCCAAGGCAGAACAATCTTCTCAAACCAGTCTTCAAAGCAGGTCATATCAAACCAACCTGATTTTGTTCTATTGTATAGACAGCCCGGTGGACCATCTTTACACCAACGACTCCATAAGTGCTCAGATTTGTAGACTACGTAAGGCGGCAAGCATTTTCCGTCAGCTGTACCGGCAAACATAATTGAGACGGAGCTTTTGCTGGAGTTAAGTACAACTTCAGGATGTTTTGTACCTTTTTTGAAAATTGCTTTGTTGCAACCGGGATCATCGCTCAGATTAGTCTCATCGTAGTTCAGCAAATGGGACGGTGGTACGTTGTGAAGTGAGCATTCCAGATTTTTAAAATATTCATTTAACTCAGCAACAGTTTTCGACGCGCGACTTCTCTTTATATTTTGCGTGGTACGCTTTGTCATATTATGACGTGCTATAAAATTGCGTGCCCAACGTTCACCGGGCATCTTCCCGTGAAAAATATGCAATTTATCATTAATTTCTAAATAGCGAAACACAACAATTCGTAAATCTAATAAAGTCAGTGGAGAGCCAAACTCAGCCGCGATATTTATCGTGTCAGCAATTGTTTTTTCGTCGTCTTCACTTAATCTTGTAGGATGCCCAATAGATTTGTCATGACATTTGTTGACTTTATTTAAAATGGTACGCCTGGGAATCCCAAATTGTTTTTCTGCCTCATATGATGACAGGTTCTTAGATTTTACGAGATCAACGGCTATATCTAGCATTTCGGTAGAGTAAGTCACGTATTGCCGACGGTTATTTTTGTTTTGAGAACTGGTGCTTTTCTTGTTTGGAGGCATCTTCTACCTCTGTAAAAATCAGAGGCACGTTTTAGACTTTTTAGTAGGTGCTGGTATCATTTTTATACCTACATTAATTACCTACCAATGTAAAACGTAAAGGTTATTCTACGTTCTAATAGCGTTCGCGCTGGCGCATGCGAAATTTCGATCTAAGATTTGGGATTTCACTATTTTGGTTTCAAACTTAAAAGTGACAACCCTACCCCCAGGCAAAGTTTTGTCGAGATTTCATAAAAAGCGACACACGATTGTTCTTCTTGATTTTACCAACTTAAACTCGCTTTACAAGTGCCAAACATAGATAAAAAGACAGAGTACTATTTTTATTTAATATGGTCCATAAAACCCGTAAAAATAGCTTAAAATACTCACACAATGTAATTTTGAAGAGCAGCGAAAAAGTCACCATCCACCATTTCAAAAATTCTGATGTTCACTGACATTTCCCAACTTTCTAGCCATAACCAAAAAATAGTGTTGCCACGCGTAAATAATTGTACCATTGACAACATCTTCTAGCTAGAATAGTTTACTAATGAAATTTAAATAACCTGTTTAGGTAAAGTAAGGCTAGGTAGGCCAAATTAGGGCATTTTACGGTATGTGATGTGATTGTTATATATTATTTCACAAATATAGATTTGATTTTATATTACGTATATATGTTAAATGATACAAAACGCCTAATTAGCTAATTAATATAATATGCTCTATTGTAAACTAAATAATATAAAGTAGGTACTGTACATTGAAAATGTTGGCTCAATTTGGGCAAAGTTTGAGCAAAGGCTACGGGGCGCTATGGTTAGCTGGTAGACTAATCTGTTTCATTTTGACAGTTCATCAACATTCATTGCGTTATTTACGTTGTTGAGCAGATTTTTTTTTCGAACATATTAAGCAATGGATTTGCAATCTGTTTCAAAACAGATTGCAAATTTTATCAGCCTTTTGTGTCCCAGTAGAGGGCAAAGGCCTCCATTCCCTCGCTAAATTAAGTCAGTTAAAATGTAATGCTATATATTAGTCAAGTATTTAATTCTATGGCATACATGCCTGTACTTCACTGAATACTATGTAGCATTAACTTTAAACATCCATCAATATTTTGTAAAGTCAACAGGCCAAAACATTTTTTTTTCTCTGACATTCAAATGTTTTATATTTTTACAAAACCACGATGTAATTTTAATAAAGTACTTACAAAATAGAAAGAACAATGCTTACCTAGTGTGTATGCGACAAACAAATTCACACCAGAAACAGCCCACACCCATGAAGGTATGGAATCCTTAGCCGCATTGTCTTTGGTCAAGGCATAGAAACCATAGTCATAGTAGGAGAACACAAAGAAATTGAGCACCGTAAGCAGGAACCCCGCAAATGTAAGTAGATTTGGTGCCACCCATACTGGACAAAACTGAAAAGACAATATGTGTTAATAAACCTCCAACTGTCACTTACGAGACACAATAGAATTTTAATTGTTATTGGCCTTCTAAAGGCCAATCAACAGTTGAGCGAGGTTCTTGATTTACCAGCAGGCTTAGCATGACCACAATAGAAACGGGTTTTGTCAACGGAATAGATAAAATGACAGATAAACAAATACAATCTGTAACTTTGTCTATTCTTTCGTCGACCAAATCTGTACAAAACCCTTTTCTCTGTTTTTATGCTATGCGTGCTGATATTCTGATAGATAGGTACTGAATAAATAGCTGTATGAGTGGGAAAATGGCATGAGTTTATGTGTGTAAATAAAAAAAAACAAGTTCAATTAATATTAAGCCTATGGCATTGTATATTTGTGTGTCTCTGTAAATATATAATATTATAATATAAAATCTTAGTTTTATTATATTACTTAAATAACATAATACTTCCTACTCCATTATGAATTAAGATAAAAATAATCAAAGAAACAGGAAACAGTGTTCAGCATATTAAAACAGGTTTTTTTTAATAAAAAAAGAGGGCTGTACTAGGGCGACTAACTAAGGGAGGTAAACTGGGCTCAGACATAAATGATCAATATTTTATTATTTCTAGCTGGAACCTTACCTGAACACACCAGTTCCAAAATGGGTGCATAACATAGTTACTGAGGATACTGGTATCGACCGAATTGTACTGTAACAAAAAGGTTTTTAGCAATTTAAATTATTTTTTATTCACTTATATTGATTTGACACTTTAAAATGGTTATTTATTGATGAAAACAATTAGAATGACTGCTTTTATTTTCGTCTCATTGGCACATACACATTACGACCATATTTATTTCGAGGAACACTTACTTTGTATTTTTCGAAACCTTTTAATTTATCCTCCGACAGGAAGCGAGCCATGACGAACGTTGGTGAATTATGCTTTGTTATTTGAAAGTAATATAAATTAAATTCATTCTTCTACGATCTCATATTTTTTAAATATTAATTGTTGATCAGAACTTTTGTTATTTCTTCTAAAATACACCTTATTCTTTTATTTTAAATAGCGTAATTTCTATAAACATCACAATAAAACCACACTCCCACAGTTCAAAATGACAACTAAAATTTACTTTGATTTGATGTTGTTGACAAATTGACATTTCCACTCAGTTAAATTTTGCGGCAAACCATAGACAATAATATTATGGTTTATGGAAAAAGATTAGACCTCCTCTCACTTTACCTGAAACTTATTGCATGATTCATAAAACCATATAAAATAAAGAGCGTTTTTTTTTTGTAATTATTCGAGTTTTTTAGTTAAAGTAGCATGTCCAGAATATCAGTCTTCACAATAGCGAAAGCAAGAATACCTGCTTTGGTTATTATATACAGTAGTCGAAAATTATATCATGATGGTTATAACAAGGTTATATATAACATAAAGGCACCCGAGCACCCACAGCACCTATGCACACTGCACAGCGCAAGGCAGGGCCACATTTAAGCCGGGGCAACAGGGGCTATGGCCCCGGGCCTCCACAAAATAGGGGTCCCACATTTTGATTTTTTTAGCAAAAAACGAAAATTGAAAAGCAAAGACACCGACTTCCGAAATTAAAGTTATTTTTCAATTTTTTTGTGTTTTTTTTTGGAAGATGGATATTTTTTTTTGTCCCCCCCTGGGAATCTCGCAGAACATGTATGAACTCGCCTAATTACTAATTTACTAATCAAAGTGTAAACGGGGCCTTGTGCTCTAACTTTTAAATAAACCGCGCAGTAGACACTGGTGCCGATTCTCTTGTCACAAAATTCTCTAAACTAAACTAAAGCTCACTAAAATTTAGTTTAGTCCTGTCTAACGACCAAACTTATTCTGAAATAGACAATGGTGCCGATTCTCTTGTCACAAATTCTCTAAACTAAACTAAAAATCACTAAAATTTAGTTTATTCCTGTCAAACGAGGATTTCCCATTCTGAAAATAGACTAAAGTGACAGAACTTAACTATTATTTAGTTTGACAGCACTAAGATGGCACTGAGTTTTAATTTAGTGAAAATGCTATTCTGAATTTGACGTTTTAACCAAAATTTTTGTTCTATATCTTAAATCCTCTAACTCTGAATATTTTTAATCACGATTAAAAATGTGTGGAATAAAATTAGATGTCATGAACTAAAATTCAAACCAACACCTCGAATTCAGTTGCAAATCGGTACTGTATCTTTTTTTTTATTTTTTTTTGCTTATATCTCAAAAATGGTGTGGCCTATCGCAAAAATAATGAAAATTTTGACCCCCTTTGCAGTCAGCAAACCCGTAATACTCAACATGTTGGTAATTTTTTTGTTTTCTCCCAAAAAGTGGAAAATTTCATATAAAAATACATCGATACGGCCACATAGCGCCTCTCCGGCTTAAAAAAAATCACGTGGTAGGCAAACAAGTAGGTAGTGGAGTCGCGTCTGTCAAATTCGATTTTAGTTATGTCAAAATAATTTTTAAATTTAGAGATTTTTTTTTGGCAGAATAGCTCTAAGATTCTCATAGTAAAAAGTAAGGAATTTTAGTGATAGTTTAGTTAGTTTAGTTCGGTGTACAAAAGAATCGGCAGCTATATCTGACAAACTTAACTATAATTTAGTTTGACAGCACTAAGATGGCACTGAGATAAGTGAGATATTAGTTTAGTGAAAATGCTATTCTGAATTTGACTTTGAATTTGTTGAATCTCTCTGATGCCGAAAACTGAATTAATTCAATTTTTTTTTTCGTCTTTCCTATACTATTTCGGGGCCTCCACTTCTTGGTTTCCCCAGGGCGTCCACACCTTTAAATCCGGACCTGGCGCAAGGTTGCAGCTGCGGTCAATCATTGCGGTTGATTGCAAAGAGTAAAGTAACTAGGTACCTATATAGGTTGATTGAGCAGCACTTAGAGCACGGAATAGCCGCGTCCGCTGAGGCGTGCTCTGTGCACAGAGCACTATATAATACTCTGTGGCACTGCTGCAGTCCGCGGTCTACCTTCGCGTCGGCTTCGGATTTTAAATACCTTAGTAATTGCTGGTATTTACTTTGTATAGGACACGAGCCAAATATGAAAAAAAATCTGTACGTACTTACTTCTTGCCTAGCGAGTAACTGTGAGTACTGGCCATCTAGTACTTATGACACAGCACGTCGTATGTTCTTTGTATCTTAGATACCTAATAACAGTTGTGTCAGAAAATCAAGCAGAAATAAAAAAAAATCTGCCTAGCCTTTTCCCAACTATGTTGGGGTCGGCTTCCAGTCTAACCGGATGCAGCTGAATACCAGTATTTTACATGGAGCGACTGCCTATCTGACCTCCACAACCCAGTAACTGGGTAATACGATACCCCTTGGTTAGACTGGTTGTCAGACTTTCGTGCTTCTGACGACTCGTAACGACTGTCAAAGATCCACAAATGACAGCCGGGGCCAACGACTTAACGTGCTTTCCGAGGCACGGAGGAGTCTCGATATGTGAAAATGGTCACCCATCCACGGACCAACCCCGGCAAGCGTAGCTTAACCTGATGGATCGACCCGAGCGGCTGTTATTACTTAGCCACGAGCTCCTCAAAATCAAGCAGAAAATAAAGCGATATATTTTTGGTCAAGAGTACGTTTTAATGAATCCCCAACAAAATTGGTAGCAGAGCGTGGTTTCCTGCATACTATGAAAAATGGCATCAACCACAAGCTATCGTCATATAGAACTCTTGACCAAATCAAATTACGATACATGGTGCTTACAAGCTGAAGCGGTCCTGATCAAAAATGATTTTTGGGACATCGTAAGCGGTAATAAAACAATACCACCATCTACGGATGCGGCAGCAAGATCGACGTACTGTAAGGAGGACTTAAAGGCAAGGGCTGAAATCCTACTTTTACTGTCACCCTCGGAACTAAAACAGATCAAAGCCTGCACTACATCAAAAGCAGTATGGGACAAGTTTAAAGCCACTTATCAGAGCACTGGGCCTGCAAGGAAGGCAACCTTACTAAAACAATTGGTCCTAAAGAGAATGACCACAGGTGAAGACATACGCGACCATATAAACAATTTTATGGATATCGTGGACAAACTCGCAGATATGGATATAAAGGTACCTCCAGAACTTCTTAGTATAATGCTTCTCTACAGTTTGCCAACATCTTTTGAAAACTTCAGAATAGCCATCGAATCGCGAGATACCCTGCCTAATCCTGAAGATCTGAAAGTAAAAATTCTGGAGGAATACCAAGCAAGGAGCGGAAATGAACTGCCTGAAAGCTCAGAAGCATATCATATCAAGAAAAACAGGCAAATGTTGTACTACAAGAGCTGTAAAAAGAAAGGCCATAGTATCGAGACGTGTTGGGGCAAGAAGAAAAACACAAACGAAAAAGACAACGGAAACAAATACAATTATAACGTTTGTCTGAGCACCGTAAATTCAGATGCTGATAAAAATGTCTGGTGTCTAGATAGCGGCTGCTCATCACACATGTGCGGTGACGAATCGATGTTTTCCACCATGACCCCTGAAAAAGGCACCCTAAAGTTGGCTTTAGACAAATATATTAGTAAAATTCAAGGCAAAGGGAGAGTTGCAATTAGCAACGGTAAACACGGCTACAATTTTAATGACACCCTGTATGTTCTCGATATATCAGTGAACCTTTTATCCGTCGCCAAGATAACGGACAGAGGAAATAAGGTTGTTTTTGAAAAAGAAAAAGCCTACGTCGTAGAAAAAACCGGCAAACTGACACTGACTGCTCGAAAGAGAGATGGGCTTTACTACTTTGCATCTGAACGAAAAAAGACTGCAAATTACACACCAAGAAATGAGAGTCACATTATGGAATGGCATCGCAAACTCGGCCACATAAACGAAAGAGATTTAAAGAAGATGGCTAAAGATAACCTTATGTATGGCTTAAACTTGAGTGATGAAGACATGGAAATATGTGAGACCTGCATCAAAGGCAAATTGTCCAGATTACCGTTCCAGATTAGACATAATAATCTTTACACAACAGATAACCTGGAAATAATTCATAGCGACGTTTGTGGACCTTTTGAATGCGATACACTAGCAGGATCAAAATACTATGTTACTTTTATAGACGACTATAGTCGCTACTGTCACGTCTACTTTATTAAAAGAAAGAGTGATGTTTTTAATATTTTCAAAGAATATAAAAATGAAGTTGAGACGTTCCATAACAAGAAGATTAAGAACCTGCAGACCGACAATGGCACAGAATACCGCAACAAGGAATTCGATGATTTTCTCAAATCGCATGGCATCCAAAGAAGGTTGACCACAGTTTACACCCCTCAACAAAATGGGATTAGCGAGAGGAAGAACAGATCCTTGCTAGACAAAGCCAGATGTCTGTTAATCGAGGCCAAGGCACCTAAAAAGCTCTGGGCGGAAGCGGTAGCAACCGCAAACTACCTTATAAATCGTAGCCCTTCCAAAGCACTGAATGGTGAAACACCGTTCAAGAAATGGCTAGGCCGAATACCATGCGGACATCATCTTCACGTGTATGGCAGGAAGACCTTCGTTTTGAAAAAGAACAAACGAGGCAAACTGACCCAGAATGCCAAAGAAGATGTATTCATGGGGTACTCGATGACTTCAAAAGCTTACAGAGTGTACATACCCGAAGATAATGATGTTGTGACAAGCAGGGATATAAAAGTCATAGACAAGATGTATTTTGAAGAAGAAAGTCAGAACTATGATGAACTTATTAAGAAAAAGGAAGACTCTCAGGTACCTGAAAAAGAGAACAAAATTAAAGACAATGATAAGAAAAGTAAAAGGGTACAACCAATAGAAATTGAATTAACAGAGAAAGAAAAGTAAAATATATGACAAATTTTAAACGAGCAAGAAGCTGAAGCTTCTTCTGCAGAAGAAATAGAGTCCTACGACGACGTACATACCCGAAGATAATGATGTTGTGACAAGCAGGGATATAAAAGTCATAGACAAGATGTATTTTGAAGAAGAAAGTCAGAACTATGATGAACTTATTAAGAAAAAGGAAGACTCTCAGGTACCTGAAAAAGAGAACAAAATTAAAGACAATGATAAGAAAAGTAAAAGGGTACAACCAATAGAAATTGAATTAACAGAGAAAGAAAAGTAAAATATATGACAAATTTTAAACGAGCAAGAAGCTGAAGCTTCTTCTGCAGAAGAAATAGAGTCCTACGACGACGCATCAGATGTTGTAGAAATACCTGAAAATGGGAGGCCACAAAGAGAGAGGCGTCCGCCCGTGAGGACCAGAGATTTTATACTGGACCAAACTGAAGAAAGTCACCTACTCTCAGAGACATCCAACACATCCGATGAAAATGAAGATGATGAATACTGGCATGATGCTATACAAGCCGAAATTAGAGCACATGTTAAGAATGACAAAGACATGAAAGAAGTGGACTACAAAATGGTTCTAAGAACAAAATAGGACCTGACAATAGTATCACAAAGAAAGCCAGACTTGTAGCACGGGGTTTCACTCAGCGACCAGGCGTTGACTACAACGAAACGTACGCTCCTGTAGCTAAACTGAGTTCGATAAGATCTGTTGTTGGAATCGCCATGGAAGAAGGCTTGAAACTAAACCAGATGGACGTTACAACGGCGTACCTGAATGGCGAATTAGAAGAAAAGATAGTAATGAAGTATCCTGACTATTTAGAAGACTATCTGATTGAAATCATGGTTGAAGAGAGTAAACAAGAAAATTTAACTTTGTACAACAAAACAATGAGTATGCTAAAAGACATAAAAAATAATCCCAAAGGGAAAGTTTGTCATCTCATAAAAGCTTTATACGGACTCAAACAGGCAGGGAGGCAATGGTACAAGAAACTCGACACAGAGTTAAAGAACATAGGTTTCAAAGCATCGGAAGCCGACCCATGTCTATACTTACTAGAGAAAAGAGGAGTTAAAGTCATAATAATTATCTATGTCGACGATTTGTTAATTGCCTATTCGTGTCCTAGAAAGCTCTAAGAAATAAAAGACCTGTTGAATACGAAATTTGAGTTAAAAGACTTAGGAACACCTAAACGGCTATTAGGGATAGATGTAACCTTTAAGGGAGATGAAATCAAACTGAACCAGGAGAAGTTCATAGAAGACACTCTTAAAAAATTCAAAATGGAAGATTGCAAGGCGACGTCTACACCCATAGAACCAGGTCTGAGACTAGAAAAAAGAGGAAGAGATGAAAGGAATGATTTGCCCTACAAAAATTTGATTGGTACACTCATGTACCTGGCAGTGGCCACTCGACCTGATATAGTGTTTGCCATAAGTTATCTCTCCCAATTTAATGATTGTTACGGAGAAGAGCATTTCAAGTGTGCTAAAAGAGTGCTACGATACCTAAAGGGAACAAAAAGCGTTGGTCTTGTATTCAGAAAAACTCGCAAAGAATTATATGGCATGGCTGACGTAGATTGGGGCGCATGCAGGCTTGACCGGAAGTCATTTTCGGGCTGTTGTTTTAAATATGCTGGAACGGCTATAAGCTGGATGTCCAAAAAGCAAAAGACTGTAGCGCTATCGACTGCCGAAGCAGAATATAATGTTGCTTTAACTGACTCTGCAAAAGAAGCCATTCACCTAAAAGGTTATTTAAGGATCTTGGGGCCAAATATGAAAGCATAGTCATATTAAACGACAACCAAGCCGCCCTTAAGTTAAGTCAGAACACAATGGTCACTTCCAAGTCCAAACACATTGACTTAAAAATGCACTTCATACGAAACTGCATAATGGACGGAACGATACAGGTCAGGTATCTGCGAACCGAAGATATGGAAGCAGATATTTTAACTAAAGCCCTAGCCGGCCAGCGGCTGCTGAAATTGCGGAGCGGCTTAGGAGTTTCCTGAACTCCTGTCGACCACGACGATGCGGTGAAGAGGAGTGTGAGTACTGGCCATCTAGTACTTATGACACAGCACGTCGTATGTTCTCTGTATCTTAGATACCTAATAACAGTTGTGTCAGAAAATCAAGCAGAAAATAAAGCGATATATTTTTGGTCAAGAGTATGTTTTAATGAATCCCCAACAGTAACACTTATGAAGACCGTGCATGACGAGCATGCAATGATTGCGATTTCTCTTTTTTATAAAAAAGAAACCAAACAGCTAGGTACTTAACTAAGTAGATAGTTTTAAAAAAACATAGGCAATTAGTACAGTCAACCGTACTTTTGTGGTAACAATTCGACATTGAGAGCGCCTTTATTTCGTAGCAGTAAGTTCGATTTTCGTAGTGCAAGTGTTGGATAAATAAGTAGGAATTATCCACTCACATTACCGTAATAATAGCATAGCAAATATCAAATTGGAGAAACCTGAACGTAAGGGACGTTCAGGTTTTCCCAAATTTGTTTTTTTTTTCGGGAAAAGTATAAAATTTTTCTTTCCTCTTCAATTATGGTTTGGATAGGACAAGAGGCTGTCGGGTCAGGCAATTTGTAATAAGTTGGTACAGTAGGTAGTGTATCACATAAGGTGTCCTAGTTCTTACCTGACCGGACCTGGCGTTCACCGGAGCTACATTACATGTGGGGTTCCTCAGGGGTTAGTTTTAGGACCTTTCTTGCGAAACCTCGTATATCACCTTCCCTATTATTTTTTGCAACGGCCTGTGGGTGTGTACCTACTCCTCATAGAAGACCATCCAGCATTCGTATCGATCTGGATAGCTCCTGAATCATAAATTCAAGCTTTCTACTACCAAAAACCGTCACGTCGGAGCAGCCCCGGATCTTCAATTTTTTTTAGGCAGGACAAAATCTGATAATATGCCGCCCCCGCCCACTTATATTTATTTTTACCTATCTTTATAATTTATTTAAGCCTATTTATTTACAGATAAACAGGGTGTTAGGTTAGGTTAGGTTAGGTTACACCGTTATCCTTGAAACCAGTGGTTGCTGTCATTTATAGAACGTAAAATCAATGGAAAATTACAACTTTTTTATTTTAATTACATTTTACCACAAGACTATTTTATACTATTACCCTTTCACCCTATGCTCTAAGGTAACGAACTCGCGTCTCAACACGGGTGGGGGGCGTGGGACGTGACCTGACCGGCTGCGAGCGCGACCCCTCCCTCAGTCATTCAGCTATTTCGCTAGCGAGCACGGTGTCGGATGGAAACTTTTAAAAATCTTTTAATGAAAATAACTTTTTTTTGTTACTCGGTCATTTATTTTTATATTTAAGTCAACTCCCCATGGTGGTTTGAGTGACAACGGTGTTTAGGTTTACCCATAGACCCTGTTTATACATGAATGTGTACCTCCTACAGTCAATACACGTTCAAATATATATCCTACACTGTAGGATATATATTTTATAAACAACACAGGATAGGATTAAAATAAAAATCAAATATTGCATTTGTGAATTGAATTGAAATTACAATTTTACTCTTCGAGCTTTTTGTTCTGCAAATAAATCTATGGCTTTGTCATAATTTAGCTTTGTCATAATTTCGCTCCAAAAAATTGTCTGTGGCAGATCATGCTGACGATTTACAAAAGTGGTAGATTTCGGCAGATTAAAAAGATTTCAAGAAAATTCACATTAGTTAATTTGAATATTCAATTAATTCAAAGTTTAAAGTTATTACATCAGGTTTTATAAATAATTCGATTACAAAAATGATTTTATCGATCTGGCAACTTCTGTTTCATTCGATTTTTTTTTTTTTTAAATTATATTTATGGTTTTGAATGATTTAGCAGACGAGAAATCTATCTGCCCATAGACTGAAATTGCCACAGACCATTTAAACCCTTATTTTTAAGTAAGAAAGGAGGTTTATTCCGTGGAGCCGCTGGCATCACCGGTGATGCCAGTGACCACCGGTGTGGTTGTGATGAGGTACGAAAATGAGGCACTGACTCCGTCTTTTCCTCGAAGGCCGGGCGAGGTACTGGTCTGGCAGGTCCCAGATCAGCAGTGAATGTTACAGGACGTGACATTTACATCATTAGTTGAATTTAAAAACCATAATTTGAATGCAGTGCCTGCGACTTCAGATGGTATGATTGCTATAACAATTTGACTAGGCTTTGAAAAAGGTTTTTTTTTTCATTTGATATTATAAACATACCTACTTATTCGTTTCATCATCTACAGGAGGTTATCCCTAATATTACAGGGAAGAGCCCTAAGGCACATTTAACGCACCAGTTATTGCCTACTACTTAGTTTGTGCCTACTATAGGTAGGTACCTACTACTGTGATTTCGTTTGAAATATAGGTAGGTACTTACGAATCTCTGAATGCCTGAGAACAGTATCTATACCTACCTTAGTATCAATCACTGGTTAAGATAGTCAAATTAGGTATCTCTTATACTTATAGGTATAATGTGCTTATATCAAAATATTCAACGTAGGTACCTAAGTAACGTTAGGAAAACAAAATCATTATTAGTTCTTAAGCCTAGGTACCTATTAGTAATTAGACCAGAACATGAAAAAAACACTTATCGACTTAGGTAGGTACTTAGTTGAAAATAGATAATAATGTAAAAGTGCCGGAATAAAGTAGTAATAGTTAGGTACCTAACTATCTAAATCAAAGAAATAGGAAGTGTATTAGACAATAATTTGTGTACGAAAACAATGTGGGATCTTGGTAACTCCGCAAGTAACAATCAAGTAACAAATGTGGTATCACTATCACTAGTGATAAAACGTCATGCCGGTTGTAATGTTTTCTCAAAGGAGCTTCGTAATTTAGTTCGGAGCACTAAATAGATAACCGACACGCCTCGTAAGAAACAGAACGCTTTTATTGTGTACACTTATAAATTTTTAATTAATTAAATAAGTACACTTTCGTTGTTTGTGATATTCTAGTTGATATGTTGCACAAATCTGCGGCTCTTCGCACGAGGAGCTTGTATTTGAAACATGTGGTTTACTTTTCCTCCGCTAAGGTGAGTCTTTTTTAAAGTTTTCCGGTATTTTTACGCGTTTTCCTGTTCTGTTATAAGTGAGGAATAAATATTAAGGTTACAGACTGCTTGTATTTTATTAAGTAATTGAATTGTTTTTTTTTTTTGTACTTAAACAATTATTAAATATTCAAATACTTACAATGCAAAAGTAACACACAGTGTTCATGTAAACATTTTCAGGTGTTTTTTGTGTGTACCTAAACGGAAAAAAACTGAATCATAAAAAATTACCCATAATTACCCACCCTAACATAGGTAGCAAAAAAATTCTCAGCTTGAAGCTTCATTCAATAACTCATAGTTAGGTAAGTACCTACCAATTAAAACGTCATGTAAACCTCAACATTTAAATTCGATTACTGAACAAAATAAGTTTAGTATTGTTTTTGCAGCAATAAAAGTTACTCTATTACCTACAAGTTGCTACTAACAAGTTGCTACTGCTTACGAAGGCATAGGTAATGGGCGTAGCAATGAAAACATGTTTCTTGTTTCACCTAGCATGCAAAAGATGTTAGTTCCTACTATTTATTGAAGATATATATTCGAAGAGTCCTAAGATTGATCATAATAGTCCAGTCCTTGAGTTGGATTTTAAAATCGTGCTTGCGTCAGGGCTGCTACTTGTAAAATAATAATCAAATGAAAAGACTACAAGTCGGTGTAAATCCGAGAAAACACGTGCAGAAAAATTCTATACAAACATTAGTTTTAGGTTTTTTTTGACTGGCAAAATCAAAAGATTCGAAGCATATTTTTAATCTATTTATAACAAAAAGTATTTTATCTAATTAAAATTAATTCATACCGTCACATGATAACGAAAGTTTTAGATAAGAACATTGAAGCAAGTTTAATATTTATATTGGCATTAAAATAACTCAGTATGTCAGACCTATGCGAACAAATAGTTCGCATAGGTCTGACATACTGAGTTATTTTATAATTCGTAGGTAGCAACTGATAACGCTAGTTATTGTTATGATGCCCGATATGCTTATTTACCTACGTTTAATTGAACATACATTAATAGAAGATAAGTTATCTTAATGTTACCTACATAAACACTACCTACGCTTGATACCTATATGTAAACCTTTTCATACAAAATATTAATTTGATCATTACAAAAATGTAAATGGGTTTTTACCCGACTACGGCGATGAAAAAAGGAGGGTTATGATTTTGACCGGTATGTATGTATGTATGTATGTTCATCCGTTCTCTCCTATCTTCCAAACCACTTATCACAATTTGACAAATGAGGTATCGTTAGAAGCGTCGTGATTGTCCGCTGGTTATAGGCTATGTGAAGTCACATTAAATTAAAAGTGGCGCCCTCTAGAGGAAATAAAGTGAGGAACTTAAAAAAAAAAATGGTTTAATCGTACTATGTTGGGTATCAAATGAAAGGGCTTAATGAGCACATTTCTAAAATATATATATTATAACTCCAAAAGAATTTAAAAAAAAATCAAGTAATAAAAACTAAAACCCAACTACGACTTAAAAGGTATAAACAAGACACCACAGACAGACAAATTAAAAATCCGGAGTCACACGTAATCTGTTCGATTTATGCCCTAACACGTGTGACTCCGGATTTTTAATTTGTCTGTCTGTGGTGTCTTGTTTATACGTTTTAAGTCGTAGTTGGGTTTTAGTTTTTACCCGACTACGGCGAAGAAAAAAGGAGGGTTATGATTTTGACCGGTATGTATGTATGTATGTATGTATGTATGTTCATCTGTTCCCTCCTATCTTCCAAACCACTTATCACAAATTGACAAATGAGGTATTGTTAGAAGCGTTGTGATTGTCCGCTGGTTATAGGCTATGTGAAGTCACATTAAATTAAAAATGGCGCCCTCTAGAGGACATAAAGTGAGGAACTTAAAAAAAAAATGGTTTAATCGTACCATGTTGGGTATCAAATGAAAGGGCTTAATGAGCACATTTCAAAAATATATATATTATAACCCCAAAAGAATTAAAAAAAAATCAAGTAATAAAAACTAAAACCCAACTACTACTTAAAAGGTATAAACAAGACACCACAGACAGACAAATTACAAATCCGGAGTCACACGTAATCTGTTCGATTTATGCCCTAACATACCTTTTAAGTCGTAGTTGGGTTTTAGTTTTTATTACTTGTTTTTTTTATTACTTGATTTTTTTTATTTATTTCTTCATTATTGCTCTGGTGACAATCTGTGACTTAAATAAATAAGAAAATAAAGATTAGGTATGTAACTACACTAACTACAGTTCACAATGTTTCCCAATTTGGGTGACCTCGAGGTGCAATATTGCTACGGACGTTCGTAACACTCGCTACGAACTACAAATTTAGTATTTTCTGCGGATGCGCATTTTTGCATAAATAAATACCTAACCCTGAGTGAGTTGAGTGTTCGCGATTTTGCAACACGCATATTTTTTAATTATGTAGGTACATACATACGTTACCCATGAGGCAAAAAAAAAACAGAAGTACGTAACTATCACAATTACAGAAGGAAAGTTCCATTACTTCTAACATGTTGTTATATCTGACAAGATAAAAAATACATTATCTATATGATACTAATAATAAAGCCGAAGAGTTTGTTTTTAGTTTGTTTACGCACGATACGATGCGACGGGGTGGGATGGGAACAAGAAATTTCGTTTTCGTTCATACTCATCCCTAGTTCGAACACACCCGCTCCGTTTTACCCTTGCAGCTGAAAGGCATACAAAAGGCGGGCGAGTTCGAACTAGGGATGAGTATAAACGAAGCCGAAACGCGAACGAAGTCACGGGTAGAAGCTAGATATGGAATAATTTTCCTATTACATCATGGCTATCAGTCATTTATTCTTATTATCGTTGTTTGTTACCTTAAACTAGTCGACATCCACTATCTTTAGGGTGTGTCAATAACTCTCGCTTTAATAACACGTTTATTAAGCTTGACCTGTATCTATACAGGGTGTTAGGGTAAACACCGTTATCCTTGCAACCATTGGTTTCATTTATAGAACGTAAAACCAATAGAAAATTACAACTTAAAAAAAAAATTAGATCTAAATTTTGCCACAAGATACGCAAGTTCGTTGCCCTATGCGCTAGGGCAACGAACTTGCGTCTCAACACAGGCGGGGGGTACGGGATGTGACCTGACCGGCAGCGAGCGCAATCCCTCCCTTAGTCAGTCAGCTGTTTCGCTAGCAAGCACGGTGTCAGATAGAAACTTTTTAAAATCTTTTAATAAGAATAAGAATAATTTATTTCTAAGTATATGGTGCATTGAGATCTAAAATTAAACATTGATTCACATATACTACCATTGCTGGTGTAGAAAAATTAAATAAGCTAAGTGCATGCAAATCGTAGACATTACAATAAAAGTTATATTAAATTATCAAAATTGGTTTGAATTTATATTTTATACAATAATATTGATTCAGATTAATTGAATAGTATTATTTGTAATGTCAAAATATTAATTATTATGTCAAAAAGCATAGAATATTAATTACTATGTCAAAAAGTATGATTTAAAAATTCATTAACAGAATAGAAACCCATGTCTAAGAGCCAAGTAAACATTTTACATTTGAATTTATTAATTGGTAACATTCTCAAGCCAGGTGGTAATTTATTATACATTTTTACTGTCATGCAACTGACTTAATGAACATAACGTTTTTTTTTTGTTGTGTTTGATCATTTATTTTTATATTTAAGTCAACTACCCATGGTTTGAATGACAAGGGTGTTTACCCTTACATCCTGTATATAATGATTTTTCATCGTAATTTTCACCAACTTCAAGACCTACGATTAACTTGAAAATTTGCACGTATCAAGTACCGATGATGATACAATAATTTCATCACTTTGGCCGCTGATCTGATGATAAAACCAGGAGGTGGATGGTGGGAACTTTTCAGTGGCTACTACTAGTAGCCTACTAGTCAACCCCTCGAGTTTGGGCTCATATGATTCGGTTTGACGAGTCCAATAGATAGGGCTTGGTGACGACGGACGGTCGAATGATGAAGCCAGGAGGTGGATGGTGGGAACACTTCAGTGGCTATTAGTAAACCCTTCGAATCGAATAAATTGCGCTTGGCGTTGAGGGTCTGATGATAGAGGCTGGAGTTGGATAGTGGAATTCTTTAGTGGCTACTCGTACTAGTAAACCGGTCAAGTCATAACTTTGTTGACTTTAGACTATATGAAGAATAATACTAGACTAATAAGTAAAAAACTTGTATTAGTTAAATTGCAAGCGTGTTTTTTTTATTGAGAATCATAAGCTACAACAAACGTTCTATAAATGTTTATAGTAAGTGTTGGCAAATGTAATCATAATGATATTTACTTACCTATGAACGTACGTATATACACGAGCTCAATGGTCACAGTCTGACACGTATTTTCCCCTGTGTAAAAAATGACAAACTAATAATTTCAGTTTATATTTGAGTAGGTGCACACGGCTACATAGCAAGCTATAGGTACATTTCCAGTATAAGATGATCTCGCATTGCATAGGATTTTCGTACTATGAGAGGTCAGCTTATACTGTAAATGTATAGCTTATGTTGTCTGCCTAGCTTAGTCTGCCTAGCCTAGCTATGTAGCCGTGTGAACACACGGCTACATAGCTAGGCAGACTAGGCTAGGTAGGAACCTAGTTAAAATAGCGAATGATAAAACGAATTGATAATATACGTTACACTGACGGTCACTTCATACAGTGGTAGATATCGTTTAACTTTAAAATACCCAGCGTACCACCAGAGGTACGGCCAGGGGTACGGTGGGTCTGCAGTGGAAAATGTAACAGGAAATCATAAAGTACCTACTTTCCTAACAAATAATGTTCTTGAGAGTAACACTGAGGTACCAATGGTTCACAGGTCACCCCTTCACCAGTTATGGTCCTGGGTTTAATTCTAAGTCCTTGCAAAATCTAGTTGTATTCCAGTACTTAAATCCAGATAAAATGCAACCAAGACCATCATCTTTATTTTTAGGTATAGTCATTGATAACAAATTGAACTGGAAGGAACATGTAGAAAGAGTATGCAGTAAGCTTGATAAGTTTGTATATGCTTTTCGCAAGTTAAGACTAATATCCAGTAAAACAGCAGTCCTAAATGCTTATCATGGGTATTTTTCATCAGTATTGCGTTACGGCCTAGTGATATGGGGTAACTCAGTGGATGTGGAAAGGGCATTCATAGTGCAAAAAAAATGTATCAGAGCCATGAGTGGAGCGGAATATTTGGACCATTGCAGGCCATTATTTAAGGAATTAAGAATTCTCCCACTCCCATGTCTCTATATTTTTGAAGTTTTTCTATTTGTAAAAAAATTCCCTCATTCATAATCATTGAAGTCCAAAGATTGAACAAAAAAAATGCCGGGAAATTACTAGTTCCTGCTCGGAGATTGCAATAGGGAATATGCATGTATTTTTTTAATATTTTTATTCGATAGTTTACATCGTCAAATAATAGTTAAAAAAAATCGACGGCACAAAAGCAATTTAAAGTAGTTAAAAAAATGTTTAAAAATGTCCAACCGATCCGGGCTATTTAAACGCCCTCCATTTGGCGCGCTTGGTGTGGTGACGTCACAGTCCGTAAAAACAGACAAGCAACTGTCAAGTCAACGTCAAACACTCCTTTTTATAAATGAGCGTTTGACATTGACTTGACACTTGTTGATTGACTTGACATTTACATTTTGATTGTTATATCGGATTGTTACGTCACATCCGCTCTTAGCCTTTTCAAGTATTTGAATTACCCACAGTTTTTTGGACTTCAAAAAATTAATTTCTCGCTCAAAAAGAAATTTTATTCAAAAATATTGATGGAGGCATAATTCTGAAGTAAAATAGTTTATAAAAAAAAATATTTGACCCATATTTGAATCACATGCATATTCCCTATTATACAGTAGAAATGCCAGTTGTATGACAATTAAAATTTATAATAAATTACCACCTGGCCTGAGAATGTTACCAATTAATAAGTTTAAATGTAAAATGTTTGATTGGCTCTTAGACATGAGTTTTTATTCCGTCAATGAATTTTTAAACAATACTTTTTGATAATGTAATTAAAAATCTTAATAATGACATTAGTACTTTGACATTATTATGAATTCTCGGACATTGTAATTTTTTTTTGACATTATGATTTATATTTTGACATTATGGTTTATTCTTTGACATTATGATTTACATTTTCGACATTAGGATTTATATTTTTGATTTAGCTATTGATATTTTGACATTATATATAATGAATGCATTTTTGATGAAACTCATAAAAAATAATACAGGATTTCATAATTTTATATAATATTCTTATAATATACCTAGTTCTGATTTGCATGTACCTACTTAATAAGTATTAGCTTATTATTTAATATTTCTACACCAGCAATGGTAGTATGTGTGAAACACTGTTTAATGTAAGATCTCAATGTACCATATACTCAGAAATAAATAACATTCATTCAGATTCATTCATTCATAAGAAACGTATTGCGCGAACCTAGGGCGGCCATCCATCTGGGTCCGGCCGAGTTTTATAACAATTAAAACTATATTTTACTAGCTGCGCCTCGCGCTTTCAACCGCATAAGTCTCGATCCCTTAGGAATATCTGGCTAAAAAGTATCCTAGGTCCTTATCCAGGTCATTGTGTACCCATGTGGCTAATAATTTAATCTGTTCAGCCGTTTTAGCGTGAAACCGTGAAAGCGTAACAAACAAACAAACTCACTTCCGCATTAATAGGTATCCTAACTAATATTAGAATATTAGTTAGGATTTTACTGAGTAACACTGTTGATAAGTCCGGGTTTAAAGCTCCAAAATCCGGGGTTTTTTTACACTTCTTGTCCTGGTTAGCATATTTTGGAGACTGTAACCCGACGTGAACCAAGCAATACATTTACATACGGGGGGTTTTCAATGTTTTCTAAAGATTAGATAAATAAACACAACATATACTTTGACCTCATTCTTAATTATTTAGCTAAAATAATACTGACACGTTTCCGCTTTAAAGATCTGCGTCTATCATGATTCGAGTGCGTTGTACTGAATGCAACCGTTTAAACATTCATGGTAAAAGCATTATCTACCTACGTAATAAATTGTCCTCATGAAAGTAGAAGAATGAAAACTGTTTCAAATATTAAGACTAAGATGCTCAAATACCTTAGCTTGTTTTCATATGATAGGTTTATTAGGAACCTATAAAGAATGCAAGATTTGGAGCTGCTGTTTTGAAGAGGCTGATCTGGAGCAAGACCATGTTAGATAATTAGTGCATATTTTGGTGATTTTCCAATTAGGTAGGTAGTGGGGAAACACGAAACAAACACATATACATTGAAACAGAGACATAGTTTTATAATAATAAAAACATAGGATATTAAATATAAAAATGAAAATGCTTTGCTTGTAACGTACCTAATAAATGAGGTGATATCTGCATCATATTATATGTAACAAACGTTCTTTAGACCATCATACCGTAAGGTGTGCAACTAAAGCATGTTTAGGTTCTTTTCAAGCTCTCCTGGGAGTCTCTTTTATTGTACACCATTTGGATTATAAGAATTGTCCTTTTTAAAGTTACATAAGGTGGCACAATGGGCAGTCTTACCGCTAAAAGCGATCTTATACGGACAACCTGTGCGTTTGGAGGAACTTAAGAAAGAAGGAGAAACGATACTGCAGGTAGTCCGTGGTGTACTATTTACATTAACTCAAAATCAAAAGTCATTTATTCAAACTAGGCTGAGAATCAGCACTTTTCGAACGTCAAAATCACATAAGACAGTCCCCCAAAAACACCCACGCTTCACCACTTCCTAGTGCTTTAGCTGGGAAGAAGAAGTGGCGCAACAAACTCCCCAGCAGCACAGCTGTCTGTTCAGTTAGAAAAAATCTATTCTATACAAACATATGCAAAATCATTTACATTATGCAACACAAAACATAAATCTAATTATTAGCCATATGTCAGCTAGCACACGCTTATATACCAACAAAAAAAAAAACGAGAACTATATGTACTCACGCAGAAATAAAAAGTAAATGTAAACATAAATTAACTAAATAAAAGCCTCCAGGCACAAAGGGCGTGCCCGCCTACATATAGCCATTTTTAGATGTAACTCGAAGTTATAAATGATAAACTAGGACCATTGAAGTAAAATAAATAATATTTATCAATTTTCGAGGTCGCTAGCTAACCACATATTGCAATACAACTCATATAGTAAACATTGTAATGAGTAGATTATGTCAATAATAAATTAAATTAGACAAAACATTAAAATAAATTGATTATACACTCAAATAAAAATAAAAAAAATACATATATGAACTCATATAACCTGTCAGTGGGTAAGCTAATGCTGGAGTAAGAACATAAACATTGTCTTGAACTGTACATAGTTTACATATATAGCTATTCCCATATTATTAATCCTACTTACATTATTTTTATTCAGAGTGGACGTATAATAGCAATACGCAGAGAAGACCAGTCAGTATGGGAGAGAAGAGCACCATTCTCACCGACAAATGTCAACCGCCTGGTGCGGCAAGGCGTCAAGGTCATCGTGCAGCCTTCCAATCGACGAGCGTATCCGATGCAGGTAACGAGTTAACGACTTATTGACCTGTCACCTGATATGTCTTTCCAAAGAAGAAACTTGTGTGACCATAAGACGTACCTAGACATGAAATACTCTTTTTAGCATATCTCATCATCTTCCTGCCCTTGTCCCATGTTACTAGGGGTCGGCGCAACACGTTTTCTTTTTCCACTCTCCCCTGTCAACCGTAATGCTATCATTCACTCCCGTGATTCACTCCCTTCTCTATCATATCATTCCTCACACAATCCATCCATCTTTTCTTTGGCCTTTCTCTCCCGCTCCATCCATCAACACTTATATTCATCACTTTTTTAGTCACATGCGTTTCCTCCCTCCTCACCACATAAAGGTAAATGTTTGGCCTGGTATGGGACCAGGCCAAACAATTACCTTTCAACTTTTCTGTCACTGACGCCACTTTTAAACTTTTTAGCATATCTATCTGTATAAAAGAAAAACAATGCATAAAACATACACACGTACACAACCTTCGTTTTCCTTGTAGTCTATACTACGTATAAGTTATAGTTATCCTTCGATAAACCACTCTAATTCCATTGCAGTCATACATAAATGCAGGAGCACTAGTCCGGGAAGACATCAGCGAAGCGAGCGTGATATTTGGCGTGAAGCAGACGCCCATCGACCTGCTCATACCGAACAAGACCTACTGCTTCTTCTCTCATACCATCAAAGCACAGGAGGCGAACATGCCAATGTTGGATGCTATTTTGAAAAAGGTAAGAGTGCATAAGTACCTATGTTTCGAGTAGGTACTCGAGTCGTGCGAAATGTAAAGTGTTCCTAATTATCCTTTTTATGTTTGCTTACTTTGGTTTGAAATTGATGGTGGTTCATGGCTTTCAGAGTTTTCTTTTTCGTATGATTTGTAATACTGGTACTTATTTTCAATACTACGCTTGGCAAGAAGTTGCAAGCTAAATAGTAAACACTGAATTTATTATCTTTTGTTTCCAGAATATCCGACTGATAGACTATGAGAAGCTAATGGATGACTCCGGTAACCGCGTGGTGGCATTTGGTAAATACGCGGGCGTGGCCGGCATGATCAACATACTGCACGGCATCGGGCTAAGGTTGCTCGCTCTTGGCCATCACACACCTTTCATGGTAAGTGATCCCACTATAAAAACCATCACTTACAAATATAGGTACTTTATTATCATTATAGTTTCAGAAGTTTAGTAGGAACGGACCTGTCTGTGGGAATACCTAAATGTCTGTCCGTGTCCCCTATTAAGCAGTCTAAGTATGGGATTCCATGAAATTATGAGGTATATTCACAATTTGGATATTTAAACTTTGTCCTTTGGCTATGTAAATGGGCGAACACTTTAGTGTCTGGGTAACACATTGCTTTAAAAGAGACTACGTAAACAGCGGACTGCAAGAAATACTGCACCCTGATTGCGTAACACATGATCAATCACAATCTGTTTCATTTTGACAGTTCAACGACTTTCATTTCGTTGCATTATCTAAGTGGTTTAGCAGACAAATTTTTCGAACATATAAAGTAAAGGATTAGCATTAAGCTTCAAAATGATTCAGATTATTTATTGTTACGCAATTAAAGTGCTGGTTTACTTGGTAAGACAAATGCTCAAATAAGTTCCTTTAAACTTGCGACTTTTTAGTACTTAGACCTCTTCGTCTCAATCATTAGGCAGGCAATGAAAAGGATCGAAGTGGATGTGAATTTGTGAAACCTTGAGCGGGTACGGAAAATTTTATTTTGATTGTGATTCTACAAATAATCTGGCTGGTGTATTAACTTTATCTGATATCAGTGGGCAGAAACAAGATAAATGAAATTCAAGTACACATTTGAATAATAGCCTACTTCAGGTGGGGTCGACGGAGTATTATGATTGTTTTTGTAAAGCGCAATTGCAATAATTAGCCTTCAATTCATAGATATATCCGTGCTTCAATTACTGATAACAACAGGGAACTCCCTTTTTTATGTTTTAGTTGTTTAGGTACAAGTAAGTTAGCCGGGTTAAAAAAATACAGAACCATTACGAAGCTCATTCATTCCTGAGCCAGGATTAAGAATCAGAATCCACATTTAGCTTAAGACTCGTCAAAGTAGACAGGCGAGTAAGTGGCGATGGCAGTTATCTAAGACGATTTTGACGAATAAATGAACGCCTAATTGATGATGTGTTCCTATCCAGCACATAGGCCCTTCACACAACTACCGCAACTCGAGCATGGCGCGACAAGCTATCAGGGACGCGGGCTACGAGGTCGCGTTGGGCATGATGCCCAAGTCTCTAGGACCCCTCACCTTCGTATTCACTGGATCTGGGAACGTGTCGCAGGTGAGATTGACGGAGTATGACATGAACAGGATTTAGATATTGGGCTTTGTGTAAGGTATAACCAACTGGTCTTTAAAAATATATCGTTGTATAACAGAACTTTTTTCGAAAAAAATCTGTTCGACATAGAAAAATGCGCTTATTATTGGTATTAGAACAAAAAAACACCTTAAAACTATGAAAACTTAAAGAAAACGGTGCATAGAATGCCAAAAAGACCTCAGCTCAAGATAATGTCAGATGACAACATGAGGTTATTACTTATACTTACCTTATGTCGTCATTGTTGTTTTCACCCCATTCAAATCTACAGTTTTCTGTTTTGGTTTGCATGTCTAGTTGAGCTGGCCTTATTCTAAAAGAACCGCTCCTTTTTATAATATTTATGCTGTAGGTAACATATTATTATCTTCCTATTTTATTCCCAGGGAAGTCAAGAAATATTCCAGGAGTTGCCTCACGAATATGTTCCACCAGAGATGTTAAAGAAAGTGGCTGAGCATGGAAGTAAGTGTATTCCTATCATCACCTAATCTACCTACTTACATAGGTACTTCATATTACCCTAACACGATCTGTTTTTCTCAGGTCCGAACAAAATCTACGGCTGTGAAGTGCGTAGAAGACATCACTTGGAAAGGAAAAATGGCGGAGGATACGATGCCCAGGAATATGATGAGCATCCTGAACGATACATCTCTACCTTTGCGCAGAAGGTGCCTAATATTTTCTATAACCTTTATGGATTATTGATTATGATTGTTTTAAGATTGCTATCCCAATTTGTATTGCCTAATAGTATATTGTGATACGTGTATGCTCTTTTGGATGTTACGGTCGAGGCGGTATTTTCGGATAAGGTAGCCGAGAGTGTAATAATCAATGCACACGCGTTTCATACGACGTTTTTCAACACACTTGCGAGGAAAAAAACAGCCTTGTTGTAAGAACTTATGCTACAATAACGTACCTAACAATAGAGATGATAGATTTATAAAGTTTAACTGACCTTTGTTGCCAGGTAGTGACTATCCGGAGTTTCTTTTAAAAACTTCTATGTTGGTTGGTGGCAATACTTAAAATTTTGTATTTTTGATAGGTAATAAAACCACTCAACGAAAACGATAATAAATATTCATGGAAAATGGCGCGCTGGCCGCTGGCTGGCTTTGTTTTTTCATAGGTGTAAATAAAGGCACTGGCAGAACCGTTAGACAGCCTATACAAAAAAAAAAAATATTTGATTAAGAAAAAAGATTTACAAAAAAAAAATATTATTACTAAACCTACCATGGCGGAGTCAAATCTATTTATTATTATTTACGCTCTTCTCCCCTACGTGAAATCGACATTTTTAATAATGATTACAAAAATGTTAACAAATATTTATTATAATTTATTAATATTTGGCGGCTGGTTTTGTTTTTTCCGCTAGCGATACGCGCGCGGGTGTAAATAAAGGCACTGGTAATACCGCTGAACAGCCTATATAAAAATATAATAATGTTAATAATACATATTACGCAAATGGGTTTAGGGTAGTGAACAATATAGACTGAAATTGCCACAGACGATATAAACCCTTATTTAATAGTATAGATAGAGTTTTACTCCGCGCGAACGCGGTGGCACACGGGCAGGCCAGCGCGATTCGTCTAGGCGGGTCAAGTGGCCTGCGCGCGTGCCACCCGCGGTCTTACCGGAAAAAAAAGCAAGTCTCTGCTCGGGTGTAAATAGAGAATGCTCATTTATTAGTAGGATAGTTTATACTAATTAATGTATAGTAAGTATCCCACTGACGTTAAGTTATGGTAAAAAAAAATCCCATGGGTATGCATGGGATTTTTTTTTACTATAACTAAACGCCACTGGTTTGCTTATGGTTCTTTTTTTTTAATAAAAACTTGCTTTTCAGAGCTTGTCTTTGGTAAAAAGCTTCACCAAAACCAATTTCTATTGGATACAAATTCCATGCAGCCATGATAGTACTTACTAATTCCATACTACCATGTCATTACTCCGACTAGTAAATAGTTATCTGTGGCGCACGCAGTAAAAAGCACGCTTCCATAATACACTGAATTATGAACCTAAAAGCGATTCAATAAGAGCCATTTTACGAGCAAGTGTGTTGAAAAAGCTATTACAGATGATTACTAATCTAAAGAGATGGGTAGGTAAAACCACCGTATCGGTCAGGTACTTTAGGTAATCTAGATAAAATTATTACCTACTTATAAATAGGTACTATACATACAATTATATCATGACATGTACATTTTGATAACTTAAGAACACAAATATAGGCCGCAACGCGAATTATGGTGTGTTAGCAATACGTGACGTGTATGGTCACATGTAAATAATAATGTTATCATTTTATCTTATATCGAGTGTTATCTTTTATTATGATTGTAATTAATAAGCCTAAAATGTTTTTGTAAGTTTTTTTATCGAATCAACGAATGGGAATAACAAAGCAACTGATTGTAAATTACCTTATAAGTCAAAATGAATGTCCGGTCACTCTCCTACATACATTTTTTCTGTTGTATTTTTTATTATTTTGTATCATAATGTTAATGAAAACAGTTTTTACGAGTATGACCTAGATGTATATATAACGTGGTCTAAACAAAAGGAGAATTTTAGGTTCCAGTTAGGTAATAAGTAGTAGATTTTGTAGTTTTTACCGACTCCCCATGATAAAACGCGTGATTTATGTGTATGACAGGTGTTAACAAATAACTAGAAATACCTATACTTTACCATTTTGGTGAAAATTATATTTGATTAATAGGGAATATGCATGTATTTTTTTAATATTTTTATTCGATAGTTTACATCGTCAAATAATAGTAAAAAAAAATTCGACGGCAAAAAAGCAATTTAAAGTAGTTAAAAAAATGTTTAAAAATATCCAACCGATCCGGGCTATTTAAACGCCCTCCATTTGGCGCGCTTGGTGTGGTGACGTCACAGTTCGTGAAAACAGACAAGCAACTGTCAAGTCAACGTCAAAAACTCCTTTTTCTATGAGCGTTTGACATTGACTTGACACTTGTTGATTGACTTGACATTGACATTTTGATTGTTATTCCGGATTGTTACGTCACATCCGCTCTTAGCCTTTTCAAGTATTTGAATTACCCACAGTTTTTTGGGACTTTTTAAAAATTAATTTCTCGCTCAAAAAGAAATTTTATTCAAAAATATTGATGGAGGCATAATTCTGAAGTAACATAGTTTATAGAAAAAAATATTTGACCCATATTTGAATCACATGCATATTCCCTATTTATGGTTGACCTATATCGACCAAAAAATCATATAAGATTTATCTATTTACGGAGATTTTCTGGTACTAACCAGCATTTAATCTGTAAGTAGACTTCAGTTAATCGATATTCTTATCTAACAATATTTGTTCCTGACAGATAGCGCCATACACATCGGTTCTGGTGAACTGCATCTACTGGGCTGTGGGCAGTCCCAAGCTGCTGACCATACCAGACGCGAAGCATTTATTAATTCCCTCACATACTCCGTGGTTGCCCAAGAGTATTGGAGCACCGGCGTTACCACACCGGTAAGGACAAACAATTAATATTCAAATCATCAAAATATCTGTAACGGACGAGCTACGCGCGCACTCTCTTAGAGTATGCTACGAGCTACAAGCATGCAACGCTCTACGAGCATGTCTTCTACGAGTATGCTACGCTCTACGACTATACTACCATGTTACGAGCTACGAGTGTGCTACGAGCTGACGCTGATTTTCAGAATTTGGATTAGGATAAAAAATCACATGTGAAATGACTGCTTCTGTTTTGTTTTCTTACTTGTAATGAACACTTTGAAACGCCGAAACGCGATAGGCTAATGAAGTGTGATAAAGTGATTAGTGACTATTCGTGTAATTTGTAGTGTGGTATTTTTTTTTAAGACGACTTTAGTTTCGTTAGTTATCCTCAAAAAAAAGTGCAAAATTGTTTCATTAGGTATTCTATGCATTATGATGGCGCGCGGTAACATCTCCCGCGTCGAAGGCTATACTCTCCGTTGAGATTGGCCGCCGCTGCCGCGCCGTGGCCGAAATACGGTCTGGGGGCTTAGACAAAATCCCTTTTCTGTAAGCGTTAACGCCAACGGAAAAATCAAATTGTATGTAGTTGACAGCAGCAGTCACGTGACATCTCTAAAGCTAATGTCAACTCCATACAATTTGATCTTTCCGTTGGCGTTAACGCTTACAGAAAAGGGATTTTGTCTTTAGCCTCTGGAGGTCTATAATGATTGCGTGAAATTCGTAAATTATTCATAACTATTTACAAGAGACGTAAATAAAGCTGGAGGTTTATCATTAACGGTTAATTTCTTTACAGAATGCTGGCTATCTGCGACATATCGGCGGATCCAGGTGGCTCTATTGAATTCATGAACGAGTGCACCACTATCGACACACCATTCTGTCTCTACGACGCTGATAGAAACAAGGACACCAAAAGGTTTAATGTTTTTTTTTTTAGTTTCACATTCAACTGGCTGTTTATTTTGAAGAAGTAAAGATTATGTATGTAATGGAAAAACAACTGGCAATAGTCAACAATAGACGTACTTATTATGAAACAAAAGATTATTGAATGAAGAATTGTCTAATTATCATAATATGACAACATTTCAGTATTAAGTATTTACTTATATCAGCTTGTACGGTAAGATTTGCTTGGTTTCAGATTTATTTCGCATAAGGTACCTACTACGTTATTTAGCTATGTAAAATACGTCATCCCCAGAACGTTATAATAGCGTTACGATTTGTTGATGACTAGTTAAAACAAATAGGTCATGAAACGAAAATGAACACTTTATTTTATGTTCTAACAATAATTAAATTAATGTAAATAACTCAAGTTAAGATACGTTTTTTTATAAGATGGACTAATATTTTTTAAGATGGAAAAATCCATGTAAATAAAAATAAAAAGGTAATATTTCCCGTACCGGGAATCGAACCTGAGCCTCTTGGGTGAAAGCCAGGTATCCTAGCCACTAGACCATACGGGAGCAAAAGTGATTATTTGAATTTTGTTTACAGTTTCAAAGGGCCAGGAGTTCTGGTGTGCTCGATAGACAATATGCCAACACAGCTACCGAGAGAGTCCACTGACTTCTTCGGCGATTTGCTGTACCCGTATTCAGAGGACATTATGAAGTCTGATGCTACCAAACCGCTGGACGAACACAGTTTTTCGCCTGTAGTTCAAGGAGTAAGTTAATAATAGATATAAACTTACTATACTCCCTAAGTTTAGGTAGTTAAAAAAAGGTAAACAAATCGTATTTGTTATTTATAGCTGACACTTTCTTGTTTAAAAATACTTTATAACACAATAAAATTTATTTTCGATCACAGGATAGTTTCCTCTTTTATAATAGTATGTTAAACTTCATCATTTATTCTTAAACTACTCTTCGTAGATGTAACTGCTTGAGCACAATTTTTTAGTTAGATTTATTATAATGATATAATATTTTGTAATCTGTCTATTGTAAAGAGCCCAAAAGACAGGCTTCCCAAACCTTTTATAAAATACAACGAATTAGTTATCGTTGCTGAATTGAAGAGTACAACTGTGACGTAGTTTGGCAACTGAAGTGGCAGGTATTACGTTTAGTCGGTTAACCATGCAGACGCCTTTGTTGACAGCGCTAAAAGAAGAACTGAAAATGTTTAAATTAGACAAAATAATTGACGATACCACTGAACGCTTTACTATTAATGTGACAGATAGTTCATCAAATTCAAAATAGAGCCTATTAGTATGCGACTCTTTATAATATGATTTTAACATTTGAAATAAAAGGTTTAGCATCTATGAGTTACGGTTTTTTTTTGTTTATCCTTTTAAAGTTCCTAAACCTATGGAGTATAGACCTACACTTGCAAAAGTAAAAGAATAAATTACTTATATGTATAAAGTGTGATACGCAAAAGTAACGTGATTGGTTGTCCCCTTTATCATGGGCTAACAATGATAATAAAAGACACGAGTGCTGTTGATTGAAATTATATTAATAGTGGAAACAAATTCTTGTTTTCATGACGTCCACTCGACCTACTTTGAAACTATATTGTTGATTAATCTTTCAGGCTATCATAACAAGCAACGGCAGATTGACGCCCCCCTTCGAATACATCAACGAACTCAGAATGGCTAATACGTAAGTGAATAGAACATTATTCTGCTGAAAAATCTAATCATTTTTACTCGTATCTAACTGCTCTCTTTACTACAGGTACAGCTAACAACGAAAGTCAGTTAATACTGTTACTTTTACATAATATCTACTTGATCATCTGACTGGACTTTTCCCAACAATGTTGGGGTCTCTAACCTGATGCTGATTTGCTCAGTCTTTCTGGCTTCTGGAGACCCGTAACGACGGTCAAATATCAACGAATGACAGTCGGGGCCAACGGCTTAACGTGCTTTCCGTCTTCCGAGACACGGAGGAGTCTTGGTATCTAAAGATTGTCACCCAGCCACGGATCAACCTCGCAGATCGATACATCAAAACCCCGTCCACCGACCGGTGCGGCTGTTATTAAGGTTGCACTAGTCGACGGCTCGAACTCGTTGGTGCGCGTGGCTAAATATATAATATATCCTCTCGTACTGAAATATGGAAGTTTCGACGCTCATTAATTCCAACCCAATTCTGCTTCCATACAGGGCATACTATACACAATAACACATAATATCTACGCAAAGACAATAATTATTTCCAGGAATTCATATGCATGATAGAAAAGTTTGTATTATCTACCTATTTTAATAGCTGTTCCGACCGTGGTTCCGACTGTTTTTATTCAAGTGGCATGTTAATCGGTAATAAACGGTTTATTCCTTCCAGTCGTTCCCGTCATAAGGTGGAAGGCAGTGACCAACAGGCTCCAATCCTGATCCTTGGTAGTGGACTGGTGTCAGCCCCGGTTGTGGAATACTTGGCTAGAGACAAGAATATTGCTGTGACAATAGGTTTGTATGAAGAAAGTTTGTATAAAAGAAATTGAGGGTAAATTTTCTTCAGTAGGCACACATCTGCTACATAATGATGATAAGTTGGTTTGGATTGGCAATTATCAAATATTTGAATAATTAATCATCTTTAGAATATCATGGAACAACACCACACTCATCTGAGTAAACTCCACACATTTGATTCCGTAGACCTGACGAATTTAATTATTTGGAACACATACTTACTTTTAAAAAAGTCACTTATTGGGCCATCAAATTGATCTCATAACACGTATAAATATACATACTTAAACATTTGCAGCATCAGCAGTAAAAGAAGAAGCGGACGCTCTAGCCGAGCGGTACGGAGTATCTTCAGAGTACTTGGACGCTAAAGACAAGTCAGCTCTCCAGTCATTAACCTCTCGGGCTCGAGTAGTAGTGTCACTACTGCCTTACGACATGCACGGTGATGTGGCGAAGGCTTGTCTTTGTACCGGAGCGCATATGGTCACGGCTTCATATGTGAGGCCCGAAGTTCAGGAGCTGCATCAAGCGTAAGTATTCACCCTGGCTTTGCGAAACGTGAATAGATTCAACATTCTTACTTTCCAAATAATTAGTATGAGAATCAGGGCCGTAGGCAGGGGGAGCGTTTTGGGTGATTCAAACACCCCCGAAATGCGAGAAACCAGAATCTCAATCCAGAGATCGAGCCCCTAGGGTACCTCCGTAATACTCCTTACAGATAATTGTAATGTATTTCGCATAGGCGTAGTTACTTTATAATCTAAAATAACACTACTTACTGTATTTGTATCGACTCTGACTTTGTATTAAATAAATTCCTGCAACTTCAGCATTCTCTGAGATATTCCAGGCAGGGTGCTAAAATTTTCGAGCTCATAATATTTCCATATCCTGTTTTTAGTGCCAAAGAAGCTGGCGTAACATTCCTAAACGAGGTCGGTTTGGATCCTGGCATTGACCACTTGCTCGCACTCGAATGTATTCACGACATACAGAACCATGGAGGACGAGTCGACTCATTTGTTTCATACTGCGGAGGTAATTTTACTGAAATAAATAACAGAAAATACTTAGAATTCGTTTGTTCCAAATATACTGAAAACTGTTTAAATATTATAGTGCCCATCAGAGGTGTGTCTATCAGTTTTCTCTTACAGAAAACTGTCTAACTTCCTTGTTCTTTTTAGGTTTACCAGCCCCAGAATTCAGCGACAACGCTCTTAGGTATAAATTCTCATGGAATCCTCGAGGAGTGCTACTCAACACTATTTCTGCCGCCAAGTATCTGAGTAAAGGACAGGTAATTACATTAAACTCACATAAACTAAGAAGCAACGAGACGTATAACGTCTTTAGGCAGCTACGCTAAGCTGGAGTAGGTATTCCTGAAATTTAAAATTATACTGAAGTCTACATGTAACCTTGGATGAGCCGCATTAGCCAATAGAAAATTTAAGGGTGCTGTAGAGACATTTAATAGATGGGTCATGAATTCGCGGGAAGAAGTTATGTGACGAAACAGACAGTCATTAAAAAATTTGACCCATCGCGGGAAGTCTGGCTGGCAGATGTGAAACATCGACACTACTCGTATATTGTATAGAAATAGGTATGCATGAAAATAGATGGTTTATACAAGGAAATAATATGGCATAATCAAAAACAAAATATTCAGTTTTTTTTTTAAAGACAAAAAGTGTTCTTTTTTTTAAAATACATATTAATTTAATTCTTACCAAAATTAATTTCGTATCTCTGCGAAAGAGTCGCAGAGTCGCGTGGTGAGTGTCGCCACGCCAACAGCCGAATTAGATATTTCACATCAAAAACCCTTTAGTATGCAATAATTGACAAATTTTATAGATGTAGTATTTACGGTTCCTCAGATCGTAGAAGTATTAAGCGGAGGAGAGCTGATGTCAGTGGCGCGTGAACTGAACTTCCTGCCTGGCTTCGCGTTTGAGGGCTTCCCCAACAGAGACAGCACCATGTACTCCTCATTGTATGGCATCGAAGACGCCCACACCATGTTCAGAGGAACTATTAGATACAAAGGTTTGTTTAGGACTCCCGTGTAAATAAATGACAAGCAAGCAATTGGCAGAGCGACTCCTCTGCCAACTTGTTTCGTTGAAAGTTGAATAAAAGTTGGTCCCGGCTGTCATTTGTGGATCTTTCACAGTCGTTACGAGTCGTCAGAAGCACGAAAATCTGACAACCAGTCTAACCAAGGGGTATCGCATTACCCAGTTACTGGGTTGTGGAGGTCAGATAGGCAGTCACTCCATTTAAATACTGGTATTCAGCTGCATCCGGTTAGACTGGAAGCCGACCCCAACATAGTTGGGAAAAGGCTAGGCAGATTGATTTTTTGAAAGTTGAATAAAATAGTCGTTCTTATATTGTATCATGATTGACTACAGCGGGATGACAATCATTTAAAAGGTTGAATCTGTAACTATCTGCTATATCTCGTAGCAATTACTTTTTTTCAAAAATATTCTTTATTTTTATTACATCTAATTATCTATGTATAAATCAAAAAATTTAAATGAAAATATACATGTTTCAAAGTAAGTAAATAACTTTACGCCCAACGTGGGTTTTTTGCATTAGGTGAATATTATATGCTTACATAACATTTTTTTTTCCGACAAGGTTTCGCTGAAAATATGATCGCTATGCAGTTGTTTGGCCTGGTGGACCCCAACCCTCATACGTCTTTGCATCCTGATGGACCAAAGATCACATGGGTATGATGATATTACTTAGTTTTATTTATAATTTTTTTCTTCCACACTATAATTATTTAGTTTTATTTTACTTTTAAAATGGAACGTATCTGTTTTAATGGACGTATGCTAACTTTTGCTAATATTTACCCAGCGTCAATTCGCCTGTGAACTCCTTGGACTGATGGACTCATCGATCTTCTTCGAGAACCTTAGGACCAGATTATCTGAGCGCATCGGTCCATCGGGGGCGCAGTCCTTAGAGTCCCTGGGACTACTGGACGATGTGGAGATAGTCAAGTGCGGGACACCTCTCGACACTGTCAGCCATTATCTTAGCAAGCGGTTACAATTACGTAAGTTGATGTTTGGATACAGCCAGTGCAGGAATGTATACTGTCTTGCTTTTGTATTTGATATTCGATGCCCACATAATCTGGATCGACATAATCGATATTTTCACCCAACTACGGCGAAACAAAAAGGAGGGTTATGATTTTGACCGGTACGTATGTATGTTCATATGTGTTCCCTCATAACTTCTAATAGGCTATGTGGCGTCACATTAAATAGAATAATCATGACGCCCACTATAGGACATAAAGTCATGACCCAATTTTTTTTTTTTAATTGTGCTATTTTGTCTCAAACGGCAGGGCTTGATTAGCACATTTCAAAAATATATATATTACAACTCCAAAAAAAAATAAATAAATATAAAGGTTGACTTTTTTGTCGTAGTTGGGTTTTATTAAAATCTATACAACCCCACATGCGAACTACGGAACAGCATTATATGACGTCACGCAAAATCCTGCATCGCGCAAGCAAAGTTATTCGCGCGATTAGAACTATACAACCTTCCCGACAACAACCGTCGGGCACACGGATATCAATCGGGCAATAGCTCCCCAGACACAACACCCAAAAGGAGGATGAAGAACTTTCCACCGTGTTCCTCAAACCTTAATAATCGAAATTTCACCGCTCGTAACCAAAAAAGGCGGCTTTATTTAGGCACAGATATTATAATATTTAGGTATATTTTTGTCACTTTCATGTGCGTCGTTTGTAGGATGTTTTTTCATTTTAAATACCCATTAATCATCCATTACAGAAAAAGACGAGACTGACCTCGTTGTACTCCGCCACGAGCTCGGCGTGACGTGGAGTGACGGCAAACGAGAGCGACGCGAAGTGACCATGACCGTGCGAGGAGACTCCACCAAACACACTGCCATGGCCTGGACCGTAGGTCTCCCCACTGGCATTGCCGCTAAGATGGTGCTAGATGGTAAGCATGGGTCTCCATAGTTACAAAAATGATTTTGAAAATCTGTGTTTTTTGTACGCTTTAGTTACACCAATAATATTTAAAAAATATCCCGAAACGGAGCTTAATTGGAATTTGGTAACTAACTTGGGTTTTCTTTTGGGTGGCTGTGCTATATGTACACACGGCTACACATCAAGCTATACATTTTCAGTATCCTGATCTCGCAATGACGTGTAGCCGTGTGTACACTTCTGCCTTATCCTTCTGGAGGAACACGAGTGATGTGATGTTATGTGTTACTGTAATTGTGCAACAAAACATGTTGAAATCTCAATTTTCTGTCAATGTTCCATACAATTTTTGACAGGAACTAGAGACTTGAACATGTTTTGTTGTGAACGTTTCGCCAGTGTTAACACACAGTTATGTTTCCCCAGCTTAGAGGGATAAATCGATATCCGAGAAGACGATATAGTTTCTCCTTCTTGCAACTCTACTTAGTAACACTGTTTAATGTCCTCTGTGTCCTCTTGTTTTAACTGTGACACACACGTGTTCAATTCTGTGTAACCTTTTCAAACTTGCTCGGGTTTCTGTAAAGTACTTACTAATTTAATGGTTTCTCTAAATATCTTCTCATTTGTTTTCAGGTGAAATCCAAGAGCGCGGCGTAGTTCTGCCATTCGCTCCTGTAGTATACAAGTCACTGTTATCGCGGCTCAGGGCTGACGGCATCCACGCGAAGGAAACGACCACACCTCTCAACTGAACCTCATTACGATAGTGAAAGAAGTATTGGGAATGTACCTACTGTCGTTTAATGTGTGAATGTGTTCAACTGAGTTCTGTATTGTGCAAACGAATGTTTTGTAAATATTTTTGTATTTTTAAGACTAGGATTTTAGGAATTTATTGTAGTAGGATGTTAATTTAGTTATTGTTAAATATTCTGCTAATATATGTCGTGTGTGGTTACGAATATGGCAGCATTGTGAGAGAATTATTTTCTTAATAAAAACGAAAAACATAATTTTGTTTTTTTTTTCATTATCTCTGGGTAAAAAGTTTTTAAGTATAACCTCACACTCAACACCTTCATGCATTAACACCACCAACGCCGTTATCTACTGAAAAAGTATCATTACGTTTTTGATTTCAGCAAGACAACCGCTGAAAATGAAAATACTATTGTCCAGTAATGTCATCTGGAAAAAAAAGGTGTGACATGATTGTCATTCTTATATCATTTTTTTGCTAACCTAAAATGTTTTATCAAATGACTTAATTTTGCTATTTTGAGTTATTTTTTACGGTTATTTTTATAAATTTATTGAGCCAAATCTCGATTGTGTCGACACGTCCATTTTACACTTAAGATTTTTTTAATGCGTGACAATTTAATAATGATGACTTTACGTTAAAGTCACTCTGAAATGGAAAACGACCCGAATAACACAGTAAGTACTGATGTAGTAGAGGCGAAGATGCATCGCCCCCCCTGCAGGCGTGTCTGCAGCAATCACAAAAAAAATCAGCGGGAATGATGAAGAGTTTCCGCCCATGGTAAACATAGCGTTCCTTGCAACGCGCATCCAATGAATATTCATAAATTCTCGAACTTCTAAACGCATGCAATTCCGAAGATCGTTAGCCATGCGCGATATAACAGTAAGTAATAAACACATGGCATTTCGCTCTCGTACTTAGTGAAAACAATGCAATCATAATTGGGATTTTTATTTTTTTATGTACATATTTTTAATGTTTACTATATACTTGCGCCCCACGGTTTCACCCGCATGGAGACACCGTGAATTTTTCTGACATTAAAGGTATCCTATGTCACTCGAAAATGGTCAAGCTTTCTTCAGTAACAGAAAGTCTTTTCATCGATTCGTCTTTTCATTTCAATTTTGTATAAGTAATTTGGTTTCGGTTGTGGTACCAGACGGCGGGTCGCGAGACTGGGCGGTGCATGTCGGTGGCGGCGATGCAGGCGCTGCACCGACTCCGCGAGTGCCGGTTGCTCTGCGACGCGATAGTGCGCGCGGACGATGGCGCCGCCTTTCCCGTGCACCGTGCCATACTCTCTGCCTGCAGCCCATACTTCCTGTACGATCTTTGCTCTTTACTAGTAGCTAGTACTTAGTTAACAACGCGATTAAAACTCTCGGAAGTCTCGCAACAATAGATAATTAATTGGGGGAACGTAGCCTTAATAGACCAAAGAGCACCAAAAAGTTTAGTCGGACACATAATGATCCTGTGAGTTGAGCAAACAACTGAAGGACGAGGAGGTGTCTTGATAGGTTAGTTGGAGTATAGCATCCCTACGTTCTCTACTATCCTACTTCTTCCCCCATCTTACTAGGATTTTTGTGCTCCTGTGAACAACTTACTTGCATTTACCTAGGACTAGGAACAAGTGGTAGCGCCGAATGTGACGATTTTTTTCTTCTTTGTCTATATTTTGATAGATATATCTACAAGTGAAAACTGAATCATGTTTAATACTTTACAGGGCACTATTTACAACAACACTGCACTCTCGCGAACAAAGCGACGTGCTGATATCGGGCGTGCGCTCGGAGATCCTGTTGCTGCTGATCGAGTACGCGTACCTACGCCGCATCGACGTCACCGACACGAATGTTCATGAGCTACTGATGACTGCCGATTACCTCGCCTTCCTCGGCGTGCTGCAGCTTTGCTGCGACCATCTAAGAGTCTCTCTTAATCCGAAGAACTGTCTCGGTATAATGATGTTTGCGAGGTTAGTGGGATTTTGTTAGACGGTATTTTTTTTAAGCCTGGTACTTAAGTTCATGACATCCTATGGAAACCGGCGTGTCCTGGAACAAAAAATTCAAGACAATGTGACATCCATAACCCCACACTGGGCCCGTGATTACGGCTCGCTCCCTCTATCTTTCCCAACAATGAGAAAATTAGTTTTGGTAATTGGTTTTGGTTGACCGATTTATCTTCATATGCTTCACTGAATTAGATTTTATAACTTTGGTTGCTCTTGTTTGCTGAAATTAGTTTTCTAAAGTAAGACAAAGTAACACTAGGTGGCGTTGTTTCAGACGCGTGTTTTGTTACAAGCTCGAGGCAGACGGTAGACGTTACCTGCTGCGCTATTTCGTAACTGTAGCGACCCAAAGCGATGAATTCCTCCACCTGCCTCTCGAGGAACTCAACTCTATTATACTGGAAGACGAACTGAACGTGAAGAGTGAGGAAGTGGTCTGGGAAGCGGTGCTGCGCTGGGTCAACTATGACCCGGACAGCCGCTGGCAGCACACCGTCAAACTGATGGGCAGTATACGACTCGGACTACTGGACACACAAGTAATATTAGTTCTAGACAAATTCTTAGATAGATACAGGTTGTTAGGGTAAACACTGTTATCCTTGAAACCAGTGGCTTGGTTTCATTATTGAACTTAAAATCAATGGAAAATTACAACTTTTTTTAAGAGAAAGTCTACCTTTTATCACAAGAGTATTTCACCATACGCGCTATGGCAACGAACTTACGTCTCATCACGGGCGGGGGGCGCGTGACGTGACCCCTATTGTGTATTTATTCATGTGTTGTGTAGGTAGGTAGGAGAGCCGGCGACCTCGTGTGCATATCCATGAATTTGCGGACGGTCTCGGATAGAAACTTTTTAAAATCTTCTAATGAAAAGAATGTTTTTTTTTGTTATGACGCGGTCATTTATTTTTATATTTAAGTCAACTACCCATGGCTTGAGTGACAACGGTGTTTACCCTTACACCCTGTATAATCGGTCATCATCTAAGCTGGTATGGTGAAATTAGGAGTATAAACAAGCGATGCTCGGAAGTAGAAGTCGATATTGCGCCTAAAAATCTTGTCAAAACTCTTTGTGATTCTAGATGCTTTTTTTTATTTTCAGTCATCTTCGTTGCACTATAATGATTAACATGCATTTTGTTTCAGTTTTTCTTAGAAAACGTAAAAGACCATCCATACGTAACCGGCAACGAAGGTTCACGACCCATTATTATTGAAACCTTGAAGTTTCTATACGACTTGGAGATGATTGCTCAGAGGGACGGTGAAGTCGCTACGCCGGAGATTGCCCGACCTAGAGTCCCACACGAAGTAATGCTGTTCCTCCTTTCTAATTTTATAACTATTTTATATAACTTTATTATCATCATCATCATTCAACGACAGGTCCTGATCGTCCCGCATCCAACGGATTCCCTTATTAGGGGTCTGCCCGCAATACAATTATATAAATCTTAGTTAAAATAACTTTTCATGCAAATATATATATGCTTTGCATTCTTCATAACATCTTCGTTTTTCAAAAAATATTTACAAAAGATGTTCCTCCTGTGTCCTTTAGGGCTTTGCTTGAATCTATTAATTTAAAAGAACTAATTGCCGTTTGTTAATCCAGGTTCTATTCGCAATTGGAGGGTGGAGCGGAGGCTCACCAACAGCTTTTATCGAAACTTATGACACAAGAGCGGATCGCTGGATTAAGGTACCATAGCCTATGCGATTTCGATATTCATTGTAAAACAGCGGCAAAGTGAATCGGAAAGTAACGAATGAATATTGGGCAAAATAACTGCATCAAATCAAAAAGGTTGTGCAAATGAACTTCTATAATAGGACAAAAGAGCCAATGACCCACCTGGTGGTAAACTGAGGTCATGTCGGCGCTGCCTTAGGACATCGGCAATACAAGAGGCATCGCAAATGCGATGGGTCACCATCCCAGATGCAAAGCACAAACAGCTCAACAACTACTACCTACTACTCAAAATTTACGATAGGTCATAGTAACAAGTTTTCATTTTCTAAAGCATTGTACTTTTATTGCGCAGGTTGAGGAAGTAGACCCTGCAGGCCCTCGAGCATATCACGGCACAGCTGTCCTGGGCTACTGCATCTACGTCATCGGTGGCTTTGACGGCATGGACTATTTCAACTCCTGTCGCTGTTTCGACGCAGTAACCAAGTCTTGGCGAGAGGTAACACTTAATTGGCTGTTGTATTTTTAATGATTTGTGTGGTTATCAAGCAGCTAACGCACATCTCAGAGGCAAAGCAGAAGTGTCTCATTCGCACGCGCACACTGATATCCTATAAAGAGCTATATCACTACTTCGTTACACTACTCTGAGAACACGTTAGTCACTCATCAGTTCACAACACGGAAAGAAGAAAAAGAATACCTCGTTATCTGCTATGACCACCTGACAGTTGTAGAGCTCTTTGCTCTTATAAATGTATATTAGTTATTAAGTTGATAACACGAGCTACAAAATAACTAAATATTGTTAAAAAGCACGAGCCAAATATAAATAAATAAATAAAAATAGGCATCTCTGTGCCTCGGGTAACATTGATTAATTTCCACACTAAAACGAACAAGCAGATCGTGCCAATGAAGACATGAAATCCTGCTGCTATGCTAGTCTGGCCCTACTTTCCTCTCTTAAAATCCTAATCAGTGTCGTTAAATCACTGTAGGTATACGTAGATTACGCGAGCTATACAAAATAAACTTTATTTGTGCCATTGCGGCGTTTGCATAATTTTTTTCTCTATTCAGGTAGCACCAATGAACGCACGCCGTTGCTACGTGTCAGTGGCAGTGCTAGGGGAGACGATATACGCGATGGGCGGATACGACGGCCATCATCGACAGAACACGGCAGAGAGGTTCAACCACCGCACCAACCAGTGGTCGCTGGTCGCGCCCATGAACGCGCAGCGATCCGACGCGAGCGCAGCTGCGCTAGACAGTGAGTGTTCTTTATGTTTTGAATCTGCCTGTACCAGAAAGAGGTCAATGCCAAGGCTCAACCACTCATCCTGATACTGTGATCAGAAAGAGTTCAGGAACAATTGGTTTTATTTAATAATTGGTCTTAATTAATTTGAACTTGATTGTTTAAGATAAGATTTACATAACGGGTGGCTTCAACGGGCAGGAGTGCATGAACAGCGTGGAGGTGTATGATCCTGACACGAACCAATGGACGAACCTTGCGCCCATGCGCTCGCGCCGGTCTGGTGTCTCTTGTATCGCTTACCACAACAAGGTATTTAGGTATTATTGCTTGTAATCTTATTGTTCTTTATTTAGTTCACAGCGCTTTGGACCGTTTGGGTAGTTTTTGGGCATTTTTGCTGTGTATTCATATTATTCATAACCTGTATTAAGTATTTTCGAAAAGAACGTAAACATCTTTAATGTTCCAATATCTGACGGATTTAGTACATAAGCTCAAATAATTTTGGGGTACGTCTCCTTGATTATCGTTGTGTATGACAGTCCTGAATAACGGGTAGCTATATATTACCCAAATTAACAAATACTGTGATACGGATCAAATCTTGGTTATTTTTTTGCTATATTTATTATTATAACAAAAAAGCCCCTACGCCCACAGTCTAATCTATACTAATATTATAAAGCTGACGAGTTTGTTTGTTTATTTGTTTGAACGCGCTCATCTCAGAAACTACTAGTTGGATAGTCCATTTATCGAGGAACGCTATAGGTTATATAACATCACGCTACGACCAATAGGAGCGGAGCATAAATGAAATATGTTGCAAAAACGGGAAAAAATATTCCTTTTTGAGAGCCGCCGTTGCGTGCGCTGCGTAAACGGTTTATGTTACGTAAATATCATGTATCATGGAATTGTTCCTCTTTAAAAGTTCAAAAAAAAAGTTCGGGACAGCATATGTCTATCTTTTAAGATTGACTTACTATAACCTTTTTTATGGTAATCAACTTTGTTCGAAATGAATGCATTATTTGCGAAGGAGTTTTATCAACATAATATTAATTCTTATTCAAATAAATAGTTTAATCATCAAGGGTATTTATTTAGCAGTAAAATACTGTTTAATTCATTGGAATCAGACGTTTAATTTCGAAGACGATATTTGCGTAACTTATACCGTTTACGCAGCGCACGCAACGGAAGCTCTCAAAAAGAAATAATTTTTCCCGTTTTGCAACATTTTTCATTTATGCTCTGCTCCTTTTAGTGGTAGCGTGATTTTATATAGCCTATAGCCTTCCTCGATAAATGGACTATCCAACACAAAAAGAATTTTTCAATTCCAACCAGTAGTTCCTGAGATTAGCGCGTTCAAACAAACAAACAAACTCTTCAGCTTTATAATATTAGTATAGAAGTATAGATATAATATATAATATTATATATTATAAAGTATATTATAAAGTATATTAAAGTATAGATATAGATTTTAATTTCGATAAACGTTTAGTGTGTGTGTGTATTGATTTAATTTCAATTTTCTAAAATAGCATCTTGGAGCAACGTGTACTTAAGAACTGTAGTGCAGAGGTCATTTGTCGGGGTCACGACACGAATCATAACATCGCATCAATGAAATTAAGACGAAGCGTAATTAGTGTTAGAAAATGTTTGTAAACATTTTTAACAGCAGTGAGGGACCGAGCACCTTTATGATAACACTAATTGTTATAGGTACTACAAAAATTCTATCGACTAGAACCACCTTAGTCTAGGACTTCACTATCTGTTGCCAAACTTACCTATATTAGTCTTTCTTTCCATTCCTTACCAAACGCGATCCTACAAAATTATTTCCTGATACTTCATTTTTCTATTCTAGATCTACGTGATCGGCGGTTTCAACGGCATTTCACGAATGTGTAGCGGCGAGGTGTACGACCCCGCCGCCAACACCTGGGCCCCTGTCCCTGACATGTACAACCCTCGTAGCAACTTCGCCATAGAGGTCATTGACGATATGATCTTCGCGATCGGAGGCTTTAACGGAGTCACCACCATATACCACGTAGAGTGTTACGATGAGAGGACCAATGAGTGGTGAGTTTTAATACCAATAGGTACATACAGAGGAAGAAGCCCTTATTTCTGTTTTCGTGAATGGGCCTGCTCTTCACCTCGAACTCGCCTGAAGAAGAGCGATGGAAGACTGAGAACATAATAATAGTTTTCCGGAGGTTCAGGACCCGCGGGTAATTCCGTAATTCGAAGAAAGCGTTGCTTATTGGGCGGTGAGCTTGTTTCTTTGATAAATGCGAAAACGAGCAAGCTACTGGAAAACATGCGACATGCAACATAAGTGCTTGATTATAAGAAGACATTTCAGGTTTACGGACAAGTAGTCTCAACATATAATATTGTTAATTCTTACGTAAAACTTTTTTTCTGCGTATTCCACCCCGCGTCTTTAACGTGGAATTGTTTTTTCATGATCGCATGAGCAGCTCTGAATTCAGCATCATCTTTAGTATGTAATTAAGGAATAAGTGCCTTTTAATCACGTTATTCACAACAGTTTATATAATTTCCGTGTATATAAATTATATATAATCGTGATTAAACGCACGTGGCGTGAGCATTTGATATGAGTAGGTAGTAATCAGCCGGTTATTTTTCTCTCTCCGTAGGCTAAGTAAGACATAATCTAGACAAGCCCAAGCAATAAGTAGATAGCAGAGGGGGGACTGACTACAAAGCTGCATCTATTGAGAGTTGTAATAATCTACATTTGGTACCTATAGCATTGTTGTGCCTATATGGCCGTATGTTTGATTGTTCTTTTGCTATCTATTAATTAGTCTCTATTTATAACTTGGACTTGCGTATGCGTTGAGATAATATACATAGTCGTGCAGTCAGTTAGCAATAAACCTGATCGATACCATATGCAACGTGCCGCTACCATGACGACATGAATTTAACACACGTATCCGATTTCGCGTATTCGTTTTAGGAAAATATTTTAATTTCATTAAATGTTATTATTTATTGATTTATTTTCAATTTTCTAATTTACCATCCTGGAGCAACTTGTACTTAAAGAACTGTAGCGAAGAGTTCATTTGCCGGGGTCACGGATCATATGTAGGCGAATAAAAGGAAAGCCGCGCAATTTCCTAGAAATGATGCCGACAAAGGATCTTGACCGATGGAACGTAAGCCAGCTGGTAGGTACCTACATGAATGAATCTTTTACAAAGAGTGATCTCAATTTTGGGTATGTTTTTATTATTTAGTTTGTTTGAAAATTGTTAATTAATTCAGGCGTGACTTTGCGGATATCCATTATAAAATACAATAGACGCTGATATATTTAGTAACCTATTCCGCTTGACTATTCTTCAAGAGTCATAAAAACCCTGTAAGAAATCGACACGTGTTTCACCTCTCAACGAGGCATCTTCAGGATGACGATTGACCAATTGCAAACCAGAACGCGACGTGTTACCACACCGAGCGCTGGACGCAGAGTGAATCAAATCGCCCGACACCCCCACCTATATAGGATTGCTGCTCGGCGCTGATTGGCTAGGACCGTTATCAGTGCGAAAAGCGCGATAAGGGGCGAACAATCGCAACAAAGGCGACCTTGGAATACTGGTATTTAATTCGTTCAACAGTGTAACGGTCGCTGTATTATTTTTAACAATTTCTAAACTCTCTAATACTGACATTTTAAATCCTTTATCAAAGTGTGTAAAATTTTGAATGTGTTATTATTTTTTAATGAATGACCTGAATCTATTAAAATATGTACTAAATAATAAAAACATACCCAAAATTGAGATCACTCTTTGTAAAAGATTCATTCATGTAGGTACCTACCAGCTTGCTTACGTTCCATCGGTCAAGATCCTTTGTCGGCATCATTTCTAGGAAATTGCGCGGCTTTCCTTTTATTCGCCTACATATGATCCGTGACCCCGGCAAATGAACTCTTCGCTACAGTTCTATAAGTACAGGTTGCTCCAGGATGGTAATTTAGAAAATTGTAAATAAATCAATAAATAAAAATAAATGACCCAGAAACAACAAAAAAAAATCTGATTTTCATTAAAAGATTTTAAAAAGTAAATATCCGTCACTGTCCCGATACTCATGGATACACGCTCGAGAGAGCTGCGAAACAGCTGACTGACGACGGGCCATGCGCTAGCGGCCGGCCAGGTAACGTCCCGCGCGCTCCGCCCGCCCCCGCCTACCGACACCCGCCGTGTTGAGACGCAAGTTCGTTGCCCTTGCGTATAGGGTGAAATATTCTTGTGGAAAAATGCAGATTATCTTTTATTTTAAAGTTGTATTTTTCCACTGATTTTACGTTCTAAAAATGAAACCAAACCACTGGTTTCAAGTATAACGGTATTTACCCTAACACCCTGTATGATCGACCATTTCATGAAATGGTTGCGTTTCATGAAATGATCAGCTAAAATTTAACACTAAAGGTACGTCAACGTTTAATGATATGTCAGTACACGTTTGGCCATAACTAAAATATGTTTAAATCATTAATGTATGGTAATGTAGGTTTAAGGCGTAGTAAAAATTGCAAAGTAACTGCTACAACCATTTAATGAAATATTCGAACACATGAAATTATCCATTCTAAGATCTGGCCACGACATATGCACAAATAGCACGGCTTTATGAGAAACTAGCTGCGCCCCGCGGTTTCACCCGCGTAAGTCTCGATCCCGTGAGAATATCGGGATTAAAAATGTATCCTATGTGTTAATCCAGGTTACAAACTATCTGTTTGCCAAATTTCATCCAAATCCATTCAGTAGTTTTTACGTGAAAGAGTAACAAACATCCATCCATCCATACTTACAAACTTTCGCGTTTATAATATTAGTTAGGATTAGGATAGTCGCTTACGCAATTACGCATAGACGCATTCCAACTTGTTTGTCAGTTTTAATCTTTATTTTATCTGTAATGTCTTGTGTGTTTATTATAAAATGAGCAAGTTCGATTTTCCTATTGATTTTAGAGGCCAAAAAGTTACTATAAGTATACCACAACAACCGCCCAATTACGTAGGTAACCATAGACCTACATTCATTTTTTTCTATTTTGTCTTAAATTGGACCAGATGACGAGTTATTATGCTTGTAAGAGATACTAAGATCATTCACGTGAGCACTCAAATATTTTCTAAACAGAGAACAAACGCGCTGAGAGAACACAAAGATTACAGTCTGATGAAATTTCCGTTTCCAATCATCACCACATTATGAGGGATCAGTATGTGGGTTATCTGTCTATTATAATACATTGTGATGGCTGCCTGCGTGAACATGTTTTTCTGCTGCGAGTGATGTAGGTATTCTTAGAAATGTTCTTATTCGGAGCAGCATGCATATCCAGTGCCAGGCTACCCACTTAGCAGGTGTAGCAAATGCTACAGGCTCCGCGCTTTGGGGGGCCCGAGATGCACAAAAAAAACAAGTCATGGTACGTATACCACCGGTAAACCAAATGGAATATTGTGTAGGTATCAATGGTGAAAAACATTTCGACTCGTTGCGAAAAATTTCAAGATTGCTTCGCATCTCCTTGCATTTTATTTTATGTTTATTTTTTTAGCGTTTCTGCATACGACCTCAAACGCAACTCCTACTTCTGTATCAATTGTCTAAGGAAATCTAACCTCACTGAGGCAGGGTGCTAGATTTCCGAGCTCGCTTCGCTCGCTCATGCATCTTAATTTCGCTTGATACCTAAACTTTTTGAATATGTCGACAAAGTAACTCCTATTTATATATATATTAATAGTTGAAACGAAACCTAAGCTAACAGGCTAAAATTTTCGAAATTGCTACGCTCGCTTTTATATTTGCTCTCGGTTTTCTTAGAAAAGTAACCGTTTGACACTGAAATAAATAATCCTAATTTCATGTACCGATCGTCTTAGTATGATATGCTGAATTCATCCCATCAGTCTGCGGAGGGCTGTCCCTTACACCCTGTATATTAACCGACATCCACGCGGGCGAAGCCGCGGGCATCAGCTAGTACTTAATATAATAGTCATTTGATGTACTCAAAATCTTTAATTGGAAGTTTGGAACGAATCTTTTTGCTCAAAAAACTCGGTGTAGGTAGGCTAGGAATACGATTTAAAAGTAACAATTCATTTACAAACAAAAGTGCATAAATTATCTATCTTAGCACGTTTTATATCATGTGGATGCAATATTTACCCCTTTCTGTAATCTACCTACCATTGTTATGAAGAAATGAAGTATTTGTTTGATGTTGATATTATTAACCTACTGCATCAAAGTCACGGACATTGTTATTAATCAAGTAGTTATTTTAATTGTGTCCACGTCTCCAGGTCTAAAGGTTATAAAATTCTGCGGTAAAAGTACACCTACACCTGGAGAAAAACATACCTTCCCCAAGTACCAAATCCCTTAAGGGGCATACCTATTTGTAAGTAGTATGAGATAAAGTATAACCAGATAGACTTAAATAATAGTGAGAGGAACTTAAAACATTATCCATATAGGCTAAGTGGGGAAAATACGTATTATGAAGCTAACTCAAAAACTACGCAAGTAAAGTTAATAAAAATTTATATGGGACCGCCTCTGAAACATGACCTACCAAGCAAAAAAGAATCATCAAAAGCAATTCATAATTGGCGGAGTAGTCGCGCAATAAAAATACAAAAAAAAAAAAACGTACGAATTGAGAACCTCCTCCTTTTTGAAGTCAGTTAAAAAGGGTTTATAAAATCGTGGGATGTGGTGCTATACCGTACACGTGATAGTAGGTAGCAGGTAGATACCATAAACTTCTTCTTTTTCGAACCGTAAGTACTTTTTCTGGAAATTAAGTTCCAGCTGCCGAGATGGGAATCCTATGGCTTTTCTACAAAAGCATTCTTTGCTTACCAACTTTAAATATAAGTAAGGTGACGCATGATGCGCATAATGAAGGGTTCCGTAGTTGGGATGAATTTATCCCAAGAAAAAACTTAACATTGTTGTTGAAAAACATGTTCTCCCATACATTCCAACTGCAAATGTAAGTTAGTACCTACGCACAATATTGAGAGATTTACCATGTTATTTTAAGACCATTGACTTCATATAGGGTTTCCTGTAATCTATGAGTAAAGATAAAGAACCATTCTCAGTATTTTTTTTCAAAATTTCAGGCTCAGCAGTTTCGGATATAAGGGAGTGAATGGTCAATCATCATCTATCAAAAAAAAAAAAATAGTTCCTCGCAATAAGCCCTTTCATTTGATTTGTCACACGGTACGGATAGCATTTTTTTTTTTTCTTATTTTCCCCCAAAACTGACCCCGATATTCAAAGGCGGTACCCTGAGCAAACAACCTTGAGCATTCGTTCCCCCTTTGCCACACCCCACCTCTACAATACTTCGTAAAACATTACTAGCGCCATCTGGCGAGCAACATACGAATACAAGTAAAACTCGCAGACCTTAGAATTCACAGACACGGCATAAAATAAAATCTTTCTATGAATGAAAGAAACGGTGAGTGTAAATAATTTTGGTCATGAATTCAGTGACTATACTTACATCCATGCGATGCCATTCCATGCGACTTTCTAGGCTTGCAAAAAAAATATCGATATATCGAAATATCGATATTTTTTGTTCGATATATCGATATTTTCAGGTGATATTTATTATTTCGATATATCGATGTATCGATATAAAATATCAAGTATCGAAAATGTATCAAAAACGATATATTTTCAATAGCAACACCGTGTTCGCCGCTGACTAAAACCGCTGGAATTCAGAGCCGTAAAATTTATTAGTAGGTACTTTTTTTCCTAGTTTGGTATTTAAATGATTATAAAACTGGAACTACATAAAGTAATTTTTTCTTTTGAAAATTCCACCGATATATCGATATATTTTTTTCGATATATCGAAATCGATATCGATTTTTTTTTTAAATATCGATACGATATATATCGATACTTTTTTACACTTCTTGCATCCCTACGACTTTCCCTCTAACAAAAATTGCCTATAGATAACAAAATCTAGGGTCAAAATCAAAATTCAAGATGGTGCCACCAACAATTTGCTAATTTTTCGTTTTGGTTGTCGTTTCCATGGTTTTCGAGGGCGATGACAACGAGTATGGGGTCAAACTTAAAATTTAAGATGGCGCCTCCAAAAATTTGCACATTTTTCGTCATGGGTGTCGTTTTGATAGTTTTAGAGGGCGCTGACAACGATCATGAACTCAAAATCAAAATTCAAGATGGCGCTAACAAAAAGGATATAGTATTTTAGTTGCCTGATAGAAATCGTCACGTTAGGAAAAAGCGATAAGCCTCCTCCATGCGACTTCTCTCTCTGACTGCTCCTTTCTATTCTATACGAGTGTGTGTGTGTATGCGAGTATCGAGATTCGGGCAGACGAGCATTGTGCTCCGCTGGTTGTATATCCTAAATTCTGAACTAACCTTCGTTCCTAACGGGGGCACACGTTTTTATACAACTATTCATGGTGCTCTATAATGAACATTATGCGGTGTTTATTTTTTAGGTATTGAAGGTGAGTTACCTGTTATTCAGACAGTGATAAAAGTATAAAACTAATAAATTAACAACAAATTCAATTTTATTATTATAAAGTAGGTACCTATAATCAAAATTATTATTAATTTAACTATTTCTAGTTTACACATCCCTAAAATCTAAATAACGACTACATGTATATTGACGATAGAAGGTTCGTCACCTTTACTTTATCTATATCTGCTGATAACTCAATTTCTTCATTTAATTGAGGTTCAATGTTTTCTTTACTTTTTTTTTTGCTTATCATTGCCTCTTCAATGTATGAAGGATTTCTTATACTCATGCCGCGAGGGTAGCGGGGGTCAACTAATTCTGGCAACAAACAATCTACATAAAATGATGTAAACTTTTCTTTCATCTTCTCCTTCTAGAATGTATCATCTCTATCAATGTATTCCGTTTTCAGCTTCCGTCAAGTCTACCGTAAAGTTCTCTCGTAAACTGCAAAAGAAAAATATTATTAGTAGGCCGCGCACTAAGTACTTCGAAACGAAGCCCTTGTTCCTAGTAGCGTAAATACATAATTATCATCCCTACTAGTGATGAAATAATTTTCTATAAATTCTTAAATAATTAAGATATAGAGAGATTGCTACACTACTACTAGGCTTATGTTTTATTTTGTTTTCAAGAACGTAACTTAAGGTGGATGCGCTAAGATAGCCCGCGAAATTCATATTTTCTTACGTTTTTTGCAATGTGCAGGTTAGTGTCAAGTAGTACGTAAATAGTGAAATAAATAAATAATTACTAAATAATCGTGAGCAATAATAAGTTTACAACGCAGTTGCAAGGGAAATGAACATACACTTTCACACAGAGGGTGTGTAATAGAAATGTGCTACTTTTTATGAAACGGAAGTTCTATTATTATCGCCAATTAAAATTAGTATGACATGTTATAAAATTGTACTTTAGCATGCTAAAAAGGAAAGAACATGTCCAAAAATGGTTTTTTATTATTCAATAATTCTAACCAGGATAAGTTAAATATATTTGGATAGACAACCCAAAAAGTAGTAGGTAGCTCTAACTGTATCATGCATTTTTAAGGATTACCAATTTTGAGAAAAATCGTTTTTTAATTTAGTGTTAATTTACTCATAAAACGAACAAACTTTTCTATTTATCTCCGATAATAAAGTGAACACACCCCAGAAATTATAACAAACTTTTCAAAATTGACACATGGTACTGTCATTACAGTCAATTAATATTTTGTTGTAAAGAATACGACAATGCAAACAAAAAATCTAATCAGGTTATTTACTATATTATGAAATAAGATGAAATGGGATATTTTCAGTCAAAAATGTGTAGCATAATTCTTTTAGACCTCTCTATAGATTATAGCTAGGTACTAGGAATCTTTGTGCAAGAAGTGCATGTTTCAGCTTAGCATAGTCCACAGGCTTAGCAGGAGTAAAATGATAATAGTGCCTGGTATCTTCACTAACTTCTAGGTAAACAAAAAATCTAATCAGGTTATTTACCATATTATGAAATAAGATGAAATGGGATATTTTCAGTCAAAAATGTGTAGCATAATTCTTTTAGACCTCTCTATAGATTATAGCTAGGTACCAGGAATCTTTGTGCAAGAAGTGCATGTTTCAGCCTAGCATAGTCCACAGGCTTAGCAGGAGTAAAATGATAATAGTGCCTGGTATCTTCACTAACTTCTAGGTACAGTAAAAGTACCATTCGGCCGAATATGTTCCCCATAATAAGAGCGAGCCTGTTTAGTTTGATAAATGCCTAAGCTAAATAAAACTAAATCTGACATATCCATGTTGGGGAACATATTCAGCTTATTTGAGCATTTATCGCATTGCATTTATATTTGACTAGCAGCGCCCCGCGGTTTCACCCGCGTAAGTCTCGATCCCGTGGGAATATCGGGATAAAAAGTATCCTATGTGTTAATCCAGGTTATAAACTATCTGTTTGCCAAATTTCATCCAAATCCATTCAGCCATTTTTGCGTGATTGAGTAACAAACATCCAAACACACAAACACACAAACTTTCACATTTATAATATTAGTAGGATATTAGTAGGATTATGTAGAAATATAATGTATTTTTATTATTTAGTATTTCTTTTTAAATAACAAGGAGATAGCTCCTAAAAACTGCACAAAAAGCGGCTAGCGCGGCGTTTTGCTGGGGGCCGTGTTTGGGTCAGAGAAATATATTATGTGTACCAAATTTCAATTTAATCGGTCCATTAGATTCGGAGCAAATTGGCTGTGACAGACTGACAGGCAGACGACAGACTGACAGACGCACGAGTGATCCTATAAGGGTTCCGTTTTTTTTCTTTTTGAGGCACGGAACCCTAAAAACATTTTAATATAAAATTAGCACTAATCATTTGATTCTCTAGGTACGAGGCAACAGACATGAACATCTACCGGTCGGCGCTGTCGGCGTGCGTGATCATGGGCCTGCCCAATGTGTATGACTACATCCACAAGCACCGCGAGAGGCTCATGGAGGAGAAGCGGCAGAAGATCCTGCTGTCAGAGACGGCGAGACACGGACAACACCGCACGGCCTTGCCTGATGTTAGTAGTCATTTTATTCAACTAAGCGATCATATACTTACCCTGTGAGCCGTTCGGTTGATCGCAATTCGCAACCTATAGAAATACCACAACCACCATTCATCTTTTTTTTTAATAGTAGAACTAATTTGGTCTATGACTAAACAATAATCAGCAAGTCGTAGACCGCTACGCCAAATTTTTGTAGGTTTTCGTAGCGGCCTACGGGAAAAGCGTACTATACATTATTATGTTTAGTTATAGACTTCTATGGGGCAGGTTGGTACGACGCATCTTTGATATAATTATGCGCTATTTAAAACAAGTGATTTTTCCTAGTACCCACTCAGTATTCTCGTAGACTTCTTCGACAGTCGGTCGTTGTTGAAAAGCGCTACGAGATATTTTTATTAAATAGTCGGTTACGGGCGCTAAACTTATGAATGAATTACATCACACTGATGTTACTTGACGCCCGAAGTTATTGTAGAGGTCAATACGCCTATTTTACGCAGTGGTATTTATAGCCGATAGGCTAAGGTGACGGAATCAAAAGCTGTTATTTAAATTCGTTATCAGCATAACTTCAGCCAGATGTTAAAAGTTAGAAAAAACTCTCGCTTTGCCAAACTTTGCCAACCTTAGATGCCCAGTATTTGCAGCGATCTAAAGCGCAATTTGTCTACGATCGAGAATAATCTATATAAACCAATTATTTTTATTTGTAATTCTGATACCACAACTACACTGATTTGACCTTTTTAAGAAAAACAAATAACTAAGGGTAAGCACACAAAGAGCCACAGGCGGTAGCGGTTGCATAGCCGCCACCGGCCACGCATATGCGACGAATATGGATTCGTCGCACACGTGTGGCCGGTGGCAGTTTAGCAGTTCACATGCATTTTCATACGTTTTGTCCATACAAAACGTATGAAAATGCATGTGAACTGCTTGCGCGCGCTCTTTGTATAAGAGGCGAGAGAGATGTGCGAGAGAGAGCGCGCGATTCGCATTATGAATACTAACAATGTAACTGTAGCATGCAACCTCAGACCAACAAAAAAGGAAAGACGGATCACGCCGTACATCAAAAGTGAAGCCACAAAACCATGCTCCTACAAGTAAACACACAGGCTCACGCACACACCTACACTAAAACCATGCTCATCGCTCCTAGTACGTCACGAATCGTCAAAACATCACCAAAACAAATATAATTATGCCTTCCTGTGTAGTGAAAACGTGTAAAAACAATAGTAAATCACAGAAAAAGTCTCACGGAATCACTTTTCACTTGTAAGTACTTCAAATAACATCATTTTTTAATTTAGATAACTATGAATTTTAGGTTACTTGGAACAAAAACCTGAACGAAAACAGTGACATTTAAAGAGCGAGTGTTGCCATAATATGATTTCAAATTTCCCCATTCGATATTTTTTACTTCGCGTCAATATAATTATGTCTGTTTATGTGTGAGTTATTATATGTCTGTTTTTTTATGCATTTAATATTTTAGATTTCCAAGTAATACTGAAAATAAAAATAAATGGATAGTAGCTAATTTACTAACCTATTTATATACATATATCTATATATTTTTTTAACACTTAATTGAAAATTAATGGATAATTCTAAGTGAAAGAGCGGAGTCTCCTAACACAAGCAATTCTTGCATAAAAGGTGATCTCCCAAATGCACTTTGTACTTAATTGTTTTTTTACTTTGCGATGTAAAAAAAAAATGTTTTTGTTCCGGAATTCTTCCTAACAATTGAGGTACAATACCATACTCAACAATATCTTACTCGTACAATAGTAGCCTACCCAAAATATTATTCCCCAAGTTATAGGGAAAAACTTTAACAACTGACAACCCTTTTTACACACACATAGATAAAAAGGTGGCTTCACTTTTGCTGTACGGCGTGCTCTGTCTTTCCTTTTTTGTTGGTCTGAGCATGCAACGGAATGGAAACGAGTTTTTACCCGACAACGCCATAGCAAAAAGGAGGGTTATGATTTTGACCGTTATGTATGTTCATCTGGTCCCTCATAACTTCTAAACTCTAATCTTAATGTGACAATTAATGAGGTAGCGTTGGAACTATTGGAAGCGTCTTGATTGTCCGCTGGTGGTGGCTATGTGGTGTTAAAGGTTAAGTGAATGGAGAAAACGTAACCTGTTTGATTTATAACCTAACCTAACCGAACACGTGACTCCGGATTTTGAATTTGTCTGTCTGTGATACCTTTTTAGTTGACTTTTTTCTCGTAGTTGGGTTTTAGTTTTTTTATAACAATATTAGCTGTCACCCGTCTTTCTCCAGGTCTAGTCTACCCATGTGCCGAATTTCATCCAAAACAAGCTCACTTTCGCATTATAATATTAGTAGGTAAGGATATAATTAGGATTGTACATAGTAAAATGAACTTTATGGGAATTAAGTAACGTACAAACTAGACACAAGTTTGTAACTGCGGGAATTACCGAGAATGCGCGAGAATTCTCCAGAAAACGCGCAACTTGATATTTGGCTCGTATATAAGTATGGACTTTGTTTGTACGTTACACTATTGACATAAAGTTCATTTTGCTTTTTACAAAAAAAAATCGCTTCCTGTCCGTTCCGCGGCAATGTTAATTGAGCTTTAATAGGTATGCGTTAACGTAGCTCGCCAAATTCAAATTGCTTACGATTTTTGCAATTTGCAGGTAATATTATGTTGATTACACTCTGCTCTGTCCTCGAGATCATGAAAACTATGTAGTAACGCGTAGGTACTGCTATCCAACCACTAAATTTGAAATCTACAAGATAAGCAAAAAAAACATGAAACAACTAGTGGTGCCCTCTCTCGGTAACTCATTCGCGTTTTAGTGCTTCCGCTATCCGCCACGTTTTTTCGTTCCTCTCAAATTATTAATAATATACTAGTTTCAAGTGTTTTTTGGATAAAGTGTATAAACGTATTATATCTTATACAACGTCTAGAATAATATAATTATCATTATGCCGAAAAAACGGTATAGTGATGAAGATATTGAGGCCTACGTAAATCGAAAAATGAGGAAGATCGAGAAAAAATTGAAGAAAAGACATCGACAACGCTCATCTTCGCAAGATTCGTTAAAAACCTTAGGTAAGTACAAATGAGATAACAAATTATAGTGAAATTATGTACTATTCAATAGGAAGAAAACATTTTTTTCCTTTATGTGGTGACTACCCACATTTTTACATAAATAAATCTATGTTGGTCGTGAACATTTTAAATATGGAATGTGTCCGCCAATCGATAACAACAAAGCTGTTAACAGCTTATAGGGATTAATCCCAGCTATGAAATATTGATTGTGAGCATTACGATGGAATGACTCCGTAATGATTTCTTTTAAATATTCCTTTTTGCCTGTTTGGTCGTGAACATTTTAATGGAATGTGTCCGCCAATTTATAACAACAAGGCTGTGTACAGTTCATAGGGATTGATACCAGTGCTATTTTTATGTGATTGTGAGCATTACAGAGGAATGCCTCCGTCATGATTTATTATAGATCTACCTACACTTGTAGTAGATAATTATTACCTACGTTTAAACGCTATGTTGTGGATTATTGATACACAAGCATAACTATAATGTAGCCCGTTTACGTCCATTACAGACGATCCACCTAGAAGCAATATTTGTGAAGCACGCTTATCGTCTCCCGAGCTACCCCGACAGTCCATTGAGACCACAGAGACCACAGACCTTCCTAGTGAGGTAGTGGTCCCGCTCAACGACATGGGGAATATATCTTTGGAGCATCCAAATGTGGCACCCTCCTTAAATGTGTCATCTGAACCCATTGCTACTGATCAGGACGTGCAAATAGTAGGAAACAGCGAAGCTGAAGACATTCTTCCAGATGATATTTTGGAAATATTAGGAGAAGCTCCTTTAAAAGATAAAAGGTTCGGCCCAGCCCTTAATTCAAGCCTGGCTATCAGGTGGGGGCATACAGCGACAAATGGCCTTTCTAAGGATGTAAAAAAAGACATTTTTGTAAAACATGACATTCCAGAAAACTGTAAAAACATTGACGCTCCTATACTTAATCAAGAAGTGAAAGCAGCGTTATCAGAAGTTCTTAACAAAAAAGATAAGGCGATTGAAAATAAACAAAAACAAATTGCCTTAATAATTACTTGTCTAGGAGATGCTCTTTCACATGTTTTATCTACCGAAAATACAAATATGAAGCTTGTTAAGTCGTTAACTGACGCTGGCAAACTGGCATGTGACTTGCAACATACGGAATCGATGATTCGCAGAAGTTTTGTTTGTTCGTCAATTAAAAAGGAGATAAAGGATCACCTTTATACAACTCAAATAGATAGCCACCTCTTTGGCAGTCAGTTGGGGGACGTTTTAAAAGCTGCCAAAGCAATAAACAAAACAGGCGCGGAAATGAAAACTGGAGCCTCGGCACCTGGCCCTTCAAGACGATTTGTAAACCAAACGCAAAATTTAAACGCAAGACGCCCACTTCCGCCACTCGGCAGGCAGACGGGAGCTGTGGCGAGACATCCGACAGTGCCTGCGCCGAACAGTCGACCCGAGTACCAGCGCCAACAGCGCCGCGCTCCACCGCCGCAGCAGCAGCCGCGCGGACCCTACAGGCGCTCACAGACCTACGCACCGAACCGCCGATAGAACCGGTGAGTCATGCAGGACGTTTGTCGCAATTTTACGATAGATGGCGTCTTATCACTAGTGATGCAGTACTTTTATCATGGATTAAAGGTTATAAATTACCTTTCAATACATGTGTGTTACAAAATCACACGCCATCACCACCAATCCTAAATAAATGTGATTTGAAAGCCTATGGGGAGATCATTAATGACTTATTAAACATGGGAGCAATATCGCCCTGTCAATCATGTTATGGTCAATTTATATCGAGCACCTTTCTTGTACCCAAACCAGATGGAAGACAACGATTTATCCTAAATCTCAAGTCCCTAAATAAATTTATAAATACAAACCATTTCAAATTAGAAGATCTCCGCACTACAGTAAAATTAATTTCGAAGAATGACTATCTAGCTACACTCGATCTAAAGGACGCATATTTTTTGATTCCAATTGATAAAGATTTCCGAAAATTTTTGCGTTTCCGAATACCGTCTATCCAAGGTTTGGATAACAATCTTTATGAGTTTAACGTGCTTCCATTTGGCTTGTGCACAGCCCCATACGTTTTTACTAAGCTACTTAAGCCTGCGATGGCATTATTAAGAAGTTTAGGCCATGTATCAACTATTTATTTAGATGATGTATGCTGTATTGGAAAAACATACAAGGAATGTCTAGAAAATGTTCGAATGACCAAATTAATTTTAGAATCTTTGGGATTTGTTATTAATAATGAAAAAAGTTCATTGACCCCGAAAACCAGTTGTAAATATCTAGGTTTTATTATAAACACAGAGTTATTTCATATTAGACTAACAGACACAAAAAAGACACTTATCACAGATGAAATTCATCATTTTATGACCCTGAAACGTTGCAAGATCAGATGTCTCGCTCACCTGGTGGGTCTTCTTGTGTCGGCGTGCCCAGCTATTCAATACGGCTGGCTATATACGAAAGAGTTAGAGAGGTGTAAATACCTAGCGTTATTAAATTCTAATAATAATTATGAAAATTATATGAATATATCTTTACATGTTCACCAAGATTTAATTTGGTGGCTTAACGCTGTTAAAAATAACGTTAATCCTATTCGTGACGAGAAATATGTGCTTGAAATATTTTCTGATGCAAGCAAATCAGGGTGGGGGGTGGCATGTGGCAAAGAGACTGCAAATGGGCAGTGGGGTGCTGCAGAAAAGGACCTGCATATTAACTTATTAGAATTAATGGCAGCCTTTTTTGGCCTTAAGATATTTGCCAAACAGCTTAATAATTGCCAGATCCTTTTGCGCATTGATAATACCACAGCCATATCTTATATTAATCGAATGGGTGGCATTAGATTTCCGCATTTGAATAGAATTACCAAAGAACTTTGGCAGTGGTGCGAAGAGAAAAATATACACGTTTTCGCCTCCTATATTAGTTCGGAAAATAATGAAATAGCAGACGCGGAATCTAGGGCCACACATCCAGACATTGAATGGGAACTAAGTAACAATGCCTTTAGCAAAATCGTCCACACGTTCAGTAAACCAACTATTGATCTATTTGCATCAAGAATCAACAGAAAATGCGACTTATACGTGTCATGGAAACGAGACCCTGACGCCTATGCAGTAAACGCCTTTACATTGAATTGGAATAATCTTAATTTTTATGCATTTCCACCATTTTCTGTCATATTAAAGACTTTCCGGAAAATAATTACCGATAAGGCTGAAGGCATCGTTGTGGTGCCATACTGGCCCACGCAACCGTGGTTCCCATTGTTCGAAAGCCTGTTAGTATCTAAAATTATCCTGTTTGAACCGAGTGACCAAGCTCTTTTGTCTTGTTCCCACAGACCACCACCACCTCGGCTTACCCTGGCTGTAGGCAGGTTCTCAGGACGGCACTACTAAAAAGAGGCGTCCCTCCTTCTTCTATTGATATTATGTATGCTTCACTTTCCAATAATACTATGAAACAGTATGATACGGGTTTAAAAAAGTGGTTTCTTTTTTGTCAGTCTCACAGCGTTGATTTTTATGAAGCCTCTGTTCCTAATGTTATGTATTTTCTTACAATGCTTTTTAACGACGGAGCCCAGTATGGAACTTTGAACAGCCATCGATCAGCTTTATCTCTAATAATTGGATCAAAAATTGGATCCGATGACAGAATAATTCGTTTATTTAAAGGTTTCTATAAACTTAGACCACCATTACCTAAATACAATGAAACCTGGGATCCGTCTATTGTGCTAAATTACTTATCGAATTTATATCCCAACGATGAGTTAGACTTGGATTGTCTTACCAAAAAGACTGTGACCCTAATCGCATTAGTCACGGCCCACAGGGTTCAGACAATCTCAAAAATAAATATTAACAATATTTGTATTAATTCAAACCATATCTCTATTAAGATTCCAGATTTGATTAAAACTTCATGTATTGGTTCAACACAACCTTGTCTACATCTACCATTTTTTATTAAGCAACCAGAAGTTTGCCCAGCAAACGCACTTAGGTCGTATTTATCAAAGACTGCGTCAATTAGAGGCGGAGAAGAATATCTTTTCATTAGCTTTAAAAGCCCTTATAAAGCTGTATGTTCGCAAACTTTAAGCCGCTGGATAAAAAATGTTTTATGTGACAGTGGTGTTGATACTAATAAATTTAAGGCCCATTCCACCAGACATGCGTCTACTTCAGCAGCCCTTAAATCAGGCGTCTCCATAGACCTAATTAGAAAAACTGCTGGCTGGAGTGGGTCTTCATCTGTATTTGCCAGGTTTTATCAAAGACCAGTGTTAACAGACAATGCCAATGATTTCGCGTTGTCTGTTTTAAACACATAGATTAATCTTTTACAATTAGTAATTGTACCTTGTAATGTAATCAAAATCATGCAGAATTATTATATTTGTTCACATAAGTAGGTACCTACTATAAGCTAATTATTTGGTATGATCTATTATTATAATGATTACCTAAACTAAATTCCTTTTGTTTTTATGCCATAAAAACTAAATACTTACCTTATTATTTCATTACATACATACTCACATACAACGCATTTCAAGGCTTTCAAAGTCTACATAGTTTTCATGATCTCGAGGACAGAGCAGAGTGTAATTGATGATTAAACGAACTTACCTGAAGTGAAGTTCTATCCCAATTACACGAAGGCTCTGTCCGAAGAGATCAACTCCCTCCCAGTCCCATAGACTCACGATCACTAGATCCATGAGAACCCATAATGCGTTTCATGTATGTTAGTATGGTAACCATGGACCTTTACTTTAAACTAAATGAGTTACCGAGAGAGGGCACCACTAGTTGTTTCATGTTTTTTTTGCTTATCTTGTAGATTTCAAATTTAGTGGTTGGATAGCAGTACCTACGCGTTACTACATAGTTTTCATGATCTCTTCGGACAGAGCCTTCGTGTAATTGGGATAGAACTTCACTTCAGGTAAGTTCGTTTAATCATCAATTAAAATATGATTCACGACCACAACAAATATTATGTTTTTACAGAATTATGACCATTATGATCATCAGTACAACTCTTTTATTTAAAACTAGCTTTTACCCGCGGCTTCGCCCGTGTTTATATTGGAAAATATCCCACGGGAACGTACTACCGGATATACAGACAGACGCAGCGAGGGGACTTTGTTTTAAATATATGTAGGTAAGCATGTGAGGATTAGCCTCAAATGTCATGAATTCATAAACAGAAATAGTCATATTCAATAGGGTAATGTGAACTTATGTGAGTTGCATCAAAGATTTTACTGATTTTAATTCTGTGAATACATTTTTGCTACAGTCGCGAACCATAATTTGATCAACACAATACGACCAACAAATGACAAGAATGTCAGAAATTTTGAATTTCGAGGGCTACCCTTTTTTTATTTTTATTTTGAGGATGGGAAATCATCCAATGACTTCTCCCGCTCTGGGCGGAGCGGAAGGGCGTGTCAGACTTTTACTGACTAAAACCCACCCGTGATCCTTCAGTTGCCTGTTGCCAAGGGCCCGCCGGTATCCCTTTCGGACTAACCCGCAACCCTGGCAGGCATCGGTCCTAGCGGACCCCGCCAATTGTGCCGATATCTCTTTGAGGCGCGCGTGGAACACGACGCGCCATCGACGCGGGCCTGGTCCTAATCGGACGGCGAGCTACCCTTCGCTCGCCGTCCGCAAGCCCGCGCCTACGGTGGCCGGGAATCCGCCTGGGGTTCCCGACGCCCAGGGCGTCTCCAACGGCGGCGGTTAGGGGCGTGAGGGCGCAAACTTTGCCTCTCCCTCACGCGTTCCGCCTCCTCCTTCGCCTCCGCCTAACATCGAGTTTATAGATCGGTCGATATGATGACGGACAGCCGGACAGGTTTTGAATTAGTGGTTTGCTGAAGAGGCAGACAAATCTTTAGGTCAATGTAAGCTACGTTTTTAACTTTGACATTATAATCAGCTTCACAATAAAATTGTTTATTTTAAGATACCTAAATGTAATGTTTTTGGTAGACAATTTTATCATGCGAAACTAGTTTAAAAACAGATACTTAATTTCATTTTGCCGCAGGGTTCCTTACACCTACGTATTTTTGTTTTGTCCTAAAAGAAAGAAAGAAAAACAATGCCTCAACAATTTCCGATAATTTTTCAGTTATTCATTCATTTGACTTAGTATTTCATTGGTTGCCTCCTTTAACTGAATAGTGGTATATATTCAGCGTATTGGCGAATGTTTTGCGATTTACGAAGAGTTATTTTAATTTTACTCACGGAACCTTAAAAAGAGCGATAGCCGAAAGGTTAATGGTCAGCAAAAATAATTTCGTACTCGTAATAAGATTGAAACTACAAGTTAGTAGTTAGCCCCGACCGTGACTGGGGTGCTCAACACTTGAGACATTCCGTACATTGTTATTGTGAATGGTTTTACAGAACCGAACTTCATTATTGCGTAGATTGGAATAGAAAAACAAGGCGAACTCCTGCCTTTTTTTCAGTTTTTTTATCCAATGTACTAGTGTATGTTCATAATTATAATATAATACTATGAGATAGATTTTGATCTAACAACACTTTTGTAGTATAGGTACTTACACAGCAGCACCAGCTTCTGTATCTCTTCGAAATGTGACATTAGGTACGGGTCACAGGGTTTTTAGCTAGTTGTCGCTTTACACCTAAGAAGTATGTACCTTCGAGTACATTATGCTCATTCACATCTACTTTCTGTTTTATTGATAAATCACTACTTACTTGTAGATGTAGAATCACTAGACGCCAAAAAGTCGTCGATTTTTCCGTCTTGGATATTCAAATTGTTCTTTGCAGAGTAACCGGCCGTGGTTGGTGCAGGTTCACCTGATGGAAGACAACGACGACATGCTCGAGCAACTTGGGTTGATGGAAAACCAGGCCGCCAACAATGATGCGCCTGCCCCTCCTCCGCCTCCTCCACCGCCCCCACCTCTTCCCCCGCAACCTATGGAGCAGGACTAGTGCACTCCAAGGTAGCATACTAGAACATGAGTAGGTAGAGGTGTCGAGTGTTGAAAGTTCTCTCCTAGAACGCACCTCTGCATCGGTACAGGTCTCTAAACAAAAGACATTCAACGAGAAACAATGGAACAAACACTTTCGTTTCAGACACATGCAGGACGGATGTGCCTCAGTTCGTATCAATCACTTATTATTATCAAGTAAGTTATTTTATTTTGTAAGGTTCGTAGGTTTTCTCGTAATCTTTGTAGGTATGAGGTTTGACCTCGCGCCGCGTGCCATACAATAATACTGGAAGTGATCGCACGTCACAAAACGGGAGTAGGTAAGCAGAGTTGAATACTAAGTATTCTACTCTAATTACCTGAGTTGCAGAGCTACAATTACTGAAAATGACAACTCTAGTGGACCTAACTACCTACTTATTTATTTGACTTCTTGCACACAAAAAGGTACAGAGGCGGTCTTAATGCCTACCTATTGCTATGATATGATAGCTACAGTAAAGTTTTACCAATATTTATACAGAATTTTAACTAACAAAGGGCGTTCCCGTTAACCTGCAATAGTATAGCATCCATACATGATAAAAAAAATATTACAATTAAAAAATATATGTTTTTTTTTGTTTTTGCATAGTAAAACATTCACAAAAAATATTAAGTTGTTACGGAAAATAAACTCTCTGTACACGCCCACTTGTCACACTTGTTTTTCTACGTTGAAATACAAGTGTGCGTGTACAGAATGTTTCTTTTACGTTTAAATTTAATCGTTTTGTGAAAATTTCACGACACAAATTAAAAAAAAAAAAAAATTTTTTTTGAGTGGTAGTATTTTTTTTACCATGTATACACGCTATACTATTACAGGTTAACGGGAACGCCCTTTGTTAGTTAACATACTGTATAATATATGTGGCGTAAGATAATCTAGACAGCGCGCAAGATATGCCGCCGTCTTGTCGTTTATGTAAAGTCAAATGAAGTATAGAATTAATTAAAATTAATATAAGATTAATAATATTAAGATTAAATTATTAATATAGATTTAATATTTTAAATATTACAGTATAAAATTAAGTACGCCACGCCACTGAAGTCCTTTTGACGCGGCGCTAGTGTCTACGTCATTGCCACATAGTGCATTAAAAAAATAAAAGTAGTTCCACAATTTTCCGCCGGCCTTCTTTCGAGGCGAGCACTCTAGTTCACATGCATGACGCCTGCAATGTTTCAAACAAACAAAACACGTAGCACTCAATCATAATAATATGTCATTATATGATTATGCAACCTCTGTAGATGTAAAATGTGATTCACTATCATTCAAGTCAATAAATTCAACAATGTATTGGTTGTATACAGTATGCAAGGGTAAACACCGTTGTCACTCAAACCATGGGTAGTTGACTTAAATATAAAAATAAATGACCCAGTAACAACAAAAACAATCCTTATTTTCATTAAAAGATTTTAAAAAGTAAATATCCGTCACTGGCCCGATACTCATGGATACGCGTTCGAGAGGCTGCGAAACAGCTGACGGCCGGTCATGTAACGTCCCGCGTGCCCCGCCCGCGGCCGGTCGTTGCCCATGCGTGTAGGGTGAAATATTCTTGTAGAAAAAGGTAGATTTCTAGAGGTTCTTTAAAAAAAAAGTTGTATTTTTCCATTGATTTTACGTTCTATAAATGAAACCAAACCACTGGTTTCAAGGATAACGGTGTTTACACTAACACCCTGTATAATACATTCTTATTTTTTCAGGTCACACAGTAACTTTTAGTTAATCGAAAAGCCTACATACAATACTATAGTAAACTACCTAATCAATAAGATGAAGAAATAAAAGTCTTAGGAAAAAGTATAGTGAAGTTAATATTATGTAAAATTATTATGTTGCCGTCCTTTATTTTTAAAAATATTTACCTTTATTATAGCAATTTTGGCATATTTATAATGTTGTGATATTTTCATAATGTGAATCATTCCTGTATTTTTGGAATATTTTTGAAAATTGTATGAAATTTTTCAGACAAGTATATGATACTTAATAAGAAAGAATTCTCGTTGTTTCAATTCCTTAATCATCTAAAATACTTCCTGGTACATTTACATAATGTAAAAGATTACATTAGTTAAAGAATAAAAATTTCGCACATTTTGCGTAGCAAGCGTAGCCGCGTAGCAATCTCGTAGCCGTTGCCTACGAAAGACATTTTGATAAATATTTCATTTCAGAACCCTTTATTTTATTGCATTCTTGATTCTAATAAACTATGAACTACAAAATAAGTATGTTTGGTCCTATCTCCTATTAAAGGCTAGGTTCAAATGTATGTACAGTCACGGACTTTAATTAATGAGCCATCTTCAAACTTTTCAATTTTGCAGTTTCATACATTCACGAGATTATACGATTAAACACGAACTCAAATCGCACGCTCGAAAACAAGATGACAAATAAATTTGTTTTAATCGGAAATAGTCTTATCCATAGAGGTTGACTAATAAGTTCTCAATGATAAAAATAAATACAATGTTGCATTTAGTTTATCCAATCTATTTGATACTGACCTCCTTTGAAGCATAGCTCATTAACTCGATAATTCAGAAAACTTAACTGAAGACAGTGACAGTTGAAATATCGATGTCAGAGACGTTACTTTCGTACTTGTCGAAATGACTATTATTATTTCTCCGTACGCTAACGTTACTATCGCAACAGTAACCAAGCAACGATTGTTTATCGTTGCTAGGTTACTGTTGCTAGACCTGCAATTGGTTAACTTTGGGTAGTCAAGTTTGTAGTTCGGGCTCTCAGGTTAGCCAACCGGTAAAGATATGAAATATTATTTTCTTCTTCTAATACGAAGACATATGACTATGCTTGTCGGGAACCGAATACACCCGATTTGCATTACATGGCTAAAATACGAACAGTGCCAGGTGGCTTATCAATTAAAGTCCGTGACTGTTCACTTTCAAAGCACGCTGGAGCGCATTGAATTTTGTGTGAACATACATTTAAATGTTCTCAACGGCTATTTGTGGAAATTTGAATCTTCAAGTAATCTTATTAGCCTTAGATCTATAGCCACAACAGGTTAGTAGAATACAGGTATGTAAAATAAGAAAAACACGACAAATATAAATAACAATATTTTATCTTTGTCCCCCATAATATGTTATGTACAAAAACTTTCTTTTGTCAATAAAAAAATATTTAAGTTAGCTTAATAATTCGAACCTTGATTAAACATCAAATTGGCGGTCATTGTTCTCACAAACTGCTTCACTGATGGCAGTGGCCTGCGCCAAAGTTGTAACACTAGAATCTGCAGCCATACGCTGCCACACGCGCTCCGTCCACACCACCGCCGAGAAACACGCACCGTTGCTGATGAACGCACGCAACGTGACCGCACCCACTCCGCGACCCATGCTCCGCCAGCCATCCGCGCGCAAAGACTGTACAAAACAGTCCCATGCACCCACGTACTTCCCTAACGCGTCTCCTTGATATCTCGATTTCACTACATCAATAGGATATAATACCACCCACGACAAAGCTCCTGCCGTACCTCCCGCCATAAACACTTTCATCACAGATTGATCTCCTCGAGTCATTGCCTCGTACGAGGTGAAGTAGATCGCCAACGCAGGGCTATCGCGAGCCATCGTCACACCGAGCCCTCGGAAAAGTGCTTTGAAACCTCCAGTTCTTACGATGTGGCGGGCTCCAGCCCACGCCCCAGACGGCATGCCATCTCCAGGCTTGGACAACTGCTGCCGTGTCTTAACTAACTCGACGGGAGCACACGCAAAGCTCTGGAGCAGTCCAGCGGCTGCCCCGGCTGTCGCATGTGTCCTCAAAGCATCTGGATTAGGCAATGCCCGTCTCGTATTCCCATATGCCCCAAAAACTATAGCATTAACAGCCGCTATTCCACCCAAAGGAGCACCTACTCCACGGTAAGCGGTGGACAACGTTCCTCCTTTCAAAAGAGCTTTCGTGCATTGCATCGCACTACCTCGACCAGACTGTATGTGCACCTTCAACGTATCCAACGGATGACCAGCAATGATTCCCGCACAACCTGAAATCCAACACAATGTATTTATTAGTTTGTCAATATCATCAGATTAGTAATGCAACAGTTAAAGATATTAATTATATTTATCTTACCCCCTATACATCCAGCTACGAAATCTAGCGCCATATTTACAAGCGTTCAAAATTTCTTTCACTAGATGTGCCTGCAAAAAAGTACCATGTTAATCGTCCATTCGTAACTTACTCATTTGACACCCAAAGTTTGGAAGAGTGCTTTACCTAAGAAGATAAAGCTATGATATAAGTAATTAGTTTACGTTAATTTAAAAATCATGTTTTACATGGATGATAGTCTTCGCCGGGGACTGTACAATGAATAGCCATTCTGTAGGAGATTAAACGTCAGCCTATCGGTAATCAGTTATTTACATAAACTTTTGGGTTGACCCTCAGAAGTTCATTATCTGAAAAGAGAGTTAGTTGTGCTTACCTTCGGCGTTCAAATAAGGTAGTCGTAATGAGAATTCACGTTGTCTCCACTTGAGGTGACGCCAATGAACATATTGGTAGAGACTAGAGCAGCAGGGAGTGGTCGCACGGCGGTCCAGCCTCTCGGGTGAGTAACTCGAGTATGCGCTGCGCGGGCGCCTATGCCGCGGTCCCGCCGCCTGCCCGCTCGCTCGCGATACTTCCACACGCATTATCTTCTCGTTTGGGTCACTATTATCACAAGGGTCAAAATACGTCTTTGAAACAAAATAATTAGGTAAGTACACATACGCTAATAATTCATGCTGCTAATTTTTCCATTTACATGTGAAAATATTTATATTTTTTTTTCTATTTTTGTACTAATGCTTGTTCCTGACAAGATAGCAACAACAATGCCAGCAATCCTAGCTCTGAATGTAACAAAACAACCGTTACAGTAGGTAGGTACATTTAATTTCACAAGTACAAGCAATTTCAAATAAATTCTTTGAGATTATTGAATGATTTCAACAAGAACAGGTGTACCATTACCTAAAGAAAAACCTTAAACAAACCTATTTATAACTTTAGTACCTAGACTATTTAGACTACAGGTTGTAGGTGTGTACGTTGATTAAATTGTATGGGAATTTTCTGATAGCTATTGACGGATCAATGTCTGAAACCAATCATTGCAGATCTCTCACCTGTTGTTGAGCAAGTCATCAGTCCACCTAGCACGGCCAGCCCACGCTCTTACGGGCAGAAAACTAAGTAGCAGGGGGCCAAGTCTACTAATTTACAAACTTGTCAGTGATCTCGCAATGATGAGTTTTTGACAGATTTTGTATGGCATATCTGTCAAAAACTGATCATTGTGAGACCACTGACACGTTTGTAAATTAGTAGACTTGGCCCCTGGTCGCGTTTTAATAACTTGCATAGCTTTATAGAATATACACAAACGTGGCGGACTAGCTCATAGGTATACGTTAAGGAATATATTATTATCATTATCTCTAGAATATAGGAGACCTTTCACCCCCAAATAGATGTTGTTGACCGCGACAAATAACAACGTATATACAATATTCGAATGGAGAAATTTCATTGTAGGTACCTATTAATACTAGCTCTTTTACCGCAGTTTTACTCGCATCCTAGCGGAACTAATTTAGGTGTGTAGCCGGATAATAAGTAGGTAATACTCCTCTCTGCGGCAATCCTGGACATGGCCTATTTTCTCTAAGTAGAAGGTTCTCAATTCGACTCCATTTTCGTATAAGGCCTCGGGGTGTATGGAAATATGAGGAGTGAAAATACAAGCGTTAAATCAAAAGCGTTACCTACGTTTTGTACTGTGTTTTATTCGTAAATAAAAAGGAATTAAATTTTGAAAAAAAAAACATAGGTATTAAGTAAATATTTCACACTACGATCTAGCTAGATATTTCGGCCGTGCGATACCTCGTAATCTTGCACTTTACTGCATCCAATTAAATCGCAAAGACAAGTCAAAATTATGATCTAATCATTGTTTCATTTGAGTTACATAGGGTACCCCCTAAATTACCTATAACTCAAATGAAACAATAATTTTATTAGAGATAATGAATTTCATCCAGTTCCGCTCAGGTATTTAGTAGCTACCTACTACTCTAGGTGTAGGATATCTACTTACTGAATATTAGGTCTGTACCTATGAAATTGCCGTTTTGTATGAAAAAATTTAAACGAATTTTTTCATGTATTTTTTATTTGTATTAATCGAAGTAATCACCCATGCAATCAATGCATCTTTGCCAACGCAGTGGCAGTTTATTGATGCCCTTCCTAAAGAAATCAGCTGGACGGGAGGCAACAAATTCTTCAAAGGCATTTTGTACTGCCTCTCGGGTATTGAATTTTTGTCCCGCCAAGAAGTTATCCAAATTCTGGAAAAAGTAGTAGTCTGTAGGCGCAAGGTTTGGTGAGTAGGGCGGATAACGGAGAGCTTCCAACCCCAGTTCTTGCAACTTGGAGACCGTCTGCTGTGCAGAATGAGGTCGCGCGTTGTCGTGCAGGAGCAGCGGAGACGAGCGATTGACCAATGCTGGTTGGAGATGTGCCAGCTTCTCCATCATTGTGTTCAGTTCTTCACAGTACACATCTGCAGTAATGCTCACCCCGTTTGGTAAGAAGCTGTGATGAATCACACCGGCGCTAGACCACCAAACAGTGACCATCACTTTTCTAGGGGTAAGTTTTCGTTTAGAGCATTGTTTAGGTACTGAACCAGGATCCAACCAACTTGCTGAGCGCTTGCGGTTATCAAACAGAATCCATTTTTCATCGCAGGTAACAATGCGATTCAAAATTCCTTCATTTGTGTGTCTGTTGAGCTGTGCAAGGCACGCCTCGACGCGTACTTCGCGCTGTTTGATGCGCGCATTGAGTTCGTGGGGCACCCATTTGTCAAGCTTTTTTACCTTGCCAATTTGACGCAAATGGACCAATATTGTTTTGACGCTAACGTCAAAAGCTGCTGCTAATTCAGCCGTAGATTGTGTATCATCAGCTTCCATAATCGCCTTTAATTCGTCATTGTCGACCAGTCTTCGGACGACCGCGAGGTTCATTTTTCAGGTCGAAATTTCCAGAACGGAAGCGAGCAAACCAATAACAGGTGGTGTGTTGGTTTGTAGTGTTAGCTCCGTAAACGTCGTTGATGTTACGTGCCGCTTGTGCCGCGTTGCTGCCACGACGGTACTCATATTCCATAATTACTCGAATTTTTAACGTATCCATGATGACGAAAAAGATTGAAATGCGATGAAAATGTAACACTAATCATTAAACAAATGACTTCTTTTGAAAAAAGAATTCCATGTTTTTAAAATAAAATTAATTTGAAATTAGAATTCTTAGCCAAACAAAAATTATTTTGATTTGAAATGGCCAGTACTGCAGAACGGAAATTTCATAGGTAAAGACCTATGAAATATAGGTATTATAAGAAAAAAAAAAGTCTATTAAAATGTTTATCTTTTTTTTTTTTAATTTTACTTAACCCGGTTTCTATAAAACTTTCTATATATATATAGACAAGGCTCCTAGATGGCGTTGTAAAACTACAGTCTCTGGCAATTAGTAAGTCACTGCCATCTGTTAAAAAAATGGAGGAAGCAAAATAACCAGGTCAATAGCCAGACTTAAGTTGTGTCATTTTTTTGTATGGGATTGGGTATTGTGCCAGGGGCCAGGGGCGTTTTGTAAACATTTTTTTTTCTTAATTTTCTCGTTACTTAATTTGCTTATTCAAAACACTATCTTGTGTTTATAAAAATTTTAATATAGGCTGTTTAGCGGGTTAGCCAATGCCTATATTTACACCTGCGTAAAAACAAAACCAACGCGCAATTTTCCATAAATATTTGGTATCGTTTTTGTTGTGTGGTTAATTATTACATATTTAAAATGTCGATTTCACGTCGGGAAGAATATCAATACGTAAATAATAATAAATAGATTTGATTGACCCCGCCATACGTTTAGTAATTGTTTTTTCTTATTCGAAACATTATTTTTTGTTTATTTTACTACAGGCTGTCTAGCGGTTTTGCCAGTGCTTTTATTTACACCTATTGCCGGCGCCAGACATAGCAACAATATTTGATCACATGTTTGATCACATATATGAACACATGTGTGGCAGGGGTGTTTGGGTATTTCATCAAAGTTTGATCACATATTTCAACTTTGCCATATGGTGTGCACATATAAATGCCGGCGGCGCCAGACATAGCAACAATATTTGACCACATGTATGATCACATGTTTGACACATGTGTGGCAGGGGTGTTTGGGTATTTCATCAAAGTTTGATCACATATTTCAACTTTGCCATATGGTGTGCACATATAAATGCCGGCGCCAGACAGCAACAATATTTGATCACATGTATGATCACATGTTTGACACATGTGTGGCAGGGGTGTTTGGGTATTTCATCAAAGTTTGATCATTTATATCAACTTTTCCATTCGGAGTCGGTTTTTCGAGCGGACATCTAAGCGTTTAAAGTTCAAATGTGTGCGTAGCGCGTTCGAATTTCAAATGTGTGCGTAGCCTGCAAGCCCAGTGCCTCGTAAATAACTGACCGGAACGGTCACTTTGCTCAATCGCAAGATGGAATGGAGCAACGAGTGCCCTAGAATTTATTGAGTTGCTTGAAGGAGAACCATGTATTTAGGGACCCTAAAAGTAAAAAACAACATAAAAATAGGAATTTGGTAAATGACGCCTGGATCAGGATAAATGATAAATTCTCAGTACATTGCACTATCGAGGAATTAAAAAAGAAGAGAAACATTTTATTGACCCATTAATTAAAGGGAATGTATAAAAAATAATAAAGCAGTCTACAAAGACAGGATCTGGTGCTGAAGAAATGTACAGACCTTCATGGTTTGCATTTGATGCCATGCCCAACTACATGGGTACTGTTACTGTTTATGATTAGTGATTACCGTCCGACATTGGTGCCGATTCTCTTGTACACCGAACTAAAATACCTTTCTTTTTACTATGAGAATCATAGAGCTATTCTGCCAAAAACAATCTCTAAATTTAAAAATTATTTTGACTCAACTAAAATCGAATTTAACAATCGCGACTCCACTTGGTACCTACTTGTTTGCCCTACCCTGTGGTTTTTTTTGAGCCGGAGATGCGGGCAGTCTGGCCATCTCGACGTATTTTGTATGGAATTTTTAATTTCCAAATTTTCATTATTTTTGCGATAGGACACACCATTTTCGAGATATAAGCAAAATAAAATAAAATAAGATACAGTACTCATTTGCAACTGAAGTCGAGGTGCTGGTTTGAATTTTAGTTCATGACATCTAATTTTATTCCACACATTTTTAATCGGAATTAAAAATAGTCAGATTAAGTTAGAAGATTTTAGATATAGAACAAAATTTTAGGTTAAAACGTCAAATACAGAATAGCATTTTCACTAAACTAATATCTCAGTGCCATCATGTACTCGTACAACTATCTACGTTCATGTAAGTGCATTGAATGACTATTTCATGAAATCATGACATTTGGCACTTTCATGAACTTAGAAAGTTGTATTGCTGATTCTAATGTTTATAATTCTGTAAACCCATATTTGTTACGGCCGTAAATAATATATAGATCAATATACAACCTGACACTGACCTGCAAATTGCAAAAAACGTAAGAAAATTTGTATTACGCGGGCTACCTTGGCGCATCCCCCTTAAAGACCGCGGTATACTTTAAGTACGCACGTTTACCACCATTTTAGTTTTGACCAGTGCACAGTGGTTTGAACTCTGCACACGCAGTTATTTTGATCTTAAAAAACATAATACTAAACAAGTATGAGTTATTGTTCGGTTAATTGGTGTGGAAAATCGTCTAGAACATCCAACTATAAAAAAGATAGCATTCATTTTCATCGGTAAGTAGAATATATTTGTAATTTAATAATATTATGAATTTATTGCAGGGCTCAAGATAAACTGGTTGATCCGTAAAGGGGCACAAAAAAATACACCGCGTTGATGTCTTTTTGAAAAGTCCCTTTCTCTCATTAGGGTATTGCAATACGTTTTTCCCTTTCTATCTGCACTTATACTGGAGAGTCTCGAGTGTTGTGATAACTTCATAACAAAGCAACTATATTATTGACGATAAAAATTACGATGTTATGGTAAAAAAGTAACATTAAGTACTTAATGTTTACATTTTAGATTTCAAAATATTCCGTAACCTTAAGAAAAGTGGATTAATGCAGTTCACAGAGAAAATTTTATACCAAATAAATATAGCGTTGTTTGTTCAAGGCATTTCACAGCAGATTAAAAATAAGTAATAGCAATGTCATTTCCTTTCGGATAGAACAATAAATTCTTATAAGTGAAATTCAATTTAATTATTGTTCAATTAGGAAATCGTCGAATCGACGTCGATTTTATCGATATCGATATTATTGTTGCAAAACTAACTTGTGCCTCACTATGTTTGGGGACTTTCGTCCTGACATTGTTGCATCGGCCAATCACAACCGCTGTAATGTAGAGATGGGTTGTAACAGGTGAAACACGATATCTGTGATCACTGTGACTGTGACAAAAAAATAACAGATCCAAATATCTGTTATTAAATCACAGCCTGTGATTTTTGTATGGACGATAAATACGTATCTCAATCGAATATCATCTTTATTTCTTTTGATTTAAAGTCGAAAATCGTATCTATCTGTTATAAAATAAGAGCCTGTTATTTTTGTACGGATGATTCAATTACGTATTAACTCAATTGAATATCTTCTATATTTCTTTTCGTTAAAGTCGAAAATCGTAACCGAAGTTTTAACAGTAACAGTCTTGAGGATCTGTGATTTTAAGTAACAGATATTTTTTATCGTTAGGAGCAACTGCTATCTGCTATTTTTTAATATCTGTGATTTCTATCTGTGACGATAAATACGCCTCACTCCTACTGTAATGTCTTCGTCCCCCGGCCCGCAGTGGTGAGTCGTGTGCCTAGACGAAATCGGTCTATCAGCTCTCAAGTGGTTTAATACTCTTTGTAACAGGTTAAACACGATATCTGTTATCAGTATCACTGTTACAAAAAAAAATAGTTCCAAATATCTGTTATTAAATAACAGCCTGTTATTTTTATACGGACGATAAATACGTATTTAAATCTGAGTTGAATATCTTCCATTCTTTAATGAGAAAGAGAGAGAAATTGATAACCTTGCTATATTCCTTCCTTTGTCTCAGTGTGTATGTAACAGCCGTGGTAACAGTTTGTGTGGGGATTGTTATAATGTTTAACAGTAACAGCCGCGGTAACAGTCTTGAGAGTCTGTTATGAATTAATTAGTAACGGGTATTTTATATTGTTAGGAACAAATTGATAGTTGTTATTTTTTAATATCTGTTATTTTTATCTGGTACGTCTTACGATATATATACGCCTCACCCCTAGCCTGTGTGAGCAAAGTCTATCAGTGTTTGATCAAATATATGACTGTATGGCCGGTCTCTTCAAACAAGTGTTCATATGTGTGTGCAAAGTCTATAGAATATGTTTGATCAAATATGTGACTATGTCTGGCGCCGGCTTATGGAACGCCATTTTCTATAAAGTTGTTATTGTTTTCGTTGTGTGGTTAAATAAGTATTATCAAAAATACAAAATATAAAGTATTGTCGTCACCAACTGACGTTTTTAATCGATGCTCCGGATAGTCAGTACCTGGCAACAAAGGTCAGTTGAACTTTATAAATCTAAATGTGTCATCTTTATAATTACGTTATTGTAGCATAAGTTCTTACAACAAGTCTATGTTTTTCCTCGCAAATGTTTTGAAAAACGTCGTATGAAACGCGTGTGCATTGGTCATTACACTCTCGGCTACCTTATCGACTAATACCGCCTCGACTGTAATATCCAGAAGAGCACACTCGTATCACAATGTACTATTGTGCTAAGTATAACTACTTAAGTAAGTATAATAATATAAAATATCTGACTATCAACGCAGAATTAACTCAGGGGCCAAGGTCTCTTTTAAAGCCCACATTTATTGCTAAAGAATTACATAACTTATGTATTTAACAATATTTGATAACGTCTGGAATAGTCTTGTGAAGAAAGAATGAAGCTTTCAGTTGACCTGTCCCAACAGCTTAGGTCGCACGGTAGCTTACCTACTCCTTTCTAAGAGCCAGATAACGAATATCGTTCCAGCGATTTCCCGCTCTTATTGAAACATACCTACAGTAAAGTTAGATTGTTAGTTAGATAGATAGGTGGCTACGTACATCCAATAGCCACGTGTGTAGATAAATCAGATAAATATCCATAATGCGACTGAATGTAAGCATATGCAGTCGGTAGTGTGTAGGGTAATAATTGTAGAGAGGCACCTACAATAATTTATTAAATAGCAATTACTTTTTTTTATTTGGGATATCATCAAATGACTTCTCCCGCTCTGGGCGGAGCGAGAGGGTGTGTCAGACTTTTACTGACTAAAACCCACCCGTGTTCCTACAGTTGCCTGTTGCTAAGGGCCCCGCCGCGGTATCCCTTTCGGACTTTCCCGCAAGTATCAACTACTTCAACTATGAACTGTTCCAAAAAGATAGGACTTCAGTCAAGTTGCTGAGAAGACTTAACGAAGGTCAAAGGACTGAGAGCTAGTGTACTCACTCACACTGCACGTTCTGTATACTGCACTGCCTGCAGATCAACATACAACAAAATCAGCCTTAGCTTCGTGATCGCACTTTCACGAAGCCGTCAACTGAAGTACTTACCAGGACCATCAATAATTCATTGTAAGTAGGTACCTACCTAGCTATCTCATGTTATGCAGTGGAGTTTTACGGGCAATGAACAACAATGAACAATAATTGGTTTGAGAGACAAATGGCTTGTGTTGGTCGCAGACGGAACTACGAAAATAGAGCAAGCTCGATAACATAATAGAAATCTTATTGTAACCATGATTCATTTGATGCATTAGGTAATATCTACTTTTCATTCTACATACTTTATGTACTTAATAACTAAGAAGGTAAGCATGGCTTGTGTTGGTCGCAGACGGAACTACGAAAATAGAGCAAGCTCGATAACATAATAGAAATCTTATTGTAACCATGATTCATTTGATGCATTAGGTATCTAATATCTACTTTTCATGCTACATACTTTATGTACTTAATAACTAAGAAGGTAAGCATCATAACAGCATTTATAATAATAGAAAAGGTACAAAGTCAAGCGAGCATGGGCATTTACGTAAATAGATGAGTAAGTCATTGCCACCCCCATGCGTGCATGTAAAGTCGAAGTTTATCGGCCCCAATATTATTTGGAGACTAGCTGTGCCCCGCGGTTTCACCCGCGTAGGTCTCGATCCCGTGGGAATATAGGGATAAAACGTATCCTATGTCCTATTCCAGGTCATGGTGGTCACACGGGTAGACCCGTGTGCCCATCCTCTCCTCTCTAGAGTAGGGAACGCCGCGGCGGCGCGGCGCCGCCGCCGGCTTCGAACGGTTCGCGTATTGTATTTTTATACTCGTGATAACTTCGAAATTAATTTCCGATTCGAATGAATTACTTAAAAAATATTTTACTGCTACATAAATACCCTTGATGTTAAAACTATTTATTTGAACAAGAATTAATAATATGTTGATAAAATTCCTTCGCAAATAATGTATTCATTTCGAACAAATTTGATTGCCATAAATAGAATAGAATAGAATATATTTTATTAAGTATAAAATTGGTAAAGTATTAACATAAAATCTTAGAAATAATTTACAAAGGTATCATAATGTTAGATGCCTGGAATAAACCTGTATCACAGGCGGCATGAGTTCAAACTTTATGGTAATTATAAGGACAATAACATTCTTAACAATATTTAACATTACAAGTCTTGAAATAATGTCAAAATTTAATTATCTAATTGATTCTTATATACCTAGTTTACTTATATACTATTTACCTACCTTAAAAATAAAAAGAATAATAAAAAGTCTTAAATATCTACGTAATTTCTTATTTAGTTTGCGTAAAATAGTTTCTTGCATTTTATAACCTAGTTAAACACATAATTATTATTTTCCATCAGCAGAATTTGTAAGTGGGCTAAAGTAAATGTTGCACAAAAATTAAATCACGTTCGAGACTATGATTTTATTCGATTTTTACTGCGGGCGACTAATGTGCTTAGACATCAACAAAATCGAGGATATGTAGGGCAGTGCAGTGTTTTGTTGAGTCAGCATTAAACACGGAATTCTGGCATTGATAATGACGCTCTAGGCGCCCTCGTAGTCGATAGAGTTGATGTACCTGTACTCTGCTATTTTTCTAGCGGGGCAATCAGCGTCTCCCGTTTTATGGTTATTGGGCTTTTTAAAGCGTGAGCAAGTAGCACATTTCGGTGTGTCAGCTTTCTTCGGGCACTCTGACACGAGTGTCCTTCTTCTCCGCAGTAACCACACGTACATTTCAGCTCTCTGCATGACCATATTGTTGGCATTTGTAGCATCTCGTAACCAGGGTGAAGTCCCTGATAGGGCAGGACGTCCAATTTATAAAAAGCCTTGATTGGGATAACAGGGCTTTACGTATAATCGCTGTAACTTCAATGACATAGTTACAGGTCGACGCATCTTTCTTCCCAGATTTGTGACTTAATTTAACCAAGCTCAAAAAGGACTCCATAGGCATTGCTGGTAACTTGTCGGCTACGTTCTGTTCGTAAATGCACCTGAAGACTTCAGTTTCAGCAAAAGTAGTCGGCACACCTACAACCACGATCCGAGGTTTGCGCTTGTTGGGTTCGTCGGCGGTAAGTCCGGATGTAGAGAGCTGGACTGCGTGCTTGAGTTTATCAGCGTCGTGTTTCGTTTCTGTACTAATAATAACGCCTCCATTTTTGGTCTTGCGGACACCACGCACATGCAGCTTCGTTTGATCAGGGCGAATTATTTTTTGCACGAGGTCTTTAGTTTCGTCACTAGACTTTAATTTATCGTTGGGATAAATAGCAATTGAGCTGAAATTGTTCGGTCGAATGAAATCATTTGCCCCCTTCTTCACCATATCGGCAAACGAAACAATTCCCGCAGAACCAGAATCCTTAATCGTCTGCTTGAGCTCCGAAATATGTAATAAAAAGGTTATAGGGTGAGTCAAACTTAAAAGATAGACATAATTATGCTGTCGCGGACTTTTTTTTAGAACTTTTAAAGAGGAGCAATTACGTCATACATATATACATAAAATATATATAATATATAATAAGAAACAATAGACACCAGCCCAATTAAAATACAGAGGGGAATTTTCCAGGGAGATGCACTCAGCCCACTATGGTTCTGCCTTGCTCTAAACCCCCTGTCTAAAATATTAAATGCAACCTCATTAGGAATCCCTTTAAATTCTACTGCTACCAATGGACAACATGAAACCCAGGGTGGCATTTTAAACCATTTACTGTACATGGATGACATTATACTATACGCAAAAACGGAGAGCCAGCTTAACGAGTTAGCTAACCTGACAGAGAAATTCACAAACGTCATAAAAATGGAATTTGGCATAGATAAATGCAAAATAAACTCAGTTAGGGCAGGTCAGAACTACCAACACCAATACACCTTAGAAACAGGCGAACAGATAGAACCACTGGATGAGCAAGATACATACAAATACTTAGGATACATACAATCAAGTCAGATACACTATAAAGAGACCAAACAGAAACTAAAACAACAATTCCAACATAGATTAAATACTATTCTTAAAACGCAACTCTACTCACGAAACACAATAAAAGCAATTAACACCTTTGCTATACCTGTACTCACCTATTCGTTTGGTGTAATCAACTGGACCAAAACAGACCTGAAAAACCTGCAACGCAAAATTAATACAACAATGACTAAATTCCGTAAACACCACCCAAGATCATGCCTGCAAAGGTTAACACTACCGCGGAAAGAGGGAGGCAGGGGACTTATTGACATTTTAAATTTACACAACCGACAGATCACTACCCTCAGAAAATACTTCTTTGATAAAACTGCGTCTTCCACACTTCACAAACTAATAGCACAAAACGATCAACACTTAACACCTCTTAATCTTAAAGACACAACTGAACAGCAAAACGAAAGAGTGACTGATGACAAAACCAAATGTCTAGAGTGGACCCAGAAGTCTCTACACGGTAGACATCGCCAAGATTTATGCCAATTAAATGTCGACAAAGATGCGTCGAACGCGTGGCTAAATCGAGGCGAACTCTTTCCGGAGACTGAAGGATTTATGCTAGCAATACAAGACCAAGTTATTGAGACTAAAAACTACAGAAAATACATTATAAAGAATTTAACAACCGACATATGTAGAAAATGCAATAGTTCACCAGAGACAATCCAACATATAACCAGCGCATGCAAATCAATAGCCCAGACAGACTACAAACATCGTCATGATCAAGTAGCCAACGTAATACACCAAAAACTAGCTCATAAATACAAATTTATAGACACTGTAGTACCATATTATAAATACAACCCGGAAACGGTATTAGAGAACCCAACAACAAAATTGTACTTCGACCGAGCCATATTAACCGACCGTACAATTCACTTTAATAGACCAGATATCACATTAATTGACAAAGTAAATAAAACTGGGTTCCTAATAGACATCGCCGTACCAAATACACATAGCTTACAGACTACAATAGCCGAAAAACTATCCAAGTGCACCGAACTGAAAGACGAAATAACCCGACTTTGGCATCTTCAAAAAGTCACAATCGTGCCCATAGTGCTATCTGCAACAGGAGTAATACCCAAACAGCTGCATCAGTCCCTTAATTCCCTCAATCTCCCACCTAACATCTACCACCTGCTGCAGAAGGCAGTGGTCCTCAATACATGCAGGTTAGTACGAAAATTCCTCCAGTGTGAGTCGGACAACTTGCACCCTTACTCCCACCCAAATTCAGCTTCGGCTAACATACAACATACTACGGATAACTACGCAGTATCCAATATTATCCCCACACTTATCCCCACTGATGGACACTTGGCTTAGGCCCGTGCCATTAGTTCTACCCGGCTAGGCCGAGAAAAAAAATGAATAGAAAATAATAATAATAATATATTTTTAAATGTTTTAAGTATATAATTTTTTATTCTAATATTTAAAAATATAATTTATAAGTATGAAAAATGAAATAAAGGAATAATAATATATATATAATATATATGATATTTGCGTAACTTAAACCGTTTACGCAGCGCACGCAACGAAAGCTCTCAAAAAGGAATAATGTTTCCCGTTTTTGCAACATTTTTCATTTATGCTCCGCTCCTATTGGTCGTAGTGTGATGTTATATAGCCTCACAAGTAGCACACTAGGCTGCTTATCAGCCGAATAACGGATTCCCATCATGCTTAAAGCTGAATAAAAAAGCTGCATAAGGGCTGTATAGGACCTTATGCAGCTCTTATAACTCTTAAATGGACACAAATTATTCAGCTTTAAGTTCACGTAGGTGCTTGGGAGCTGTGAAGCAGCAATTTAACAGTGTTATAAAGGGTAACGACAGTACTATGCGCTGAATATCGACTGACTAAGAGATCACAAGTTACTCTTTATTCAGTAAATATGTCACATCGACGCTCTTAATGCTTGCGGCCAGTGTTACAGTGAACATATTTGATGTAGCAAACATATAGAAGCAAATATAACCCTTGTTGATGTTTGAACACTGGTTTCGTGGAGTGAATTATACATTGTTTTACATATTAATAAAAGAAAAATGATTGGGAATGTAATTTCACTGACATTATACAGATATATTGTCTAAGAAAATTTTAGTGCGCCACGAAAATATTCTGTTTTTAATTAGTTTTGTGATATAAATAAGCCGTCATGAAAACTTGAATAATTTTTTTGCTATGTTGTTGTATGTATAAAATTTTGTGCTTTGAAAAGAATTATAAGATAAAAAGTTATTATTATGTTATCAGGAAGTAAAAACTAATGCAATACATTCCTAATTCATACACAAAACATCATAAAAGTTGAAAAATGAATCAGTATATTTATAGGTAATACAATACAATGTTAAACAGGCTGATAATAGTTCACTAGTGTACTGTTAATCAGCAAAAAACTGAAAAAAATTACACAGGGAACTGTATGCAGCTATAAGCTGTTAATTCGATACACTAGTGAGTCTCTAATCAGCTGCGAGGCATCTAGTGAATGTTTAAACAGCCGCTATGCAGACACTATCAATGGCAGTATAAAGGCTGATTAGCGGTAGACATATTCAGCAATAAGCTATAATGTGGGCCACAAATCATCCATTATACAGCTATTAACGTCATAATAGTTCACATGTGGCCCTTTAATAAGTCAGTGTAAAAGGAGTTCACAAATGACTTCTTATACAGCATTTGGCATAATTTCATCCACTACACAGCGCTTACTACGGTTAAGGCATAAGAAAAGGTTAAAAGCTGAATAAAGTCGTTGAAAATATACCTTTATAGCACTCTTAGCGTATTAATGGTAGTTTTGTCGGTCTTAATGCAGCTCTTAATCAGCCTAAGCTGTTTAATTATCACTGACAGCTATTATGCAGCTGTAGGATCACCAGTGTACTCTTAAAAGAGTCTTAATACGCATAGAGTATCAAAACGGTCTAAAAGTGGGTAGTTATACAGCTATCTGTGCTACTTGGGCTATAACCTACCTCGATAAATGGACTATCCAACACAAAAAGAATATTTCAATTCCAACCAGTAGTCCCTGAGATTAGCGCGTTCAAACAAACAAACAAACTCTTCAGCTTTATAATATTAGTATAGATAGATTAGTATAGATTACCTAGCTACCTACGCGAAATGGGCCTACGCCTCAGAAAAGGCACAGCCTGGACATATGGGCCTTGTTCGAATTTCATGGGATTATGAAAGCAAGTGCCACTTCTAAGCAATCCTACGAACTTAATTGTCTTTAGAACCGTGCGTTTGCACGTGCGAATCATTCTCCGTTTTAGTTCAACAGTCTTTTTAACCGACTTCTTCAAAAAGGAGGAGGTTCTCAATTCGTCTGTGTTTGTTTTTAATTTAGCGCGTGTTCTCCTCCAGGCTCAACTGATATAGTGACATATTATATGCTAGCCCGTAGCCCGCACATTGTCCAATTAAATCGTAATTTAATATTACTACCTGATACCCGCGGCTTCGCCCGCCAAATTATATGCTAAAACCTTCCTCAAGAACCACTCTATCCATTGATGAAAACAGCATGAAAATCGGTGCAGTAGTTTTTGGGTTTATCGCGAACAGGACGACAGACAGACGCGGCGGAGGACTTTGTTTTTAACCAACTTCTTCAAAAAGGAGGAGATTCTCAATTCGTCTGTTTTTTTTTTTGTATGTATGTTACGCGATTACTCCGTCAGTTATGAATCGATTTTGATGATTCTTTTTTTGTTTGGTAGGTCATGCTTCAGAGGTGGTCCCATATAAATTTTATTAATTTTGCTTGCGTAGTTTTTGAGTTAGCTTCAATAATTACGTATTTTTTCCACTTTGCGTATGTAGACGATATCTTAGTCTCCTTTTACATAGCAGATAACGGTATACGAATTTGTGTGGGGTAGGTACCACAACTAAAAAGTGAAAAATAAAAACTTTTTACGAAAAAAAAAACAACCGACTTAACAAAAAAACACTAAAAAAGTGAAAAATAACTTTAATTGCGGAAGTCGGTGGCAAAAAACGTAAATTGAAAAGCAAAGACACCGACTTCCGATTTTTTTTTTCACTTTTTTAGTGTTTTTTTGTGAAGTCAGTTGTTTTTTTTATAGTAAGGATATGGAATGGATATTGGTCGTTCGATAATTGGCCAACTTACAATCGTATGTCTGCGTAATTAACCGGGTTCACAGACTAAGTAGTACGTCGTGTTTGATTTAATTGGCCACTTTTGAGGCTAAACGGCTATAATAATTTGACACTTGCTGTCAAATAGGATCCATTAAATATGATCATAGACATATCATAGAATCATAAGTAGTTATTACCGTGCGTTTGCACTGGCGAAACATTTACGAAAAAAACATGTTGAAATCTCTATTTTCTGTCAATGTTCCATACAATTTTTGACAGAAACTAGAGATTTCAACATGTTTTGTCTTGAATGTTTCCCCAGTGCAAACGCACCTTGGTGGTGAAGGAATGACAGGGTACACTTACTTCCTTAGTCTATGGCTAGGTCAGTGTCAGTGAGTGCAGTGCAATGACTAATAAATCCTATGGACTTGGCATACCTACAAGAAAAACGTGTATACCTACGCTCTACTGAGAGGATAAAATGGCGGTTACTAGAGCAGCCCTTATCGATACTTCTTTAAAATAACATCGATAAAAGATTGTGAAATGTTTTCATAATGTCACGGTACAATATGTACGGGTAAAAATACCCCAAGTTCTTTAACATGCATGAGTCTTTCATTTAACCGATAGAGTACCGCGCCGTTAAGTTGTTTGTTGGATCGTCCTTCTTTCAAGGCTAAACCGTAGAACTGGAGGACGGATATAAGCTGCTTTATATCGACGTAGTATTCTATAACGGATTTCACTCCATTGTGTATACAATGGAGTGAAATCCGTTATACTAGTACAATCGACGTAATACAGAGCTGCAATTTGCAAAAAATGTATGAAAATTTGAATTTCACGGATAACCAGTGAAAAACTTTTTTTTAAATGGTTTTATTCACCATAATTCATATTTTTGATGCTAAGTTTCTAAAAGGAAAATGATCGAGGGTTAATTATTTAATTAAAAATCAACAATAATTATAATAAAGTTATATTAAAGAAATCAATTTTATTCATTTCTGAACAATACAATTTAGTTTGGTAATTTCTATGGCATATTCTCTCTGTAGATTTCTTCCCATAATATTTGTATCTCAAATTCATGTATACCTATTACACTTTTAATTAATAAATATTATTATATCCTTTAAAATCTTTGATAATATTACTAAAATGAGCAATTTCTTTCGTCTGTCTTCTAACTTTCTCCGTCTCTTTATCTTCTTGGACTGTTTTTGACATTTGTCCTTTAATTTCTTTATCATTTTAAATGTGTGTACCTGAAATCAAATAAAATTAAGCTTTAACAGATATTGAAGACAAGAAGCGAGAGATATCACCCAGCCAGTCTCAATTCAATCAATGAGATGTTATCAATTAGATTTAAAAAACGGAACTGGTCATACCGGTAAATCTGGCGTAGCGGAGGTGCTAGCAGCTAAATCTGGCGCAACGTAGGTGCTAGCAGCGAAATGTAGCGCAACGGAGACTAAATCTAGTGTAGCGGATGTGCTAGGGGCTAAATCTATGCCACTCCTCTTTGAAATTTCTCCAGGTTGATTTTGAGTGGTAGGCACACAAACAGCTTGGACCTGAAATCCACTCTTTATCATTAACATAAATATTAATAAAAATTGAATAGTACTTAAAAAATTTATGACTTTTCAAAACAGTAATGATCCTACTGTTTATAATTACAAAAATCAATTACCGTATTAGGAGCACCACATCCATTGATTGTGAGTTTGTCTGATTTTGATCATTCTCAATTAAAATGCCAGACATATTTGTTCGAATCTTAGGCTGTAAACAACCAATAAAATGATGAGTATTCTTGATGTTTCTTGATTTTATTAATAGGATTTTTAATTAATATTAATTCTTCCAACACATTCTTTACATCACTCTTTGTGTACATATTAGACAACTGTTGCAATTGAGGACATCACCATCATTTATCAGCCACTACACAATCATGTTGGAAAAATTTATAACATGCAATGTTACTTACCAATGAGGTTCGTGATAGTAAAGCATCGTCACGTAATGTTAATTTATTCAGTGTCCAAAACATGATTCTTCAAAGTGAAGAGAACAAAATATGTGAATTGTTTTTGTTGACATCTTTAAATTTTCAACACTGATTGTTTCCAGCCAAATTTTCTTTTTCGTTCATCAGGCAAAAAAAAAACATAAAAATAAAACATAAAACCAATAAAGAATCATAAAATAGCATTATCGATAAATATAAAAATGTCATGCACTACTCTATCCCTTCAATAACAAGAAAATCATTTCATGTTGAAAAACTATTAAAAATAAAGGCAAAAGGGAAAATAAGAATGCTTTACTGTTAAAGCTCTTCAACAAATGCAGAATCTTTTGTTTATCATATAAATCTTAAGATATTTCAGCTGAAATTATGTACGTACTGGTGCAAAGTTATGTTCGGGAGATTTCCGCTTCTTTTGATGCCAAATCCGATTATATTGCAATTGGGCATCTTGCTATTGACGATTTCTGCTAGAGGACCGAGTTTAAACGCATTATTACTGCAAATTACTCCAAAATTTACAATTATAACCACAGCTCAAGAGCATTTGACAGTTGACGTACTCAAGTTTGGTACCAAACAGCGAGAGGATAAAATGGCGACTCGGCCGCAAATAGGTATTCAATGACTCTAGAAATGTAGGGTTGCCAATAAAGTAACTGTCAAAAATAGTATTGTCCTTTTTCACTTACGCAAAATTATGAAAGTTAAAAAGAGATGGCAATATTTTTATGATTTTGGCGTCGATATGCCTCATATTTGTATAACTGTTTTTTCTATAGTCAAACATTTCAAGTCCATATGATTTATAAGGCTGCTTTCCGAATTAGAAAATAATCACTCACAACGCTCACAGCGATTACTTGCGTACCGAATTAGATATCACAATTATGACAGCTGAGGGCTGTCAACAATTCGGAACACTCGTGAACGCGCTCACAGTCCTCGTAACATAAACATAACCTCAAACCTTGCATTGTTATTATTGTTGATATTCATATTATAAAGAGCTTCTGTGTAAAACACATCAAATTAAAAAAAAAAAAAACAAATTCATCAGTATATTCATCAATTAAAAAAAAATACTGTTTGTATGATTTAAAACAACACAGACAACTGTCAGTTTGACAGCCACATTGGGTGCGTTCCTTATTACGCTGTAATCGATTTGGGCGCGATAAAACCCGTACCGTATTAGTTTGATCGCGATAACGATATCCCTTGAATCGTCATAGATGACGTCATGACATGCGCCATTTTGCGATAACGCCGACCATGCCCTACATTATTATCACTATGAGCGCTGTCAATGTGGCTGTCAAATAGTGTCATAGTGACAGACGTGACAGTTGTATTGTTTTAGTTTGAGTCGTACCAATAGTTCCAAAATTGTGAAGAAGAAGAAATTTGATGTATATATTGTAATAACCACGAAAACTCAAATGAATATAGCCGACGAGAATCACGGGCGACTGTTTTCTGTTATGCTAACATCAGAGGAATACGAGAGGGCTCAGAGAGGTAAGTGCTGAATTTTAGCCCACTTACAGTTCTGCCCACTGCTTAAACGATTATGATGGAAATGTTTTACAGCCCACAACTGCTTGGCTGTCTGTTTGCAAAAGCTATCTTACAGTTTTTAAAGTGCATACAACCACTCTTTAGCTATTGTCTTCTGATCAATCATAAATGTTTACTTAACTGGTTCTTGCTGTTTACAGATACTGAATATGTACAGCAATTGGTGAATGACTGATGCAAATATGCCTAGTTAAGAAACAGAGTCACAGCAATTGGTGAATGACTTTGATGCAAATATGCCCAGCCGAGAAACAGAGTCACTGCTGAATGAACCAAAAAACAATACGGTAAGTATTTTATATTATTATCTGGTTATGTGCAGATACTTATTAGCTGAATGTGCCTGTTGTTTTTGCATAACTTCATGTTGACAACAGTTTATGTGGTCACGCATACTCCAATAATTAATCTATAACAAAAGCAAGATAAAAGTGTTCTATGGTTTTGTGTTATTAGTATATTGACAGTTAATTCTTAAGAACTTGCTCTCAGATTTAATAAAAGTATTTTCTTTAGTATATTAAAAATATCCTGTTTTATTCCAGGATATGATTATCTATGTGCCAAGTTTCATTCAAATCTATTAAGCTATTATTGAAGAATTCAGTAAAAAAAATCATCGCAAACAATATTATTGCAGTGTTAGTAGGAACGGAAGTACCTTCTTAATATTTTTTTTTTTTTCAGTAGATCAAGAGTTGAACCACCTCTATTCATTTGGAACGAGTCATGCATTTTGTTACTACTCACATTATACAGTGAGCATAGAAAAAATGCATCTTGAGATGGTGTATGACGTCATAGCAAGAACAATGTGCAACATACAATAATTATGTTACAGTGCCAGTCAAAAATAAACAGCTTAAAAAAAACATTATAAAAAGATAGTGGATCACAATGCAACATCTGGAAACGATGGCCTGATACTCTGATGTAAGACTTTACTGTGCTTTTTTTGGCTGTTAACACGGAACTGATTCATTTTGCAGTTGTTGTGTAACAAGACTAACAACAACTATTAAATTGAAGTTTTTTATAGATCTTTACATGTAAGTATAGATATGATCAGCACCTGTTTTATTATTAGTAGCCCTACTTGTGATTTTTTATTCGTTTTTAAGATTTGATCAGTACCTGTTGACTTAGTAGTATACTGTGATTGTTGATCAGTAAGTACTTACCTGTTTTAATACGTACTAAGTATAGCTCTACTTGTGATTTTTTATTAGTTTTAAGATTTGAACAGTACCCGTTTGAATAGAAATACCTGGTAAAATCTGTGAATTTTATTAATGTTTAAATTGCACTGTATGTTTGTGCTTTTACATAATATTTACTAAAATAGATAAGGAGTTAATAATATAAGTACATAAGAATTTTGTTACTGTTGTACTGTTTGATATTTTTCTTATATTAGCATAAATAATAATAAGGAGAAGATTGTGGCTTGGAGCGCGACCAGGGTACCTGAGGTTCAGTCTGATTATACTGTGATTCTAATTGATTGTTAATAAAAATGTTTTATTACTATTATTGTTGAACATTATTTACATACCCATCCCAATACATTGCGCAATGGTAACAAGTTCCCTTCTCAAATATTTTAAATACTTAAGTACATGAATAAGAAGTATTTAAAAAAAAGAAAATCTACTTGCCAAGAATGAATTTCACATTTACTTACCTATCAGTTGCATTAATGTACCTAAATATAAAACTTATTCAAATGATAAAGGATGTTCTAAGTAAAACTACAAAATAGATTATACGTTACTTAATTAGATAATTTATTGAATATTAAGAAGTTTATTAAAATTACACTGTCCTATTGGACAATGTTTGTCGCTTGCGCATCCCTTCTTCTCTCCCGTTGATGCTGTCGTTAGTATGGCGACCAGAGTCGATAGAGTCAACCAACAAACAAATAGTAGAACTTCCATTTTCAAAAAATATACAATCAGTCCTTCTTGTTTGAGGTTATGTTTATGTTTTGAACTTTTGAAGTTGAGCGAGGACTGTGAGCGCGTTCACGAGCGTTCCGAATTGATGACAGCCGTCAGCTGTCATAATTGTGATATCTAAAACGGAACGCAAGATATCGATGTGAGCGCTGTCAGCGATTATTTCCTAATTCGGAAAGCAGCCATTGACAGTGCTCACGGTGATAATAATCTAAGGCATGGTCGGCGTTATCGCAAGATGGCGCATGTCATGACGTCATCTATGACGATTCACGGGACATCGTTATCGTGCTTAGGCTAATACGGAACGGGTTTTAGCACGCCCAAATCGATTACAGCGTAACTCGGAACGCACCCTAAGTCAATGGTGCAGTGTCAGTGTCACTGTCACTTGTCATGTCACTGTCAGTTTTCGATTAGAGACTGCAGAAACTGCTGTAGAGTGGACTGCTGGCTGCGTAGACAGAGTATTCTAGGCTGTCTGCTCGGCTTGCTTGTTATGTTACGGTTTTTCACGGCATTTACTATTTGAGAAATTCCTTGGTTTGGAGCTTTCTTTGGGTGGTTGTTGGGTTGTTAGTGGCCATAGTCATTGCAAAATATATATTATAGCGGGTAGCCGTTTATATAAACAATATGGTTTATTTAGTGAGTAAAACACATACTTAGCTCATAATTTTAATCTACGAGCTTGTAAGTGAAAAAAACTATATCAGTGGGGCTATCCAATTTAAAATGAATGCGGAAAGTGTCCTGGAAGGCAGCACAAATATACATGAAGAAGACAAAGGAACCAGAGAAGACTACATTGAAATAGAAATACCGTACAACTTGTACCAATACCTTAGCTCAGACCACTGCAATGTTCAAAACATGTGTCGAATATGTCTCGCGACCGACAACGCGGTTCTATACCCATTAGTTGCTACCAAAGAAAACAATGTTTTAGCTCATATGTTTACGACATTTACTACTGTTCAAGTAAGTTAAAATTGCTTTTTACTCATTAAGCTGGTGATGGTGACTGAACTTCTGATCCAGATAGTAGTTTTAATTTGTTTACATGTTCAAAACTATTCAATGTCAATAATACTGCAGCATAGAAGCAGTTCCAGAATCCATTATCCTTATTCATAAATAGAAAAGAATTTATCAGGTTGACACACTTTTGTTAGTAACAACTCTTATTTCATGATTTTATTTTTGTAGAGATAATATGTGCTAGGCTAATAACCAATCACTATGTCCATTCAGCTGCTTCCAGGAGATGGCTTGCCTTCAAGCATATGTGAGCTGTGTCAGGCTCGGGTAGTTCAAAGCTATGAGTTCAAGATCAAGTGCGAGAAGTCAGACTGCATGCTTAAGTCAATACTGAAAGGAGAATTCATTACCAAAGAGGAACTACCTGATCATAGCATGTTGGTATTTAACCTTTTCTCATAAAAATGTGCTAATATTATGATCCTCTCTTTCTAATCAAACACTTTATGTATTGGAAGTCAAACAAGGAAGGGTTCTTTTGAAACTTAATGTGGTTATCTGTTTTCAGGGAAATAAAGCAAGAAGAAAAGTCAGAGGATAATAATAATGATTTACATAACAGCAATATTTATTTAAATGACATTATTGATGTTAAACAAGAAACAGAACTACTGGAAGGTATTTAATTTCTATTTTTTATAGGTATTTTTTTATATTTTTTGGTGATGGTAATAAGATTTCAGTTTAACAACTGCTATTACTATAAAGGTGGTAGGGGGAGTCCTAGGGTCCAGTAGTAGCCATCTTTCAGCTAAAATGATGATAAGTACCATTGACTTAACAAGAAGAAGAAGTTATAAGAGCAACCTTAAAAACGTACTACTGCTAACACATTGAGATGTTTATGTATAAGGATTGGATTATGTATGACTCATCTCGAAAGTCATCAAATTAATATTCACAAATACAGAAAGTTATTTATCTCGAGAACTAATCTTTACTAATGTAACATTTGTAAATCTATACATTGTATATAATAAAATTGTAACAAAGAATTTTTGACCAAAGAACATTAGATTATATATTTTATTTAAAAGTAGCTGATGCCCGCGGCTTCGCCCGCGTGGATGTCGGTTATTAATGTTATTATATACTAAAACCTTCCTCGAGAACCACCCTATCTATTGGTGAAAATAGCATGAAAATCGGTGCAGTAGTTTTTGTTGTTTTCTTCACTTTTCACTATTGGACTAAACCTGTAGGGCAATTCCCTGTGCTGTTATATGATTTTGAAAAATACTATTTCAGTATGTTTTCGTTAAAATAATGAATAGTAATCTAATTAAAGTAATAGCTTGTAGTAGTAAAAAATGAAGCGAAAAACGTACTGTTTCGGAATATGGCTTTTTTTTGTTAGGCCAACACTTTCACATTTAGCCCAAAAATGTATGGACGGTGATGATCTCCTTTGGCACACAGATAGTTTATAACCTGTATCCTGGATTAACAAAAGGGTACTTTTATTTAATCCCGGTAGTATGTTCCCATGGGATATTTTCCGACAAGCACGGGCGCGAAGCCGCTGGCAAAAGCTAGTTAATAATAATATGTCATTAAGCCTCATGCAGACTAGCGGGACGTGACAAAAAATTATGACACTTTATTTGTTTTTGTGCCGTCTTCATTTATTGACATTTTAATATTATTATTAGCCATTAGTGTTTGACATGTGACACAACTGTGACATGAACTTACCTCGACTTCATATTTTTATTTTCATTCTATTAGTACTACATTTTTATATTATTACTTCAATAATTTTGTACGCCTTCTGGTGGGACATAGTATGGACCAACATTTCTTTTTAAAACGTCTGTATAATTTACCCTATGTTCACAAAATTAATAAATGAATTGAAATGACGTGTCGCGCGACGCGACACAGTTAATTGTTCTACCGTGAGAAATTGTTTTGTTAAAGTCGCGCTAGTCTGTACGAGCCTTAATTCATAGTAACAGTAGGTAACTGTTTACACTTCTATTTACAGACGTGCAATATTTAGAAGACCTCAGTGATAACAGTGATAGTGGTAACCTTTTTATAGTGCACAAAACAAGGAGTAAGAAAAAGTAAATTAAATTTTACATTTGTTCTTAGTTTGCGTTTACCTACTTAATTATTAATTTATTGAATTTGGTTATCTTTATTTCAGAAAAAAGCTCATTGATGATTATGATGGTAAGTTACACTTACTAATTGACAAATAAGAACCTACTATCTGAGGGCACGGCAGTGCCCCCGCTAAGACGAGCCAAGCGAAGCGCAAGGAGGGCACTACCTACCTTTTCTCGAAGCACTACGTCGTTTTTTTTGAACCCTCATAACCTGGATTTGGATTACTTATACCAGATAAACAAAATACTCGGCACATGATGTCAATAGTGGATTTATTAAACGTAGAAAGTTTCAATTGCATTGCATAGCTCTTATACTTTCGATTTTATTAATATCTAAAAGACTCTACACCTTAGCATGGAAAAAAAATCATAGATGGCAGCATTATTGGCAGTAACAATTTATGAAATTAACAATCACTAAAAAGCGTTATACGACAAATTTTGGCTGGGGTAATATTAGTAAAAATCAAAACATCTTTGTTTAATGCTGATTTATGTATTTACACTCATAAATCTCGGATTTTCAACAAAAAACTTTAATTAAGCCGTTTACTTCAATTCGACCCCTTAGAATGCTAAAGTAGCCATCTGCTAATCATTTTGTTGAGAGCTCTTTGCAATAGATGGCGTTTTACTCAAGTGATGACACACTTTAAACTTGCGTTTAAATCATTTGATTAAGGAATATCAAACAATTTTTTTTTTTTAATCTAGTACTTTACGTAGAAATATAAAAATTGAACACCTAGTAAGAAAAAACGTAAAAAAGGAAGAAAAACATCTAGGAGTCTTGCGTAGTATCTAGGCAAGACTCCTAGATGGCGTTAAAAAAACTACAGTCTCTGGCAATTAGTGAGTCGCTGATGCTGCCATCTGTTAAAAATAATGGAGAACGAGAAATAGCCAGCTCAATAGCCAGACTTAGGGTGGTGTCATTTCTTTGTATGGGATTGGGAATCTGTAGGTACGTAGTATTATAATATCTGTGGCATGGGGTCTCAACTCGAACAAATTATAATTAGTCTTGAAAAAAAATCATAGATGGCAGCATAAGTAACAATTTATGAAATTAACAATCACTAAAAAGCGTTATACGGCAAATTTTGGCTGAGGTAATATTAGTAAAAATCAAAATATCTTTGTGTAATGCTGATTTATGTATTTACACTCATAAATCTCGTATTTTCAACAAAAAACTTAAATTAAGCCGTTTACTTCAATTCGAACCCTTAGAATGATAAAGTAGACATCTGTTAATCATTTTGTCGAGAGCTCTTTGCAATAGATGGCGTTTTACTCAAGTGATGACAGGGTCACTTTAAACTTGCGTTTAAATCATTTGATTAAGGAAAATCAAACTTTTTTTTTAAATCTAGTACTTTACGTAGAAATATAAAAATTTAACACCTAGGAAGAAAAAACGTAAAAAAGGAAGAAAAACATCTAGGAGTCTTGCGTAGTATGTAGGCAAGACTCCTAGATGGCGTAAACTACAGTCTCTGGCAATTAGTGAGTCGCTGATGCTGCCATCTGTTAAAAAAATGTAGGATGAAAAGCCAGCCAGCTCATTAGCCAGACTTAGGGTGGTGTCATTTCGTTGTATGGGATTGGGTATCTGTAGGTAGTTTTATAATATCTGTGACCTTAGTCAAAATATGTGGCTTGGCCGTTTCCGGTTAGATCGCATCTACATGAGAAATAATTAAATAAATGAATGAGTAATTAACTTTGGTATTTCAGGAAAGTAATGAACAGTGAAAACATTTTTCACCTTACGCCCCTGAGACGGTAGTGAAACGGCCAGCCACATATCTTGACTAAGGTGTAGAGTTTGTGAAGTTAGGGCTTGTAGAGTTAGAAGACTGACTCTACATGAGATCTGATAACTTTTTGACAGTGCAAGCCATATGGTCTCGTCGTGGCAACATTTTACTTACATGAAAATGTTTTTGATGGGATTATGTATTCTATAATGACTATGTTTATGTCTTTGTAAACAATTAAAATTTTCGTTTATATTTTAGAATCTAACCATCTAAAAGTTTCAAATAAGAAATTAAGAAGAAAACATGGCAATAAAAAAGAAAATGCTTTCATCTGCAAGATTTGTTCTAAGGTATTTTATTTTAATAATAATGAAATGATAGTAACATTCCTAGTATTTGCGGAGTAACAGTAATAGTTATGAAATAAAAAAAAACATTATTGTGGGAATATGAAATCATTTTTAGGGTTCCGTCGTCAACAAGGAACCCTTACCTATAGTTTCGCCATGTCCGTCTGTCGCTTTGTCCGCGGCATAGCACAGAGAATCTAAGTAATAGAAAGCTGTAATTTGGCATGGGTATAAATATTAATCACGCCGACAAAGTGGTAAAATAAAACCATGAATTAAAAAAAAATACTTTTACTTACAAAATTTAATTTAATTATTAATTACAATTACTTTTAAATTTTTATTTTTTTTCAACTACAATGTTAAGTTTGTTCTTGGAATAAATTCATCCCAACTATGGAACCCTTAATTGTGCGTGGTCCGACACATTTGGCCGTTTTTTATTAGTAAAGTTTAAATTTTTAGAAATTCCAAAATGTGAAATCATTCCATGCACATGTGAAGAGCAAGCACCCAAGCACCAAATATCTACATTTTTGTAACCAGTGCACAGAGTCATTTAATTCTGAACACGATCTTAAAGTACACGCGTCTATACACACTAAAGGAAGCAGTTGGAAGTGTAACCAATGTTCTAAGGAGTTTAGGGGTAAGTTACAGCCTAATTAAAAAAAATACTTTGGCTTTGACAAAACGAAATAAGTTTAAAGTTTAGAAACGTGGAGGGCCGGATTTAAGGCGGGGCAACAGGGGCCACGGCCCCGGGCCAATACAATACAACAAAATGATTTAAAAAAAATAAAAAACAATATTAATTCACAAGGAACCTTTTTTAATTTTCTTTTCATGTTCCGGGTTGGTGGACTTAAAAATGATACGTTGAATTACTTTGATACCGATAGCCGAATCAAATCTTTCTTTTTTTTTTCGTCTTTTCCATAAAATTTTAGGGCCTCCACACCTTTAAATCCGGCCCTGGAAACGTGCCGGCTCGATAGGGTTAGGGGAGGGGAAAGGGGGAAAGGTTAGTAAAAAATAGAGGGTCGATAACTTCGTGCCATATTTCACGTAAGTAATTGTACACAGGGACCGGCCGGATACTCGTTGAAAGGGTTTTTGAAGGGGTTTTTATAAGCGCTTCAAAAAAAACCCTATGATACATGTTACACCTTCGAACGGGTGTAGTTAACCTGTTACGAACGGGTAACCCCTTTCAACACCCTGTGACACTGTAACAGGGTAAGCCATTCCAACTAAAGACGTTGTAATATGCACTGTTTACAATCGATATTAGTTTGAAAATTGCATAACCACGACCGCACGTGACTTGTGCCTACATGCAGCTCAAGTTTATTTGGTAATCCAGGGTAACACGAAAAAAAGCTTTTCGAGAAGGTAACCTCTTCAAAGGGTTAAGTCATTAAAGGGGTTAACCCCTTCACGTGGTTAGCTTAATAAAGGTGTTAACCATTTCGCTGGGTTTCGAGGATGTAACTCGAACAAAAGGTAACACTGAAATATGAGTTACCCCATGTACGGGTTACCCTGTCCAAAGGCTTAACTCTTAAGCAGGGTTGTCCGGTCCCTGATTGTGCGGGAGCGTCTCGCAGACTGATAAGTACTAGTGTACACCAGGATTTCGAAGCGCGTGGTTTCGGCCGATTTGTATGAAGACGTAATACTCCTTACTTTATTATACTGTGGCATTGACTTGTAGGAGCTGTATTATAACAACCTTGTAATAAGTTGGGTTGCTATTTATTTTCTACTAGCGACGTCGTAAAATCATCTAGATTTCTCCATATCGATAGAAATGCTCCAAATATGAGATCATAGTAATATACAACAACATAATAATATGCATATTCAACGGGAAATTCGAGCTACCATGTAAGACCATTACCGTTCTTAGAGAGTTCTGCACTAAAAAATTGTCTCGATACAGCGCGCGCAATGCTCCGGCGCCACATATCGCGGCACATGGAGTCCAAGCGTTTCTCTTGCGAGGTGTGCGACAAGACGTTCACCGAACAGTACGCATTACGACGACATGCGCGCGTTCACACCGGCGAGATCCTCGAGAAGAAACATGCCTGCACTATGTGTGATAAGAGGTGAGACACTACTGACTAGTAGCGACTACTCCTTACTGCTTCTCGTAACCGTCACGACTTGGTCTAGCATCCACCACAAGCTGCAGGCGATTTAGATAAAATAGTAGATCTGTAGGTATTGAGGTTATTTGTGCGACTTGTGGCCTCGACTGATGATTGCGCTCAAAGAAGACCCAAAAGAGAGCCGCTAAAAAAAATCGACCTACTGTTCAAAATCTAAGCTGCGCCCTGCCATTCACGTATCTAATTCACTCATATGATAGGATATCTTGGAAGTTAATAAACTCTCGCACAGATACAGTGAGAGCGGTCTTCTAACCGCACACATGTCCCGCCACATCGGGTTGCGTCCTTGCGAGTGCAGCATCTGCGGAAAACGGTTCCCATCGAACCGCCTGCTGTCGTCACACCGGCTCGTGCACTCGGATCGCAAGCCGTACACCTGCCAGTACTGCGATAAACGGTAACTTGCTTTTGTTTCCTTTTACTTTTGGATCTATGAGCAGGTAAGCGCTAGTCTTCTATCAAACCTGTAGCCCCTTTTAACCATTCATGGGAACCAAAAGTTGCAAAACATTGTTTCAGCAATAATATGTGTTTTTGTGGCGCACGGGCAACATTTCATTACCGATTGCGTGTTAAATATGTTTCCAGTGACACAAAATGATGTTGCTGCATCAATGTTCATTACTTTGCACCAAGCACAAGCGTAAGTAATGCTGTATTTTTTCCTAATAGTTTCCGTCACGAGTCGACTCGCAACACACATCATCGTACACACACTGGAGAGAAACCTTATGTGTGCTCCGTGTGCGGGAAGAACTTCATACAAAACTCCAACCTCACGCTGCATATGAGGACACATACTGGTAATAAGATAAGATAAGATAACATTTATTTCAGATATTCCATATTACAACACATACATTTTATAACAAATTGACATAAAAACAAAAACAAAACAAAACTAATGTAATGTTACTGCTTATAATCGCTTAATTCCTGGCGCTACGGACCAGTCGATGGAATAGGGAGACAACCATTCGATAAGCTTCCGTGCCGAATCAATCAATGTTATCGAAGTCCTCTAAACGATGTTTACAAATCGGAATCCCGAACATTTTAACGGTTTAAATCGAAGCGACGACTTCTGTTTCTCCTGACAGGTTATAAGTCAGGGGCAAGGAAAAACGAACGTTCTAAACTCCTCACATAATTTGTCAAATGAGGTATCGTTGGAAGCGTCGCTTGATCGTCGGCTGGTTATAGGCTGTGTGACATCAGTTTAAATTAAAACTCCGGAGTTACACGTAATCTGTTCGATTTATGCTAACACGTGTGACTCCGATTTTTTAATTTTTCTGTCTGTGATATCTTGTTTATACCTTTTTAGTTGAATTTTTGTCGTAGTTTTATAACTTTTATATTCCGTTTGTTTTTCAGGCGAGCGCCCCTATTCATGTTCGATATGTGATCGTAAGTTCACTTCAGGGTCTACATTGAAAAGCCACGAACGAATACATTCTGGGGAACGACCATTCAGCTGTGAAATTTGTGGGAAAAGGTAATGAAGTGGCTTACCTTTAGAGTACGACCGAATTTCGTTTTGAATTTTCGGCAGAAATATCCATATTCGGCAATTTTCGTGGCCAAAAAAAAGTAGTACCGATAAATCAATACTTTCAATAATTTATTCAGGGAGAATCGATAGTTGCAACAACTAAAAACCTGTGTCGACACCCTCGCGCCATCCCATCTTCCTAGCACGGCGGGCTGTGCTGGGGCGGCTGCTGCAGGTGCAGAAAACCTCAAACGGCGCAAATATAACGACCTTATTGGTAGCTATATTTTTGAGCCGTTTGGGGTTGAAACACTAGGGCCGTGGGGTCCGAGTGCTCATCGAGTATTTCGGGACATCGCCGAGCGGTTGGTCGACTCTTCACGTGACCAGAGGGATGGTCAATTTCTAGGTCAAAGAATCAGCATTGCCATCCAACGTGGCAATGCTGCCAGCCTTTTGGGCACTTTTCCCACTGACAGCGATGCGGAAGAATTTTTTGACGCCCTATGAGCCCTTCTTTCTATAATAATTTTTATTTCGCTTTGTATATAATTTTAGTGTTAGATTGTATATAAAAACATATGATAATTAAATTAAATAAATCTGTCATTTTTTCTAGGTTGATTAAAGTTAAACTTTTTCCACTAAAAACCTAATAACTATGGAAATGCAAAAATAAATAAGCTTTTTTTCGCATATAACATGAGCCGATGCACACGATGCGCTGCGGGGGCATCGCTGCGCCGGAACGGTGCCGCTGCGGCATCCTACTTACAAATATCCGTGGTGTGCCACACGGTACGTTCCGGCGTCGTACCACACGTTCACCGGACTTGCAACCCGCGAGACGAGGCGGCGAGGGGTGTACGCGTGGCGACGCCGGAGCGGCACCGCTCAATCCCACCGTGTGACCGTGATACGGCGAAATCTTTACGGAGCGGCGCCACTGCGACGTAACAACGTTAAGGCGGCGCAACGCATCGTGTGAACAGGCTCTCAGATTGTTAGAAATCATTATACTTATTCATGTCTTTAAGAAAGTAAAACTTCGTTTGAATTTTAAACGGTTCAAGATTAACACACTATTTATTTTACTTTTAACGAAGAAAAATCTATCGACAAATACATTTTCGGCCGAAATAGAAAATCAGGCAACCGAATTTCGATTTTGGCCGAAAAATAAACTATATTTGATCAGACTCTACTTACCTTAGCTATGCTATTTGTTTTTATTTTAAATATTTAGAACCAATCAATAAAATAGCCCATGTGTTACAGCTTCACGCGCAAGAACTTGAGCGCGCACATGCGCAAGCACACGGGCGAGCGACCGTACGAGTGCGGCGTGTGCTCCAAGAAGTTCGCCAACGCCACGCGCCTTCGCGACCACTACCGCGTACATACTGGTGAATATTCTAAACAATAAACACGAAACTTGGTACATTGTCATGTTTTAGAAATACAAACTTAATGTTATGCAATGGAATTTGAATTTTGTCACAAATTCAAATTCCATTGCAACAAAAAACCTGGATTTACAGAATTATAATATAATCATTAGAATCAGCAATACAACTCCATAAGTTCAAGTTTCATGAAATAGTCATTCAATGCACTTACATGAACTTAGAGAGTTGTATTGCCGATTCTTATGTTTATATTCTGTAAATCCATATTTGTTACGGTCGCAAATAATATTTAGATCAACATATAACCTGATAATGACCTGCAAATTGCAAAAAACGTAAGAAAAAAAATGGTTGTCTGTAAAGTCGGTTTATGGACGATAGTTAAAAGTGCCTTTCCCTCGCTCGTGTAGTGCTCTCGCTCCGATCGTAACGTTACAATGAGCGTAACGGGACAATGAGTCATCCTTTTTCGTGCGTGCGTTCATCGATTTATTAGACTTTGTCACGTCAAAAATTTGAATTTCGCGGGCCACCTTAGTGCATCCCCCTTAAGACTGTTTCTGCTTCCAGGTGAAAAACCATTCGACTGCTCAATGTGCACGCTAAAATTCGCTACGAAATCTCAACAGTTAAAACACTCCAAAACCCACCTAGCGAAAAAAAAGAGAGCACTCGTGCATGCTTCAGATAAAGACCGAGACAACCGTGGACTCTTCATATTACAACATGTTGAGCCTGTTCCCATCATTACTGATAGAAATATGTTCAATAAGGAGCACGGAGAACTAATAACAGTCAATGAACATTTAACCATTGACGAGTCGCCCGTAGGTCAATCCAAGGAACTGACACTGAACATTCTTCAAGAAGTCCCATTAGAAGTGACAGGAGAATTAGTACTACAGAACGATAATAACATGAAAAATGACCTTTTAGTAGTCGATAATAGCCAAAGTAACTACCAAAGAGGAGGAGGTATATGCTTGAATACTAGCAACGTGAATATCGTCGATGACGTCAACTGCGACGGTGATATGAACTTGGTGACGTTGAACGAGGGCGGCGTCAGCATTTCGACCGCGAACCTCGAAGGAACCACAGTGAAATTATACCAATTAGACCAAAGTTTAGTTCAAATACACAGCTCTGGAGGACAAGTCACTATTAGTAAGATAACTAGCAAAATGACTGCTAACTTTTAACTGTGAAAGTATTAGAAAAATATGTATAAAAATATTTATTTTAAAAAAGTGTTTTTTATGCACAGTTTATTTTTCGTGTTAGAGTAATATACACGGCCCCCTTTGTTAAAATAAAGTACTTTAATGAGTGGTAGTGGAAATCGAAACATAAACACAAGTTTTAAGTAACAATAGTTTTATTTTACTTAAATAAAAATACTTTGGAACTATATTCTATTTGTCTACGTAAATGCGTGTCGCGGTTTAAAACCACGAACTTTTCTTGGAATCTTCATATTTCTTGATGTTCACAAGCATTGAGTTGTGGATATCTTTAGCGTTTCTGTTCTGGCCGTAGTAGTCAACAAATTCTCCATCAGGGTTGACAAGGTAAATAATAATTGTGTGGTCCACCTATAAAATAAAGTTGAATGATTAAAAAGTAATGAAGTTAAGCTTTCAAATAAGCTACACATAAATGAATATAAATATTAAATTAACTAAGTAATGCTACAGGCCTGTATCCATAAAACGGAAATTTTTAAAATAGGATTCACAGATTAAAATTTTTCGTCAATACTTACAATGTAATCATTATCGACATCCTGTGGGCCTGCACTGAAGTACACTCTGTAAGACTTGCAAGCCTGTTGGACCTGTTCCTTTGTGCCGGTCAGGCCCAGGAATCGTGGAGAGAACTCCTTGCAGTACCTGTATTGAGAATAAGTGTGATTATTAATAGGAAAGGCTTATTAAGTATGATGGCAACATCTTTCATGATCAAAGTCAAAGTCAAATAATTTATTTCAAATAGGCACATACAAGGCACTTTAAGTGTCAAAAAAAACAAAGAAATAGAACTGATTCTAGTTGCCCCTTCCAAAAGGTAGTTTTCATATGGAGCAAAAGATCCACTTGATCAAGAATCAGTAATAAAAAGGGAATTAAAAAACAAAGCTGTATTCACATAAGTTGCTGTGACATAAGTATTGGCACCACTACATGGCTTTAATATAATAGTAAAGTATTATAATAATAAACTTACTTTCCAACTACTTCAGGTGTGTCTCTCTGAGGGTCCACAGAAATGAACAGTGGCTGCACAGGTGGCAGCTTAGTGTCACTATCTGAAAGTTTAAAAAGTAAATAAAGACAAGTATATTATTAATTATTGCAAAATGTCCACATATTTACACTTCAGGGCTGAGACTATGAATCTGTTATAGTTTGATTCAAACTTAATGGCGGCTCAGAACATGAGGCGAGTGGCTGTGCAGTAACAATTTCATGTGACAGAGGGGGTGAGGGTTAGGGTACTGCGCAGCTAAAAGCTAACTTCCAAGCCGCCATCCCACTATTAAGTTTGAATCGATCTGTACAAGGAAAATTAAACAGAACACAAGACAATTTAGTCATTGATACATACCATGCATATTTACGACTTCAGCTAACTTTTCCAACTCATCAGGACAAACGTCAGGACAGTGGGTGAATCCGAAATAAATTAGAAGCCATTTTCCTAAGAAATCTGTGCTTTTTACTAGTTTTCCCTGAAAAAAATGCAAGTATTTATAATATGATATACTTGAGACAATACTCCTGGTAATGTTAACATTAACATGATGGTTCTAGGCAGACACCAGCCTGTATTACCTATTTACCTAACATTTCTTCTACAGCACTGTACTGAAACTAACATTATTCAGTACTTAGTTACTGATAGGTACCAATATAAGTTTGAGTTCACACTTTATGATAGAATAAAACAAACATTTTAAAATAGAAGGGGGAGAAACTTATCAGATCTTGTAACCTACCTCTGTAGTAACCAACTCGAATTCACCTCCTATCTTAGCCTTCCCAAGTTGTCGCTTCCTCTCACGATCCAAGGCTTCTTGTTTTTCTTGTCTTACATACATCATGAAGGCAGTCAAACCTCCGCCGATCAGCGCGGTCGCTGTCATGGACTTCCATGTTATAGCCGATGTGATCTTCCTCGGTTTCTTAGGAGGGACCGGGGGCACGGCACATTTTTTCACAACCGAAGTACTGAATGCACGAGTTAACGCGACACACCTATTTCTTAAGACAGAGTTCATTGTTATTGACAAGACGTAACTATTTTGTTCAGGGTCTGTGTGTTAACAATTTCATAATAATTATCTCAGCTCGGACAACTTTGTTTCAGCGTGTTCGATTTTGATCTCTTTCATTTGCTGTAGAACTGTCACTGTTCTGTCAGTGTCACCGTCACGTCGAGTTACGTCAGTGTCAGTGTGACTGGATATAGATTCCAATGTATTTTTACCCGACTACGGCGAAGAAAAGAAGAGGGTTATGATTTTGACCGGTATGTACAAATTGTATGTATGTATGTTCATCTGTTCCCTCCTATCTTCCAAACCACTTATCACAATTTGACAAATGAGGTATCGTTAAAAGCGTCGTGATTGTCCGCTGGTTATAGGCTATGTGAAGTCACATTAAATTAAAAATGGCGCCCTCTAGAGGACATAAAGTGAGGAACTTAAAAAAAAAATGGTTTAATCGTACCATGTTGCGTATCAAATGAAAGGGCTTAATGAGCACATTTCAAAAATATACATATTATAACCCCAAAAGAATTAAAATAAAACAAGTAATAAAGGTTTTCCCATGGGCACTTTCCGGCTCCATCATCAGGCCCTGAACACCACCTAGTGTCAAAGCACTTGTCAATACATAACCAACGAGTCCAAACACGATGGTGCTATCTTGTTTGATTGAGGAGTTCCCATAGCCACCTTCCGGCTCCATCTTCAGGCCCTGAACACCACCTAGTGTCAAAGCACTTGTCAATACATAACCAACGAGTCGAAACACAATGGTGCTATCTTGTTTGATTGAAGAGTTCCCATGGCCACCTTCCGGCTTCATCATCAGACCCTGAACATTACCTAGTGTCAAAGCACTTGTTAATACATGACCAATGAGTCCAAACACGATGGTGCTATCTTGTTTGATTGAGGTGTCCCATGGCCACAAACTTGAAAAAAACAAACTTGTTGTAAGAACTTATGCTACAATAACGTACCTAACTATAGAGATGATAGATTTTTAAATTTAAACTGACCTTTTTTGCCAGGTACTGACTATCCGGAGTTTCTTTTAAAAACTTCTATGTCGGTTGGTGGCAATACTTTAGATTTTGTATTTTTGATAGGTAAAATAAACCACACAACTAAAACGATAGTAAATATTTATAGAAAATGGCGCGCCGGCCACTGGCTGGTTTTGTTTTTCCATAGGTGTAAATAAAGGCACTGGCAAAACCGTTAGACAGCCTATACAAAAAAAAATGATTTGATTAAGAATTTTTTTTTATTGTCACTAAACGTACCATGGCGGAGTCAAATCTATTTATTATTGTTTACGCTCTTCTCCCCTACGTGAAATCGACATTTTTAATAATGATTACAAAAATGTTAACAAAATATTTATTATAATTTATTCATATTTGGCGGCTGGTTTTGTTTTTTCCGCTAGCGATGCGTGCGCGGGTGTAAATAAAGGCACTGGTAATACCAATGAACAGCCTATATAAAAATATAATAATGTTAATAATACATAATACGCAAATGGGGTTAGGGTAGTGAACAATATAGACTGAAATTAGCCACAGACGATATTAACCCTTATTTAACAGAGAGTTTTATTCCGCGTGAACGCGGTGGCACACGGACAGGCCGGCGCGATTCGTCTAGGCGGGTCAAGAGGCCTGCGCGCGTGCCACCCGCGGTCTTACCGGAGAAAAGTGCAAGTCTCTGCTCGGGTGTAAATAGAGAATGCTCATTTATTAGTAGGATAGTTCATACTAATTAATGTATAGTATCCCACTGACGTTTAGTTGTGGTAAAAAAAATCCCATGGGTATGCATGGGATTTTTTTTTACTATAACTAAACGCCACTGGTTTGCTTAAGGTTCTTTTTTTTAAATAAAAACTTGCTTTTGAGCGCTTGTCTTTGGTAAAAAGCTTCACCAAAACCAATTTCTATTGGATACAATAGAAATATATTCCATGATGCCATGATAGTACTTACTAATTCCATACTGCCATGTCTTTAGTCCGACTAGTAAATAGTAATCTGTGGCGCTCATTACCGCACTAGTGCGGTAATGTAAAGTAAAAAGCACGCTTCCATAATACACTGCATTATGAATCTAAAAGCGGTTCAATAAGAGCCACTTTACGAGCAAGTGTGTTGAAAAATGTTTTACAATTTGTTTAGGTACATATTATAATTATATGTGAAGACGATGCACAATAAAATTACTATACCTACCACAATAGGTTAAAAGAATAAAGAATGAGGCAATGACAAATAAATTAATTACGTGATAGATACACGGTGTTCACATATTAACAAACATTGTAAAAGTATATCTAGGTACAGCAGAAATGGGATGAATACCTACATACGCCAACAAAAAGTATAATGTAAATGAAGTAAGTAAATAGTAAAAAAAATACAGTTTTTTAGGAATAAGTAACTTATACCTAAGTTTTCACGGTGAGATGGTTACAAAATATCATGCCAGGTTAAACGATATTCACTCTAATGATGAGAGAAGATGTAGGTACTTATGGGAGAAGCAGACATGCTGCGCCAAACCAAAAAAAAATTTACATAAGCGAGGATGATGTCGGGTTTATCTTTTTGTAATCCGTGGGTTCCGCGCAGTCGAAAGGAATAAACAAATCCAAACAAAATGTGCACATAATTAAGTACATAAGTTAGACAAGTACCTACTTAAATACTTACAATTTTGTATAAGTCCCAACCACGACTGAACCCATTACCGGCGTCAACTAAGTCATTTATATTCATTTCGAAATTTTCGTGGATCGTGCACCATGCTAATGAAAAAATGCCAGGGGGCGGAGCTGTCTCAACCGCAGCCCTTGGCTTTATAAACATCGTACTTTTGCTCGAACCTCCCAAAACCACCCAGTGCTCCCCAGTAGAAGGAACACGTGAATTATTATAAAATGTGGCGAATTATTTGTGTGAGTGTTTTAATTTATTTCTAAAGAAGCAAAAACTAAAATGCGCAAGTTTATAGTTACATGATGGTTTCCTTTGCCGTCTTATAATCATGATAACATTTTCAGGTAACTTTATTGGTGTCGTTATGGACAAACGCGTATGCTCAAGAGTATTTACCACCCAAAATCGGCGGCGGCGGCAGTCAAAAAAAACCTATACAGGAACCGTCGGTAAGATCCAGCACCAAACTGAACTTGCCAAACGAACGAAACCTCACATGATCTGACCAAGATTATGTCTGGACTTTAAAAGAGACTGTGGCCTGTGAGTTTGTGTCGGCCTGAATAGTCGGATAGGAAACACCGACCTCATCTATTTACCTAGTTTTAAAAATGTGATAGACGTGTAAAATTGTTTGTACAAACCTACTTACTGAAATAAATCATATCATATCAATATATCATCAACGAAAATAGTCTCTATTTTTTTATAAGCCCTGATTATGAAGCTGATTTCAATGTGAATATTCTCAGTTGCCAGCTAACTACGACTTCTCGTACGACGTCCAAGACAACGGAGTGAGCCTCGACTTCGGGCACAACGAGAAGAGGAAGGAAGACCATGCGACCGGCTCTTACCACGTACTGCTACCCGACGGTAGAATGCAGCTCGTAGAGTACGAAGCTGGACCCGACGGGTACAAGCCACAGGTCTGGATCATCACCTTCTTTTCTTTACAGCGTTAAATCACCAGGCCAATTGTCATGATTCTAGAATAGGAAACATCGAGGATAGATATATTATATCGAGATATTATGTTTGACAATCGATCGATTATTGCGGGTTACCAGCGCTACATATTTGAGGTGACTGACGCAGTTGTAAGTCGTAAACCAATATGGGTCGTTCGCTGCAGTGCATGGCTTAGAAGACTACGCAGAAGAGGAAAAGTAGTGGGCCTGTGGGCTGTGGGCCAACAATAGTAAAAAAAATATTGAAAAAACCGGAAGAAGTGGATGGATTTAGCTTTCGTTGTTTTGTTTGCCCTTTAATTTCGGGATTGTTTTAGGTGTCGATTTTTATTGTTTTAGGTGATGTACATGGGCACAGCCACATTCCCGCCGGCGGGCGGCGCGGCCGACAAGTTCGACGGCTACCACTACAACGCGGCGTCCAGCCGGCAGAGCGTGCGCCAGGCGGCGCCGCGCGGTGCCGGCCGCGCGCCCGCGCCCGCGCCGCAGGCCGCGCCGCCGCCGCACGCCGCGCCGCCTAACGCCACTCAGTGAACTACCATGTCTTAGCTACCGAACCAGCCGAATAGCGAAATCAGCGAATCGAAACCCAATGGAACCGTATGAGCGAGAAAAATGTTTTGGTATTCGCGACCTTCCCTTTTCCGCGTCTACAGATACATAGATAATATTTTCTCACATGACATGTTAGGCGAAAGATTAGGAAAAAATAAATTGAACAAAAATACATGAAACAACTTAATACTTCTTGAACGAAAGTGTATTTGCAGACTTTCAAGAAATGTTGAGTTCAACGAGACTGTCGCGTCACAGCTTCAATAAAAATGTAAAAAATAAACATTGTTGTAAATAAAGAGTTACCGTTTACGATATTTTGATGTGTATTTTTTCCATAATGCTCTAGTCATAGACGTGTGAGGGGATGATTAAAACAATGTTTTTGTAAAAAATATATAATAATGTAAGTATTTACATTTCTACTTTACATTGACATACTATTTAGTATTTACTACAGTTAATGCTATTTACACTCTAACTGAAAAAATCACACACGTCTTCCTACATTCACATTACTTTGGTCTTCCGAAAGACACACTTTCATTCTATTTCTATACCTACATCTTGTAAGTTTATAAATTACATCTCTTAGAGCAAGATTTTTATTCCGTTTGTTTCTATAGATTCTTTAGACATTTACCCAACATAACAACAGTTACTACACAATGAATATATCTTTCAAAAACAATGTAGCAACTTGCAAGTTAAGGTGAAAGCGCCATTTGCAGGTCAGTGTCAATTTGTAACAAAATTTTTGTTTGTAACAAATATTGTGTTACATTTTAACTATTAAATTCATCAAACGGTACAACTCTCAAAGTTCAACTTACCGGATTGAATGACTTTCTTGAAATTATGAAAGGAGAATGACCGGACCCCGTATAGCTATTTTTTCGGCTGTGACTTAGGTTTTGAATGTTGATAATTCATGTTTTAAAATATAATGACTTTATATAGCTATAGCTATCTGTCTATTGAATCCTATTTGCCTGGAACTAAGGTTCTGACCAGCTTGATCTCGTTCATTTTCTTAATGTATCATAATTTAACCTTTTGTTTTAAACTGAATGTACCTCACATTACAATTATTATTGAACTATTCATTAGTAATCTTTCTGTTTGCGATGTCACCTATTAGTGTGTTTTACCAAAATGTTCGGGGATTGCGTACAAAAACGTTAATATTCTATCGTAATGTGTGTGTTAATTCCTACGATATCATTTGCTTAACTGAGACTTGGCTTATTGAGGGTATTAGGGACAGTGAATTGTTTGAAGACCGTTACATAGTGTGGAGGCGCGATAGAAACTATTCTAGCACGAATCAAACTTTGGGAGGTGGTGTGCTTATTGCAGTGCGACGTGAACTTATCAGTGATCTCCGCAGCGAATGGTTCTCGTCTGCCGAGGACTTATGGGTTACTCTTACCCTACACAGGAAGAGACCGCGAGTATCGTATAAAATGCATATCTGTGTAGTATACATTTGCAATCAAAATTTTGGCTACTCCCAAGCAGGTCAGTTAAGTAATTTTTCTACTAACCTAACAGACATCGTTCAGAAGCATCCCGCTGATAAATTTCTGGTTCTTGGAGATTTTAACCTTCCAAATATAATCTGGGAACCAGATGATGATGGTCAGTCTGTCTGCCCTAGTAATATCCAAGGTCATATTCAGGTCAATTTGTTTGATAACTTTACAGTCTGCAATATCTCGCAATACAATTCGCACGTAAATTTCAACAATAAAATACTAGATCTAGTTTTATCTAATAGCGAGGTTTCGGTGGCAAGTTGCGCCGATCCGCTGGTGCCCGAAGATCCTCATCATAGGGCTCTCTATGTGTCTGCTGATTTCGTGGAACTTCATACTCTGCCTGCGCGTTCTCGTATAATTTTTTTATATCGATCGGCCGACTATACGACTATTAATCAACGGCTGAGTCAGATCGACTGGCTCAACGAAGTGAGCACTAGGACACTCGAAGATGCCGTATCATTTTTCTACGAAACTCTCAATGAACTACGTGAATCTTTTGTACCTATTAAGACGGCAGTTCCGAGCAGCAGATACCCTCTTTGGTTCAAACAGCCTCTGATAAAAATTCTTAAAGAAAAAGCGAAGTACCATGCAAAATATAAAAAATACGGAAATCTGTCTGACTATGAGTCTTTTGTTTTGCTCCGACAGCGTGCCAAGGAAGTTGAAAGTGAAATGTTTAGCTGCTATATCTCAAAAATTGAAGAAGACATTTTTAAGACACCTAAAGAGTTTTGGTCGTACGTAAAATCAAAAAATCAAATCAATGCTTATCCTTCCCTACTTAAATATAGAAATAGCACATCAAACAAAGGAGAGGATATTTGCAACATGTTTGGCGATTATTTTTATTCTAATTTTCTCAGTTCTGCTAGTAGTATCAACGATGACGACGATCTTTCCAATGACCATGCGCAGGGTTCAAACGTGCATTTGAGCGATGTCGTTTCGGACATACATTCGGTCGAAGTTAATGAGTTAGAAGTATTCAATCTACTTAAAGGAGTTGACTTATCTAAATCTGCAGGACCAGACAATATTCCGCCAGTCTTTATATTCGACTGTGCCAAAAGTCTGACTCCTCCTCCTTCACTTCTGTTCAGGCGGTCCCTAAATTTCGGTGAGGTACCTACCTATAATTTGGAAGTCGGCCTTAATCACTCCGATCCACAAAAAAGGGCCTAGAGACCTCGTGGAAAACTACAGGCCCATATCCAAACTATGCATTTTCGCTAAAATCCTGGAAAAAATAATATACAGCAGCTTTATGCTTGTCTTAAACTAAGCATCAGTGACCGTCAACATGGGTTCCTGCGAGGTCGGTCCACAACCACCAATCTCATTCTTTGTAGTGACTACTTGACTGAATGTATGGCTCATCGCACACAGGTAGATGTGATCTACACAGATTATAGCAAGTGTTTTGATCGCTTGGATCATGCTATACTTCTGCGTAAGCTATTGACTATAGGTATCAGTGGAAATCTGTTCAGATGGTTCTCTTCTTATGTGGCCAACAGATGTCAAACTGTTGTTCTTAATGGATACACATCGAGAACTATGATTACCCCCTCAGGAATTCCACAGGGATCGCTTTTGAGACCCTTGTTATTCAACATCTTCATCAATGACGTCTCTTCATGTTTCGCTAGCGCAACAGTTCTTTTGTTTGCGGATGACATGAAGATTCTAAATGAAATCAGAAACTACGAAGATGCTGAACGTCTCCAACTCGATTTGGACAGATTCCAAGAGTACTGTACGGCCAACCGCTTGGATCTAAATGTCTCGAAATGTTATATTTGTACCTTCACTCGTAAACCTAAACCTATCCTTTACGATTACAAACTAGCCAACACTTCAATAGCCAGTTAGAGACCTAGGCATCACTTTTGACTCGAAACTTCTTTTTGACACACACATCGATAATATTATTAAAAAAGCTTCTAAGGCACTAGGTTTCATCTTGAGGATATCAGCCGATTTTAAAAATATCAAAACACTCAAAATTCTTTATTGTGCTTTTGTACGCAGTCATCTCGAATACTGCTCACCAGTATGGAATCCTATCTATAATACTTACGTTAATCGCATCGAAAGTATTCAAAAGAAGTTCTTAAGGTACATTCAGTTTAGATCCAAAACCTATTTGCCTAATTATTACAGCCGCTGCAGGAAGTTTCATATTCTTCCACTAATTGAGCGGAGAAAAATTGCCGACATGGTATTCTTGTTCAATTTGGCTAATGGTTCAACCGACTGTTCGAAATTGGTGAGCAAAATTGGGCTGCGTGTTCCATCCTTCACCTTAAGGAATCATCAACCTCTGTATGTTCCCTCTGTGCGGTGCATATACCGACAAAACTCTTATATGATAAGAGCTAGCAGGGCATACAACTCGATGTGTCAGAGTGTTGACGATCTTGATTTATTCTCCACCAGTGTTCCTAAACTTAAAAAAATACTATGTAAAACCTTCTTTGAAGATCACTAAATTCTCTAACTTATAAATCTTCTCTTAATTCTCCGAGTGCTTACTTATTCTTACTTTCGCTTGCCTGTCTGCTGTTTCTTGTGCTACCCCAATATTGTCAGTTAAAACTTTTAATTGGCCTTCTCTCACTAATTGTTAACTATCTGTATCCTAGCTGTAAGTTTTCTTAAGAAATAAAATAAAATAAATAAATAAAATAAATAGTAATGCGAATTTTTAAATTCTCCGCATAAAAAACATCATAAAACTATTAAGTAGTTTTTATTTCGATGTCCCATTTTATCCATACATAGTTTTTTTTTCACGCAAGTAATGTCATTATGTCATTGGCATGCAATCTAACCTTCTTGACTTACGCAAAACAATAAAAGTACACATCCAATTATTGAAAATATAGTTGTGATTTGTCGAGTGTTTAATTACCTACCTCTGTCGGTATTTAAAAAAAGGCCTGTAAATAAACCTTTAATAAAGCTGTCAGAATTGATGAGCATTGACAATGCTCAAACGTCATTTTGACTAGGTAATTCGTGTTTTGAATTTACCACCATACATTGTGACAAAAAGTCACTAAGAGATTCGATTCTGAACCAAGATTTTGAGATCTAATTACCGTGTAATGCCGAGAATTCTGATAAAATGGTAAATTACATTGGAAAGCCCTAAAATCATGCTTTAATTTAAACCATAAATCTTTGGGTCACAGCATGTTTCATACCGATACGAGGTTCCTTAGTCGCTTGGTCAATATCCTTTGAAGTCTATTCTATTTTTATATAAGGCAATGGTTCTGATGTCGAAATTCCGAAAATCCAATGTCAGATGTGTTATAATTATGTAAATAAATCTTTGTTACGGTCGTAGATCATATTTTGACCAACATAAATCCAGACACTGACCTGGAAATTTGAAAAAACGTAAGTAAATTTGAATTTCGCGGACGACTACCTTATCGCATTCCCCTTAACTTGCACGATCTAATCAAAACTTAGCGTCATCGGTCCTAACTTATTATAAATCAAATCTAGCGACGTTTAAGTCGCGTGCAGTATATCTATGTTCTGGTCTGGCCAGTGCACACGTCTGTGTGTCGACACCGTGTCGAAGCCGACGTTGTCGAACGACTGGTAGTCCTTCTGCATGTTCAGTTCTGCCAGGTTGCGATACCTGGGAAACAAAATCATTTAGATTCATCCATACCCTAAAATTACTGTTCGCCAAGATTAGTAAAGAAACGTGAAGCTGGTCAGAGCGTAGGTTAGAATTAGGAGTACATTCAGAGGAAGGATACATAATACAGAATATACTACATAATACATAATACAGAAACATACATCAAAACGCTCTTATCGCTCAAATTAATAGGGGGAGGGTTGCGTATCGTCGGTTTTCACTGCACTGTAACATGGGGAAGGTTCTTATTCTCATTTCTCGGTGTAAGCTTACCTCTTAACAAGCACACAGCAACTCAGTAGCAGCAGCACCTGCACCGCGAGCCAGGCCAGCGCTAGCGACACCAGCAACAACTCGTGAACGCACACCATTGAGCCGTCGCTCAGCTTACTGTCTTCTTCTGTCAACATACAAGCTAATGTTAGACGAATATTATGCTTCTACCACATCTCATTTACTACCCTCACATCAATCTATATATATATAAAAATGACTCCCTATTTCCCTTGGTCACGCCATCACGCGTGAACGGCTAGACTGATTTCGCTAATTCTTTTTCTGTTGTGTTTGTTATTGTCAGAAGGTTCTTATGAAAGAAATAATTAAGAAAATTGCGCGGAAAATTAGAAAATTTACAGGACAACGTCTGTCGGGTCAACTAGTGTGAAATAAATCTGTGATAAATCATGTGAAAGTAATCTGTAAATAAATCTTTCTAGCGCACATGTGAGTCACATGTACGCTAGAAAGATTTATTTACACGGCAACAAGTGCTTTAAAAATTTGCAGCTATAAATGAAAACAAAAGTAAATGAATAAACTTTTTTGGAATTGGTTGAAGCAGCTGTGCGATAATTGTTTTATTTTATTTTTATTTTATTTTATTTTATTGTAACAGGAAAACAAACAGTATTAACAACTAACAAAAACATCAAATTAACCAACTAGTAACCAATTACATGTTTTCGCATTTAAATTTACTATGAAGAGCAAGCCTGTTAGAGAAAAAAAGTTATAATTATAAAGGTGGTATGTACTATAAACAAAACATACAATCACAATAATACCTCGTCATAAAGTCGTCAATAATACAGTTATTGAACCAATTCGAACCAATGTTTAGTAAGTATTCGAATGAATACGTGCGGCTTAGTAGTGAATAAGTCAAATTTAGAGAAGTCAACCAATTTATTGTAGGACTTAGCGCATCTTATAAAGAACGAATTCTGTCTGTAATTTGTGCAACAGCGGGAGACGTTAAGAAAAAGAAAGGGTATTCTAGCAGATCTGGTAGGGGCGCGTAAATTAACCTTAGAGAGAAGTTGCGGGGCGTCGATGAATGATTGCGCTAACTTAACGAGGAAGGAGATATCTGATGTACTCCTTCTCTCCCTAAGTGGAAGTAAATGGTACCTTTTGCATCTCGACTCGTAATTATGATCGCGGGTGTTACACTTATACTGTAGGTATCTTGTAAAGTTTCGCTGGACAGATTCCAATCTTGAGATATGAACAGCATACATGGGATTCCAAACTTGCGAACAATATTCAAGTGAGCTACGGACGAAGGAACAGTACAATATTTTAATAATTTTGACATCCCTGAACTGGGAGCAAGATCTTTTTAAAAACCCCATAGCTTTGTTAGCTTTATTAACTATGTGATCTATGTGCTTCTCGTAGGTAAGTTTGGAGTCGTGTATCACACCTAAATCTCGTATCAAATCCACTCGTTTTAGGTGGGCATACTTTAAAGTGTATGTGTGGGATATGCTGCTGGCTTTGCGAGTGAATGTAATCGTGTAACATTTAGATACATTGAGTTCCAGATTATTCAGTTCACAATAGTTTTCTAGTCGTACGAGATCTTGTTGCAACGAGTTGCAATCTTTGACATTGTTTATGTGTTTGAAGATTTTCATATCGTCTGCGTAAAGTAAAAATAATGAATTCTGAAAGCATGTGTGAATGTCATTTATGAAAATATTAAATAATAAGGGCCCAAGAAGCGATCCCTGGGGAACTCCTGAAGGGACTACATGCCGCTTTGATACAGCACCGTTGATTACTACAGCCTGGGAACGATTTTTTATGTAAGATGTTATCCACCGGTATAAGTTACCATGAATACCTGCGTAAAGAATCTTCTGTAAAAGTATATTATGATCAATACGGTCGAAACATTTACTGTAGTCTGTAAAAATACAGTCTACCTGACCGCCATCGTCCATACAGGATGTGGTGAAGTCGACAAAAGACAGTAGGTTAGTAGTGGTCGATCGGTTTTTAAGAAAGCCATGCTGTTCAGGAATGAAGGCCGTAGAAAAAGTGCTGTAAACTTGCGTGTAGATGATACGTTCAAGTATTTTACCAAACAGGCATAATTTGGATATGGGTCTGTAATTATTAATATCACCCTTATTCCCACTTTTGTGTACCGGTGTTATGTACGCGTACTTCCATATACTAGGAACAATTCCCTCCTTAACAGAACGCGTAAAAATAATCGTTAATGGCTTAACTAGTCCTTTGGCACCTTTGACTATAAATAATGGAGGTATGCTGTCAGGACCCGCACCTTTATTGAGATCTAAGGATTCTAAGAGCCTAAGCAGGTGGTTTGGATTAATTTCAATCTCACCTATGTTTAGTGCAGAGTCAGTACCGGCATTTGTTGGTCTTGGGGTACTCGAAAGTCGGTCTGAAGTAGGAAGGAAGTTCGATTGGAAGTACGCTGCGAAAGCATCACTAATTTCTACACTTGTATTGTAGCATCGACCTTCAAATAACATAGTGGAGGGGAGAGTGTTAGTGCCCTTTTTGTTCGCTTTTATGAAGGACCAGAACATTTTTGGGTTTTGTAAAATAGAATCTTCAGTTTTGGCAATGTAAGATTTGTAACATTCTTCCTCAACAGCTTTGGCTCTAGCGCGAAGTAGTACAAAAGTGTCGATATCAGATGTGTTGCCGTAAATACGGTATTTACGTAGATATTTGTATTTTTCCTTAAGTGTTTTTTTAAACTTGAGTTATACCATGGTGGGTAATTTGAAGGGTAAATAATTTTGTGGGGTATGTACTCATTAATTATCTTCTCAAGGTAGTTATAAAAAATATTAACCGCATCGTCTAATGAGTTGCCAAGCAAGTGGTCTTCCCATACACATTCATTCAACAATTTATTAATATTATCGTAGTCCCCAGACTCATAATACCATTTCATCCTGGGATAAGGTTTTAGCGGTACCTCGAGGTGGTAATTAAGTACGATATCGAGAGATTTATGATGATCATCTTCAGGAACAAGAGGGTGCACACAAGCGCTAATACATAAATCAATATTAGATAACACTAAGTCCAATATTCTTCCCTTTGATTTGTTACAACAATTATTGTACTGAATTAAGTTACACTCAGAAAGAATATCAAAAAAATATGTTTGGGATTCGCCTGCTATACCAGAGGGTTTCAAGCCGGTGCCGACACTTGACCACTCAATATTGGGCATGTTGAAATCACCTAGTACTACAAAAGTGTCATCAGGGTTTGTGTTTATAATAAGTGAAAGACTGTTAGTAAAATTACGCAACTGCGTCTCGTACGAGTTCCCCAGATTTTCCTTACAAAGGTAAAGAATGCAAATGTTAAATTTGTGTATAGTGCGGTCCTTTTTTTTTGTAACTAATCGCAACCCAAAGATCTTCAGCTGATGATGACCAGTCCGAACACACTTCAGCTGACAGTTCACGTCGCACTGCCAGCATCACACCGCCACCCATGGTTTGTTTTGTTTTACTGTAATCCCTGTCCCTACGCCAAACTAAGTACTCACTGCCAAAAAGTTCATTGTCGCTAATACTATCTAGCAACCAGGTTTCTGTTACAGCAATAACATCGTAAGAGTTCAGAAGTACATTACGTTTGAAAGTATGCGTTTTCGTTCGTAAACCCCGCGCATTCTGGTAATAAATGTTAAATAAGGCCATTTATATAGATGGGATAATAAAAACTATAAAATTCTGATATAAAGATTAGTAAGCTAGACGCGATAAATAGATTGATAGCATCCGCCCCATGGTGGATGAAATAAATAAACAGCTTAAACAAACATCCCAAGCAACAATAATTAAGTGCAACACAACAGCCACAAATCAGAGCGAACACAAAAAACGATACGCGCAAATTAAGTAGAATTGAGTAAACTTCGGCACGAACTACACAATGGTATTTAAAAAGAAAGGTAGATATCAAAATGCGTTCAACAAATAAGTGGCTTGAGCCCGCGCTGACGCGGGCGCAAGCAAGAGTGACCCGTACGTCGCGGTACAAGTACGCGCAAGCGAGTGGTAATAGCGCACGCTGCAGTAAATAATAACGCTCAACTTGTTGTTCGACTAATCTGTTGTGACTCATACGGTACGTAAAGCATAAGTGCAAATTAGGAGGTAATTTAAACTTGGATATGGTTCTCAAACTGTTTACATGTTTTGTTAATAGATATGAGATAATTATTGCTGGTGATTTGTGATTTTTAAAAGATCTTTGTCGCACTTTATAAAAAATGTAGGTGCAGTGTCCGATCTTTTTGCCATAATCTTGCAGTGTTTCACCCAAATGTACTTGAAATTATTTTCTTTTGCAAGGGCTCTTGCCTTGCTTAAAAGTGACTTATTAGTCGGAGTCAAGTGGTCGTTGACGTAGAAGTTTGCAGACGTAGAAAATCCCAAGTTGGATAAGTTGAGCTGTTTACTTTTACGCGACGAGGCTACAAACTCCTCCTTGGTATAGCGACTGTTGAAAGCAACCACAATCGGCTTATCTGCATTGGGGATACGAGTAGGTATACGCGCTATATAACTTATGTCTTCCTTTCTTACCGTAATGTTGCATAGGTTACCGATTTTCTGTGCAACTTCGTACAGATTCTCGTTTTTCTTCTGCGGTATGCCTTTGATCTCGGCATTGTTAGCTCGAGCCCATTGGTCTCTGTCTCGCGACTCCCGGTTTATTCTGTCAATATGATCCTGAAGAATCGGTATTTGACCCGCCATCCTTTCCAGCTCAGTCACCTTAGTCTCGATAGTGTTTACCTTTTCGGAGAAGCCGTTTATGATGTCGTGTGCCATTTCGATGGAGTCCTTGAGTCCGGACAGCTCTGATTTGATGGATTTCACGTCTGCGACCAACGTAGCCAGTGGAGCCAGGTCGAAGACGATTTTGTTGAGCTGCTCCTGTATTTTGTCTAGCTGGCTGGGCTGGGGTGATACTGCCAGAGGAGAAGGAGTTGAGCCTGACTTACATTTCGGGCAACGCCAAGCACTCTTCCTAGTGTCACCGAGTCTTCGGTATCCGGCTTCGGTGACTCCGGCACACTGATAGTCATAGTGTTGTTTGCAGCCACTACAGACAGGGCTGTCGGTATGCTCAGAACTACAACTAGCGCAGGTAAACATGATCGAAAAGTTTGAGTAACACTGGAATTTCTCTTTAGAAGAGCAAGCGTGCGCTCGCGGTAGGGGCCTGACGGCGAGTGTGTTGTTTGTTGTTAGAATAGTAGTCGCAAAGTCATAAGGTTTGGAGTTTAGTAGGACCCGTATAAAAGTGAGAAAGCCACCAATATTCAGTAGCTTATAAAATAAAAAAATCAAGTAATAAAAACTAAAACCCAACTACGACTTAAAAGGTATAAACAAGACACCACAGACAGACAAATTAAAAATCCGGAGTCACACGTGTTAGGGCATAAATCGAACAGATTACGTGTGACTCCGGATTTTTAATTTGTCTGTCTGTGGTGTCTTGTTTATACCTTTTAAGTCGTAGTTGGGTTTTAGTTTTTATTACTTGATTTTTTTTTTTATTCTTTTGGGGTTATAATATATATATTTTTGAAATGTGCTCATTAAGCCCTTTCATTTGATACCCAACATGGTACGATGAAACCATATTTTTTTTTAAGTTCCTCACTTTATGTCCTCTAGAGGGCGCCATTTTTAATTTAATGTGACTTCACATAGCCTATAACCAGCGGACAATCACGACGCTTCTAACGATACCTCATTTGTCAAATTGTGATTAGTGGTTTGGAAGATAGGAGGGAACAGATGAACATACATTCATACATACATACATACCGGTCAAAATCATAACCCTCCTTTTTTCTTCGCCGTAGTCGGGTAAAAATCGAAGTCATTTATTCAAATTAGGCTGTGAATCAGCACATTTCGACCGTCAAAATGACAAGATAGTCCCCCCAAAACGCCCGCTCTTCACCACTTCCTAGTGCTTTAGCTGGGAACATTATGGGATGGTACACGTACTATTCGTCCAGTATATCTACATCTTTCTTTAGCGCTGGAATTATGATAACTAAGCCTGCGGGCACCGTGTGCACATGGAAGGCTAGGCCTAACTTAACAACTGGGGAACATTTTGCGTGATACACTAAAAGTTTTTTTTGAGTCAACACAAGTTATGTTGTAGAGGAAATAGAGCGTACATATTGATTATGAAGACAGTGTTATAATCAAAGACACTTTACAAGTCCGTAGGAGGTTTTATTACGTGTGCACACGAGCGAATCATTGGTAGTCATAAAATGGGATTTATTCAATTGAATTAATACTGCTTTATGTCGATAACGCAATGTGCTAGTACTTAGTGCAGTACTTAAAGTATCCTAATGGTTATATGTATTAAAGTAAACGCAGTGGAATGGGGTTTTTATAATATATTATTATATTGCGTGCGATATCAAAAGTACATAGAAAAGCAAGTGTAGCCTAGCAACCACCACATAGATGATATATAAATCTAGAAGGGAAGACTTCATAGAGTAACGCTGGAAGTGCTTTCCTAACATTCCCTCCTTTTATTTTTCAAACCGAAGTCTTCACAAAGCTTTACCAGTCTTGGTTTGAATAATGGCTTAGTAAATATATCAGCCAATTGTTCTTGCGTAGGCACCTGCTTAATTTGGATATCCCCTTCAGACACACATTGCCTTACATAGAAATGCCTTAGCTTGATGTGCTTTGTCTTGCGATGATATTCATAAGGCGGATTATGAGCTAATTTTACTGCAGACTCATTATCAATATGCAGTACTGGTGTTTCTAATTTTTCACTTAAATTTTTAAACAACCTCTTTAGCCAAATCATTTCACGGCACGCCTCACTGGCAGCTACGATTTCTGCTTCAGTGGACGAGAGCGCAACTGAGGTTTGCTTCACACTTCTCCAGGAGATTGCTGATCCAGCGAACATGCATATCAACCCGCTAGTAGAAAAACCACTCAAGTTGTCGCCTCCATGATCTGCATCACTGTAACATATGAGTCGTTTCTCATTCTTTTTGAACTCTAGACCAGTCTCGATTGTTCCTTTGAGGTAACGAAAGATTCTCTTCACTTGTAACACATTCGTATTCGTTGGGTTATCTAAGGTTCTTGATACGACTCCGACTGCATAGGCAATATCAGGCCTTGTACCCACCATGAGATAGGCCATCGCTCCTACAGCTTGTCTATAGGGAAATTTAGTGTTACAGATCTCTTCCGCCAACTTTTTTGCAGGAATATCTTTAACTATTGGTGTTCCAACGGCTTTACAGTCACTCATTCCATACTTCTCCAAAACCTTTTTAGTATAGGCGGCTTGATGAACTCTTATAGTCCCATCATTGTGTCGCTCTAACTCTAGCCCAAGAAAGTACGATGGCGGCTTAGTCGTTATCTTGAAACGTACTTTGAGTTCGTTTTCAATAAAATTGTCAGCTTCTACGTCATCAGACGAGGCCAATAATCCATCATCAACGTATAAAGCTAGCAAAATCTTTGTTTTTCCACGTTGTCTCACGTATAAACATGGATCTGCTTCGCTCTGTGTAAATCCAGATTCAATAAAAAAGTCGTGAATACACTCGTTCCAACATTTAGGCGCTTGTTTAAGTCCATAAAGACTTCTTAGCAGCTTACACACCTTGCCAGATCCGTCATTGTATCCCTCAGGTTGTCGCATGTATATCTCTTCCTTCACCTTGCCATATAGGAAAGCTGTTGAGACGTCAAATTGCTTTAGCGATAAACCTTCATTTGCGGCTATACTTAATAATACTCGGATTGTGCTTAGTTTCGCAACAGGGCTAAATGTCTTGTCGTAGTCTATTCCCTTTTTCTGTGAATAGCCAACTGCAACTAGTCTCGCTTTATACTTGTCAATCGAGCCATCAGGGTTCTTCTTTACCTTGAATACCCATTTGCAGTTAAGCGCTTTTCTGTTATTTGGTAACCGTGTCAGTTTCCAAGTCTCATTCTCTTTCAGAATTTATTTCATTGTTCATAGCCTCAACCCACTTATCTTTTTCAGTACTTTGCATGGCTTCTCGATATGAAGATGGTTCTGGAACAGCAATGACTTGATGAATGAATTGTTCAAAATTAAATCTTTCTGGAGGTCTAATTTGACTCCGATCACGAAGTACACGCCTGCTTTCAACAGTTTGAGTGTCTTCTTGTCGTTCTTCTTCATTACTATCACCTGTTTCAAACCAAGTGTCTTCTTCTTGTCGTGCTTCTGCATTACTATCACTTGTTTCATTATCTAAATTCACTGAATGCAAGTGATCATTACTTTGATTAAGTACTTCTAAGTCTGGTTGATCATCTATGGAAGAAGTAGGCAGCTCATAGGTATTCTTTTTGATTTCAGGTTTGTTACTAACAGGTATGTCTCGGTCTAACAGAGGTACTTCTTCAAAAGTTACATCTCTGGAACGCAACAGTTTAAAGTTCCTTGTATCATAAACTCGATACCCATCATCACCATCATATCCTATAAGAATTCCTTTCTGTGCTTTCTTATCTAGCTTTTTTCTCTTTTGTTTTGGGACATGCACGTAGCATACACAACCAATGATTCTGAGATGATTTATTTTGGGTTTCTTATTGTACCATAACTCATACGGTGACTTATCAACAGTTGGAGTGGGTCCCGTACGATTTAATATGTACACTGAAGCTTGCACTACTTCAGCCCATAAACCTTTCGGTATCTCATCATGAGCGTGTATAAGTGCTCTTGCCATCTCAACAATTGTGCGATTATCTCGTTCAGCGCATCCGTTTTGTTTAGGGGTGTAGGGCATTGTCAGCCGCTGCTTAATCCCAGGTTGCCTTAGCGTATTTCGTACTTGTTCATTGTCAAATTCTCCTCCATTGTCGCTTAGTAACTCTTGAATGACGTGTCCTGATGTTTTAGCTTCTGCTAGAAAATCCTTCAAGCGTGCTTGAACTTCAGACTTTTGTCGTAAGAAGTATACGTATCGAAAACGGGTAAAATCATCCTTGAATAGAACAAAATATCTATACTTTGAGATCGAATATACAAAAGGTCCACACACATCAGTGTGTATTAGCTCTCCAAGTCTTGTAGTTCTTTTTCTGGTCCCAAACGTCCTTCTGTGGGCTTTTCCATAAATGCAACCTTCGCAAACTTCATTGTTATTTCCAGATTTGAATTGTATACCAAATTCTCTGTACATAACTTGTTTCACGTGTCTTTTGTTTTGGTGTCCCAAACGTTCATGGTACAGTTGAAGTTGGTTAGTAACTGTCAGTTGGTTAATCTCAAGTTTAGGTGTAATCACTTGTATTTTAAGTTTGTACAAACCTCCATACTTGTTCCGAGTACCGACTAACTTTGTCTTACCGTCAACCTTAAATGAACATGACCTAGTATTTGATTCAAATGAGCTATTCTCACAAAGATCCTGTGCGGCTAGCACTGAGAACAAATTTCTTTGTATGCAGGGAACATACCAAACATTCGTGAGCGTAATTGTTTCGTTTTGGCCATTAATGTCAGCTTGTATTTGTATTGAGCCCTTTCCGATAGCTTCAATATTTTCACCATTTGCTGTCATTACTCTGTGAGATTCACTAAAGTACTCAAAAGATACATACTGATCTCCTCTATTGGTTACGTGACTTGTTGCTCCATTATCTACGTGCCATGAGTCTTTATCAATACTCTCACCAAGAGATAAAGCTAAACTTGTCAATGTCGCAGCTTTTGAAGTAGATTCCTTTGGAGGTTTTGGGGGTCTACCATCCGCAATCCATTTCTTGCATTGCTTCACTCGCTGTCCGCTTGCTCCGCAATAGTTGCACTTGTACTTTTTCTTGTAATCTTGCTTTCTGCTATGTACCGTCAGTACCTCCGTGCTGGATTCACCTTCAGCTTCAGATTTATTCTTATCTTTCAAAGCTCTCTCGTGAGCGCACAACTGGGTGGTCAAATTCTCGATTGTACGATCTTTCAATGTAATCAGTAGCCAACTTGATTTAAAACTGAAATACTCTTCTGGCAGGGAATCCAATATCTTGCATATTAAAAGAATTTCTGGTAGTTGATTGCAAACTGTTGACAAAGCTTGATTCAGATCATGCCAAATATTCTTTATCGCAGACATATGCAAACCCATGTCATGAGTGGGGTCTTTCTTGTAGTTAAAAAGTTGCATACATAGATCGTAGATTCGGTCCTGTGATCCTCGTTCGTAAAGACGGTTTAATTCGTCCCACAAATCACTCGCAGTTGTGAAACGCATTACTTTCTTCAGCATTTCGTCGGTCATATTGGTGGTCAGCAGTAACAGTGCAGTGCTTTCTATTTTATTATAACTGTCACATTCTACCTTGTACTTTGTAAGAGCTTCCGCTGTGGCTCCTTCACCCGGGTGTGCCGGCTTTATTAGAGTACCCTGCACCGCTTGTAAGGTGCCTGTGTTACTCCGCAGCAGCAACATCACTTTATATTTCCAGGTCGGCCAGTTGTTTCCATTGAATAGTCCTATTTCGAGTTTCATTTTTGAAGAAAATATGATTTACTCTTTCGAACTTTTATTCTTTAGAAAAACAAAAATAAAGCTTTAATATTCTTATTTTTGCACGCTCGCTACCATATTAAAGTAAACGCAGTGGAATTGGGTTTTTATAATATATTATATATTGCGTGCGATATCAAAAGTACATAGAATAACAAGTGTAGCCTAGCAACCACCACATAGATGATATATAAATCTAGAAGGGAAGACTTCATAGAGTAACGCTGGAAGTGCTTTCCTAACAATATGAATTATGTTATGTTAAGAAAGTAATAAATAAGCATCAAAATTGTTGTCTCAAGTATCATTTTCAGTTAAATGAGCCCGTTGTAAACCTTTAGCACTTTTTTGAAAATTCGATATACTCGTAAGAACACCTGCACACGGACATAACAAACGAAAGTATTATAGGATTATTCCATATTAAATGAAATCTTTGTTTCCAATTGATGTTATTTCCACTTCATAAATATCAACGTAATGCTAGTGTAAATTACTTTGATTTTAGAATGACTTAAATAGGATTAGTAGAACTTTATGTGTGGGTAATTTATTTTTTATTTTATTTACGTGTTAGGAAACTACTTTGCGAAGACAAGATAGCTTATACTCACGTAACGTGGATCTATGATCAGCTCGCACCAGCGTATCTACAGACAGAATATCCTTGGAATCGACGAGCAAGTCCAACTCGAGCGCCAGCGCGTCGTCGGGCGCGCGCGCGCACGGCGCGGCGCCCGCGCGCGCCACCACCGCCGCCACGCGCGCCGCCGCCGGGGCTTCGTCGCCCCATTGGTACAGCGTGGCGTTGGTCTGACGGGCTCTGCGGCTCGGTTTAGTGGTGCATTCCACCTGGATGGAAGACGGGATAGTAATATAGAAGTCAAACATTATTGTTATTGTAAGAGAGGTAAATGCAATTATTTTAGTATGTTGCAGACAGTACGGCGAAATATCGACATACGTCTGGTACAGTTTTTTTAAATAAATAATTATTATTAAGTTCTTGAATAACACCAGCACAGAACAGGAACCTAAACCGGTATATTCAATACGGGTATTTTTTCGGTTACAAACAACATTTATATTTTTTACAGGTATTTTTAAAGGTTACCTTCAATTAAATACAACCAGTATACCGAAATAAAAATGACTTCAATCTCACACATGCCGTCGGCATTAGTCAAAGGGCGCTCATCGCCTGTGACTGTGCAACCGGTATTAAAACGGTAACCTAAATAGGGTAACATGTTTCTTCTTCTTGGGATACCGAGGTAGCGGTAACTTATCTTCGATACCTCTACCATAATTTGTAAAGGTTTTCAGTCCCTGGCACAGAATGTTAAATAATTCGACTCTATTGCTATAACATAAAATGCTGAAGAATAATTTTGTGTCAATTTATAATTATGTTAAAGTATCAGTAGCTTCGTTGGTGACCGTACATTTTTTTCTTGTGCAATATTGGACGTTAAACATTGCCAAACAATATTTCAAAAGTAAGTATTTTTTTATTAGCCCGTATTGTCCCACTGCTGTGCCCTCCCTACTCTCCTTCCACCTTTCTCTGTCCAGAGCTGCCAAGGACCAATCTTTAATAAAGGAGTCCAGCTCATCCCGCCATCCGCGCAAAAATAAGTACATAATCAGAATGAACAGTTCACATAAGTCAAATGACACTAACCGGTGGGCACTTGTTATCACAGAAGCGTACCATGAGCGCGAACCGCACGACATGCGAGGTGGGGAAGCGGAACGCTTTGAACCGCGCCGACAGGCGCTGAGTGCCGCCCAGCCACGAGCGGGAGAACGCGGGGAAGTCCACCTGCAACGTTGAAATCGATTTTAATTATTTGCCCAATCCTACTGTACCGAAATTTTCTCCAAGATTTATTTTAAAACTGGCAATATTGCTTAGTTTTGCCCTTATTGGGAGTTTGTTGCGCCACTTCTTCCCAGCTAAAGCACTAGGAAGTGGTGAAGGGTGGGCGTTTTTGGGGGACTGTCTTATGTGATTTTGACGTTCGAAAAGTGCTGATTCTCAGCCTAGTTTTAATAAATAACTTTTGATTTTGATTTGATTTTGATACAGACGTGATAACCACAGGCGTTTTTGATGTACCGAAATTTTCTCCAAGATTTATTTTAAAACTGGCAATATTGCTTAGTTTTGCCCTTCACGTTGTTTGATCTACTTCTATAAAAAAAATCTGGGCGCTTCGCATAGCGGTACAAGGTTTATGGTCCATTTTCATTAGAATAACTCAGTTGATTAAACAGCATGCGGGAAACCCCGTAGTGGGCGTAGCAATCAATGAACTTTATCGGTCGGCAAAAAGCGTGCGGAGACTCGCACCCAATGAAAATTACCAATAAAAGCGAGCATTGAAAACAACTGCCAAACGTGGGGTGCAGGTTTTTCGTATACCGCAATCGTTCCCTATCGAATAATAATGGCGCAATTTCATTAGTCGATAGGGCCCGCATCGATAGGGCCCTATCGACTAATGAAAACGGTTCCCTGCATGCGGGCCCTATGGCATGCGTTACCAAAATCTCCTGTACCCCGCATACGGGCCCTATCGACCAATAAAAATGAGCCTTTATATCGGGAGAATGGGAGATGCTTATGAGTTCATATGAAATTAAACGTCTATAATAATAGTCTCTATTGACACTGTCCACTTACCTGTCCGGTAGGACAGCCTCTACTATCCAGCAGTAGGACCGAACTATCTCCAAGTCTTGAAGAAGCTACCAGATGATACGCCTTGATTTCCGTCGCGTCTGCAAGCAACCGAGATATGTTAAGCAACAGTATAATGAGACATGAAATTAACTAACCAATATCTCAATTGTATTGTTGTGTTTTGTGTGACAGGTCGAGCATGAACAAGCGATCAATTATTTAAAAGGTGGGTAATCGTAGTTACATTGGTTATTTGTCGCAGCATTTGGTTTGCTGATTTTTCATTCAACTTCAACAACAAGGAAAGGAGGATCGGCAACAATGTATGGAAGCTGGTCTCAGCACCAATAACAACCACACATATGCCATTAGATAGGTAGTTTAATATAATACAATAACTACTATGGCGGCTCATTCCAAATCGCTGTGTGAAAAAAGTTATGGCCACATTTCGCAGGACTGACCTGGACGCTATACACCGTGGCATTTTAATCGTCTTTCATCCGCAGCCCACTTCATGTATCCAATGACTACTACACATTCATAAAAAAAAGATAAGTATTTATGAACATTTGAGTAATTAAAAAAAAAAATTATTAATTCAATAGTAAGACGCATGACGTAGTTTGAAACACCCTGTTATGAGCGCGGTCCGAGCATTGCGTTCCAAAGGCGGAACGGACTGAAGCGGCGGCATCTTTAACAGAGTTCATTCCCCCTATTGCAAAAATGTGTTTCTTACTATTGCAATCCTAAAGGCTCTTAAATACTGGCGTGATTCGCCGCGCGACGCGACGCCGCCGCATTGTTCGCCGTGAAATTTTCTCAGAAATTGTTTTGTCAAAATTCGCGTCGCGCGACGAATCGCGCCAGTATGTAAGAGCCTTAATGTTCTCATTACGTAGCAGTTTGTACATAAAAGCTATTTAATTCCAATTCTTCCTTCATACTTGGTACGGGCTTAGGACCGACCGTCAGACACATAATTAATTCTTAATAAAACCAAAACTAAGTTGTGTTAGATACGTAGGTACATAGTAAGTGCAGATTAATAAAAAAGAAAGTTACAAACATACGGCCGATTTCAATAACTGATCAATTTGTCTTCGTTCGACCCTATTGAAGATAGAAATTTGACTCATGTCTACTAACCTAGCAAATAACAAACAAAAGATATGTAGTTACTGAAATTGCAGTCCTGGCACTTGCGGGTTGATCACACCTCGTTTGCGTAACATTTTCAGATTATTTGGAGCAGCGTACAATCTCCTTGCTCCCCGTAAATTGTCACCAGTCACTGCGTACAGGCGCACCATTTGTAGGTACTCGATATTCGAGTATCGATAGTTCCTCATAATCATTGTGAAGTAGGTAGGATCTATTCACTTCTTGCACTGTAACGATCGCGAACAACGTTTGATATCCGGTAGCGCGCGCGCACTTCCACTTCCGGTATTCGGCCTCAACTGAGACGCTGCGAGATTGACCTTCACTTATTTTTCGAGTGAAAGGGGCGGGGCGTGACACGCACGGCTCTACTCAAAGGATAGCATTAGAGCTCCTCATTGGATGACAGTCCACGTGGACTATGCTTGATTGGCTTTCGGTATTGGAATGATCTACTCGACCCGTGCGCTGCGTAGGTATGTTCTACCGTTTGATACGTAAACATTAATAACAGGATGTTTCAGAATTCTAATGCAATATTTATTTTTCTTTGTACCTATTATATTAATTAATGGTTAAAAAAAAAATCGTGTCTGGAGGTATTTTATGTCGGATACATTGAGTGGACCACCTTTGTAAGACGATTAAAATGCCACGGTGTATAATGGAACCTTTGAATAGTTAATCACTTCTGGTGATCATAGTTTGAATGCTTGCAAATTTACCTATATGCATTCCGATGAGAATATGGAATTACTGAGCTGATCTGATTATGGATCTGGACGCTTCGATAACGGAACTCTTGAATACCCACTAGCAAACCCATCGAGTTTGAGCTTATTAGATGTGTCTCAGGAAGTCCTGTTTATTTTACCTGATGACTGACCTAGACACCTACATGATCCCATTTAGTTGGTCTGATTATGAACCTGGACGCTAGATGACGGAACTCTTGAATAGCTACCAGTAAACCCATCGAGTGTGGGCTAATTAGATGTGTCTCAACGAATCCTGTTCATTTTACCTGATGACTGACCTGGAACCTTTAAATGGCTACTAGTAAAGCCACCGAGTCTCGGCTCATTAGACTTGTCATAACGAGTCCTGTTCATTGTATCTGATGTAGAGCGTTTGTTCCCACTAGTTCTATTGAACAGTTCTACAGCAGAACTAATGGGACTTTTTTTTCTTTTTTTTCTCACTAGTTCTACGATATTAGGTATAAAAAAATAGTAGAACTATTTGGGATTCTCTATTCCTGATGGTTGGCCTGGAAGGTGGATAATGAAGTTTTGAAATTCCATCCAAACTTAGTGTTTGTTTTTTACATTTAGCACATACACAAGTCCGTTTTTGCGATTATTATGGATGACGGTATGTACTTATAAAACTGTTTGCTATTTCATTTGTTTTTTTTATTATAAAGACTATGTTAATGACCAACAGCACGAAACGCAAAGTAGGTAGACATAGGGGTGTGAAGGTAGAACTTGTCCATGAGTGTATAATTATGCCTCGGCCAAATAGTCTCCTTTCAGGCGACACAAGATAAAGATGTCTCTCGATGCACCGAGAACGCCCAGAAGAACTATTGGTCAATGAAACACCTAATGAAAGGACGAAACTCATGGATATGAACATGCTTTCCACCCTCACCGATAATATGGAGCGCAAAAGTGGTCATTAACAAAGCGTCAAAAGTCCGCACTCACGGGTTCAGCCAGCGAGGAATCGGACGAAGTATATGTATTCTGGGAGTCGAAACTTACTGACCGTAATAAGTAGCAGGTCATCGTCATCCGGTAAAATGAACAGGACTCGTTGAGACACTTCTAATGAGCCCACACTCGATGGGTATACTAGTAGCTGTTTAAGAGTTCCATCATCAGATCAGCTCGATGGTACCATATTATTGAAATTATTGTATTATCATCGCATACATTTGAAAATATTCAAAGTAGACCACTAGAAATGATTAATATTCAAGTGTACCGATAATATAGTGTCTAGGTCCATCCTGCGAAACATCGCCACAACTTTTTCCACACAGTGATTTCAAAAGAGCCGCCATAGTAGTTGTTGCTCTATATTAAAATGCCTAACGAATGACATAGGTCTGGTTGTTATTGGTCGTGGGGAACATTTTGTCCGGTCCTCCTTTAGGTACGGGAAAAAAAACACCTCGTTCTTACATGTGTGTGTTCACATAAATCGATAAAATATATCGTACAAGTTGTATAAACATATCCCTAATTTTTTTTCAATTTCCAAACCGTCAAAATTCACAGTGTATCCTGCTTAAGGGTCCTGACCCAACGAGCATCTGAACTAATATTCTAAAGACATAACACAACGCGCTTCTACCACATATCTAACCGCAACACCACATTTCTGTAGATTATCTGGAATAATAATTACACAAATCAAAATTTATGTATTGTAAGAATATAGTTTTACATAGCATGATGTTAATAATTTAAGTAACGTTAATTAATGTTTTTAGGTAACCATGCAAATATCTACCTCTATGTGCACGATGCAAGTTTCCCTCCTGTAGCATACAATAAAATTGAAGCAACAAATGACATAGTCTGAAACTGTTTAGACAGTTCAACTCTTATTTTTTGCGTTAATTTATGGTATGCCACAGGCAATTAAATTAAGCAGTGGAAAGGCTCCCGCAGATTGGCGTGACGCGACTCTGGTGGAACAATTTCTATGAGAACTTCACGAAAATTGTTCTACCGGTGTTGAGTCGCGCTTATCTGCAGGAGCCTTAAAGCTTTAATTTAAGTACATGGGGCCTACCAACACCGCTTACAGCAGTATTATTTTAATATTACTTCAGTGTAGGGAAGAGATGAAGCTCTACAGGACGAATAACCCCATCTCGTTCCCCCACGAATTAAGACCCAGCCAGCTCGGGACAAAATAGAGAAAACGAATTTAACATAAATGAGACCTAGCTAGATCGATTTTTCGCCCTTATAATCCTCTATATTGCAACTTTCATCGAAATAGTTAAAGCCGTTTTCGAGAACGTGATTACAAATATATATGTATTTACAAATATGTCATTTAATAGGGTAGGATGTAAAGTTAATGTAGGTATGACTGCCTCGTCGGTCTAGTGGTCGTGAGCAAGAGGTGAGGTTCTACTGATAGTTGAGTGGATAATAAACTGACCGGTAGTCTCAATCCGCAGTTCGAGCGGCTCCCCCAGCGCCACGGCACCGGCACCCGCGTCGTCGCGCGCGCGCACCACGTACATCGTGACGGCCGCGCTACTGCCGCCGTACACCGCGCTGGCCGCGCCCGGCCCGAGCGGACTGCGGGATTCTGTCTCACCGAATGTTGGCTTTTTGTAGCCACTGCTGTTAAATACAGAAGGCATAGGGAGCTCGTGGCTAAGTACTAACAGCCGCACGGGTCCATCAGGTTAAGCTACGCTTGCCGGGGTTGGTCCGTGGATGGGTGACTCGGCCTCCGTGTCTCGGAAAGCACGTTAAGCCGTTGGTCCCGGCTGTCTTTCGTAGATCTTTGACAGTCGTTACGGGTCGCCAGAAACCCAAAAGTCTGAAAACTAGTCTTACCAATGATAGGTACATCATATTGCAATTACTGGGTTGTAGAGGTCAGATAGGTAGTCGCTCCATGGAAAATACTGGTATCCAGCTAGATCCGGTTGGACTGGAAGCCGACCCCAACATAGTTGGAAAAAAGCTAGGCAGATTGAAGTAAGCTGTACCTACCTACTTCCGGGCGGTATTAGTAAGCTGGTAGATAATGAATCCTAATCTTAACTAATATTATAAATGCGAAAATGAGTTTGTTTGTTTGTTACGCTTTCATGCTAAAACGGCTGAAAGAATTTGGATAGAATTTGTTGTTAGGACATAGGATATTTTTTATCTCGGTAGTAGATCCAGTGCGATAATTTGAAGAAAAAAAACTGCTTGTTTGAGGTGCTGACTGCTGAGGTGAAAAATATTATTGGAGTCAGATGGTCTCATTACAATACTAAAATTGGCTTGTTTTCTCCTCCACCTATCGTTATTTCTCCTGACAAAGTTTATTCTGTTTATATGTATGTATGTAAGTATATATGTATTACTATTTATCCTTTTTCTAGTTATCTATCCCGTATGTTGCACCTGCCATGTTTTTCTCTGCATCACTCTAAGGTTGACTGGTAGAAAATGCCTCAGGCATTAAGTCCGCCTTTGTACGGTATTTTTTTTTTACTTGTGCATAAAGTTTTAATAAATAAAATAAAATGGTTTAAACGTTGTATATTCACCCGATATCCCGGACGGCGACGGTAGTGTCGACCTGCCGGGCGCGCGCGTCGGGCGAGCAGCCCACGCGCACCCAGCGGTCGCCGGCCGTCTGGATGATCGGGTTGTTCTGGATCATCACCATCACGTACGCCATTGTTCTGGATGAAGCAAACATAATGAGGATAACATAGATCTCGCAATCGCATAAAGAATAAGTCTTCGTTCTAAATAAAAAAAACACCGAATGATCATATTTGAATAGCAACCAACATACAGAAACGTCGCTGTTAATGTTCTTGTTGTGTGCAAACAAAGAAGTTCACTTCAGTCACTGTTTGTTGGAGATTTTAGACTAAGTTCACAGTATTGTATAGAAAAATTATTAGTTAATAATGTTGTAATCCGACATTGACAGTGTCTTTATCTCGTACCAGTAAGGGCGGTTTTGGCGTCAGTTTTTGAAACAGGTAAAGCGCTGCTTTTTTCTAGACATAGATCTAAACGAAACCTTGAAATTTTTACCTGTTAATAACGCCATTGGGTCCATTAGTGATGCCGTACGCGAAGTTAACATCGCAGTCCCCTCGCATGGGCAGCGCCAGGCGCACGGCGCGGCCGGCCGCGCGCGCGCCGCAGCGCTCAGGCCGGCCCGGCACGTACACGCGCCCGCGGAACACGCCGCGCGGGACATACGTCACGATCATCTCTGAGCCCTCGCATTCTACTGTGACTGGAAGTATAGACAAGCATTTGAACGTTATGTCGCCCTGCAGTGAAAACCTCATTATTGCAATAAACTTTATTTTACAGGGGATGATAGAAACTGTCTGCAAAATGGCCGTCATTGATTGACGTTCCCCGAGGTTCTCATTACTATCAATAGAAGGCATTAGAAGCATATTAGAGTTGGGCACGTTTGTTCTAAATATACATTACGAGGATTAGGGAATATGCATGTATTTTTTAAATATTTTTATTCGATAGTTTACATCGTCAAATAATAGTTTAAAAAAATTCGACGGCAAAAAAGCAATTTAAAGTACTTATTTTTTTTTTTTATATATACGAATCGGGCTATTTAAACCCCCTCCATTTGGCGCGCTTGGTGTGGTGACGTCACAGTCCGTGAAAACAAACAAGCAACTGTCAAGTCAACGTCAAACTCCTTTTTGTAGGAGCGTTTGACATTGACTTGATACTTGTTGATTGACTTGACATTTTGATTGTTATCCCGGATTGTTACGTCACATCCGCTCTTAGCTTTTCAAGTATTTGAATTAGCCTCAGTTTTTTGGGACTTTAAAAAAAATAATTTTTCGCTCAAAAAGTAATTTTATTCAAAAATATTGATGGAGGCATAATTCTGAAGTAATATAGTTTATTAAAAAAATATTTGACCCATATTTGAATCACATGCATTTTCCCTATTAACTTTTCTTTACGATGTTTTGACTGCACGGCGACGATAGCTAGGTTTATGTATTTATGACCCTTTAGCTAGTACCTTTAGTAGTGGTTGGAGTTATCGTCTATTTTTGACGACGACACCAGTAGTATGATTATGGTAATAATAATTGTGTGATAAGAGCGAGTGAAGCGACCTCGAAAAATGCTTTCATCCCACCTCGAATAGGTTAGGCGCCATCTCCACCGGCGGGATAACCGAGGCGAGATTCGACGTGCCGGCGTTTCGTATAGGTTAGATTTTCTTTTGATCATTCTGAATTCTTTTATTTCATTTATACAGAGATACGAATTCATCATCATCATCATCATATCAGCCGAAAGGCGTCCACTGCTGGACATAGGGCTCCCCCAATCACAGCCCCTTCGACTGGTTCTATGTTTCCCGCATCCAGCGGATTCCTGCGGCCTTCACAAGGTCATTGGAGATAGGAATTACTTGTAACAGGCTCTCGACAGCCTGACAAACGAGTAATATTAAACTTTCTTGACTCTGTGAATTTTTGCCAAAGCTCGTTTGGTCACAAATCGCACTACTTAGTTGAATTAAACATCGTGTATAACGAATTTTGAAGTTGGAACTTTTGTGTTGAGTTGTATTATATAGCCTGCATACAAAATTGCTGCTGTAATCATACCGCTACTCTTTTCTGTAGCCCGGTTTTTAAGCCTGATCAGACAATAGGGAATATGCATGTGATTCAAATAAGAATCAAGTTTTTTTTTTTTAAACTATATTAAGTACTTCCGCATTTATGCATCCATCAATATTTTTGAATAATATTTCTTTTTGAGCGAGAAATTAATTTTTTAAAAGTGACAAAAATCTTTGGGAAATTCAAATACTTGAAAAGTGACGCTATTGGTCAGAGCGGATGTGACGTAACAGTCTATGACAACAATCAAAATGTCAATGTGTTTTGTAGGAGTGTTTGACATGAACTTATTGACACTTGTATATTTGTTGTCATACACTGTCACGTCACCGCACCAAGCGCGCCAAATGGCGTTTTAAATAACCCGGGTCGGTTGAATGTTTTTAACATTTTTTTTAAGTACTTTATATTGGATTTTTGCCGTCGAATTTTTAACTATTATTTGGCGATGTAAATTATCGAATAAAATTTTTTTTTTTAAAACATGCATATTCTATATTTACCGTTAAACACTTTTGTGGTTGCTGCAGTGCTGCGCTTGATACAGCAGCGTCAAAAAAAAATTCTTGGAAAGACGAACTGTATTGGGTTTATCAGTTGTGCTAAGGGCTAGTCCATTACTAGTAAACTTACTGTTCAGACAGACGACTCTGCGGTAGTAAATGGCCGAAGAGATTCTTCTGAGCAGCCATGAGCCCGTAGTTATGAGGTCTTCACTGTGCAGGTCACAAAGCCCGCGGCCCCCGCCCCCCTTCACTTGCCTCTCTGATATCCACGTGAACCCTCGGCAGTTGAAGCGCTCTGCTTTTTCACATGACGTTTTACACTGAAATTGGAAACAGGATTGAAAAAATCATAAATACTTACGTACTGAACTTCTGAGTGTAAATATCCTTTAGCGAGAGACTTGTTACGCAGGTTTGAGTACCAATGATGAAAGAATCTTTATTTTCTCGACTGTCCGACCATACATCAGATTAGACGTTGTAATAACTCGCACGTCAGCGTCACCTACAGTCGTCGGTCACTAATGCGAGTGTTGATAGTACTATGGGTTTTGTTTTTAGTTCGACAGCCCCACAGAGTATGACCAAAATTTTTGCCTCACCAAAACTATATAAAATCGATAGATTTGGTTATTTTGAAAAATAAATAACGAACTGTTTCATAGCAATCTCTCTGATTTTCAGAATGTGGCGTCTCACGAACTCAAGAGACCATTTGAAATTATCAAATGAGGCATATAAAAAAACCCATAGCAAACCATCTGAAAATCTTGTTTTCAAGTGAACACAGTTGACATTTTCCAGAAGAAACTATGAGCATCTTAATGTGTGGATGATGCTCGATTTGAACGTGTTGATTGAAAAATTATACCAATCGGTAAAATGATGTGATATGGTCGTGGGCTCTCATACCATTTGTTTTGTATTGCTAATGTAAAAAAAAAGAAATTAGAGTACCCACACCACACACTGTAATGTATTGTCCGTTGTGTGTGTAATGTATTAATTGAATAGTCGTGTAACTTGAGTGAATAAATGATTATTATTAAATACAAAAGATAACTTGAATATGACGGTCTACAAAGCTGAAATTATTCTAAAACTCAATAAGTATTCCATATTTAGAAGGTCCGGTTCCAGTCCAAAACATTGACTCATGATTCCGGCTCAAAAAATGTGCAATGGCTGTGGTAATTTTGGCTCATAATTTTCATTCAATCTAAGCTAAGGGTCCATTCCCATGTACAGCAATCACACCACATCGCAGAGACAAAATGTGGGCAAGCAATGGTTACGTACGTGCGAAGTGGCCGCTAGGGAGCGGCTTTGTGTGCGTAACTCAATGTAAGATATCGTAAATTTGCGCATGTGTGCTAGAGAAGCGTAATTGTGCTGAGGCTCCCAACTGTAAGAGATATACTTTGGTGAAAAGTTTTGTTATTAGGTAGTATTGTGTTTTATTTATCTTAGTAGTATTTTTCTTTGTAGTATTGTGTTTTATTTGTATTTCCCACGTTGTATCAGCTGGGAACCTAAAAGATATCATATCAAACATAACTATTATTTGAATATATTTTATAAATACTTACATTATCCTACACTGTACTCGAAAAATAAATATGCAATAATAAGTTTAATAAAAACGCACTAGTTGTAACGTGTTCGTACAAAAATCACAACTTCCCTTACTTTTGGGAAAAAATAATGTTCTTAACTTGCAACACAGACACAATTGCGTCTAGAACTCGTGTTCCGACAAATTATGTCAAATATTTTTGCATTTTGTTTAAATTATGCAGAAAATCGGTTACTTATTTATGAAAGTAATCCCAAAGACTTTTTTTCAAAGCATGAGTTGTTTTTGCAGCAGTTTATGACACAGGAGATGGCATAATTTCGCAATTATTGTTTAACCAAAAGTACGTCACGCGCTCTCACTCACTCGCGGCTAGGGCGTGCAAAACCGGAAAGTCTTCAAAACCGGTTTTGAATATCGGTTTTGAAGGCCCAAAACCGGAAACCGGTGTTAGCCCCGGTTTTGGCTACATTTTTATAGTTTTTGTATAGAAGAATTTTAACAATAAAACAATATTCTTAGATACTCACAAAATCTACAAATAAAACAAATTTTAGCCTTTATCTTTTTTCATCAACCATATAGTGTAGGAAATCTTCATTAAATTCCCCATTTTTTTTTTTTTTTTTTTATTGGTAAGAAAGGTACATTTTAAGTTTTATAACGTACATAATGTCCAACAAAACTATGCACATAGTTTGTCTGTTGGATCAATATTATTATTCTTTACTTATTATCTTAGGAACTAAATTAACAATTACATATAGTAAATATAGTGTATTTTTATTAATTCTAAATATTATATAGTAGAATTATATAATGTTATGTATGTATAATGCTAATGTAGCGTGTAGGTTTATTAGTAGTATATTCTATTAGTAGCTAGGTATATTAAGTACGTAAGTATGAACATCATAGATCAAACATAAGTATAGATATTAAGAGTACATAGCTTATGTAAAAACAGTAGTTTAGCATGTAAGACAAACTAATTAGTTATTTTTTTAGATTTATCTTAAATTTATTTTTATTTTTTCCGTCTCTGATTTCGTCTGGTAAGTTGTTGAGTATGTAAGGGATACGCTTTTCTAATGATCGGTCTCCATAGACATTATTTACTCTCGGTACTACATATTTACCAGACGACATCGTTCGGGTCTTATATTTGTTACATACATTTATTAATAATGGATTATGCTCCCGATTACCATTTAATTTAATTTAATGTTCGGGGTTAAAAATGTGGGCCAATTAATTGTCGTTGATAATACCCATCCAAACATTAAGCGAAAACCTACGCTGGGATGCGGTTGGTTTCAGTTTTTAAAGTTTACTTCTGCTTTCGGTGTCCAATAATGTAAGTTGTGGTAATTTGTGATACTATCACGGTCAAAACATGACATGAGAATGGTTTTTTTAGTTTTCGCTTTTGGCGTCGGCACTTAGCATAAAACTACAAAATTCAAGCCGTCTCGGCGGAACTCCCTCTTCTAATGACTGGACTAGTTGGTAGTGGTATGGATATCGGCCTGACCAGTGAACTACAGACCAGGCTTTCCACTGTGACATACCTAGCTCACGCGCTACGATGTTTATCGATAGTCGTCAATAAAATGTTGAAGAATCAGCTCCTCGTCCTTAGCCGTATATCTCTGGGAACGACCAGTGTCAATTTGGCTACTTCTTTGGACGCTGCCAGTTTCAGATATTCGCCGGTAAGTCGATCCGAAGGCACTATGTGGGAGTCGGCGGTTGGGAAAGCGAAGTTGATATTCTCTCCGCGCTTCAGTTACCGCTGCGTTACCGTCACAAAGACCGTAACAGTACATTATGTCAGCATATTCAGGATAAGAATATGCATCCATAGTCAGCACTTATGAAGGCACAGCACAGCACAAGAGCAAGATACGCGGCAACAGAAGGAAATAGCCAGATAACAAAACGAGTTGCGTCGCGGGTGCGGGTGTTGCGGAGGGAGGAGTGTAAGTGGGTATAGGTTGCGTTCGGATAAATTTGATGACTCTAAATTGAATATTTATTGAGTGCGTTCGAAAAAAGTTGATTTAAATCAAAATGTAATTCAATAACGTGAAAACCGGAGGTAACAACGGTTTTGTCTCTAAACCCCGGTTTTAAAAAAATCGGTAAATTTTGTCCGGTTTCCGGTTTTTAGCAAAACCGGAAACCCGGTTTTGCGCGCCCTATTCGCGGCAGACTACCGAGCGGCCGTCTTCATATGGCCGAATCGTCTTCGTTATATCGCGTTCCGCACTTTTGTGAGCGGAATGTTCCGTCTATACTTTTTTATTGGTCTAAGGAATAAACTAATGATGTTCATACAAATTAGCGCCCGTCCACGTGTTTTCGTCGTGGTGTCGTAATGGTTGTGGTATGTGTGATCGGACCTTTATTGTTTGTGGTCAACATAATTTTTTAAACTGATGATATTTATTGCTTGTTAAAATGCAGTCAATACTCAGTGTAATATTTGAAGATGACGTCACAACTGATAGTTGTCTAATTAACTTCGTCGGGTCGGCGAGTAGGAATCTCATTCACATTAATAAGAAAAAATACCCTATCTTATTGTTAAAAAAAATCGACACTACCAACCTTCCCGTAATCAATCGAATTTTTGATTATTTCATAGTTGTCATTACCATAACGAAGTAATTATTAGCACGAAAACCACCAATATAAACAACTGTTGACCTCAATATTTCTACGAGCGTTCATCTTTAATTAATAAACTATTGTTATATTTGAATATTTTTTACTTGAGTCATTTATCTTTGAAGGCTCTGCTAAGCGATAATTTTGCACCCATTATGAGCTATTTCACGAACGTGAATATTACGTAAGTTAGGACTCGAGATAACAACATACAAAGTAACATTTTAATGCAGATAAGTAGTATGTATGTACAGTCAACCGTCGCCAATGGTAACAATTTGATTTTGACGGTCCATTTATTTAGTCGTCGTAAGGGCGAGTTTCGAATTTCTTTTGTGCAATTGATCGGGCCATAGAAACTACGATATAAGGAAAACGGCTCATTTTTTCAACTTACTTCGTCCTTCGTGTAGTTCTTGATGGTAAATTCAACATGTCTCAGAGTCTGGTTGTAGTATTCTTCATAAGAACATCTGTCTATCTTCTCTGGATCTGGAAATTATAGACTTTTATTAAAAGGTAAGAAACCTCATGTTCTATCTGCAATCTGTTTAACGAATAAAGTAGGTAGTATTTATGTGAATGGCCCTCCTTCGTGGAGCTAGTAGAGCTGAAACAACTTTTTACAGAAAAAAAAATCTGCAGTAGGTAGTAAATATTACAAATTACTTAATAAACCGAACGTGGTTAAGTAACGAGGTGCGACTTTGCGAGAGGTTTTATTATTGCGGGGCAATCCATGGACATCTATCACACATAATGGGGGATAAACCCGCAACATGCGAAGCGCATTGTCGCCAGCAACATACGTCATCGGATGCAATATTATTAGCCTTCCGTTCATTTATAAGTCAAATCTCCCATTAAGTATGGTTGGGAACTAGCAAGCATTTTCGGGAACCACAAAAAATACATGGCAGTTATGTAAATCAGGTCACCATACCTATATATATAATACCTATAATAATGTTTCTTAAATGAGAAACATAACTCATGTAACCTGCTTAGAAACAAAAAAAAACACCGGCAGGTTTCACAGAAATAATGCAGATATCTATAGGTAAGTAAAAAAAAATAATACAAATTGCTCCATACATAATTACCTAATGCAAAACAAGTCCCGCATAGTTATGGAATCCATCGCCTAAGCATGCGGGATAATGTATAATGATAATAGGAATTACTCGTTTTGTGTTAGCGTGAGTAAGTATAGTAATGTCAGCAATGATATTAAATAATGTCAGTTGTTAGTTTACATTGGTATCGGGACCTAAGAATTCGTTTGTACCAAAATACCTAATATAATAATATAATTTGAGACTGACGAGGGCGACTGAAAGACGCGCCAATTTCACCTCGATTGCATTGTCGTGCATTGAAATAATTATTTATTTCAATTCGATTAGGTAAGTATTCATAATTGTCTACGATTTTATTATTATTCAAAAACTCCTAGCGTTTGCCAGCCTGAGCTGGCCCTGACTGGCGTCTATAGGTATTTTTCTATCGATTTCGGCACAGACCATGCAGGCTTTTGGATATTACCAAAAGTGAGGCTTACTCATATACCACAAGTTGGATCAGCGACCCGAAACTTACCCTGTGCAATAATGTTAAAGTTATAATTATACCTATACATAATATTATGAAGATGTGATACATCTTACGACATGTATAGTGTAGTCAATGTCTAGTCACAGATCAGAGAATAGGTACAGTCACGGACTTTAATTGATGAGCCACCTTTGACTGTTCGCATTTTAGCCGTGTAATGCAAATCGGGTTTATTCGGTTCCCGACACGCAAAGTCATATGTCTTCGTATTAGAAGAAGAAAATTATTTTTCATATCTTTAACGGTTGGCTAACCTGAGAGCAGAACTACAAACTTGACAGCAGTGACTACTCAAAGTCAACCAATTGCAGGTCTAGCAACAGTAACCTAGCAACGATAAACAATTGTTGCTAGGTTACTGCTGCATAGTAACGTTAGCGTACGGAGAAATTCTCTGACATCGATATTTCAACTGTCACTGTCTTCAGTTAAGTTTTCAGAATTATTGAGTTAATGAGCTATGATTCAAAGGAGGTCAGTATCAAATAGATTGGATAAACTTTACGACCTTGCGATTTGAGTTCGTGTTTAATCGTGTAATCTCATGAATGTATGAAAGTAAACAAGATGAAAAATAAATTACTTTTAATCGGAAATATCCATAGAGGTTAACTAATAAAGTCAACCTCTATGGATATTTCCGATTAAAAGTAATTTATTTGTCATCTTGTTTACGAGCGTGCGATTTGAGTTCGTGTTTAATCGTGTAATCTCGTGAATGTATGAAACTGCAAAATTGAAAAGTTTGAAGGTGACTCATCAATTAAAGTCCGTGACTGTACGTCTTATCCGAGCTGGTGACCGTCAATAAGGATATCAGTTTCTGAATGTTTATTACCAAGTTTTTTAGATACTTTATGCTTATACTGTGTGTGTGTGTATGTTCACAGAATAAGCGTTAGGTATGTAAGAAACTACTTTAAAGTGGCGTGATATTATGTTAAGATTTTAGGAAGACGGGCTCGATGTTTTCCTGTTTGATGATAACGACATGCTCATCACATATCCGATTGATAAGTGATGTGAGGACCACTTGGCTTCGAAAAACCTTTCTTAAAATAGATATAATATGATAAGGGACTTACAGTCATGGCTGCACTGGTTTTCTATGTAGACCGTGTAGTAGTTGGAAACCCGGTAAGACTCTGGCTCAGTGAATCTGTTCTCCGCATTGAGTATGCAGTTTCCAATCATGGAGTCTGATGTGTACATTACTTCGGGGTTGAACTCGCCTTGAGGCACAACCCACTGCGCGGATCTATGACAGATAAAATTGCTTTGAATCTTGGTGAAACGATCTGCGAAGGTACAATGCCATCAAGTAACATCCAGGCAAAATGTGTAAGTAGCTTGAATTTAATCATTTGTAACGTTAATTCCATGAGGAAAAACAATTATGTAATCGAGTAGTAAACACCTCTATAATAAAGAGATATTACAACAACACTAGGTATTTTGTGATTATAGAACACTAGCTGCCGCCAGCGGCTTCGCCCGCGTGTAATCTTTATAAATTATAGCCTATGTTACTCAGGGTGAATGTAGCTTTCCGATGGTGAAAGAATTTTTCAAATCGGTTCAGTAGTTTCGGAGCCTATTCAATGCAAACAAACAAGCAATCAAATCTTTCCTCTTTATAATATTAGTATAGGTGACTCATGGAAATATTGACGTTATTGTTAGACTGGGAGTCGCCCCGATCATTGCATCCTGCTTTCAAAACACTGGGATAATTGCATGAAATAAACATGGGTTTTGTTCATGTAATCCTATAAAATTACGGTCAAAACAATACACTGAGAGAGGAAAAACAAGCTATTAAGTAATTAGATTTTGCAAAAAGGGTCTACCTAATTGGAAAATTATCTTGGAAACAAGGATGGTAGAATATTATAATTAATCATATGAAATATGTTTGGTTTCCTCAAAGAAATAAGATTCCGATATAAGATAATTTGTGTGGTATGTTCCATTCAATATAATAAATACGAATAATGTTTGTATGACAATTAATTTGTAAAAAGTTGTATGTAGATTACTACCTGCGCCCCGCGGTTTCACCCGCATAAGTCTCGAACCCGTGGGAATATCGGGATAAAAAGTATCCTATGTGTTAATCCAGGTTATAAACTATCTGTTTGCCAAATTTCATCCAAATCCATTCAGTAGTTTTTACGTGAAAGAGTAACAAACATCCATCCATCCATCCATACTTACAAACTTTCGCGTTTATAATATTAGTTAGATAAAAGTAATTTAAAAATTACTTAGGTATTCACCAATAGATTTGCTAAAAATTTTATAAAATATCGAGCTACTTAATTCGAAGGGAACAATGACAAGAAGTAGAGAGCTGTAAGGTGGAAATTTGACCAAGATAATTACAACGAAGCATATAACGTATTATTAAAAAATAAATACCTAGTGTTGTTGTTGTTATAAGTATTAATTGCCTTATAAATCAACTTTATACAATAGGTAAGCATTAAGTATAAGAAAGAAACAAACAAATTTTCGCTTTTAGACTTCTTTAACCTGTAATTATGGATTTGTTTGTCTTAGAATCGAAAGTTGCTACTAGGATTTATAACAATCACGAAGCCTCGACCGACTGCCTCGGAGGTGGTGGTGTCTGAGAAGTCCCGCTTGCAGCCACTAGCCTCTAGGTCTTTTGGTAGGTAGAAGGAATGCCTAGATTCCGGATTTGTGCCGGGTTTATGGCAATAGACTAGCACCCTTTTAGGGTCTTAAAAATAACTGACGAAATGTAAGTAGTATATTATAATCTACACTAGTCTCGTACCGAAACTTCTGCTCCCCGCTATTGGTGTACACGGCATCGTAGCAGTCGTAGACGGTGGTGTTGAGGATGACCTTGAGGTGAGAGCCCTCCGAGTGCAGGTGGTAGCCGGGAGTGTTCTCCAGCGCCCACCACCGCACGCCGCAATCCTCTGGCACTGTCAGCAGAACAAGGTTTTACAGAAACCAGCCTATAAGTGAATTATATCTTTTAAAACCTTTAGCTTTGAATGATTTGACATGAAAAGATGAAATACAAAAAAGATAGAACAGAGCGTGTTATAGAGATGTTCATGTAATAATGAGGCTGTAACGACCATTAGACGACCATAGATGGGCGTGGTGAGCCAGTACAAATGACCCAGATCGGTGTCAAGTAGTAATGTCGCCATCGCCCCATGAAATCTACCTGAATCACCACTCTCGTACTGACTCGGTAGAATAGAATGCTGTTTTATTTAAGGCTTGAATCCAGATTGTGCCTGCAATAGGTAGGTGCAGAAGTGACGTTAGCAACCATGTGGAAAAATATTTGAAAGTAACCCCAGCCACTTACATGCCAAACAAACTTTCTTGAAGAAGGCGACATCGTTGTCCACCTTCAGTCTTGTCGTGGTATAGTCGGCTATGCCCTGGCAGTTTCCTCTGCCGTACGCTACGACGACGGCAGCGCAATCCGGCAGCTCACGGCATCTGGCCAGGCAGGCGCCGGCGAGGGAATCTTCATCACCGCTCGCGGAGTACACGAATACTGGAGTAGCGATCTCCGGAGCAACCCCTGACCATCGTGTAAACGTCACCGAACGATCAACCCCGCATTGTGCGTCGGATGCTATATAAAGGCAAATAAAAAAAGTTTTAACACCATAGTATAGAAACGATAGTTGTTAGTAACCCATCGTGGCTTTAAAAATCGCAAATGAATGCACTTAAGCCTTTACAGGGCAGAAACTAAAGTTTGTACAGCGCCTGTAACCAGCAGACTAGTTTAACTATGGTATTTTTCATTGATAAAATCGTATTATTCAACTTCAAATTTCGTGTGGCACTGCATTCAATTACAGTTTTTAAAGCCACGATAGTTAATAGATAGAGATATCTTTTACTTGAGCCAGTCATACTTCAGGTTTTACGTATCGCACTGTACTATAGTATCTTGTATCTTATAGTGACTATATAAATTCTACCTATACTTACCTTATACCTGCTTCGGCCAATATAAGAATAAATTCATAAAAGATAAAATAAAATACAGTCCTTAATGGATATTTATTAAGGGTTAAACAGTTACAATTTATTAAAGTTATTTATATATATACTCTATAGCCCCATAGCCATAGGGCCATAGCTTATGCATCAAAATAAGTAAAATAACGCCAAGAAAGACGTCACCGTGTGTGAATCAAGTTTCCGAAACTACAAACGGCTACGATGACCGACGGGTAGGCTGCTATATAAATTCTCACTCAGGAGATACCCTCACAAGTTCAAAGCGTCCATTGCTCAGTCAACTCCACACTCAAGTTTTCGTTCCCGCTCGTCAAGTGCGTGTGTGTGAAGAGTACTTAATTTGAACATCATCATCATCATATCTGCTAAAATATAATATTCAAATGTAGGGACATTTGAATATTATATTTTATTAATAATATTTATTGAAACTGGAAGCATTTTATGGTCAGTCATGTTTTTTTTTTTAATATTATTAGTTAGGATCTCACAGTCCGGTTAAAATATGCTAAATAGGTTCATAATAAATATTTGGTAGCTTTAAAACTAAGCAGTTTTAAAGAAAGTTTTGAAAAAAAAAACCGGCCAAGTGCGTGTCGGACCGTATCGGACCAAAAAAAACCTACCATTGTAGTTGAAAGGTTTGTAGTTGAAAAAGTCCGAAAATCGTTAATTTGTAGTTGTTAAGTGTATGCTTAACAACCACAATTGAACGATTTTCGGACTTTTTATTGCGTTGACTTAGAAGCTTGATTTTTAGAGTTCCTAAGGACCGTAAACCTACGTATTTGATATATAATTTAACTTGATACCTCATCCTAATTTTGCTAATTGACACAACATTGAACTCTTGATTATAATATTTTTTCTGGATATCTACATACGTCGAAGTTTTTGATAAAGTTTCAACTATAAAATATTAAGAATCAAAGCCATTCAAAATGTTTTGTAAATTAAGTATAAGTAAAATACAACGAATTGGATACAGCCTAATTAGTTTAGAAAACTTAAACAGTTTCTTTGAAAGCTAAGACACGCAAGCACATGAATCCATTATTTGTATGGCCTACAGGTACAGATAAATGTGACCTGTAATTTATTATTGTCTGTGTTATACAATAGTGCAGAAAGAGAGCAGCGTTTTAAAAAACACTCTTTTTAAACTTTTTTTTTTTTCAGATGAATATGCTACGCGTATCCTGGCTGCTGCTGATGTTAACGATTATCTTCACAAAAGCTGCGAACGCCAGCACATCATGGTCCTACACAATCCGCTGTCGAAAAGGAGCTATCCCAGTACGGTTAGGGAATACCGACCTGTGCATACCAAAGAACCAGTTTAGTGTAAATAGTTTAGACAATTGAATGAACAATAAATTATAGGAATAAAGATTTTATTTTATTTGGAAAACTTCAAGAGCAGGTCGTTTATATTAATTGTATTAATATATAATATTAAGATAAACCCGAAAAGTTTAGTGACGATCAATAGGTAAATAAAACAATAATATTTTCATGTGAATCGGCAACTAGAATATTTCTAAAGACTTTATGGCAGACAAGCCATGGGCATCGGTTACCTAACAAATGAAGTGAAGACACTGACTCGTGTAACACAAGTCTCACCTAGCTCAGGAGTCAGGGCTTCAAATGTATGTGCAGCCTTTTTATGTCAATAAAATATTTTTATTTTATTTTTTAAATGGCCCATCTAATGTCTGTTGATTGAACGTATGAGGTACTAGATTCGATTCTAAGTCGAGTAAAGTTTTGATACATTTTCCGACAGACTACTAATTACTAATACAAAAATAGCTCACACAAATGAATGAGATCCGTACAAAACCAGGAAAACTAACCGATATAAAGAGAGGCTCAGCTGCAGGCGTAGCATGGCGCTTTCTATCTCTACGAAGAATAGACATAGCTTTTTCTATACAAAGTGACAGTTCGTTTCTTCAATTTTGACATCCACCGTAGAAATCTTTCTACAATCTGTCATTTTGTCTTTCATTTCTAACGATCTTTGTCTAGGTCTTTTTATATGTAGACTATTTCGGAAGAAAGTTTTCTATCCTTACTGTCAAAATCACACTGACAACCGATAAATCCTATGATAAAACAAATAATTCTGAGTCGAATTATGTAAAAGAGTGAATTTCGTAAAAAGTGCAGTTGACTCTTTCTATTTTGCTGCCGTCTCGTTCTGTCTACTGTCTACAGGAAATGTCATTTTTGTCTACTCTGCCGTCGACAAAACGGTGCTCATGCTACGCCTGCTGGAAGTGATTGACGTGATGAGACGATAGGCTTGCTTCTTATCAAATTATTTACGTGCAACATCGGAGAATATAACAGATGGAAGTCCGTGGAAGGAAGCAGCTAACTTCTACCAGCCTGCTTTATTAAGAAATACAGACGGGTAAAAACTAATGCAGCTGAAACAATTCTAAGGGCTCTACAAAACATAACAATGAGTAGGTATGTTACTAACAGTACCTATATTTTCAAAGGGATTTTATTCATAAACAAAACAAGTAAAACTTATTTCGCGTCAAAGACAATATTAAACTCCAATTATTTCACCTAATTCTTATCACTACATAAATCTTATAGCTATTAATAATGAATCACTTACTGTTAAAAAACATGAGCGACGCCAGGACAATAACGACTCCATATGGCTTCATAATAATAGATTTTGATCACGTTCAACCGCACTTATGACTCATTAAAGTAGGTATAATGAAGATACACACAGTTGACTATTTTACGATCGTTAACATCACTTCACATCCTCTGTTAAACTATCCCTCCGAAGACCCATAAGTTCGCTGATAATATAACCATTGTTGGACGTTACGTTCAAACTGGTAATGTTATGTAAAAACCCGTCGATGACCAAGGTGTGCCTGCCACTGCACTTGACTGCTCAGTATGAAGGAACTCCGACCACCAGTGTGATGAACCAATTGCGCAATTAGATACAGATCGCTTTATAGTGACTTTGGACGCACCTGAACAAACATACCACTGGAACCCCTTTTGATTGGAAACCAAATTTTTTCAACAAAATTAATTTCGATGTCTATTTAGTCACAAGAAAGCGCATAATGAGATCTAATTTCAAACATAGTTTGGCGCCGTAAAGTCTCTAAGGTTCAGGTGGCGAGAGACGATCTAGCAAGTTGGCGAACTCGTGCGCAAGAGATGCGAGCGCAGGTAGCGACGGTCGTCAGTCACACCGCGGCTACTGAAACTGTATGAAGTATGAAGTGCAGGCGTCATGTGCCGGCCGGCCCCCACTATGCCAGGTATCCGTCGCCGGCGCGACCTTGCAGTTTATTATTATGGGTTTACAGACTACAATTTACAATAGAGTGACGAGTCAACGTCAAACGATAGTGAAAACGATAATAATGACGTTAGGCGCCTAGAACGGTGTGTTTTGTAACGGCGGTCTATGCGGGCTAGTTTATACAAAACATCGACATGCTGAGGTTAGCACATGTGTTATTTCCCGATGCAATATCTAATTTTCGTAAATTGAAGGATATTTCGCAAACATCCGCTAAAAGGATGACTTCTTAATTCATAGACACAATATGCATGGCTCCACCCATACATCCTCCGACAAAGGTGCAGGTGCCCTTGTCATTATTAAAACCGGGATTTGACTATTGCGCGACACACTGTTCATGCAAACCTACGAACTTGTAGAGACGATAGATCAATAGATGTACAGTTCAAGATCACTGTTATTTTCGTAGGATTCTAAAATTTTGAATCTCCCAGTAACATAAAAGGGTTCCGTCAAAATCACGAGCAGTCGAACGGCTACGATTAATTTGGGGTCACGAAAAAATACCATAGCAATAAGAGTTAGTTGAGTGGACAGTCCCATCCAGTCCCATCCCGACCTAGTAAAGCTATCTGTTATGTTAATTCAGTAAAATGTATTCTATTGTTATGTAAATGCTGTTTGGACGAGTCGCGGTATCGAGGCAACTTGATAATACGCCAAATACATTACGTATACATAATGCAGCTAGTAGTTATCTACTTAGGTACTATACTACACTGTAGGCGGTAGCCCTCGCAAGACAATTTTATTTTTCAATGACAGCGATTATACACATGAACAATGCATTTGCATTCTTTGAAATTACTTGTAGCAATTTTCCTTTGCGTTGATGCAATAAGCAATTTTCCTATAGGTACGTGTAGGAAAACATGATCGCTTCAAAAGATATTATGGTTTGTTTTCAACATGATGTGTCCACGTAATTCACTAAAAGGCAGCTACGAGTAAAAACTGAATTATTCTGTTCAGCATCTCCATTTTAAGCGCTCAATATTGGCTTAATGATCACAGACAGTAGATTTCACTGTAGCTCGGTTTAGGTATAACAAGACATAATCAGTCAATGAAAACGGCAGGTGCCGAGTTTCTCAATCCGAGTAAATGAACCTGGTTTTTTTTTACCCAGACTGCCAAAGAAGGGTTATGTTTTTAACCATGAAACTCGCCTGATACGTAGATTTGTACGTGAGATTGGAGTAAAAAAAGAGTGCAAGGCGGACCGTGGAGATTGGGGCACATTTTTTAAACAATTATAGAACACTGATGTCGCCTCAAACTTAGCAACAACATTTCCGCGTTTTAAGGTACATTTTTGCCTTAGTTTTAGTGACTCTGAGTCGTAATGATTGTCGCAACCTATGTTTACGTTAATTACAAGCATGACAGCAGTATGATAAATTATAACGTTCTTCAAAGTCACTCAAGCCGTTATTTATACATTTTATTCTTCTCAAAGCCATGCATATATGCACAACAAAGACTAAATACCGTATTCTAGTATTTCAATAGTTATTGTAAACGATTTGAACTTTATCTCATTACCATAAGGTTCAGTGTTCCTTGCATAATAGTTGAACACAGCTGTTGACACTAGCAATTTACACTCATATGTTTTCTTCCTCGTTACAGTCCGACAGGGTCAGACTATTACTGTCTACCGTAATAAGTAGATCACAAACATCAATGACGTATTACCTTGTTTTTGGGAATAGCTTTTTACATAATAAGCAGATTTAAATAAAATTTCAATTAGTTAGTTATTTCAGCAAACAAGCAATCAACACTAATGGGCAACATATATTCGAACAAGAACTGAAATGTAAAAGTCATTAATATTATTTAAAATAACAAATACATAGTTTCTTTCCAAGCATATATTCATAATCACGCGATATGCTTAAAGATTTCCAATTTTTATAATATTGTGCTCACGAATTTTCAACAAACTTGTGCTTTTCTTTGTTTATAATATTTAATGCACTCAAGTGGCCAACATAAAAGGTTGTGTATATTATATTAAAAAAATTCAGGTACTTCGAACAATACTTTGGTTGAATTTCAAACAACTTGTGAGTTATTTACATTCCTTAATTTAAATTGCTGACTATAGGGATTAACATGGTTAGATTTTTATCTTTTTAATATTCTAGACTTAACTTCAACATCTATTGTCAATTATGAACATAATTTGTCGTACCAAAAATGCCTGATACCATAATAATACAGCCTCGGGTAAACATTAAAACCACTGCAAATTGCATTGATGACATTAAAACAATGTGTCCAAAAATATCAAATATATCCTTATCTTTGGCAAATAACATATTGAGTACTCTGCAGTCAACCTTTTGTAAATACTTGTAGTTACTTATCATTAATATAGAATTTCATGATATATTATGTTATGATGACATACTGAATATCTCACAACCCATATTCTCTAATGTGTTATTTATATATAACAACTATGTTAGCAATATAATTTAATAACAAATGTATTTAAACCAACAACAAAAATATAATAAAATAATAACTAATAGCTTTCACAATAATAATGAAAAAAGCGATATAAGATTTACCATAATCAGGTACGCGAAAAAAGAAAATATTTGGCTTCACTAAGCTGACTGCTGATACAAAAGTATGGCAAAACTGTTGACTTGACGTCCTACAGACTGCTTGTTGAAAGTTCGCTAATTTTTGTGTACTATGTCTTGGATCATTTAATTGAGGTGCAAAAACTAAATGCAGTTTGGTTTTCCAACTTGTTGCTACGGGCTTTGCAAATCTTAAGACACATTATTGAAATAATAAAAATAAAATAAAAATATGCAAATAAGTTGACAGTCACGTAAATTCCCGGACCGTTAAGACCTGTTTGTGCGTTTTCAGTATCAGACCCCATACAAAACCTATCTGACAGCCATGTGCGATGGTTCAGAGGGTTTTATTTTAAGAATTATTTGTGCGATTATTTTCATCCCGTGAACTTAACGAACTTCCACAACAATCTCTAGTATGCTACACCGAGTATGGCCATAAAATCGACTAAAACTAATTGGTGGGTATGCGGTCTCTCAAGTAAGAGAGTATGGAGGCGGTGCCCTTAGCCAGGATGGCGTGCCGCGGCTGACGGAAACAGTTGCCCATCAGCTCCAAGCTCCTGGAACAATGGAACTGTTCTACAACTATTGTTTATTAATCAAATATGCTACAATTTGGAATGAATAATGGAAAAAAGATCCGTTTCATGTTGGTAATCAAATATTTTGGTTTTACTAACGTTCTAGGTGTTTTTTTAACATTAGATTCGAAAACACTATTGGCTAACTACTGGTATACAAAACAGGAATTGCGAGTCACATCTAACGCATCCCTTTGGGCCTAAACACATAACCGCGTTGCGGCGCCGCAATGCAAAAATTAACGGCGACTTCGGGCCATATCCTAAGAAAATCTTACGGTGCGGCCGCTAATTTTTGCGTTGCGGCGCCGCAACGCGGTTATGTGTTTAACCTTTTCAGTCGCGATCCGTGCGAGGCGTGAGTTTCTGTTGACTCATATAATTAGGTAATGTCATTTATCACGTTAATCAAACAAATCTATCTAAAACTCGTATATTTTTGTTTGAAAACCACTTTCAATTTAATCTATTGTCTATTCACATGGAAACTTACGTGATTGATTGTTTGGCTTTTATAAACTTGTACATTTTGTGGTTCATGTTATTCACAATGGATTATAATGACATCAATCGATATTAGTGTGTAAACTACAAGCCATAATACATTATCTTTTTGAAGGGGAAGTACAAGAGGTTAAACCCCTTTTTAACTTGGGGAAATTGTCAGAGAAATGTATGTAAACAACAATATACCCGAAAAAGGCGAAAAAAAATATTTTGAAACTATAACTAACTATAACCACGTAACTATACCCTTTAGGCGATAGGCCCGCGAATGAGATCGCGTATTCACTCTATGTCAAAATGTGCTAATATAAGCGGTCGCCGAGCATGGATGGTCGCATCGCCTATTCGCGTCAATAAGTTACATTTTAATCCACGCCAGAACGCGCAGATAATTAATACTAAAATTGCAAGAAGATTGCAACAAAAAATTTACAGAAAAGAGTTTTCACATTTGTTTCGCGCAAGCAGCCTCTGTCTGTACTCCTGCTTTCCTCTCCCCCAATCGCGTGAAATAGTAATCAAACATTTTATGTCAATTAGGACACCAGTTCGACTCCGGTACATTTGATCGCTAGTTGGTATGAACAACGCTGGCGGGAACTTGCGATGGTCACATAGTTGCTTTACGGACGCGGATTAAGGGTGCGAGAAATGCTCGCGCATTCGGTTCCACTACCTATGTAGGAATTGTATTAAGTGACACTATGCGACCCACGAGAACATGGTGAGTATTAGTCACCCTATTATTTTGAATTATTTCGATAAATAATGTCATCTAATACTAAACTTACCTAAGATGTGTGAAGTGCCCCAACTCCGGGGGTACAGTGAAGATGCTATTATTACTGAGGTCCAATACAGCCAGTTTCTTCATCTTAGCTAGAGCATCAGAAGACACGTTGATCTCGTCTATCTTGTTCTCAGCAGCTAGCAGTATCTCTAGGTTCTCCAGATCGTACACACACCGCGGTATCTTCGTGAATCTAAAAGAAATATACAAATGCTTTTTCACTCGTGCAAGTAGGTATTACAATTTAGGATAAGAGGTTTTTTTTTCTAATCAGGATAAAAATGCGATTGCCGTCGCGCAAATCATTCCAAAAACCTCGGTGTAAGATTGATTTTTTTAATAATATATCTTGTCTAAGGCTGCATTTGCGCCGTTTAATGTAGTAAAAGAAGTGACGTTTGCAAAATGGATAGCCGTGTGTGTATCATTAACCCAGAGAAAACAGATATTAAGATAGAGAGAGAGGTTGTTTTAACCCATATTAGCAATTTATTATAATTTATTAATATTTATTAAATTTGAAAATCTCTTAGGTAGAACCATACTTACTTATTATTAGAAATGACTAGTTCTCTCAAGTATTTTAATTCGCCTAGTTCGAGCGGCAGGTCCATGAGGAGGTTCTTGCCCAGATCGATGTACTGCAGGTGCTTACAGCGGTTTATTTCCGGAAGAATGCACGTCACGTTGTTAGATGACAGCACCAGTGACGTCAACGTATCGCTCAAGTGGGCGATGCTGTAAGGAATTAAATATTTTATAGATTTTATAATGATATGTTGTATCATCATCATTTCAGCCGAAAGATATCCACTGCTTCACTTAAGTTTCCCCCAAGCGTTGCCACGTCCACGTTACCACGTCATCGGTCCACCATTTTGGAATAAATTATATGCACTACTACTTAGCAGTGCATATAGCTCGCAGATGGACGATGGGGCCTATAGGTTCTGGAGTAGCGACCGCTTACTGGAAGGAGCAGCGTTAATATTTTGTTCAGCACAATAAAATTTTGAGTGTTCCGGGACCGCGTTATGAACAGTAAATATCGACTACTGTCGAAAATGATAATGGTTGTTGTGCCACACAATCCATACCTTCCTATCCATACCTTAATACATAATAACCACCAGCTATAACAAACCGCAAGGTTTTAAATAAGAATGCTCTCCAACCATTTTTGCCGGACTTACAAAGTACAATTACAACTCAAGAGACACAGTCAGTGGGCAACCCTAATGCGCGTTTAACTATTGAGCACCCATAGGTATTTATTTCAAGGACTGCCGAGACGTAATACTGCTTACTTTATTATACTGTGGCTGGGTCTAGAAGCATGAAATTTTGCACAAGTTTTCCTTTTGTAAAGAAGGTGAGCTAAGGCAGGATTTTTTTTAATTCATCCTCCAAATGGGTTAAATAGATGAAAGTTTGCATCTCATGAAATCCCATCATGGAATCCCATCGGGCACACGGCTTGTACTTAATCCAGACTGGTTAGATCATACTTTTATCCCGGTAGTACATTCCCGTGGGATAATTTTCGACCGCCATGCGGCCGAAGCCGCGGGCAATAGCTAGTTTAAAATATGCTTAAGTCTTTCAAGACATGTAAAAGTGACACTTACCCGGCTGGTATCGCATTGAGCTTGTTCTTGGAGATGTCAACGGTGTGCACGTCGACTTCGGCGGCCGCAGTGAACACGTGCTCGGGCACGTGCGCCAGTTCGCGGCACGGCATCATCAATGCTTGAGATTTCTTTAGTGTGTACCTAGTTTAAAGGGGAGAATGAGACAGTCAATATTATTTGTTTCTCCTAATTCCTGCGTATAAGTAAAAGACACTGTGATATGTTTACTTAAGAAGTGACAAAAATGGATTTTATAAGTATCGTAATAAAGTCTAAGATATACTAGAAAGTGTAATAGTATGTTCTGTAGAGTTTGCTGCATCCTATCTTATTCCAAGGGAGTTGTGGTGGATAGGAAAATGAGTTCAGTCTATACATATTTTTGTAAATGGTTAGGGTTAGGATCTCCATATCATAATCATAATTTGAATTGAATAAATCATTATATTATTTATGTTAAGAAAAATATTGAAATTAAATTAGTAATATGCTCACTTATCAGGCCACTCGTCAGGCGTGAACCTAGTTTCGCAGACGACCTCCTCGGTGATGCGATCTCGTAGGAACTTCATCATGCGCTCCGTGCCTCCCCGGATGACGTCCTGTCGTACGAACGCCAGCTTGTTGCCTTCCATGTTGATGCTCTGCAACTGGGATAATAAGCCTAGGTTTCTAGGTAACCTACAAAAAAGATAAAGTTATATTTTTGTAAAATAATAAGTTTGTGATAATGCAAAAGGCGACAACGTTTCATGAAACGGTAAGCCCCGCCGTTTTTATTGGCAAAAATAACGTATTTATTGACTAGCGACCCGCCCCAGCTTCGCATGGTTTTTATTTATAGAAATGAAATGAAATGAAATTGTTTATTCTGTAAATAGGATATTGGAATCACTTTTACACGTCATATTAAAAAGTTGTAAAAATAAGCTAGATGAGGTCGGCGTTTCCTATCTGACTATTCTGAGAAGAAAGGCCGAAACAAACTCAGAGGTCACCGTCTCCTTTAAAGTCCAGACATAATCTTGGTCAGGCCATATGAGGACCATGTAGATAAGAGTCTGAAATGGTCTTTTGAGGAAACAGATTTGAGTGGACCTGTCCAGTCAGTGAAGGCATTTGTCAGTAATAGTGGAGCTCAACTCAGAACTAAAGGAGCTCAACGACTCTACGAACAATACCAAAGAAAGGACGTTTGGGTAGGTCGCATAAAGTTCTCAAATTGCCAGACCTTCGCTAAAACTAACAGAACGAAAAATAAATATCCACATAGTCCTCACATTCACAATAAAACAATACTTATAAGTAATCATCATGTCATTTTGTATATAATATTCAATAATGTCAATTTGTATATAAAACTGGTAGGTATATTTTTATGGCTTTTCATAATATTCAAAATGTCACAATGCTTAGCAGAGCGAGCAGCTCAATCCCATGCATTTTTGTCTTCTAAATAATCTGTGATTTTATAGTACCCTTTTTTACAAAGTTTGGTTTTAATACAGCTTTTAAATCGTTTAATGGGTAAGTTTCGAATGTCAATGGGAAGTTTGTTATAAAAGCGTATACATTGACCCATGAACGAGTTGCCTACTCTGTGGAGACGAGTGCGATGTACAGCAAGATTGTGTTTATTCCTGGTATTTAAACTATGAATATCGGACATTTTCTTAAACTTTGATATGTTTTTGTGTACATACAATAGGTTTTCAAATATATATTGTGAGGCTACAGTCAGAATATCTATTTCTTTGAATTTTTCTCGAAGGGAATCTCTTGGACCTAGGTTGTAAATGGCTCGAACAGCCCTTTTCTGTAAAACAAAGATAGCATTAATGTCCGCACAGGCTCCCCAGAGAAGAATCCCATAAGACAGAAGACTATGAAAATAACTAAAATAAACAATTCTGGCTGTATCTACGTCAGTTATCTGTCTAATTTTTTTAACGGCATAGGCGGCCGAACTAAGCCTACCTGACAATTTTTCTATGTGTGGGCCCCATTGTAATTTACCGTCAATGGTTATTCCAAGAAAAACTGTCGATTCAACGGGGTCCAACTCTATTCCATTAACTTTAACATTGGTAGATAGCTGCCTGACATTTGGCGTTGAAAATTTAATGAGTTTAGTCTTTTTTTCATTCAAGAGGAGATTATTTACATTAAACCAATGCACAACTTTAGAGAGTGCATCGTTAACTTGTTCAAAATTGACTAACTGGCGTTTGATTTTAAAAATGAGGGATGTGTCATCTGCGAATAATACGATCTTATGATTATCCCTTATGTGGTAAGGCAAGTCATTAATATAAATGAGAAATAAGAAAGGACCTAGAATTGAACCCTGCGGAACGCCCATGAAGACCGAAGATCCTGCAGATCTCTTGCCATTAACATCGACCCTCTGAATTCTGTTGTTCAGATAAGAAGTCAGAAGGTCGAGAGCCTTGTCCCTCATACCATAGTGGTACAGTTTCCTGATGAGAGTATCATGATGTACGCAATCGAAAGCCTTGGACAAGTCGCAGAAAATGCCAAGAGCATCCTGCGACTCCTCCCAGGCCTCGAAAATGCTCTTCAGTAATTCCACGCCCGCATCTGTAGTTGAACGACCCTTTGTAAAACCAAACTGTTTTAAATGGAGTAAATTATGTGCATTGAAATGTCCTAACATCTGTTTAAAAATTAATTTTTCAAAGATTTTGGTTTAGGATAATCATCCAAGGGGATGCGATAAGGCAGCCCGCGAAATTCAATTTTCTTACGTTTTTTGCAATTTGCAGGTCAGTGTCAGGTTGTATGTAGATTAAAATATGATTCGAACAGTAACAAATATGGCTTTAGAGAATTATAATCAGCAATACAACTCCTTAAGTTAGAATAACTCACAAATGTCATGATTTCATGAAATAGTCATTCAATACACTTATTCTTCAATTTATTCTAAAACATAACATTCTAACCCTCCCCAGTATTTACATTTACAGAATGACCTGAAATGTATGGCACCCTGTACCAAGCCAGAAGTCCGCTGTCACAACCAAACCTAGTATATTTGGAGGAGAATTCAATGCTCTTCCTAAATTGATAACTATTTTTTACATGGATTTCCGCATTTCGTATTTATTTACCATTTACGATTTATTCATTTACCATTTAGTTTTAGTTATTTCATTTACCATTTAGTTCGAGAAAGTGACAGACTCGAAATGGTGAAGTTGGTGCCAAATAAGGTGGCAGTATCGGTCGCTATATTTATTCTTGATTTGGCGCTAGTTTCCTGATTGATGATTATACAATACAATACAATAATTATCTCTCTCTATAGTCAATAATAATTATTGTTGTCAATTTTTTATATAATGATAATTAATACTTATCAATAATCATGTAGGTACTCTGTTTGATTCATAATATCTTGAAATCTTAACATAACAGCAGTCCTGTTTTCCCAGAAGAGTTAGGCAGAGTTGTATTTACTATAAAGTACCTACAGCCACTTCTCGAACTTCACATGTTAGTAAATAATAATGTGATAATGTTGTTAGTACCTAATAAGGCAGTTATATCAAAAATAAAAAACGCAGTTAAGATATATTCATATTTACATAACGTATATGGCCTCGACCGCTACCAGGACAGAGAAAAGAAATATACAAATATATAACAATAGGTAGGACAATAGGGAATATGCATTTATTTTTTTAATCTTTTTATTCGATAGTTTACATCGTCAAATAATAGTTAAAAAAAAATCGACGGCAGAAAAGCAATTTAAAGTTGTTAAAAAAATGTTTAAAAATATCCAACCGATCCGGGCTATTTAAACGCCCTCCATTTGGCGCGCTTGGTGTGGTGACGTCACCGTCTGTGAAAACAGACAAGCAACTGTCAAGTCAACGTCAAACACTCCTTTTTCTATAAGCGTTTGACATTGACTTGACACTTGTTGATTGACTTGACATTGACATTTTGATTGTTATTCCGGATTGTTACGTCACATCCGCTCTTAGCCTTTTCAAGTATTTGAATTACCCACAGTTATTTGGGACTTTAAAAAAATTAATTTCTCGCTCAAAATGAAATTTTATTCAAAAATATTGATGGAGGCATAATTCTGAAGTAACATAGTTTATAAAAAAAAATATTTGACCCATATTTGAATCACATGCATATTCCCTATTGGGTGGCACTCGGGAACGCCTTGCAACTGTTGCAACACGTAGCATGGACTGTCCACATCCAAAGCACACATCACTCCACATTGTGACCAAGTGTTAGTTCAGGTATCAGTTCGGAATCTCAGGGAGTTTTTCTTGTATCAATGCGAAACATTTGTAACTTATGAATAGGAACTACCAGGATTGATCTGAAAGCATAAAAACTGTTTTTTAATCCTTAAATTGAATTAATAGTCCCGGAAGTAGGTAGGTACTTTAGAAGCTAACTATAATATACATGCTTCTACTAGGTGAGGTAATACTTACAGGCGTCGCGTCGGAACAATCTATGATGTTAAAACACGATCATATCCACGGATATATTTTCTATGTAATTGTAATATATTCTAAATTGTTCTAACAATACTAGTGAACAGTTTAGGATACATCGGCTACGCTGACTTGCTGGCCGATGTCTTACTCTAGTTGGGGGCATCGCTAAGGATTATCACACAAAGACTACGTTATGAAAAAGTACCTAAACCCCCGTTTTTGTTAATAAGTATTATAAATTATTATTCAAATAGTTCAGATGAAACCAATATTGAAAGTAACGTCATCCATGACGGTGCCACAGAATAATTATTGCAATACGTCACAGTACAAATGACATTTTACTTTTTGAATAGGTCCTCTTTTCATTAAATGCAAATGTATTCCAAAAAACTAATAATAAATTATTACGATGTAACGCGTGACCTAAAGATGTTTTTTGACACACATAAAAATATATTGTATCCTATTATTAAATGGCAAATTGGTACAATTATCTTCTTCATTTTAATGTTCGTTGACAGGTAGGTACCTATATTTTGAACGTAGTAGCAATATTCGGAAATGAAGTGCAATGTCAGTGACATAAGCGGAAAATACGTACCACAAAAGTAAAAAAAGACTTTTATTTTTGGTGTCCGAAAGCCGGGAATCGTTTTCATAACAAAATCGTATATCTGATTTAAAAAATAGGAGTAATTTTATGAACTACATTATTGGTTGTGACACTCTAGCTCCTTTGTTGGTACGAAAATATGGCATTCTCCTTTGTCCGTAAGCATCAAGAGTTCTACACAAAACGCGAAGACATCCAATCACAGTACACACTTAGGCACCGATCTAGGCTAAACACACCAACATCCAAGCTAAAAATGCATTCTACAAGTCCCTACGTAATGTCTATAAAAATATATAACAAACTGCCTGACATAATAAAGAAAGAAGAAAAGTTAAATATATTCATAAAAAAACTTAAAAAATTACTGTTAAACAAATGCTATTACTCCTTAGATGAATATTTAAATGATAAACACAAATAATAGGGAAAAAAGGAACTAATAACAATGTAATTTATATAGTAAATTACTAATAAAATAACAAATAATATAATAATAAATATTGATATCAATAATAAATGATAATCACGCAATTTATAGGTACTAATGTTTAAAATATATTAATGGTATGGTAAAAATCAATAAATATTATAATATAATAAAATAATAATTAAGAAAATTGCAATAATAATAAATAAATATTATAGCAATAACAAATTATTCAAAGAAAAACAAACTATATAAATGAATAAATATAATTATAATAACGAAGAATAAGAAGTACAGGTAAAAATAATCTAAAATATTTATGTACATTTTTGCAGATAAAATAATACTTAAATATTAGATAAGCGAAATTTTAGTAAGTATCTCCTGATTTTGATTATGTAAATAAAAACTTTTTCCCACAATAATAACTTAATGATCTCATAAAAGAGGGCTTCCTCTCTTCTACCCTTTTGCTGTGCCCTACAGCTACAGGGTCCGTAATGATCTAAATTATATAGTTACCACCTAAGTACACATTATGGTAAAGCAATAAAGATATTGAGTATTGAGTATTATATTTAATGAACTTCCAGAGTTGTATTGCTAATTTTATTGTTAATAATTCTGTAAATCCGTATTTGTTACGGTCGTGAATCATATTTTAATCAACATACAACGTGATACAGACCTGCAAATTGCAAAAAACATAAGAAAATTTTAATTTTTCGGGCTAGCCGTTGGTCCCGAGTCCGTCGTCACGGTTAGTCAGAAACCCTAGTCTGAAAACCAGTCTAACCAAGGGGTATCATATGACTCAGTAACTGGGTTGTGGAGGTCAGATAAGCAGTCACTCCATATAAAATACTGGTATTCAGCTGCATGCGGTTAGACTAGAAGCCGACCCCAACATAGTTGGGAAAAGGCTAGGCAGATTTTACTCACTTATTCAAATTGTTGTTAGTAAGCTCAAGCCTTTTTAGCTTCTGCAACAGTGATATGTTTTCGGGCAGCACTTCCACTTTGTTATCCCTAATGTTCAACACACTTAAGTGCTGCATCTGGTCACAAAATTCGTCTGTAATTTCCTGAAAGAACAAAAAAGATGGAAGAATAGGTTTTTTTTAATTCGTAGTATCCAATACGCTATGAGGCTTACGTGTCTTAGCACAAAATTACTGTGATACCGTAAATATCGTAACAACATTCAATATTTGATGTCATAATCATTTGGGAAATCTTGAGGATTGGGACTGAAAACCTCCTTATATTCATGGTAAAATACATAAAATACATTTTGTTCTAGTAACAATGCATACATATCGAGGATTTTTCCAGAAAACACAAAATTATATTGCCTGCCATAATATTGCACTACTGTTGTTCAAAGCGCCTTTGTAGTATTGTCCAGGATCAATACACCCAGTTACCTTTATAAAATTATTAGCAATATATAATTCTTTGAGGGCGGAACAGCCATAAAAGTCGGGTAGTTCTTCAATGTCGTTATGATTCGCGTCCAATATTTCCATTTTTCTCAGCTCTCCTAGTGGTGGTAATTTCTTTAGGCTATTGTTGCTGATATTCATTTTCTTCAAATCTGAAAGAATTTAAGCGTTTTTTTTTTATATATTTTAGTTTTGGTACCTACCCCACACTTATTCGGATACCACTACTAGTTAAGTAAATAACAGTGACAGGAACTTAAAACTAAAACATCATCCATATAGACCAAGTGGGAAAAATACGTATTATTTAAGCTAACTCAAAAACTACCCAAGCAAAGTTAATAAAATTGATATGGGACCACCGTGCAAGCTTCCTCTATCAAATGAACAAAGAATTTTCAGAATTGACGAAAATATCTATAAAAATGTATAAAAAAATATACATAAAGCTGAACATAGAACCTCCTCCTTTTTGGAAGTCTGTTAAAAAACAATAATTGTTGATAGAAATCATGTTAGTTTCAATGGAATTTGAACCATGTTTGATGGCATTAAGGTTTATAACCTAACTTCATGGCATACTAACTAGTGACTTGACCCACACAAGTAATTGTATATTGTTCTGCATAATATGTATAATCAATCATAATTAATTGTTACATAATAATAACACTTTCCCTCAGTTCCCACTACTGGGACACAGGCCTCCTCTTTGTAGAGGGAGTGGACTATATCTTCGAATGTTTTGGTTCTAGGGCATGCCTGTCTGAATTCGAATTCACGACCAACAACTGGTATGTCGAGACCTATACCACTAGGCCACCACTGCTCAAACCCTAGATTATTACTGCTGAATTTGTTTTAATGAAGCCAATAGAAAAATAATACCTCGAAGATTAACAATATCAGGGGGTAACTCTTGAAGCTCATTGTGCGATAGATTTATTTCCAATAACCGTACCAAATACCCCATCCCTGGAGGTAACTTGGTCAATTTATTGTGTGATAAGTCCTGGGAAAGAAAATAATTAAGTTTAATAATTTAAGCTACAAATGTAGCTGTGCTTTGCTGTGTGCAACAAATACTTTTTTATATTTAGATTTTAGGTAATACTGTTGCTAAGCAACGAAGCATAAAATAAGAAAATTAACAGTTTTTCTGATCCAATACAAGGGATTTCAACGCTGTACCATCTACTTTACTGGGATTTGAAACCATTAAAAAAAAACTTCTGACGAGTCCATTTCTTACCAAAAAGTTCAACATAACCAGATCACCAAAGTCTGGTTCTATTTTCGAAAGTTCATTGTGAGATATATTCAGCCAGCGCAACTCTGACAACCTGTAGAATTCTTTGGGAAGTGTTACCAGTCTGTTATGAGATAAACTCAGGTTCATAAGACTCTTTAGTTCCCCAAATTCAGGTGGTAGGCTTGATATGGCATTATCATGAAGCTGGAAAAATATACACACAATACTGTTTTAATGAGTATGAATAAACTGTATACTTACTAGATACTAGCTCACATTATGGAAACATCCAGCACAAGAATCAATTAAATATAATGGATTCCGATTCAATAAAGTATTGTAATAGGCCAGGGCCGGATTTAAAGGTGTTTAAAGGCCCGGGGACAACCAAGAAGTACAGGTCTATAAAATTTTATGGAAAAGACGAAAAAAAAAATTTTATTTGGCTATCAGTATAAGTAATTCAACATATCATTTTTAAGACCACCAACCCAGGACATGAAAAGAAAATTAGAAAAGGTTCCTTTTAAATGAATATTGTAATTTTATTTAAAAAATAACATATTGTGGAGGCCCCTATTTTGTGGAGGCACGGGGCTATGGCCCTGTAATAGGCTTACAAACAAATTTAATACATTGCTTTAGAAATCTCAAAGTTTATCATTTTAATTACATCTATGAGAAAGATTTATTGAAAAATGGATCTATTTTAGGACAAAAGTATTAGGATTTTTAATCTTGAGTTCTAATCTGAATACATCATGTCTGTTAAGCAAAAATTAACAATATAAAAAGCTATAAAGTGCCTGTTATCCTCCTCACCTTGAGGTTGACAAGGTGTTGCAGAAACTTGACATTGCCTGATATCACTTTTATAGCATTGGAACTGAGGTCGAGGGTCTTCAGTGGCTCTGCTGTCCACCACCTGTTAGAATCATTTCTTGTGAAGTCAACCTCCTTAGTTTCTTCCAACACAAAGTCATCAATTTTCCAAACATTTTCTGGCACTAAAACAGTAATCTTATAAGGGGCGCAATTATGAAAGAATGCTTACTTTACAATGTTTTTAATTACGATTTTCTGAAAGGTTTACTTGAGCATGTCTAACATACTAATTAGCTACATAGTTCTAAGTTAAAAACTGCAAATCTGTTTAAAACAGTTTCAATAATACATTTGAATTACGTATAAATACGTAGTACATATTTCGAAATATTTTTAATATAATAATAGTTAATATAAAAATGCGAAATATTTTTCATAACACTGAACTCAGGGATTTTTTTATTAAAAACAACTTCTATGACTAAGTCGCTTATTTTTATGTACAATAATACATTTGAATTAGGTACGTATAAACACGTCGTACATATTTCTTTGATTAAAAATGCGAAATATTTTTCATAACACTGAACTCGGGGATTTTTTTATTAAAAACAACTTCTAAAGTCGCTTATTTTTATGTAAAGTACACTGTCAATTACAATAGATGTTATCAATAATTATATCTCACCTGACCCCAGTCCCCTGTTGCATAAACCGAGTTGTCCGGTCCTCTTCGCAGATTTAATCAAACCAATAGATAATTCATTTTCGTCTGCTTTTTTGTCTTGAAGGTGAAACACAGATTTGTTACAAACTTTTATTCGGGATTTAGAATGTGGTCTATTAGACATTTTTACTTTAATTGAAGGAGTGCGCTGTATTTTATCGCTGAACTACTGAAGCGAAATATCATCATTGTTTTTGTTGAGGTCGAAATAAACTTGTGTGCACATTGGACGACGACATTGGACCGGAGTTTTTTTTTTCAATAAAACCAGCTTCATTCTTAATAGATAAAACTAAAGGAAATTGGCCAACTCAGTATAACTTTAAACGTAATTTTTAAGCATCTTGAAAATATCTTTAAATATTTATTCTTCTTTAGGCCCACTGTGACACCAGGATATTCACCAAATCTGTTTTATTCATCTCGTAGAATCTCGTTTTTTCAATTTGGAGTTTGTTAATTGCACTTAACAAGTTAGTCTACGAGATCAAAAAACAGAATTTTTGTGTAATCAATTTAATCACAGGAAAAGAAGAGAATATATTCATAGTATTGTACTTTGTGGCACTATGACTATAGCCTGTGGGAGTAGCACAGTATTTTTTTTTTGTTTGCCGAAATGTACACACAGCTTTAGAATTAGATGTGACATTTCTGAGGATAGATTATAAATATGAACACAGATAAAACTACAAAGTCAAAGTATTGTTTTTTTTTTATTGCAATACGAAACTGCCCATCACCGCGACCATGCGATTGCACTGGTGAAACATTCCAACAAAACATGTTTAAATCTCTAGTTCCTGTCAAAAATTGTATGGAACATTGACAGAAAATAGAGAATTCAACATGTTTTGTCGTAAATGTTTCGCCAGTGCAAACGCACGGTAAGATTTTATTCATAAAAATACAGGTAGGTAAAATTAAAATAGCCTCCAAAAGTAGGTACCCTCGGGGCCTCAGCGCACCCTGGGCAGTCAGTTAGCCTCTCTACCTTACCACTGACTGGGTAATATTTTTCTACGTAGCATGTGCTATTCATACCTACTTCGTGCAGTGGCGGCCTAAGCCTGTCGGGGGCCCAGGGCCCACCCAGGGCAGGAAAACTAAATGGGAGGCATTTAGATTGCTACAGAAATAGGAGATACTTTGTCGACAACAGAAAATATATAACTAGCATCAGCAAATAATAAGTACCTACCTACCTATGCTGAATAGTAAAGTACAGCTACTTGGTTCATATGCGGCTAATAAAGGCAGCAGGTAGCTCGCAGATTGAGGTACTAAATTTTAATTAATAGGATTAGAGGTACGCATAAACCTACATAAAGTATAAATTACAACTACTTAACTTTACATTTACCATCGAAATTCAAAAATGTACTTTACTTACTAAGAAAAGTCCCTAGCGGAAGTGACGGCTCCTTTATGTTATAACGGTTTTGCTTACAGATATTTTCAACTTTGCACACTTCATTTTCTGACCTACATATAGGTGCCATCTTTTTCATACCCCTCTTTTTCATGAATAGGTTGTCCCTATATACTATTATTACATAATATTTTTATACACTGGAATTCTGGAAACACAAATTCATTTGAGTTTTATTTATTGATACTGTCATAAATAAAATAATAATGATTTACCTATATTTTTTTTCCTTTTTTATTTTTCGTAAAATACAACCAGTGCTTTGCAACTCAAACTTCTTATACGGCATAGAATGAAAAAGGTTGCATGGAAAAGCAAGTAAAGCTACGGTTAAAGCGGTTCCGTCGCCGCGTCGTAATAAAACGAACGTCATGAAAATCTGTCATTTTCACCTCGGTGAAGTTAGCAGCACGATTTCATTATTATGAACTTTTGTTAGTGCTAATCGTTAGAGAGGGTTAGAGAGAAAAGAAAAATCGTTAAAGAGTAATTCGTTTTTATGTAAAAACAATTTTAATTTTTCGTGTGAAGTTGGCCCCCCTTCCCGCAAAAATGGACTTAGACGTAATTTTATTTTTTTAATCGTTTGCGAATCGTTAGAGAGAGATTGAGAGTTACACAAAATGGTTAGAGAGTTAATATTTTATTTGATATTAAATAATTTCTAAGAGCGTGACGTTAGCCCACCTCTGTGAATTTTGCCCCCGATATAATTATTCTCAACTTTTGTTAATGCTAATCGTTAAAGAATCGTTAGAGAGAGTTAGAGAGTAAAAGAAAAATCGTTAGAGAGTAATTAGTTTTATTTATCAACGATTTTAATTACTTTTGTGACATTGGCCGCCATTCCCGCAAAAATGGACGAAGACATATTTTTTTTTTTTATTGTTTGAGATTCGTTAGAGAGAGATAGAGAGTTAAAAAAAATCATTAGAGAGTTAATATTTTAATTAAAATTAAATTATTTCTGAGAACGCGTTTTACCCTAGGACCTGAGCAGGTTAAAATTTAGAAACGTGCCGCCTCGATAGGGGAGGGAGGAGAGAGGGAAGGGTTAGTAGATCCCCCCACTCCCCCCTGCCGGAGATACAAAGTTTATTTTAAATGATTTTTAAATATGACAAATCCCTTATATGCTGGGGCCACATCAACAGATTATCGCGTTAGACGTTAACCGTTGGTGTACTACACCACGACTTTGTTATTACGAACTAATAGAACAGAGCAAATAGTGTCTGCGCTGTGAAGCTAATATAAGACGTGGTCGTGCCGAGTTGCTACTGGTGACATGCGGTGGGATTAAAACACGAAATCTTTGTGTCTATTCATGTATTCCTTATATACAATAAGTTGTAGTGAATAGCAGTTATTAAACTACATTACAATCACAAGGGTACCAAACATTATAAGAAAAATTAGGAAGAAACTAGAAAATGTGTGTTCTCACCATGACGACATTTTGACAAGAGGAAGTATATAATATTGTCTTTGTATAGAGTGAGAACCATCCTCTACAATCTATGATCTATGAACGAATAATTTAGAGTGTAACATGTATGTTTCAACCGTTTCAACACTTCCCCTTACACTCTACATTATTACTTTATACAAGTCAATAATTAAACGCTTAAAAAAAACATATACAGACTTAATCAAATAAAACTCTACATGACTCTACTATCTGGTACCCAAACAAAAACAGACAATACAAGTACATACAGTCATGCCACACAACACATAAATTCATGTCCTTAATAAAATCTACATGTTTCTTAGAGCTAAGCGGTTTGGTAAGCACATCCGCTATCATCTTTTCAGTCTGTAAGTAATTTACATTCACAATATTACTATTTACTAGGTCTTTTACATAATGGTATCTGAGATCTATGTGCTTTGTTCGTTTATAACAATACTCTTTACATTCCAACAATTTAATAGCACTTTGGTTGTCATTATAAACAATTGGCTCTACATTTAAACAAAATATCTCAAATAACAGACTCTTAATAAAACATATGTCCTTACAAACATCAGAAATTGAAATATATTCCGCCTCTGTAGTAGATAAAGCCACACAACGTTGCTTGCGTGACTCCCAATTTATTGTATTATTACCTAGCTTCACTACATACCCAGTATAAGACTTACGATCAGTTATATCATTAGCCCAGTCTGCATCAGTATAAGCAGCCAAACTCAATTCATTACTTCTTACAAATAGTAAACTATAATCAATTGTCCCTGCTAAATAACGTAAAACACGTTTAGCAGCTTGCCAATGACTGTTATCGTGACAGTTATTAAATTGACTCAACTGGCTACATGCATAAGCGATATCAGGCCTAGTGCATACAGCTAAATACATTAATGAGCCTAACAATTGCCTGAAATTATCATTGCTCTCGCTTAAATTTTCAGCTTTCAGTAATTTACAATTCAATGGCATAGGTGTAGACACAGTCTTACAATTACCCATACCAAACCGCAATAACAATTTCCGAATATAGTCAATCTGGTCCAATTTTAAAATACCCTTTGTTCTATCTCTTGTTACATTAATACCAAGACAGCTTTTTAATGGGCCAAGGTTCTTTACATTAAATTCCTTTTCTAACAGATTTACTAAGTCTTTTTGAATAACACTTTTCTCAGTATAAAATATATAGAAATCATCAACATACAGTGCAATAATAGTTAAATCGTCTTTCTCTTTCTTTACATAAACACATGGTTCACATTGACTTTGTACATAACCATTATTATTTAACAAATCATGAACTTTACTATTCCACATTTTACTAGCTTGTTTTAAGCCATAAATACTCTTATTTAATAAACAAACCTTAGATTTATCCCCATTATCAAAACCAATAGGTTGCTCCATATATATAGTTTCATTCAAGTTACCATTCAAGAAAGCACACGCTACATCAATGTGATCTATACTGAGATTTAAATCATTTGCCAAAGAAAACAAAATTCGCATAGTAGAATGCCTAACCACTGGGGAAAAAGTCTCATTATAATCTACCCCATGTTTCTGTGTAAACCCCCTGGCAACCAATCGCGCTTTATACTTTGTAAAGTTTCCAGAAGCATCATGTTTACGCTTAAATACCCACTTAGACTTAATAACATTTTTCTCTATAGGGCAACTTACGATCTTCCATACTTTATTCGCGATTAATGAGTCATACTCACTCTGCATTGCTGCTCGCCACTCAGTGGCTTCTGAACAAGAGATGGCCTCTTCATAACTAGATGGTTCCTCAATATTGCCAACATACATTGAAATGTCATAATCACGATACCTCAATGGACGAATTGAACGAGTACTTCGTACAGGGCGGGTATTAGCCTCAACCCGGGGTACCTCCGTAATCGTCACTTCTTCCCCTCGAACAGATGCGTCCGGCGATGACGAAGTCACAGACTCGTGGCTCGCCGACGATGAATCTGCACAGCGGGACTCATCCTCACTGCCTGTGCAGTAATGCTCCTCATCTGTGGTATCTAAAATTTGAGAACCATCATTTATTTCCATCGAATTGGTTTTATCACTAATCCTATCCTCATTACTACATTCATTTAAATTTACTTGACTAGAATGAATTTCATTAGTATTATTATTATTTGAATTATCATTATTTATAACCAATTCATTGCTCTTGTCAAAACAATTATTCTGTAAAATAATTTCATTATAATTAAAGTCATCAACACCATTTTCCTTTTCATTTAAATTACCATCATAAAATTTATTTTCTAAAAATGCAACATTCCTTGACAACACAATATTTCTAGGATTCATTGGATCTGATAGTCTATACCCTTTACAGGTCTCACTATACCCCACAAAAATATACTTTTTACTCTTAGCATCAAGCTTACCACGCTTATGCTTAGGCTCCAAAGAATAAGCGATGCAACCAAAAACCCTTAAGTGGCTCAGATCAACCCTAGATCCCGACCACAGGTGCTCAGGAATCTGTCCAGACAAAGCAGTAGTAGGGGACCGATTTTTCAAATAAATTGCAGTATTTACCGCCTCTCCCCAATAACTCTTACTAAGACCAGATTCCTGCAGCATGCAACGCGCTTTTTCAATGAGTGTCCGGTTAAGACGCTCTGAAACACCATTCTGCTGAGCCGAGTAAGGAACTGTAGTCTGATGCAAAATACCTTCTTTACTTAAGAATCCAGAAAACCTATAATTGACATACTCGCCACCATTGTCAGAACGTAAGCATTTAATCTTCAATCCAGTCTGCCTCTCAACCAAAGCCTTAAAAATAATAAACTTGGACAATACCTCAGATTTATACTTCATTAGGTATCCAAATGTTTTTCTTGTGTGATCATCTGTAAACGTAACCAAATACTTTGCACCTCCCAAGCTGTAGTCGCGCATTGGTCCGCAGACGTCCGAATGTACCAACTCCAATGGTCGCTCGGCCCGCTTGCCCTCTCCTTTGGGAAACGGCTGTGTTGACAGCTTCCCCTCAAGGCAGGGTATGCAGTCCTTCAAACAGTCCTGGGTATGATCCTGAAACATTACTCCAGACACGTGACCTTTCAGAGTACTCATACTTCTCAGACCTAAATGTCCCAACCTGCGGTGCCATAGCTTAGTAGAAACAGCTACTGCAGTACTCTCTGTCTTTTGCACATCACTCAAAAGTTTGGAAGAATACGCCTTATTGTGCAAAGGCTTTACAATGTTACAATTTATTTTATAAACTCCATTATCACACCCCACAAGAGCTATACGGTTGCCAGAGACCTTACTATCATAAATGCTGCACCCACTACTATTAAATTCAACAGTAAGCCCACTTTCAACGAATTTACTTACTGACATTAAATTAGTGGCTATCTGTGGCACATACAAAACATTTTTAAGTTGTCTTACCTCATTTCCAAAGTTTACCATTAAATCTCCTACACCACTACATTTCAATTGTTCATTATTAGCTACAGCAACTGTAGTGTGTTTAGCATTACAATTAAAATCTTTATAATTCACCATACGTTCTTTACAATTTATCATATGAGATGTACAACCGGAATCGATGAACCATGCATTACTTTGATGAACAAACAAAGCTGAAGCGAAGCTTGTAGACTCATTCTTCCTGTCATTTTTCATCTTGAAGCATTTGGCTTTAATATGTCCTGGCTTATTGCAATAATGACAGATCACTGTCTTCTTCTTGAAAGAGTTCTTCGATATTAATGCTTTGTTATTATTGTTCGATGCACCATCATTTCTCCGCAGCTCTTCTTGTAAAAGTCGAGTTCGTACAATCTCGCTGGTGAGATCATTGGTTAAACATACTGTTTCAAGATTAGAAACCAAGTATTCAAACTCCTGAGGTAGACCACTCAATAAAATTTCTGCGACTTCAGCATCATCCGTTTTACGGCCAATATCCGAGAGCTGCTGCACGAGGGTCATGACACCTTGTATATACTCAGACATACTTGAAAACTGGGTATAATCGATTCTATGCAGTTGTCTCAAAAGTAACACACGCCGTAACAAGCCCTTATTTTCAAATATATCAGCTAAGCTTTTCCATGCACCTTTTGCTGTAGTGGAATTCCTGATATATTGATAAAGCGTCGGTTTGATGCATAAAGCTATGCGCGCCAAAGCACGCTGATCTTTCACCAGATCAGTCTCAGTGCCTTCGATTGTATTCCACAAGCCATCCATAGTAAGCAGCATTTTTATTGCAAATTTCCAATTTAAATAGTTTGATACACCTTCCAATTTCTCTATAGACATCAAGCTATTATTATTACCTTGCAAGGCATTTCCATTGCTCGCTTCTTGAGGCGGCGCCATCTTGGGACACGCCACACAAAATCACCACCGCACCACCAAGTAGCAATCCAAATTTTTAAGGTTATGTTCTGCACGCGTTATCACTTTTTTTTCTTATAACTTTTCTGGGCCCATAACCTGTTATTACGAACTAATAGAACAGAGCAGATAGTGTCTGCGCTGTGAAGCTAATATAAGACGTGGTCGTGCCGAGTTGCTACTGGTGACATGCGGTGGGATTAAAACACGAAATCTTTGTGTCTATTCATGTATTCCTTATATACAATAAGTTGTAGTGAATAGCAGTTATTAAACTACATTACAATCACAAGGGTACCAAACATTATAAGAAAAATTAGGAAGAAACTAGAAAATGTGTGTTCTCACCATGACGACATTTTGACAAGAGGAAGTATATAATATTGTCTTTGTATAGAGTGAGAACCATCCTCTACAATCTATGATCTATGAACGAATAATTTAGAGTGTAACATGTATGTTTCAACCGTTTCAACAGACTTACCGCGAGAATTTGTCAACGGCATTTACATTGGCGTTTGTTTGACGTTGGGTGATTGATAACTCTGGTGGCGGCATTTTAGGCAGACCAAAGAGATTTACCGCGAGAATTATTGCATTGAATGAAGCGGCCACACTTACGTTTCTCATTGTGTAACGTGAGCGCGAGTAGTACCGTGAGTAGTAGGTACTACTGATACATGACATGATGCAGAGGGACGTTATCACAGATATAGATAGACATAGATAACGCAAGAGCAACTACTTCGCGTGCCCAGCTTACGTACAAAAATCGTAAGCCGCCACTTTCGCGCTCAGTCTGCATCGGTGTGCCACGCTAGTCGGACGTCAGTTAAGAAATTTAAAATGGTGAATTGCTCCGTTATAAATTGTAAAAACTGTACAAATGCGAGGAGAAAAAATAAAGGAAATGTTTCCTTCCATCAGTAAGTCATTTGGTGATTAATATTATGCGTATTTAATACTAAAATCAATTATTTTTAATCTAATACCCTCTGTAATACCAAATTTGAGAAAAACATAGGTCATCAAACGTAAACTGCATATTCGTATTACATTGCGGCTTTTACTTGAAGCGGTTGATGCGACGTTTTGTTTTAACAAGTGATGAATATCGAAGCAAGTGATACTATCGTATATCGCATCGGTTTCGTAGTACAGGCGCTTTTATCATTTTTCTGTCAATTTTAGCGATTAGTGCTGTTCATCGTATGCAACATAAATCGATTCTCAAGAATCGATTTCGGAAACAGAGGAATGATATTTTATAGGTACTAATTATGTAGACAATTTTAATAAATAATCGTAACGTTAAGTGTTTTTTTTTAGTTTCCCACATGAACCCAATTTAAAAGAAAAATGGATTGAGGCGACGGGAAATAAAGATTGGTTCCCAACAAAGCATACCACTATTTGTTCAATACATTTTGAGGAAGCATGCTTTGTTGAAGGGAAAAAACAACGAATTTTAACAAAAGCAGCATATCCGACTATTGATGTACTGAAGATCACAACTGATGAAGTTAGTTAATTGATAAGTCTATGTCTCATTCCTCTGTCTATCTCATTACTCTGTCACAAAATCGATAAATTAATCGATTTAAACGATTCTTAATAATTATTTACTGTACACAATTACTCAATAAATAGTATTCGTACGGTAATTGAGAATTGAGAAATGGTATATACAAAGGCGATCTTTATTCAAAATTGAGATGTTAAGAAGGATAGAATCTTGTTGCTTTTGTAAACACTAGAACTAAGTTGAATATAAGGTATTTCAATCGAATATTCACGTATTTATAATGGTAAACTTACTTGAAATTTTGGCAAAGATATCCAAAAACGACGTGTGACCGTCAACGGAACGCGCACGAGCACACAACCTTTCAATACGAAAATTTTCAGCGTACTACTGGCTGGGTGAGCGCTGGCGCTAGGCGGGGGGTGGGGCAAGACGGGTGCCGCACGCGGCGCCGTCTTAGAATCGATTTTATTTTCCCATCACTAAATAGTGCTTGTGACGTCATAGTAGGTAGTCAAAAAATGGCACGCTTGGTTTTCATACAGATCGTGATACTTGCGTTATCTATGTCTATCTATATCTGTGGACGTTATAGTTATGAGTGGTAAAGTTGTGTATTTGATCAACGATCATTTAACAGTGATACCTGATAAGAATACGAAATATTGTTGGTAGTTTCAATTTGATTCGGTACTTATAGTGCATCATTTATGCTCAAAACACACAAAAGGTGGGTGCTTGTCGGGAGCTGGTCGGGTCGTTTTTAACCCACCGACGGAAAAAGAGGGGTGTTATAAGTTTATCGTGAGTGTCTGTATGTTACATCGTAGCTGCCAAACGGCTGAACCAATTCTGATATTTTTTATTTTGTTTGAAAGGTGACTTGATAGAGTGTTCTTAGCTATGATTCAAGAAAATCGGTTCAGCCGTTTGAAGATTATCAGCTCTTTTCAAGTTTATGAATGGATGTGAGCATCTTCCACAGGTCACATCGATTCGAAAGGACATGACCAAAAATGGTTTTTTTATTATTCAATAATTCTAACCAGGATAAGTTAAATATATTTGTATAGACATCCCAAAAAGTAGTAGCTATAACTGTATCATGCATTTTTAAGGATTACCAATTTTGAGAAAAATCGTTTTTTAATTAATTTATTTATTTTATTCTTATGTACACTCGGTAAAATACAAAATAGATACGACATAGTTAAAATATGAGTACAAAGGTACTACTTATTTCTTAAGAAATAATTAATTTAGTGTTAGTTTACTCCTAAAACGAACAAACTTTTCTAATTATCTAGGCTAATAAAGTGAACACACCCCAGAAAATAACAAACTTTTCAAAATTGACACATGGTACTGTCATTACAGTCAATCAATATTTTGTTGTAAAGACTATGACAATGCAAACAAAAATTCTAATCAAGTTATTTACTTTATGAACCATATTCTGAAATAAGATGAAATGGGATATTTTCAGTCAAAAATGTGTAGCATAATTCTTTTAGACCTCTCTTTAGATTATAGCTACTAGGAATCTATAAGTGCAAGAAGTGCATGTTTCAGCATAGTCCACAGGCTTAGCAGGAGTAAAATGATAATAGTACCTACCTACTGATCAAGAACATTTTTTTAATTACGATGGAGAATTCCTGTTTTATGACTTAGAATCGAGATCGGAAGTGGATGAAAAGCCTTTCCACATCATGATATTTAAAAACTGAATAATATGCTTTGAATGCAAGTGTTACAGATTTTTTATGAAATAAAACTTTTTTTTTAAGTTTTAAATAATGATTTATTGATTTTCTTCATTTTCAGTGTCTTCTCTTATTAAAATACTGTCGAGAAACTGAGCAGGTGGAGATATATAATTTTGATGCCGGCCCATCCAAGATACCAGACAATAATGTAATACACTCTTTATCTATAGTGGTGTGAGCCCTCTTATCAAAGCTGTCTCATGTGATGACGAAATGCCTGGTATCTTCACTAACTTCTAGGTACAGTAAAAGTACCGTTCGGCTGAATATGTTGCCATAATAAGAGCGAGCCTGTTTTCTAAAACGCGTTCTTAGAAATAATTTAATATCAATTAAAATATTAACTCCCTAATGATTTTTTTAACTCTCTATCTCTCTCTAACGATTCCCAAATTATAAAAAAAAAAAAATTACATCTACTTCCATTTTTGCGGGAATGGGGGCCAATTTCACAAAATTAATTAAAATCGTTGATAAATAAAACTAATTACTCTCTAACGATTTTTCTTTTCTCTCTAACTCTCTCTAACGATTAGCATTAACAAAAGTTGAGAATAATTATATCGGGGGCAAAATTCACAGAGGTGGGCTAACGTCACTCTCTTAGAAATTATTTAATATCAAATAAAATATTAACTCTCTAACCATTTTGTGTAACTCTCAATCTCTCTCTAACGATTCGCAAACGATTAAAAAAATAAAATTACGGCTAAGTCCATTTTTGCGGGAAGGGGGGCAAACTTCACACGAAAAATTAAAATTGTTTTTACATAAAAACTAATTACTCTCTAACGATTTTTTTTTCTCTCTAACCCTCTCTAACGATTCTCTAACGATTAGCATTAACAAAAGTTCATAATAATGAAATCGTTCGGCTAAATTCACGGAGGTGTCATTTTCACCAATAATTGACAATAAGTCAAAGCCCGCCTCCAAAAGATTTAAATCGCTAGATTTGCCCTTTGCCCTCGTAGTCACAAGAAAGTGTCCACACAATAGCGTTTTCATTTTTCATGACAAACAAATAGTCACTTCGTCGTTTTGTGACAGAGGTGTCAATACGAAACAAAAAAACGGCTATCTTTTAACCAGTTATGCCGAATCTAACGATTTAAATCTTTGCCGCTGTCATAATTTTCATGATAACCAACACAGCGGCCGATGAGTGCGACCACCGCTCTTCTAGGAGACTGTAGCTACCGCTCGCGCTGTCCGCTACGACCACCGAGCAAGCCAGAGACCGAGATGTCTCGGCGGCAACGTCGCCGTCGCTGCTGTCGTCGCGGCGATTCCGTGATCTGCGGCTACGACCTACGACGACGCCATTCATTAGCAACAAATATTTCCTATCATAATTATCTTGACAGTTGGCTTAAATCTAACAGAGCCGTATACAGAAAACCGCTAAAAGCATGACAACAATACTGGTGGAGGAACCAGTGAGTAATCCCGCTAAATTAGAGTGGACACGGTGAGCTCTTGTATTTGTTTCTGGTGCAAAAGGCGTTAGCTCTTCGTGGACTTTCCCTTTTTCTAGCAGAGCGCTCTCTTCGTTGCTTCGCCAGTAGAGAGATGCGAGAGTTGCTAAACACTGGAACAAGACATACAAAATTATGGTTTTGAAAGTAGGTAGGTTCGATACTACACTACTAGACTAGAACCGACCTAAACACTATAACATAAAAAATTTGATCAGCGGTAATGTAGTAAAGTTGGCTGGAGTCGTTCATTAATCATTTTTGGGATAGATCTTACCTACTAAATATATTTTTTGGTGTCGACGCAACTTGACATAGGGTTAAAATTCGAGATTTAAGACAATTCGAAAATAGTGCTTAACTTACTTTGACTTTAAGCCCGTTACTCTTAAAATGTTTCTCAGTAAGTATAAAATCTAGCAGTAGTGTGGTGGTTTCCAAGTCTCCATAAGTATGTTGGACGGAAGGCAGCACTGCTGTGGTTGGCGCTGGCTCGCCATTGATGTACCATGCGAGATGGTTGGACGGACGAGACCGGCCAGAAGTGCAGTTCACCTGCACGCGGTCCCAGAGATGATATCGTGATTGCAGTCCTGACAGAAATGGCCCATGCTCAGGGAGGACTAGACGGAAATAGAAAGAAAATTAGTTCTTATGGACATCATTTGTCTCTCATTTCATGTGAGTCAAACAAGGATTCGAGTGGCTTTAAAATACAAGCTATGGGAACGCTCACGCTCATTTTCATTGTGATAACACCTAAAACTCCGCTGGTAAGCTAGCGCGACTCACCGACGATATTCAAATCTGCATGTTTGGACACAGTGGGGAATAGCGGCCCTTCGCCGGACACCTCACAGCGATACCGGCCTCCCGTCTCGGACACGGCCGCGGACAGCACCAGCCTCGACGCGGACACGGCCGCGGACAGCACCAGCCTCGACGCGGACGCGTCCGATTTCTGTGTCAATCACAATTTAAATTTAAAATAAGTGTCTGTATTACAATAGGAATAACTTACATTGCATTCTGTAACCGGATATCGCTTCGGTAAATAGGTACTTACAGTGTACAGACTTTACATTTTGTTATTGAAGCTTTGAAATAGAAATGTCTATCAGACCTCAACATCAACTCCAATCAGCGGGAACTTCCTGCGCGGCTCGTGATCGCGCGGCACGTGTCGGAAGAACTCCTTGCCGTCCTTGTACCACTTGACGGAGTACAGCACGTCGGCGGGGCTCAGCGCCCAGCGGCACGACAGGGCCACGCGCGTACCCAGAGCCACGTGTGCCGGCACGCGCAGCTCTAGCAGCTCCAGGGGTAATATGCAATCTGGGTGATAAAATATGTCAAAGTTAAAGTTACTGCAGCTACTGGTAGGTGCTACATAGATGGAATAGGTACTTACTATAAAAACAGTAAAAACCAACAAAACCCCACCTCACGCATTTTTTCTACATTTATACCTGTAAACTCAAATAGATTACAGGTATAAATGTAGAAAAATTGCGTGGATGATCTGTGTTAAAAGCAATCAGAAGTCAGTAGTCCTATCCTGTCCTCTGACGTGTTCTATCGCAAATTCTTAGATTGTGCACATAAAGACCTTTTTGCAAATTAGGTATGGATAAGCTACAAAACTTTGTGTCCTACCTATGCGTCCGTAGTTCCGTGCGAAAAAGATATGAGCCAGCATGAGCCTCTGACTTGGCTTCACATGCCGTCGAGAAATATCTCTCAGGTGAACGGTGAAGGAAAATGTGATCGTGAGGGGTCCTCACGATGTTTTCCTTCGCCGTTTTTAAAGCAAGTGCAAGTTATTAAAAGCATTGAAAAGACCGTCCGGTCTTTTTTCGGTTCGGAGGGTAAGTTCGGAAGGACTACGTTCTAATAACGGTTCTATTGCTAGTATGATAAGGTTCACAACAAGTTCGCAGATAATCCGTAATTTTCTGTTAAAACCATAATATCTAATATTTCGCTGCACATAGCACAGGTGTTACATTAGGTGAATCTTCAGACGCGGTCTGAAGAGTGAGGCAAAATAAAATGGCGTCACTTTCTATGTTGCTAACACTAGACAATGTCCCTTGTTTCGCGTTATTTTTGCGTTATATGATCTTACTCCTTATCCGAACTTAGCCGAATGCAGCTTACTGAACGAGTATCATTAATTTTTCATAGTAAGTTTTGATCGCTACCGCTACCTTGTATAATATCTGAGTCTGAGTGAATTATAAAGAAATAAAATACTTACCAATAAAGATCACAAGAGTGAATATTGTCCATAAAAGTTGACTGCAACAGCATGGTGACTGCACCATTTCTGACCACTCCGTCAGATCACTGATCGATGAAATCAGTCAACAGCATAGCACTGTTTCTCGAAAAAGAAAAGTAAACTAGAAAATAAAAGAAAAGTAACGTTTCCTTTTGTTCTGTATCGTGGGTGCATTTCCAAACACATCATAAGTACTTGCAACTACATAATAACCCTCAAATATGGGGAAGAACGGCTCTCCGTTCTTCCAAGACGACAGGAGTCCGACATAACCCTTTATGTCGGACTCCTACCGACTAAAACCCCACTAGGTTCTGACTACTACCACGAATCGGGGGCCCGGGAGATACTTGTACATTCGCCGAACCCCCGACTGGTATCAGCCCGCCATGCCTAGCGGGCCCCAACACAAGTGCGGCCGATCCCACTTTTTTTTTTTTTGGAATTGCATCTCGTTGGTTACCACTAGGGGTACTATCTACTAGTATCTACTTAACCGGACTGTCCTGCGGAGATGCTCTAAGTTACTAACTTAAACCCTCCAGCCAGGGGCATAAAAACGAAACTAACTAAAACTAAGCGACTGCCCGCTAAGGGCTTAGGGTAACGCTGGGGGAGGACAGCAATAAGTCGGGACAGGCTGGATCGGGGAGTTTAAAACTACTGTCGGCTCAGCGTCAGCCCGGGCTGGCGCTTCGTCGAGGGTCGGGGAGAGTGATGGATCATGGATCGGGGATCGGGGTCGCGGTCGCGATCGCGAGGCGGCCGCGCCGTCCGTCATTCCGACCTCGCCGTCGCCGTCGAGGTCGGAATGACGGACGGCGCGGCGTCTGGTTTTAAGAACCGTACTACCCAATAACTCTCCTCCAGGAGAGCAATAGGGCCACCTATTGCTCTCCTGGAGGAGAGTTATTGGGTCGCCGGGGTTATGAGCGTGCCTCGGACGGCGCCTTGGCAACCAGAGGGTTGCGATGCTTGGCGGCGGAGTCAAAGAAACGCTTGGAGATGCGTTTTATGAATTGGGCAATCGTGGGAATTTTAAGGTCGAGATGGAGGATCTCGTTACGGACATAGAAAGGGGCACACGCAGCTCTACGGAGGAAATGATTATGGAGAACTTGCATCCTTTGGATATGGTGGGGTCTAGCAAAGGGCAAAGACGGCACAGGCATAAGTCATGATGGAGCGAATGCACGCCGTGTAGATTCGCAATTTGCACCTAATGCAAATTCGCAAAATGCACGAAGCAAACTTACTCACGTAAGTTTGCTTCGTGCATTTAAAACGGAGTGGAGTCCACCTAGAGCGAAAGCGGCGAGCGAGCGATCCTGCTTTATGTCCTCTCGAAAGGTAAGATGATCGTCGAGGACTACACACAGTGGCGGATTTACCAGCAGGCTGAGTAGGCTCGAGCCTAGGGCGGCAGATTTTGGGGGCGGCAAATTTGGGGAACGATTTTTTTTTTTTTTTTTTTACCTCATAGAAATCAAAAATATTTTTCTATGACGGTTTTCTGATGTCTTACAGATAGATGAGATAGAAGTCCGCAACAAATTTTGTCGATGACTTTTCTCTCTCACTTGTCATTGCACATTCCGAGAGTAGCAAACTTCCATATTCTAGAGTAAAACAGCTAGTTCGCCGCCCCTCAAGCAGTAATCGGCCTCTCGCCTCTGCGCCCAACAATTCGTTGCTAGTGTACACAGTGTACACCAGCAACGAATTGTTCTGGTGAGAGAAGCTTTTCTTGTCTCAAAAGGGTAAAAAATTATCTGAGATCGACCTTGAACCAAGAAAAATTGAACGCTTTAGCTCTTTTGTGCATAGAGTCGGAATTAATGAACAAGATTACTTACGACGACATCATCGATGATTTTGCCAACAAAAAATCGCGCAAAAAGGCATTGTAACGAACTTCTATTTCGTTGTAAGTAATCTTGGTCATTGATTCCGACTTGACGGAGTCGATTTTTGTTAACTGTTTGAAAGCGCAATAAAGATTATTTATTAACGTTTACCAAATGTTCATTATTGTGTAAATAGCATACATTACCCCGCCCATACATGATTGAGCTTCGATTAGCTCAAAAATATACCGAAAAATATTTTTACGTGCAATTTCAACGAAACTGTTGCATTGTAAAAATAATGTATGATATGACAATTGTTGAGGCAAGGGCGGCAAAAACTATTCAGCCTATACCTTAAAAAATTGTAAATCCGCCACTGACTACACATAGGTATTTGGCTCGCTTCTCCCAAGGGATCTGCTTGCCGAACATGATGATGGGCTCGGGCCCTCCCCAAGCCCATCATCGAGGTGCATACGCGGTTTGGAAAAGATTACGGTTTGACTTTTGTCGGGGTTGACCTCGATTCTCCACTTCTTGAACCATTCGCCGAGCTTGTGACTGCGATCTGGAGAGTGTGGCGAATCGCATCGGGACTACGACCCCTGAAGTAAATGGCCGTATCGTCTGCGAACAGAGCCAACTGAGCCTTTTTACTCTTCGGGATATCCCTGGTGAACAGCGTGAAAATAAGGGGGGAGATGACGGAGCCCTGTGGGACACCTGCACGAATGGGTCGGGGGGAGAGCACCCTCTATACGGTAGCGAAAAAAGAGCTGTTCGACAAAAAGTCCCGTAAGATGAGCACGAGACGGTCCGGCGGCACTCCGAGTTGGTACGGCTCAGGTAGGGTATAGGTACTTAATAAGCCGTATTGCCAGACTTTGTCAAAAGCCTTCGCTATGTCTCCGATTCCACGACCGCACGTCCTCTTAAAAAAGCACGCATGAAATGCTGCGTGCCACCTCTATCTACCTGACTGTTCGCGTTCGGGCGTCGTTCGCCGCTCGAGAATTTCTTTCGGCGAATTTGAACCTGTGACGGCCACGACCCGTAGCACAAAGGAGGAACACTCAGACACCGCGCCAACCCAATGCCCGTGCCATGGACTTGTTTCGGTAATTTTACGGCCTGTTACTGAAATATCATGTTACAGGCCAGCTTTCAAGGAATTTAATCAACCATCCTAGGAGTAATTATTGTCATTTGTATAGATTAAGTACTGTTTATTTAAAATAGTACCATAATTAGATAATACTACTTACCTAATTCCATGCCTAAAAATGTCGAAATGTCGCACAAGAATATAACTTACCACCTTTTGTGTTTAAGCAAAAGATAAAACTTGTAAAAAAACTCTATGTATTCATTTTTATGACACAGAAAGAGGTTTTTATTAGTATGTTTACATATCTAATTTAAAAAGGCTGGCCAATTTTGCAAGAAAAAATATAGCTAAAGCCATTAGAAAAAAAAAGTATTATATTATTATTTATGGCTTTTACAACCTGTTTACGGTGAAAATCGACTAAAACGTTTTTTTTTTTAATAAACTAAGTAGGTACCTAAGTAATAAAAAATATTATTAAATCAATTACTTAATTTTTTTCTGAAGTTAGAACCGACCTGTCGCTATCAATTTATTCATGCTGATTAACATAATCTTATAGTTCACTGAACTCTTTACAGAAATGCTTAACGAATTTCATATTTTAGGTAATTAGGTAACTAAGTTATTAATAATAATGGCAAAGGTACCTGTCCTAATAAACACATTAATGAACTGGTATGTATTTATCTATTATCCAAACATACTAAACAAACGGTAGATAAGTTCTCTCACCACACACAGTTTTCAGCTATATTTTCAATGAACGTAAACTTTCAAAACTTCACCACCACTACTAAATTTGCGTGTATCTTTAGCGAACGATAACATTCAAGTAAAGCAGGAACGTTAACACATTGGAAACCACCACACCACGTACAATTTATAGCTTGAATTTTTGAAAAAGCAACAAAAATGCTGCTGCTTTTCGTTTTCGACAACATAATATACCTACCTACCTACATAAGTAGGTATATTATTTAGAATAGATCATTCAAAATGTTTATATGGTATAATTTTATTGATTTAGCGCACTTAAAATGACCTATGAAATTAAAAAAACCCCGACAAAAACAAAGCGTCTAAAAAGTAAAAAATAATATCAAAAGTTGTAGGAAATATTTCGACCCAAGCGTCGTCGTGTCGGGTGACGGCTAATACAAACGCCAACACAAACTAGGCATAATGAATGTATGCTGTTGTAGAAAGGATAGCTGCTGTTAACTTCCTATTTTCATTAGCCGTCCCCGCCGTTTCATTAGACGCTTTGTTTTTGTCGGGGGTTTTTTAAATTTTTAATTTAATTTTTATTTCCAGCTTTTTAAATTTTATATTATATTACTAGTAGAAACGCTACGATCAACACGCAGCTCGCCGAAATCTGCGTAGCTGTACGTTTTTTGCCACAGTGAAGCTTGTTACCTACTAATTTACTCTCATTTATCTTTATAAATGAGAGTAAATTAGTAGGTAACAAGCTTCACTGATGGTGATCAGGGTCTGATGATGGAGTAGGCTTTCCTACTCCATCATCAGACCCTGATCACCATCTATCTGTAACCTATTTGTTGAGACCTTTCCAATGAGTCCAAACACGATACCTCTGCTGTAAGTTGGTGAGGGAGTTGGGTATCCTGCAAATTCCAGGTGATGCTGCAGCATCAGCTCAAGGTTACTATATCCTTTTCATATCATTGAAATAAGAAAATTCTAAATTTCCAATCGATTAGACCTGTGGAAGATGCTCACATCCATTCATCAACTAGAAAAGAGCTGATAATTTTCAAACGGCTGAACCGATTTTCTTGAATCATAGCTAAGAACACTCTCGATCAAGTCACCTTTGGCAGCTACGATGGCGCAGACAGACACACAGATACACACGTTAAACTTATAACACCCCTCTTTTTCCGTCGGGGGTTAATGAGCCCTGTCTATAAAGAGCTGCTATAAATGCGTTGTGATGGGTCAGTAACAATGAAAAAAAAAAAAAAAAAAAATTGTTAAATATTATTTACTAGCTGTGCCCGCGACTTCGTTCGCATGGATGTCGGAAAACAATAATATGTGGCTTAGAAAAGTTGTACCTTCATTTAAAAAGGGGGAATCTTACGACCTCTTTATTTAAGAAAATGATTCTCTTTATAAAATATTAGCGGTGGAACCACCTGGAGCGTACACAAAAAAGTTGCTAGGGTTGCTCACACGCGAAAGAGCTACATAAAGTTGGCCGTGGGAAAAGCAACCAATACTAAGATCCACCCCCGCAACGGATAATGTCTGGCCCTGAGCTTTGTTAATGGTCATGGCGTAATACAGGCTGACGGGGAATTGCACACGCTTAAAACTAAACGGGAAATTATTGAGAATGAGAGGAATTCTTGGAATAAAAACACCGGCGCCGCAACCTGTTAAGATTTCGGCTTCGATGACGTTTTGTTGGTGATTGGTGACTATGAGCCGAGTGCCGTTGCAAAGTTTGGGAGGACTTAAATTTCTGAGAAGAATTATTGTCACTCCGACATTTAAACAAATTTTGTGTGCTGAAAGACCGGGATTCTAAGAACTCTACTGGATAGTGTGTGGCATCTTCTTCTTCGGGAACCGTATTCGAATCTTGCGGGCAGCGGGGCGGCGGCGGCGGCGGCGGCGGCGCGGGCGCAGCAGGATCTTATGCGTAAAATCAAATGGACCGGTTCTCGAAAACAGCGGCGCGGCAGCGGCGAGGCGGCGGGTAGCGAGCGGTGCACTCCATTCAAGCGGTGACTGCCCGCGCGTCTGCATTGCAGTGTTGTTGCCCACAATAAATTGAGCGTTAGGAATAAATTTGAATCAAAAAGATGTTGCCGCCATTGTTCAGACATTTCTTTCGCGAATAAAAACAAATATATCGACGACAAAATCGTGAACACAACACTACGCGGCTATAGTGACGCGCGATCTGCCCGCTAGTTTCGAGAACGGGTCTTTGATGCCCGCCCCGCTCCCGCGCCGCCGCCGCCGCCGCCCCGCTGCCCGCAAGATTCGAGGCCGAGGCCTTACACACGGCAAAAACGATCGAATCGAATGAGCGGTGGTCACGAATCATACGAACAAATTACGAAGTATAGTACAGTTCGATTCAAACTTAATGGCGGCTCGGAACATGAGGCAAGTCGCTGCGCAGTAACAATTTCATGTGACAGCGGGGGTGAGGGGTGGGGTACTGCGCAGCTAAAAGCTAACTGCCGAGCCGCCTTAACTTTGAATCGACCTGTAACGACTCGTTTCTTGACTTCTTAATTTGAACCTAATGAACGAAACCAACCAAAATACCAAATCAAAACCAATCAGATCAATTAGGAGTGAGGCGTATTTATCGTCACAGATAGAAATCACAGATATTAAAAAATAGCAGATAGCAATTGCTCCTAACGATAAAAAATATCTGTTACTTAAAATCACAGATCCTCAAGACTGTTACTGTTATTAAAACTTCGGATACGATTTTCGACTTTAACGAAAAGAAATAAAGAAGATATTCAATTGAGTTAAGTAATACGTATTTATCGTCTGTACAAAAATCACAGGCTGTGATTTTATAACAGATAGATACGATTTTCGACTTTAAATCAAAATAAATAAAGATGATATTCGATTGAGATACGTATTTATCAAAAATCACAGGCTGTGATTTAATAACAGATATTTGGATCTGTTATTTTTTGTCACAGTCACAGTGATCACAGATATCGTGTTTCACCTGTTACAACCCATCTCTAAGATCAATACTTTCAACGAATGACAACCCAACCAACAATTTATTATTTATTTATTATTATTATATTATTATATTATCGACTCTAAAGAAGTCAAAAACAAAGATACCTACACTAAAAATTATTTGGAATATCTGGGCGAAAGTCATTCTTCGACGGAGACTCTTAACACCGCGATTCAGAAAATGACATTAAACGAACAACGCCATCTATCGAGCACGAAATGATACTGTCAAAATATATGGGAAAACGTTCGAACACTCTGTAAGCTAAATAAACTATGTAGAAAAGTGAAAAATTAAAGAATAAATACCTATATTTTTTAAGAAATTAACATTTGTCACTATTCTTTCATGATTATCATGATTGGAAAGATAGGTAGCGCCACCTATCGCACTACTACTAAACTAATAAATAAACAACGCATCTGGAAAATTTTAATTAATCTAACTTTAGAGTTATATTCTATACACAATGTATCGCGTTAAGTTTCCGCGCAAAGAAAATGACGGTCATATAACAACACACGATCTCACAAACCTAGTAATTAAGAAGTAAGTATCATTTCGCGTCAATAGATGTCGTTACGTGTATGTACATTACGTAATGAAAATTCCTTCTTGAACACTTTAAATTCATATATCTTTTGATATTTTGAAGCGATTGCGATGAAACAAAAACTAATTGAAACATCGAGTTACACACAATATTTGAGTATAAAAGTTAACCATATTGATTTCGTACTTTTTACGTGATAGTGGAACAATCAAACTAAAGAACATACAAACAGACAAACAGACAAAAATTCCAAAAATGGTAGAAATGGAATCTGTTGGTTATTCTTGGACAACCCACCAATTTTTTTTTTTTTTTTTCATTGTACAGGAACGCCTCGTCTACAGATTTATTATATGTATAGATTTACTTCAATGGTCCTATTATAGTTTATCATTTATAACTTCCAGTTACATCTAAAAATAGCTATATGTAGGCGGGCACGCCCTTTGTGCCTGGCGGCTTTTATTTAGTTAATTTATGTTTACTAAATTAACTAAAAAACAATTACCTAGATAACAAAATTAAACAGAAAAAATAAAGGGGAGAGGCTCATTGAGTATCAAAGAATTCGTCCGCATCGCAGTCAACGGGGAAAGGTGCCCAAAAGGCTGGCAGAATTGCCACGTTGAATGGCAATGCTGATTCTTTGGGCTAAAAATAAGCCAGCCCTCTGGTCACGTGAAGAGTCGACCAATCGCTTAGCGATGTCCCGAAATACTCGATGAGCACTCGGACCCCACGGCCCTAGTGTTTCAACCTTAAACGGCTCAAACATATCGCTCCCAATAAGGTTGTTATATTTGCGCCGTTTGAGGTTTTCTGCTCCTGAAGCAGCTGCCCCAGCACAGCCCGCAGTGCTAGGAAGATGGGATGGCGCGAGGGTGTCGACACAGGTTGCGTCCCACACCAAAGGTCTACCCAACTTCCAGGGCATTATGGTCATTCTGTCTGGCCTCTACCCATCGTCGCGTGCCAAGCCGTTGGGTTCTAACACAGCTGGCACCCCGGCGGTGACAAGAGCCCGACGGATAATGTCATTAATGTTGGCGTGCCGTGCCATCCGACCAGCGCTCTTGCTGCAGGATAGGCCGTGGTGTCCGAGGCAGTCGACTCCTTCACCGCATTGACAACGATGTGGAGCACCGCAAGGAGCGCCCAGACGCAAACATGTAGCGAGCCGGAATGTGCTGTCACCCAGCATAGTGCCTATGTTGGGTGACGGTAGCACCTGAAGCCAGAGGCCCGACTCCCATTCACCCACAGCCAGCAGGCGGGCACGCTCAGCAGTATTGGTGGACGTATTAATAAGTTTATTCCGTACCAACCTGCAGAGCGGCTCATCCCACTGTCTCTGGGAAGACGGGTTCTCGGGCTGAACCGTGTCCGGGCAAGCCACTTTCCAGGCATTCACTGCATCGGTCAAACACGGCACTAAAGAGTCAACCTTAGAAGAGGCTAAAATTCTTGCGGTTAACTTTTCGGTGCTGTGAACCGAGGACAGGAACGCGGGTAGGCTTACTCTGGACATTTTGCGGACACCGAGCTCACCAAAACGAATGGGTAGTGTGGCTTGAAGCCACGCGCGGTCGTCCAGTGCCACATTTAAAATGGATGTTAAAGTGTTTCGAATAATATGATCGATTTTTTCTATAAGGTTGGACTGCTTCCATAAAGAGGAAGAGCGGAGAACATACATAAAATTTGGACCGTAACAGCAATGTCTGATAAGGGTGAATGCCGAATGTAGATTAATTTTTGTCCGAAATATCGTTAAAATGTTTAATTTTTGCCTCGATAAATGGTGAAAAACTATCTTCTAGGATTGGGTGAACTTGTTTCCAAAACTTTGATATTCGGGGCTATTGAACTAAATTTCTGTATGGTCGATTGTCTGTCGGTGTCGTCACAAAGGTAAATTTCGCATTTGGAGTTGTTTAGGTCAAGGCCGATGGATTGGAACTGCTGCTTTAAGAATTGTAGATCTTTTAGAACGGTGTCCACGTCACCTCCTAGTGTGCCATCGTCTAAATACCACACATTAAATTTTGAATTTAGTTGTTGTATTATATGATGGATAGCCAAGCTGAAAATAACTGGCCCGAGAGGATCACCTTGTTGGCATCCGACTGCCGATTCCAAAACGTTGTCTAATAATTTTGAAGGGTGCCTGTAGCACTGCCACATAAAACCGTAAATTTCTGGTAACTCCTTTTTTACTTCGGCCAAGACGAACGGGAATACACGGGATGGCGGACGCGGTTAGTCTTGTCCAGATTAGATCAAAATCAAGTCGTGTGATCCGACCTGATTTTACCGCTCACATAGTATACAATAATTACACTGATTTGCCAAATAAAATTTACAAAAGTACTAGGAGATCAGGTTTTTATGTTTACATTTACTTTTTATTTCTGCTTGAGTACATATAGTTCTCGTTTTTTTCTGGTTGGTATATTAGCGTGTGCTAGCTGACATATGGCTAATAATTAGATTTATGTTTTGTGTTGCATAATGTAAATGATTTTGCATATTTTTGTATAGAATAGATTTTTTCTAACTGAACAGACAGCTGTGCTGCTGGGGAGTTTGTTGCGCCACTTCTTCTTCCCAGCTAAAGCACTAGGAAGTGGTGAAGGGTGGGCGTTTTTGGGGGACTGTCTTATGTGATTTTGACGTTCGAAAAGTGCTGATTCTCAGCCTAGTTTGAATAAATGACTTTTGATTTTGATTTTGAATGACTAACTCTTTGGCCAGTAACTAACAGATGGCTAATTCTGAAAGTAAGGTTAGATTAATTTGAAACCGTCTGTCTGGTCGTCTATAACTATGTCAATGGATCACCTAACAGCAGTGATAGCCTAGTGTTCACAGTATAAGTACACTTCTTTCTTATATCTATGGGTGTGACCATAGGACTGCCAAGCCATAGCCTCATAGGTTTCGAGTTCGCACCTAGGCTCTCTCACCTCTGACTTTTCGGATTCATGTGCTGATGTGCGTATTTGTATAATTATCACTTGCCTCAAAAACGGTGATGGAAAACATCTCAGGAAACCGGAATGTCTAAGAGATATGTCTCGACGGCACGCGGCATGTGAAGCCAAATCAGAGACCCATGGGCGGCATAAAAATTCTTACACGAGGTTAGTCAACAGATCCCCTGCAAGTATACGAAAACATACGAATTACTTAGGTAGAGTTACCTACTTACCTGCACGTAACAATAGGTATAATAAATAGTTACAAATTGCCCGACAGGGCACTTCGTCGAATAAGGTGTCGTGCAAATATCTCGATCAAGAACTAGGTATATGAATCACAGCAGTAGGTAATGTCATCGGGAGCTATGCAATCGCCATATTATTTGTCGATTGTTACCTTTACTTGGTAGCAAAAGGGAGCGGCGGCGGCGGCGCGGCGCGGCGGTCGCGCAGCGCTTTTTGTAATCATACCTTACTATAACAGTATTCAAACTGCGAATTGCTGGACCGGACTGGTGTAACTTAGTCAAGTTTTTTGACGAAACATCATAAAAAAGCTTTCTACTTTTTGTCGAAAAGTACCTAAGTACCTAGAGTTCAATTCAGACATTTTATAACACTCATTTGTAAAATGCTCCGATCGAATACGGTACGATAGCACTAAGAATTACAAAAAAAAACCGACTTCCAACAAAAACACTAAAAACGTGAAACATAACTTTTATTTCGGAATTCGGTGTCTTTGCTTTTCAATTTTCGTTTTTTGCCACCGACTTCCGAAATAAAAGTTATTTTTCACGTTTTTAGTGTTTTTGTTGGAAGTTGGTTATTTTTTTAGTAAAAAGTTTTTATTTTTCACTTTTTAGTTGTGGTACCTACCCCACACAAATTCGAATACCACTACCTGCTATGTAAATAACAGTGAAGGAAAATTAAGATATCGTCTACATAAGCAAAGTGGGAAAAATACGTAATTATTGAAGTTAACTCAAGAACTACACAAGCAAAATTAATAAAATTTATATGGGACCACCTCTGAAGCATGACCTATCAAACAAAAAAAGAATCATCAAAATCTATTCATAATTGGCGGAGTAATCGCGTAACATACAGACAAAAAAAAAATCCTCCTTTAATGAAGAAGTCGGTTAAAAACAAAGAGAATTTACAATTGAAAAGTAGGTATGTAATAAGGAATTACTTAACTACCTAAAAATATAAAATAACACCATAAACTGGATCAAATAAGGGGTCAACAACCGCGGTTAGTTAGTTACATGAATCATGTTTTTAGAAAATCAGTATTTTTTGTTTTACCGTCTTATCGATACCCATCACGTGATCACGTTTAAGTACCTAGACGAAAAAAAAATGATTTTTTAAACGGATATTTCAAGTAACTAAAACGAGCTGCAGTCATTGAGCCCAAAAAAAATCATTAAGCCTTTTTTAATGGGAAATACAATCCAGTTTGTTCCACTGGTGGGACAGATTGGTGGAGCAAAGTGGAATTCCATGAAACACAGTTTTTTTATTATTTTAGGGTTCCGTCAAATATATTTCCATTTCCAAAAGGGTTCCATGGCCAAAAAAGTTTGAGAGCCACTGGACTAGATAATTAGATAATGGGAAAACAGTTTACGGCAGATTGTCATTTTGAACTGGGTGAAATAGCGTAGGTTTAGGTTAGGTTAGAACTGTGACCAACCGCGCGCGAGCAGAGCGAGCGCTACTTCCAAGTTGCTCGCAGTTTTTAACCGACTTCTTCAAAAAGGAGGAGGTTCTCAATTCGTCTGTATGCTTTTTTTTTTTTGTATTTATGTTACGCGATTACTCCGCCAATTATGAATCGATTTTGATGATTCTTTTTTTGTTTGGTAGGTCATGCTTCAGAGGTGGTCCCGTATAAATTTTATTAATTTTGCTTGCGTAGTTTTTGAGTTAGCTTCAATAATTACGTATTTTTCCCACTTTGCTGTGTACGTCTACAAAAAAAAACATTACGTAAAACATTTTTTTTTTTTTAAAAGAGTAACTGTGGTGTTTCTTGCCCATTCTTCTCCATACGAAAAGTACGTTTTGGAAGGGGCAACTAGAATCAGTTCTATTTCTATGTATTTGACGTTCAAAAGTGCCTTTAATGTGCCTAGTTGAAATAAATTATTTGACTTTGACTTTGAACAAAAAAGTGAAAAATAAAAACTTTTTACAAAAAAAAACAACCGACTTCAAAAAACAGACACAAAAAAAGTGAAAAATAACTCTAATTTCGGAAGTCGGTGGCAAAAAACGAAAATTGAAAAGCAGACACCGACTTCCGAAATTAAAGTTATTTTTCACTTTTTTTGTGTCTGTTTTTTTTCCCACCATATTCTAATTACTTATCCGTTTTTCGCAATATCCCTAGGGTTTTCGCGAAAAGTCGAATTAGATCAATCATTGTAACTGGTTTCGGAGTTGATTTTCGACACAGTGATACCTAATAATAAATTAATACATTTAATATTTTAAATTAACATAGTGATAATAATATTAAATTAATACATTTAATATTTTAAAGCGCTCATACACAATTTTATAGCTGTTTTCATCAAAGTGCTATTAAATACATCCCTTATTTAATTATTTTTTTCACGTTTAGATATCGAACCCATCACGCTTGCGGAGAGTAAATTTTTATTTGACCTTTTATATAGGTACTACTTTTATTTGACCTTTTATACTTTTATACTACTGACGTTTTATACTACTTGGATGGTATAGGATGGCTTTATTTGAATAGCTCTATAAGATTACGATCAAGTTATAATCATACAATTACAGAATACAATAGGTATCTGTGGTGTACTATTTCCTGTTCACGATAAGTCCAGTTTGCACCAGAGCCTGTAAGGGCACAGGCGAATATGGACAAACACAATGCCTGCAAATTGCACCAAAATGACGAATGTGCCACGGTCCAAACGAGTGTGATTCACTTTTCGCTACATACAATTAAAAGCTATTGAAAGTGTAAGGTTGATAAATTTTAAAGAGGCGGCTCATTGTTGAAGTTCTGTTTGAGAGCTTCATTTCAGAAGTCAATGGCTGTGCTAATTTTAGGAGCAGATTAAAATAAAAGGCTATGGTCCTAATAAAATTACTGATTACCTTTGTGGGTATGTACCGCGGTACCTACCGGTTAGGTACGGACAGCTAGAAAAGTCGGAAAACACAGTTAGTTTTACAAAACCAACTTTCACTGCTGTTGCTGACTATCCCTACGAGGTTTAAGTATTAGGTACATATAGGTACCTACTTACTACAATATATGGCAACAACACGGTAGCATTACTATATCGTAGATGTTTCAGTTTTGGAGTACCAACTAATTACCTCCTTGCATTCTAAAGATCGATCTGAATTCAAAAACCGCCTGCAACGCATGGGCCGTGACTTACTGAGTTTTTTTTAAATTATTTTACGGACATAAGTTATGAGAAACGCAATGCAATTAGTTCGAACTTTGAATTTGGTCAGGCCGCGGCCATCAGGCGGGTGCGACACAAGGATCCTCGCACAAATGAGCCAATTTGTTCTGCGCCACCGCTTTTAATGACTTTTTTGGGTCGACTTGAAATCTCGTTATTTAGTAAGCTCTCCTTGTTTATTTATTAGCTTAATTTTATCTTGTTAGCGTCTTTTTATCTGCGTGAAATGCACATTTACACTTCGCTATAGGAAAAGGGATTACACATGACATGCATCTAGAGATAAGCTATTGCTTTTCATACATAACTAGCACTATTTAGAGAAGAGAGAGTCTTTCGTCTGACTAAGCTAAAGGCACTAAATTAAGTATGCAAATGTGATGTATTCTAAAAGGCGATTCTTCTCTATTTTTATCCAGCTTAACGGCGCAATCGCGAGGCTAATGGTTCGTACCCCATAGCCATGTGAAGCGAAGTGAGAGAAATGCCGTGACGTCCACTTCGGTCCTTTATAAAAACATTTTGCAATGGAGATTCGACACACAGTTCGGGATCAGCTTCAGATAAGGTTTGGGAAAAAGTGTCTCTTTTACATATGAATTAAGCTAAAAGTTTCTTAGTGGTCTCACCTACCTTTTTCTACCTAACTTATGTACGTCGTTCTTATCTTGGTGTTGATTAAACAGTTTCTTTGTTTTATTTTTCTGAGCTTTTGAACTAACTAGGTCATCAGTACCCGGTGGTCGCCAGGGGAGTTTTATTAGGTGTCAAAAGTGCTCAATCAATACACAATTATTGCAGAGTCCAAAATGTCGGGACTCATCAGAAGCATGAGTGCCACCAGCCTGACGTTGATGCTCTGTTGCTGCGCGCTGATCTGCGCCGGAGCATCCTTAACTGGCCGCTGCAAGATAAAGCGCCACACGCACAAGGCTATGCAGACCGACCTCAACGGGCGACGCTGCTGGGACGATGTCAAGATCATGGGGTGCGGAGGATATTGTCTTTCTTATGAGGTACGGTGATAGCGACTTTCGTGATTCAGAGGTAAAGGTAGAATTCTGTTTGCCAAATTATAGCTAGATACGAACTTAAAATTTGAGTGTTTCAGAACATAAATCTGGTGAAGATTTTTAGATGTGTTCTGGCTTCTTCTTTCTTTATCGTGTTGTTAGTGGCTAATTTGGTTTCAGAGTTTTTATGCCGCCCATGGGCCTCTGTACATGACTTGACTTTACATGCCGTCGAGAAATATCTCGCAGTCTCAGTCATGCCGGTTTCCCTTTCCACTGCACCGTTTTTTAGCAGACTTCTAAAAGGAGGTTGTCAATTTGGATGTTTACATTTTCTTATGTAGATTCGGGCATAATTCCGCTAAATACCTATGCGGATTTGCTAAATTCTTTTTTTGTTCGAAATGGTCCCATTGTCATCAGGTCAGGATCTCATATTGGGATCCTAGAGAAATCGAAGGAACTCTAAAAATATTTTATGCTCACGTAAAATACTTAATATAAAAAAACAGTACAAAGTGAAAAATCGGAAGGTGGTGGCAAATACCAAAAATACAGAACCAATTAAAGAACCCGACTTCCGAAATTCATTTTTCACTTTGTAGTATTTTTCTGGAAGTTGTTTGTTTTTATTTTTGTAACACATTTTTTATTATGCAAGATAATTAGGTAAAATGTATACTCGCACATGGATCTGAAAAGTCTTGGACTCAAAACTCAAGATCTATGACTTCGTAGTCCGACACCACTGGCTATCACTGCTGGTCTGGCTGTTATTTACCCATTCTGCTTAACTGGATATCCTATGGCAGCTATTAAAGATAATTATGTACCTGCCCAAGTAGGTTTTTGATAGCTTTCGATAAGAATTCCCGTGAAAGGAGGCCAAATCGCACAAACACCTGTGTTCGAACCGATAGTTCATTCACAGACTGTTTGTGTCTTTGAAGTACCTAGTATAGGTATAAGTACCTAGCGCTCCCACGCCTTATGTGGAAATAAACTACTATAAATAAGTAAATAAATAAATAAATAAGATAAGAAGTCATAATTTTTATTCAACTTTCAGCTAAGTATAGATAAAAACTTACTTTCAGATATCCGACTGGCAGTTCCCATACAAACAGTCGCACCACCCGGTGTGTGTCCACGGCGACCGTAAGCACGCCTCCTTGAAGCTGCGGAACTGCGACCCTGGAGTGCAGCCTGGCACTGATACTTACCACTACGTTGAGGCCACGTCCTGCCGGTGTCAGGTCCGTATTATCCTTCTTAGAAGATAACACACAGCTGTACAAGGCTCTTTTGGCACGTGGCTGAAATCGGAACTAACGCCGCCATTTTGTTTGTTGTTATTTCAAGAAGGAGGCTCAGAACTCGTGAGTCGTGAGTATATAGGGATAAAACGTATCCTATGTCCTATTCCAAGTCATGATCTACCCACATCCTCTCTAGAATAGGGAACGTCGCGTATTACATTTTTATACTCCTGATAACTTCGAAATTAAATGTTCGATTCGATTGAATTAAAATGTATTTTACTGCTAGGTACGGTCGCGGTCTGAGAATGTTTACCACCTTAAGGTTTATTGCATGCACACATCTATATCACAAGGTCGATGACAATATAGTGATTTTGATTAGTTATAGAGCACAATACTGAGTTTGTTTCGGCCTTTTTTCTCAGAGTAGTCAGTTAAGTATTAAACGCCGACCTCATTTAGTTTTGACGTTTAAAAGTGTTTGTACAAACCTACTTACAGAAATAAATCAATTATCATTTAATATTTTTTCTAAAACAAATCTTTTTTAACCAAGCGAGGTTGAACTTGTTACTAAAAATGCAAAAATAGACAATTTTATAATAAACATTTTTATTTTTTTATGGAAATTATCAATAATTTATAGTTTTAATAACTAGTATAGCCTCCATCAGCACCTATGACGGCGACAGCACGTAGTCTATCTCTCATAGATGAGACAAGCCGCGCGCATAAAACTGTCCCCCTGATATCATCCCATACCCGTGCACAATGTGATCTAAGAGCTTCAGGGTTTCTTTCGTTCTGACAGTCCCAGCGTTGAATCATTATGCCCCACAGATTTTCAATCGGGTTCATATCTGCTGAACGAGCAGGTCATTGAATGAGACGAATGTCACGGTGCATGTTGAACCACGCCATAGTAGCCCGGGCCTTGTGTATCGGTGCATTATCTTGAACGTAATCAATTTGTGGGAATTCTGCTGCAGGATACACAACGCGCACAGTAGGCAACATCACCTCTTCCAAAAGTGACACATAATTATTCGCAGTAGCCCTTTTTTCTAACGACGTCAGTTCTCCGACGTCATCGTGGCTCATCCACCCCCATAAGTTGACTGTTATGCGACCAGATTCATTCAGGCACGATATGAGCTTTATCATACCGAGTGCGATTATAACGCCATATAGTCAATCTTCCAATTTGACTCGATTTAAAGTTTTTTCGTCGGTAAATATAACATTCGACCAATCAAAATCAAGATATTGTCGCGCAAAATTAAGTCGGGCAGTTTTGTGGTGAGCTTTGAGTTTCACTTTTATAGCATGACGTCTGTAGTGTAGCCCTGCTCCGTGCAAAGCTCGTCGAATCGTCCGAGGACCCACATCATACAAAGCAGCAAAATGACTAGTTGGTGTGAAGCCGCGCTCTTCGTAATGTCGAACCATATCAGTTATTTGCGCGGTGGTTAGTATCGCCCGTCGTCCTGAATTACCTACTTCTATGATCTGTTATTTGCCCTTCTTCGCCATGACGCCGAATCCAAAATCTCACGGTGAATCGAGATATATTGAGCTCTCGTGATATCGCACTAATATTCAAGCCATCTTCGTGGAGAAATAATATTTCAGCCCTTTGTTGCAGGGTTAAACTAGCCATTTTATTTCTATCAATCTATAATTACTAAAATTCAAACCTATTTTCTTTGTTAAATGTCATATGGTAATATGTCAACAGGAGTCAACTTTAAAATTAAGAAATAAAAGTAATACGAAGGAGGTATAGCATGTATGAGGTATGTCATTAAGGTAATGTGTCAACTTTAAAATTAAGAAATAAAAGTAATAAGAAGCAGATATAGCATTTTAGACTTTACTGCACACAGTGTGGTAAAGAAGCTAATTTGAAAACTGATAAACATTTTTAGACCGCGATAGTACATACCCTAGATGATAAAACTTTTTAAGTATTTGAATAAGAATTAATGCTACGATACGAATGTAAACAACTTTTGTTTCTAGCGGCGATCTAATTAAATTTTAGAACTAAAGCTGTTATATTATTGTGACTTAACTATGATAGTTAGTATATTGTTGCTATAGATGACTGTCAGTCATTTCAGGATGACCTAGACAGACTAACTGCCTACTGTATTGACAATAAGCTGCATCTTAGTATACCTAAGTGTAACTATATACACTTTACAAAGAATAATTTCATCCTCAACTTTAATTACAACCTTAACTGTATCCCCTTAAATAATATTTCAATAGTGAAGGTTCTTGGTGTTCTCTTTGATGTAAAACTGTCTTTGAACCAGCATATCGAGGCAATAGTTAATAGTGCTTTTAAAATGTATGGGTTTGTGATGAGAGCCGCAACAGAATTTAAGCGTATCTCAACCTATCTCTATCTGTATAAGACACTAATTCGCTCTCAGTTAGAATATGCGGTCCCTATTTGGAACCCCTTCTACCAAAAGTATGTTGTTGGAATAGAAAGGGTCCAGCGCAAGTACCTTCGTGCTATGTGCTACAGATGTTATGGGACTAAGACTTATCTGTCATACTCCCAGCTCCTTGATAAGTACAAGCTCATTAGCTTGGAGAACCGGCGCAAATACCTGCAGGCCAACGTGCTTCATGATATTGTTCATAATAAATTTGACGCCATGGATCTACCGAGTAAGCTGTGTTATTCTGTCCCCCGAACGGTTCATGTGCGTCAGGTTCGTGCACGTACTCTGTTCGCGCTAAATTCGTGTCGTACGAACTCTGGCTTACGCTGCCCTATTCATGGAATGTTGGAATCCTATAATTCAAATTTCATTGAGATTGATATATTTGCATGCTCGAAAAATAAATTTAAATCTAATATTATAAAAATGTTATCTTAATTTTAAAATTTTAATTTGATTGTAATTGTAATAATATTGTTTCTTTATTGCATAATTTAATCTAAGTAAATTAATTTGCTTCTGCTGTGTTTTGATTTTGTAGCTATAGCTCACTTTAGTAATTTATTTATATATTTCAAAATAATTGTTAATTTTGGATATGCTCGTCTAGTGGCAACCACTGCTCAATAAATATGTTTTATCTGCGGATAATGTAGTGGACTGCAGCATTGATTCCTAAGTTTTGTTAATCGTATGTGTTATGTTTATGTTGTAGTTGTTTATTATCCCTTAATAAATAAAATAAAATAAAATATTCCCACGCGAACTTTTTTGTAGGTAATAATGAGTAGGTACTTTAATCATGTAGGTAGTATGTAAGTACATAATTTTTATTCAATAGTTTTCTAAGCGCACGCCGAATAATGAATTTTATACCTAGGCATAATTTTGCTACTTTGGGTTACATTATTGGAATTTTCTTAAGGATCTCTAAATTCTTTGAAAAGCTTTGTATTGGTGAAAAAATGATCCAGTAGTTTCGGAGCCTATTCGGTACAAACAAATATTTTCTTTTTTTTATAATATTACTAGCTGTGCCCCGCGGTTTCACCCGCGTAAGTCTCGATCCCGTAGGAATATCGGGATAATAAGTATCCTATGTGTTAATCCAGGTTACAAACTATCTGTTTGCCAAATATTCATCCAAATACATTCAGTAGTTTTTACGTGAAAGAGTAAAAAACATCCATCCATCCATCCATCCATCCATTCATCCATCCATTCATCCATCCATCCATCCATCCATCCATACTTACAAACTTTCGCGTTTAAAATATTAGTAGGATAAGTATTAGCATAGATTTATGTAAAAGTTTAATCGACTTTCGTGGCTAACCGAATATGGGTTGTAACAGGTGGAACACGATATCTGTGATCACTGTGACTGTGACAAAAAAATAACAGATCCAAATATCTGTTATTAAATCACAGCCTGTGATTTTTGTACGGACGATAAATACGTATCTCAATCGAATATCATCTTTATTTCTTTTAATTTAAAGTCGAAAATCGTATCTATCTGTTATCTCGATGACTATAGCCAATTTACTCATTCTATAATCGTACATTGTCAGGCATGCTCATCAGAAGACACCAGCTGTGAGTGGCTTCCTCCAGATTCTTCTCTTCTTGGTGGACTAGTGCTAAGGGAGGAAATTGAAGAAGAACTGGAACAAAATATTCTATAAATTGTCAGATTAATGAATGTACAAAACTGAAACCTGTGAGCCTATCAATTGTTGCAAGTTACATTTTTAAAATAAATATTATTTAAAATAAATAAGTATGTGATCTTCTTCTTTTCGTGTGGTTAGTGACTAACCTGGTGTCAGAGTTTATGTGCATGTTTAGAATTCTGTAAATCCATATTTGTTACGGTCGCGAATCATATTTAATCAACATACAACCTGATACTGACCTGAAAATTGCAAAAAACGTAAGATTTGAATTCTTCATAAGGGGGATGCGCTAGGGTAGCCCGCGAAATTCAAATTTTCTTACATTTTTTGCAATTTGCAGGTCAGTATCAGGTTGTTGATCTAAATATGCTACATATAACCTGCAAATTGCAAAAAACTGAAGAAAAATTTAAATTCGCGGGCTAGCCTAGCGCATCCCCCTTAACTGCTTTCGCCTAGATGTAATATAAAAATGTACTCTGTGGTAATAGAACGTCAGTTCTCTATGTAGTCTGTAGGTAAGATTGTCATTGCTAATCTCAAATCTGTGTTGCTAATGGTTTAGTGTTATTTCGCTGTCATTCGTTCGTATTTTTAATAATTTTATTAAAATAAAAGAAGGATTCTGATACAAATATGTAACTTATACATGACATAAAGCTAAAGAAACAAATATTTTATTGTTCCACGCAAACGACTTACTTCGTGTTCTAAGAAACAAGCGCTCGATTTAAAATTGTGTTAGGTATCGGTGTTATGGGAAGTGTTAAGTCATGAAACACTGCAGTGTATTTATTGTTTTGTGCTTCTATTTGTGTGTAATTAAATCTTCAAGATCCGACAGACCAGATTCTATCTCATTATTGAGGTCAAACTCGACATCGGAGCAGAAAGTATGGAACATAAAACTTGACGTTTTCTTTTCTAAAACCTTGCCTGCTGTGATCACGAGAGCACCCGAAAGTGATGTACGATTCAAATGTGAGGCTATAATGAATTATACGAAGGTTGAAAAATATACGAAAAATAGGGAAGGCATTGCTACATTGTTGAAGGAATCTCCTCCTGATCATATTCAACAGAAGCTATTAGAAAATGTTAAGGTATATTGGTTGAAAGATAATAGGATTATAGATGATAACTCAACCCAGAGAATGAAAATAATGACTAAGATTGATAAGACCAATGGCACTATAGGTACAAACCTGAGGATCAAAGACATAGCTGTAACTGATAAAGGCAGCTACACATGTGTGATCAAACAAAATTATGAGAAGAAGCAGACATCACAGTTAAAAGTTGAACAAAGTATAGAAAACTATGAGATTCCTACATATGCATCACTATTTCCTAATACTGATATCTACAGCCAACTGGATATTAATGTTCAGTCCACTCCTGGTTTGATTTCAGAAAACATACAAACATTGAATGCAAACTTTACCAATTCTACAGAGCCTCAAATGTTAGAGCCAATATGTCAGGAATACGTAGGAAGAGTATGTGCCGAACATCTAAAAGGCCAATTTGTTTATATTCCTTATAATACAAGTCAAGCAGCTCTTGAAGATAAGCTGATGAAAGCTTTTCAAGTGACTAGGTATTCTAATGACATCAGTCCCCGCTGTGAAGGCTATGCAGTGCCCAGTCTCTGTTATTCCACATTTCCTATTTGTAGAGATCCTTTTATTACTAACAGCAAATTCTACAAGGAGGCTCAAAAACTGTTTTCTATACTAACTGATGCTATCGGTAAAACTAAAGAAGATGACTTGCCAGAAATTGTTTTCGAAAACTTGCCTCTTGGAAAATTGCCTAGTATGTACACAGACTCAAATAGCTCATTTGCAGCCATGTTTAATTTTCGACATAATTCAACTGTCCTCAGACGTGTCTGCAAACAAGATTGTGAGATATTGGAGAATGAATTGTGTCAGAAAGAGTATGCCATAGCTAAGAGACACCCTCATATAGGACGGCAGCTGACACTGGAGGAATGTCAAGACCTGCCTGAAGATGATCCTGACTGTCTGAGGATCAGCATTGGTGGAGTCATGGCATCTGATGATGAATGTTACTGGGAAAATGGCAGTGGGTATCTAGGAAGGATCAACATAGCAAATAATGGCATGGCTTGTGTTGAATGGTCCAAACAGTTACATGTTAGATTATCTGATTTTCCTGAACTTGCTGGGACACACAGTTATTGTAGAAACCCTGGAGGAGTTCTGGAGCAGCCCTGGTGCATTATAGAAAAAGATGGCAAAACAGATAAGCAATATTGTGATATTCCAAAATGTGCTCACAAAATCTGGATTTACATTGTTATAGTTTTTCTTGTTTTGACCCTATCAATTATTGGTTTTATTATCTGCTTATGTTATAGACATAAAAACAAGAACAATGCTGCTGCAATAAGGGATATAAACCTACCTAATGCTGATAAAAACATCTATGGGAATTCTAGATTGAATTCACCAATAGAAATGAGTGAATTATTAACTAACAATATAGCTAACCAGCCACATCTGACAAGAAATACCCGTGGTAATGGGGTGCTACGCATACCACAGTATTCTCTTTCGCAAATTAAATTCTTGGAAGAGTTAGGGGAAGGAGCATTTGGTAAAGTGTACAAGGGAGCGCTGAAGAGGAATGGCGAAACACAGTTTGTGGCAGTAAAGGCGCTGAAAGAAAATGCCTCAGCTAAAACACAGGCAGACTTCAGAAGAGAAATAGACTTGATATCTGAGTTAACCCATGACAACATAGTGTGCATTGTTGGTGTGGCTTTAAGAGAAGAACCTTTATGTATGTTGTTTGAGTTTATGGCCCGTGGGGATTTGCACGAGTTTTTGATGGGACGCGCGCCACCCTCCGGGAAAGGTCTACCGCCCATGAGATTGCTAAACATCGCAAATAACATTGCCGCAGGCATGCAGTATCTTGCTTCCCATCATTATGTTCACAGAGATCTAGCAGCCAGAAACTGTTTGGTTTCCGATGATTTTATTGTCAAAATATCAGATTTTGGACTGTCTAGAGATATATACAGTTCAGATTATTATAGAGTGAGTATATTATTTCTGTAATAGTTTTCTAGTTAAAAAGAAACTCTGATATCTCTATAATTATGTTTCAGTGCATTTCATGCATGAGTTAAGAATTTAATGAATGGTTACTGATTGCTGTGAATGCTTGGCATGCAATATTCGTATGTTGCGCGAGAAATTCATGTTATCTGTCGATGATCTCAGGGGGCATCACGCGTCGAAATTTATTATCCTCAAGTTTGTGTAGATTTTCCATTTCATTAAAATTTAATTTAATGTTACAGGTACAGTCGAAAAGTTTACTACCTGTGAGGTGGATGCCACCAGAATCTATACTTTATGGGAAGTTCACAACTGAGAGCGACATTTGGTCGTATGGAGTTGTGTTGTGGGAAATATACAGCTATGGACTACAGCCGTATTATGGGTAAGAACTTATTATTATCATTGCAGCAGGCATTGTTTTGTAGGCTAGTGTGGTGTGATTAAGTTCAAGATTTGTTTCTCGTTTTTTGATCAACATTAGTTACATATACTTAAAATAAGTAATTATTCATTCGACCTATTGCTTGTCACTCTACAGCCTAGCCACAGATTAATAGTACTAGTATATAGCCTAGCAAGCCTAGCATAATTTTTTTTCTTTTATTTTGTCAGTTATAGTAATCAAGAAGTGATATCGATGGTGCGTGGTGGAGAGCTATTAGCGGCTCCAGCGAATTGTCCACCACCCATGTACTCACTCATGAGGGACTGTTGGAAGCATCAGCCGCAGAGAAGACCCAACTTCGAGGAAATTGTTAATAGGTAGGTTACCCTAACCATATATCGACCTGGATGCGTTCAATAGGTGTTAGGATACTTCCTAAGACCTATTTGAATGGTTAAAAAAAGGTTTAATAAAAAACGTGTTTTTGCAGTAACAACCTTTCCAAACTCCATTTCAATTCAAGGCTAAGGGTTGTTGAACCAAATGTTATTCAATAAAATTGTTCCAGAATTCAAGAATGGATAAATATGGGTGGGTGTCCAGAAATCGCAGCTTCCGAGGCAGGAAGCAGTGGTTTCGGGCACCGGCCGTCCGGCTCCAGCCGAGACTTGCAAGAGAGAGTACCTCTGCTGCCTCCACACTGCTCCTCTTCCAACGGATCCCTGGCCACCGGTAGCCTGAAAAAGTTCAGCGCCGCAGGGTCTAGCTCCAAAGTCACCGATGATAACTGTTCCACGTGCAGCGAGGTACCGCCCCTCGCGCCCAAAACAAAGAAACACAGCTCGGGGTCTCTCATCGACACAGACAAAATAGGTACGAAAGACACAGTTGTTAGGATACTACCCAGCACACAGTTTGGAAACGAAATTTAAGATGGTACAAATCACAGAGTACTCAATAAATGGAGCGATAAATTGCGCACCTAATCTCACAATTACGCACGATTGCTTCTCAAACCTACATGTCGAACACTTCACGAAATTGATGGCTGATTCTGGTTATAAAATGTGCGTATTTACACTCCATTTGTATATTACTCCTTGATAAATAGATAGTCAATCTTCGACGTTTTCTTTGATGCTTTATGCATTTTTACACTTAAGAGAAGCGTTCTAGTTTAAGATAGGTTTGTAAAAAGTAGTTTTTGTAACACTTAAACTAAAAAGTAGTCTTCATTGGTACCTATGTTATTGTATGTAAATGTGTAATTTCCAACATTAAAGCATTTGCAGCAAGAGATGCGTGAAAAGTGCATGATACTTCGTTTTAGCTTCTGATTGTTCAATACTCTGTTAGATTATCCGACTTAAGTCACAATTATACTCGCCTCATTTACCTGACGAAATACTGCCGATTTAAATTAGGGTCAGTTCAGACCGCGAGAAGCGACGCGATGCTGCGCGCACTTTTTAACAATTATTGAATTTATTTTCTTCACGAAAACGTAACATGCAGTGCGAGGGTGGACACGTGTCAAACCTTATGGTGTAGTAAATAAATTCGATATTGTATCGGATTATAAAAAAGTGCGCGTCGCGTCGCATCTCGGTGTCTCCGTAACTGACCCTTAGTTTATAAGAATAACTCTACCTACTTGAAAGTCTTGAATAGGTTCCCATGTTTAGTAATTTCCATTAGTTCCTTTATATTTATGTCTAAGTGTATAAAGGTTGTGTACTATACTTGGTGTAAGTGAATATCCCAAAAAGGTATAATTATGTGCTAATTATTGCGCGTAATGATGAGATTTTATTGTTGCAATCATGGAAAAACTTGCCTTTTTTAACCGACTTCTTCAAAAACGAGGAGGTTCTCAATTCGTGAAAAATGTATGTATGTTACGCGATTACTCCGCCAATTATGAATCGATTTTGATGATTCTTTTTTTGTTTGGTAGGTCATGCTTCAGAGGTGGTCCCATATAAATTTTATTAATTTTACTTGCGTAGTTTTTGAGTTAGCTTCAATAATTACGTATTTTTCCCACATATAATTATTTTACTCCGTCACTGTTATTTACATAGCAGATAACGGTATACGAATTTGTGTGAGCTAGGTACCACAACTAAAAAGTGAAAAATAAAAGCTTATTACAAAAAAAACCGACTTCAAGAAACAAACACAAAAAAGTGAAACATAACTTTAATCTCGGAAGTCGGTGGCAAAAAACGAAAATTGAAAAGCAGACACCGACATGATAACAAAATTATAGATTAACAACTTATGAAATTCCAAAAATCTTTTCAAAACTTTTGAGAAACAGATGCCGATGTGCAACCGAAGTAGGTAACCAGGTGTGGGCTACTCTGTGGCGCGACGTTTGTGCTAATTCAGAAACACGAAGATTACAGAAGTGCATATCTAATTGTTCTTGGCTAAACAATGAAGATTAAGTACATAAATATTAAATTGGCTTTACTTACCGAGTTAGTTATTATTATTAGTCCAAATAAGACTAATGGAGTTATTAACTTATAAGTTTATGATTTCGTTGTCAATTATTTATTTAAGATAATTTAAAGTACTGAATCATGATAACATGAAATTCTACTTTGGATGTATTTATTAGTTACTTATTAATGGCGTACCGTACAACTAGCTGACGTCCTTAGAATAAGTACGTACATAAACGTTGTATTTATTTGATGTTAATGTTACTTACATTGTAATTCGGAAAATAAGTTTGATAGGAAATTATGGTCGGCGTTTCCCCAAACCTTTTTTTATCTAGATAACACTAGAACAATATATTATTTTAACCAAAAAAAAGGATCCACGTCTTGTCAGCCTCAATGAACAGCATATTTAAAGGAATTATTATGTCTCTCATTTTACTGCCGTCATCAGTACAACTTTTTTTAAAGCAGTCGTTTCGTAAGGAATTTCCTTGTAATACGTTCTATTCTTGTGTTCTATTTGTCTTCAAAATTGGACCTGTTTTGTAGGAGGAAACGGGAGTATCACAAGTTAATTGTGTCATTTCAGTTATTTAAGTAATATTATAAGCCGCGATATAATTGTCTTTTGATCCAGTATTAGATGGATATGGGGCAATAGCAACTTATTTTATCAAATGTTTGTTGCTTGCATTTCCTTCTAAGCTAAGTAATACTTATGTTATTTTATCATGTTTGTTGCATATGGCATAAGTATTGTAAAATGAATACGAGGTGTCTGAAGCAGTGTGTGTTCCAACTAAATAAGTGTTTCAAAATTCAAATGTTGTATTAGCTTATAAGACTGACTGAAAATATCAAAACTACACAGTTGTCAATATTGTACTTATTTTAGAGAGTTAAATCTTCACATCGAGTGAACTGGACATTTGACTGGCTTTAAGATTTTAATGTATCATAATATTTGATAAAATTGGCAGCACTATAATACGATCTCATTGTGTTAACAGTATGTTTTTATAGCATAGTGTTACCAACTCATCAAAAGTTGATCTTCAAAACAATCATGTATTCAAGTGAGCAAGTTGGCAGCTTATTACTTAATATATTCAACTGTGTGATGTAAGTTGGTGGCACATGTACGCTTGCCTGTAGTAATTGTAATCTAAGTATCAAGTAAGACTTATTATTTTCCCGAACCTATCCAATTGCTATTTGTGAAAGTTTACTGGTTATCCATTTTTATACTTTTTATGAATGTTTATAAGTATTTTATATTAGTACTTGTACTTGCCAAAGACTTTTTTTTGTATGTGATACACTTAGTTTCTTACTTAGATGTAAATTGTATTTCTATAATAAATAATTTTTAAAAGTTTTCTAAAAATAATTTATTTTTAATAACTTACGTAAGTACTTATATAATATAATTTGGAAGAATTATTATTAAATAACAAATATAAAAATTTAGTAAAACCCAACTACCTTCACGTGGTAACATTAAATTTAGTTAAATCCTCTTGTTCACTATTTTTTTTAACAATCAAATATTCCCCGTGTACTTTCATATGTACTTTGAGGTTGTTGTTACCTGTAAATCCTTTGTTACACACCCTGCATACATATGGTTTTTCACCTGAAATAATATGATTTTGATCATCAAAACTAGACAGATAAACAGTTGAAATTTTAACATACAGACCTTTGCCAAACTAAAATAGTTTTTAAGGGTAACTTGGGAGAGGCCTATGGTCGCTAGTGGCCAGGCAATGTTATGAGATCTGTAGTACGGACTATGGTCATCATCATCATCTGCCTAGCCTTTTCCCAACTATGTTGGGGTCGGCTTCCAGTCTAACCGGATGCAGCTGAATACCAGTATTTTACATGGAGCGACTGCCTATCTGACCTCCACAACCCAGTAACTGGGTAATACCCCTTGGTAAGACTGGTTGTCACACTTTCGGGCTTCTGACGACCCGTAACGACTGTCAAAGATCCACAAATGACAGCCGGGACCAACGGCTTAACGTGCTTTCCGAGGCACGGAGGAGTCTCGATATGTAAAGATGGTCACCCATCCAAGGACCAACCCCGGCAAGCGTAGCGTAACCTGATGGATCGACCCGTGCGGCTGTTATTACTTAGCCACGAGCTCCTCAATAAATATCAATGTATAATAAGGTACCCGTGTGTATTCGTCGATGTTTGATCAGCACAGTGGCGGTATAAAACTTAGCGGGGCAGTATTCACACTGTTTCGTGCGATTGCCGTCGTGTCGGTCCAGGTGAGCTATCAGTGCGCCCTTCGACTTGTACTTAGCGGGACATCTAGTACACTCGTACCTTTGAATGTCGCTGTGTTTCATCATGTGCCTGGATAACTGAAACGATATAGAGTAAATTATAACTATGGTTGTTTTAAAGTTAGATGATGTGGGATGTTGAAGTTATGGGCAGACAAATTGAGCATGACTAGTTGTATAGTCGAGTTCATACAGTAAGGATTTTTATCTCACGAAGCGATGCGACGGGCGCTTTACTTTTACTAAGTGTACAAACTCGCCGTGAATATGCGTGTATGTACAGGAGATTTCGGTACCGTTCGCAATACGGGCGAAGTCGGAAGTGTGTATGCGTGTGTGAATGTTATGTTATGTGCTGATGCTGGCGCTACTAGTCTTCATACACACATTCACAGCGTGTTTGTACACTTGTTTACCACAAGTAAAGCGCGCGTCGCTTCGTGAGATAAAAATACTATAATAGCTTGACCACTTTGACGATTCCCAGTATTGAAACTTCACTACGGTTGAATCTGTCACATTGGTCTTGAAAACAAAAACAAAATAGACTTTGTTGTTTTATGACGTGCAAGTGACAGTCAACCGTAGGGTGGTAAAGCAATTACAAGGTTGGCTATACAACTCGCTAGTCATTTATTTATTTCTTGGATCGCCAACAGATTCCACACAATTTCATGCATGTTAACATAAAAAAGGGACTACAAGTGTCCGCTTCCAACTATAGGAGACCAAAAAAACCACTTATTATTAGAACGAAAACATTAACAAAATACAATACACGAAAATCATACAAAAAAATACAAATTGATTTTAAATAAATAAGAAAAAAACCCATGGACAACAAAAAAATAAACAATATGTTATTTATGCCTTTAATACTATTTTGGGTGTAGGTAGTGATCAATTTCATTATGCTTCTATCCGAAGTTTCTGAGTCATTATGCGTAATGTTTGCCCAATTTTTTGTCTGCCCGAAACTTACCGGCAAGTTAGTTTGGGATTTTTACTCATCGGAAACACGAACATTGACGAAGCTCATAACTTAAATCGTATTTATCCTACTCACTCTAGAATTTCCATCTAGTTGAAGACCACATATGGGGCATACATGTAACTTGTGTGTACATTTATGTTTATCATGGGCCACTTGACTCTGGAATGGTCGTTTACACAGTTTACAGTATACCTTTTTTGGATTATGTCTTCTTATTTTATGATCCTGCAAATAATTGGGTACCCTTGTAAGATCTATTTTATTTCATCTGCTGTAATAAAATCACGTGTATTTTGGAGTAAGTATTAAATAGAAAGAAAGAAGTTCTTACTTTTAGTCCACCACTATATCTGCAGGAGAATTCACACATATCACAAACGTAAGCTTTACTCTCACCATGAGACCTTATGTGCGATTTTAAATTCGTTTTACTTTGGAAGCTGAAAATAAGAAATATAATATTGACCATTTCTTATGGGATTTACAGACCAGAGACGGCTAAAGAAGGTGTTTTACGGGTGTTGGTGTAGGTGTTTTGTTTGGTAGGTCATGCTTCAGAGGTGGACCCATATAAATGTTATTAACTTTGCTTGCGTTTTTGAGTTAGCTTCAATATTACGTATTTTTCCCCACTTAGTCTGGACGATGTTTTAAGTTACTCCTTCACTGTTATTTACATAGCTGGTATTGCTATTCGAATTTGTGTGGGATAGGTACCACAACTAAAAAGTGAAAAATAAAAACTTTTTACAAAAAAAAAAAACAACCGACTTCCAAAAATTAATCTTGCTTTTTAGTGTTTTTTTTTGGGATTGGTTGTTTTTTTTGTCTATATGTACATCATTCTTCTCATGTTTTTATGTACTTAGCAAATTAGCAAGGTGTAATTTTGTTGGCTACTCACCCTTTAGAACACAAGTCGCAAATATACTTAATACTGGAATGTACTTGCAGTATGTGACTGCTAAGTTTTCTTGGTGTGTTGCATGTCATTGGACAGTTATTACAAAAAAGCTTTTTGTCCTGAAAAAATCACAAAATTTTAAAACAAGTTTTTTTTCATCATTGAATATGTTTTCTATGAGTAGTAAATAGATAAAGCATAATTACATCTTCCTCAATGTGGAAATTCCTGTAGTGATGTTCCAAATACAGACAAGATTTGTATTTTTTCTCACAAATGTGACATTTACTCTGTTTCAATGGGACATGTATCAGTCTATGAGCAAGGAGCTGAGATAGGCTGTTCAGTTGCTCTCTACAGAGATCACACTTTCGGTCCCTTTTATGGCTATCTAGATGATTATTCAGGTAAAGTTTTTCTTTAAATGACTTAGGGCAAATACCTGGAAATTAATTGAAAAAACTTTTACTAAATTATACAGTACTAGCTTCCGCCCGCGGCTGCGTCCGTGCGGTGTGTCAATAAAAAGTAGCCTATGTCTTTCCCCGGGATGCCATCTATCTCCTTGCCAAATTTTATCGAAATCCGTTCAGTGGTTTAGGCGTGAAAAGGTAACATACAGACAGAGTTACTTTCGAATTTATTATATTAAGTACTAGCTGTTGCCCGCGACTCCGTCTGCGATCCAGGATGAAATATAGCCTCTATGCTTTTCCAGGTCGTGGTTTACCCGTGTGCCAAATTTCATGCAAATCCGTTCAGCCGTTTAACCGTGAAAGTGTAACAAAAAAACACACTTTGGCATTTATAATATTAGTTAGGATGGATTTTTACCTGACTACGGCGCAGTAAAAAGAAGGGTTATGATTTTGACCGGTATGTATGTAATGTATGTAGGTATGTTTGTGTTCCCTCATATCTCCTAAACTAGGTACTCATCAAAATTGGACAAATGAGGTATCGTTGGAAGCGTCCTGATCGTCCGCTGGTTATAGGCTATGTGACGTCACAATAAATTGAATATTGCGCGCTGTAGAGGACAGTCATGAAAAAAATTTTTTTTTGCCATGTTGCGTATTAAATGAACATTTAAAATATATATATATATATATTATAAACTCATTTTAAAAAAAATAAGAAAAATAAAACTAAAACCCAACTACGACAACAAAGTGAACTAAAAAGGTCATACATAACTGAGGTTTTTAACTTTTATTTTTATTATCTCACGAAGCGACGCGCGCTTCACTTGTGGTAACCAAGTTTAAAAACACGTTGTGGATGTGTGCGTGAAGACGAGTAGCGTCAGCACATAACACACACACTCACACTCCCGACTCGGCCGTGCCTCGGACTGTACCGAGAGCTCCTGAGCTTACAACTACATTCACAGCGTGTTTGTACACTTGGCAACCACAAGAAAAGCGTGCGTCGCTTCGTGAGATACAAATACTGCTGATTTAATTTTGTTTTCTAATTTTATTTTGTATTTTTAAATTTAATTATGATATTGTATTGTGATGAATGCTGTGTATCCCTATAATAGGCATATATAATATACCAGTAAGTACTTTTATCATAATTTATTTTTCTGTTTTAATTTATTGTATGTAATACTGTTGGTGTACCAAATAAATAGATAAATAACTTTTAAATTAGTAAAATATCACAATGGGCAAAAGAACGTATGTAGGTACAGTCACGGACTTTAATTGATGAGCCACCTGGCACTGTTCGTATTTAAGCCGTGTAATGCAAATCGGGTTTATTCGTTTCCCGACACGCAAAGTCATGTCTTCGTATTAGAAGAAGAAAATTATATTTCATATCTTTACCGGTTGGCTAACCTGAAAGCCAAAACTACAAACTTGACAGCAGAGTGACTGCCCAAAGTAAATTGCAGGTCTAGCAACAGTAACCTAGCAACGATAAACAATCGTTGCTAGGTTACTAATGCGATAGTAACGTTAGCGTACGGAGAAATATGAATAGTCATTTCAATAAGTTCGAAAGTATAAAGTCTCTGACATCAATATTTCTACTGTCACTGTCTTCAGTTAAGTTTTTAGAATTATCGAGTTAATGAGCTATGATTCAAAGGAGGTCGGTATCAAATAGATTTGATAAACTTAATGCAACATTGTATTTATTTTTATTTTTTTATCATTGAGAACTTATTAGTCAACCTCTATGGATAAGACTATTTCCGATTAAAAGTAATTTATTTGTCATCTTGTTTACGAGCGTGCAATTTGCGTTCGTGTTTAATCGTGTAATCTCGTGAATGAATGAAACTGCAAAATTGAAAAGTTTGAAGGTGGCTCGTCAATTAAAGTCCGTGACTGTACTTTGGTACAATTCCCTAACTAAAGAAATAAAGTTTTCAACAACCATAATTTACTAATAATAATTACCACAGAACCACTGTTCTTCATGTCCATTTGCAATGCTTTCTAATATTTTTGATGTTTTTACTTTGAGCTTTGTATGTTTATTTCTTTTTATCTTCTTTGGTTTCACATCTGAAATAATTATGTTTATGTATACTTAATTACTAAAAATAAACTATACTCCTTCTTGATAAACTAATAAACCTGAAATTTGTGTAATAATTTTCTTTTGATTTGAGTTCTAGTAAGTTCTAGTTGTTTGGTCTATTCGAGTTTGAGGTCTAAGTTTTTTGTGTCAAGCTTTTTTTTTACTTTTTATGATTTCTTTTTAGGTCATGTTCAGATGAACATCATCAAAAAAATGGGTCTATATTATTTTAATAAAATATCATAAATAATGTTGCAATAACCTTCTTCTTTTTTAACAATAATATGGTCATCCTCTTCATATTCAGAAAAAGCATCATCTAAATTGTCTAAAATTAAATCATTATCAAAGTTTTCTGCCTTAATTTCTGACTTTATATCCAGTAGCTTCTCATTTTCACAAATTGAAGCGCTATTATCAATCTCTATAAGAAGTGTTTTATTTTCTGCTTTAATATCCTGAAAGAATTCATTTCATCAGAAATAAAGAGTTTCAATTTTTGTTAAGTGCTAAAAGATAATTAATGTTTGCTCGGCAGGAATAACAATGTAGAATTTAATAGAAATATGTCAAAGTCAAACAATTTGGAGTTCAATAACTTCAAATTGTTTGACCTTGACCATATCTAATCGTTGTTTCTTTTATGCCTCTTAGCTGAACCTACTACTGAATAATACTCACAGAAAAAATTATTTGTTTCAATGTAGTTTCTGCTGTTATAGACTTTTCTCTGAATTCTATAAAACATTTGAGTGTGTTCGAACATGTCTGACATGAATACTGCGGCATACCATCTAATAAGGTAATCTGAAATAACAAAATTAATGACATTGTAAAGTAATTATAGAAACAAGTTATAAATGAAGAAGAGATTATATAGGTTTTAAAAAAAATGTCTTAAATGTTTAGTAACTGAATAAACTAATAAAGATAATGAAAACTATACTTACATTAAGATTTGTTAACAAGTTATAATTGATAATGAAAGTTTCATCCAATGGAAGCATTTGTTTTTCTGTCGATAAACATACTCTACACATCTCCATGTTCATTATATTGAACATGGAGATATGTAAAAATTATTTTGAACAATATTAGTTAGTGGTATAGGTCAAATTTACGCATTTGAATTTACTTTTCTCGTTTACATCGCAAAACAACACATTAATTACGTTATCATCAATGCCCAGTGTTGCCAAATTTATATTAACGAAACCACTAAATTTGGCGATCCCTTAAACCACCAAAAAACCACTAACATTTATTATGCCAGACAGATAATACCTAAATATTATTTGAAAATAAAACAACAACATTGTATTTTTTATTAAAAAAATATAGTTTATTTTTGATAAGTACAAAAAAAAAATCTTAGAGGCGATCATCTTGGGAAGAATCGGCTTCTTCTATGATTTCTTTTGGGTGTACTGTGGTGTAGGCATATTCGTTTTACAAAAAAAAACCGTTGTATTTATATTTAACAAACATTTTTAATTCAAATCAAACTTGACCCAGTTATCATACAAATAAAGTATATAATCAAAATTATTCAAGAAATTGACAAACTATTTTCGGGGGATCCCCGAAAACAACCACCTTAGTTCTGAGTGTTGCCTACAAATATACACTTATAACGTAAACGTTCGAGTTATTTCCCGAAAATATGTTAATCGTGCTAGTGGTTGAATTTCGTACCTTACCACTAACTGAAGCAACCAAAGCCACTAAAAAAATCCACTAGCCACTAAAACCAAAATTTGTCCACTAAAAGGTAAGTCTAAACCACCAGATGTGATGACGAAATTCCTGGTATCTTCACTAACTTCTAGGTACAGTAAAAGTACCGGTCGGCTGAATATGTTGCCCATAATAAGAGCGAGCCTGTTTAATCTAAAACGCGTTCTCAGATATAATTTAATATCACTAAAAATATTAACTCTCTAATGATTTTTTTTAACTCTCTATCTCTCTCTAACGATTCTCATATAATAAAAATAATAAAATTATGTCTACGTCCATTTTTGCGGGAATGGGGGCCAATTTCACAAAAGTAATTAAAATCGTTGATAAATAAAACTTATTACTCTCTAACGATTTTTCTTTTCTCTCTAACCCTCTCTAACGATTAGCATTAACAAAAGTTCATAATAATGAAATCGTGCGGCTAAATTCACGGAGGTCCTAGGCGCCCCGGGGAGTCATGCATTAAATGCATTTAGCACTCTTTTACTTAGAACTTTCGTGTTACAGAAAGGAAGATAAGAAAGTATACAGGGAACCTAACACGAGCTGCCATTTCTAGCCCGTCACTCAGTGCGTTTCTCTGTCATCTTACACAGGGAGGGATTCGACAAGACAAGCAACAAAATGACAGGTCGTGGTAGATAAATGGTGAATACGTACTCCTACGAGATAAGTTCATAAAAGTTAACACGCTGAATTCAGTTTTTCTTTATAGAGATAGTTAAGTATTCAAATTAAGTGGTTAAGTGAAGCTGATGTCCGCAGCGCCCTGCATGCACGGCGCCCTCCAGTCGCCGGCGCCCGAGTTGCCGGCGCCCCGGGCGACCATATTGGCTCTGTCGGAGTTCAACCTCAAGTTAATTGTCTATGTTATTGTCGATGTTCTTTTTATAATATCTTGACAGTTAGAGAAAAAATATGTTTGTTGAAATAAAAAGTAAGTATAGCTATAAAAGTAAACGCATGTTATTTCATATCAAGTTTCCCCGTTACCTGCTCCAACATAAGGTTATGGGCCACCAATACATGGAGTAGGTAAGCAGAAGAATAAATACACGTACCTACTTAGATAAAAAATATGATGAGTAACAAATACTAGAGTATAACGATATAGAAATTACAAAAGATGAAAAATTTAAGGTTGATAATTCGAGAGCTAAAGCCATAATAAAATTAATAAAGCATTTATCTATAATATAAGAATACACAAAAGCAAAAGAAATGTTCATAAAATTAGCCAGCGTATTTCAACGTAAAAACGTGTCTACAAAAATTACATTGAAAAAGAGATTGCTAAGTCTAAAATTACAAAAAACAGATACGTTAGACGAATATTTGTTTTCTGAAGAAAAAAAAAATATATGTAATTGAAAATTAGATAAAAAATGAGACGATTCAGACAAAATCTGTCATTTATTATTGTCCTTAAATGAAAATTACGAACACGTAATTACAGAAATTGAAACTACTGATATAACATTAGAGTTCGTAAAATGACGATTACTTGATGAAGAAATAAAAAATAAGCATAATGGAGTCCGACCTTACTCGGGTCGCCGTCAGTGACACGCTGTCAAATTAGCTCGCGGCTCGCAGCGATGACAGACGGGCGAGTAAGCTCACCGAGCCCTATATAGGTACGAGTACTTGCTTGCTCACACGTCTATCACCCCTTTATTATGGTAATCGAGTAAAATGTGAGAGGATTTGATTTATCTTCTTGTTGTCTAACAAGTTTTACTTTACTTTTATCTGTGGCATTCGCGACTGGGGCCAGTGTTGTTATTGATACGGCAATTACCGTAATATACGGTAATCCACGTAATTTTTTCAGAAAATACGGTGTATCAAAAAATACGGCAATTGGCTGCTGTAAGTGAAACGAAACGTTTTTTAACTAGCGCAGCGAAACGTACCACTCACAGCCGGGGAAATCCCGACTCGCAACTAAAAACAGAGTTTATATCGCCAGATCGTGCCATCTCTTTCGCCTTAGTTAAAAATGAATGAGACAACGTATTGAACTAAAGTTAATTGTGTTATCTATGACTCGAATAGCTCATTCGCAAGGTATGTAATACTCGAGCTCATTCGTTTGTTACGGTTTTGAGAGAAATAATTCTTCAATTAGTGTTTTTTTGTCATTTAAATTGATAACATGAGTGATTGTGACTCTGAAGAACCTTCGACGCCTAACACATAATACAAAAATATCGACAACAGTGGGAGATAGAGAGAAAGAATAAACATTTTTAAATTATATACGGCATTTTAGTATTTTATCCCTTAAAATACGGCAAATCAGAAAGTCAAATACGGCTACCCAGATTTTTGCGATAACAACACTGACTGGGGCGCAGGGCGCACAGAGTCAGAGTACGTTTTTACTGGGGCGTGCGGTCTGTCAAAAGTGATATGTACCTATTGATTGTGCAATAAATTCGTATTTTATCATGTTAATTTAATATACTGCGTTTGTTTTTTATGTAGCAGTAAGTAGTCAATGTCTAGCCATAAAATGAATTAAGATATAACTTGAGTAACAACAATATTGTTAATGTCTTAATTAAAGTCGCGATTAACTCTTATTTTCTTGTTGTTTGTTGTGAAAACAAGATAAATTATGGTGGAGAACGGAGCCTCCAGCGGGGGCAGCGATAGCCCCAGTGCAACCTGCACACGTTCAGGTTTACTAGAGACCCTAGTGCGCGGCGTGTGGTATCGTGTTCATTGTACGCTCGAAGAGGATTATCTAAGTGTGTGTCTGGATGATGGCTACGACGCGACCACGACACTGAACGGAACTCTGAACAACAACAACGTAGAGACTCCGAACAGTGACTTTACAGAGGTTCCTGAAGCTATTGCGAATCAAAAACGTTTAGTACAAGTGGTGAAGTCAGACAATAATGGGTTGGGAATCTCAATAAAAGGTGGTATAGAGAATAATATGCCTATATTGATATCGAAAATATTCAAAGGCATGGCAGCAGACCTTACAGAACAGTTATATGTTGGTGATGCCATACTATCTGTGAATGGGGAGGATTTGAAGGATGCTACACATGAGGAAGCAGTCAAAGCATTGAAAAGAGCTGGAAAGATGGTCCAGTTGGAAGGCAAGTGATCATAAGATATATTATGAATGTTGTAATGCTTGAAACATGGCTAGTTATAAGGCACAGACTAACTAAATTGACCTTAATTACACCAATTCAGTGGCGCGGAGTTGCTAATTGAGCTATTCAGGAGTGTACAGTATATTATAGATAATAAACACAGAAAAAATCAAAATCAAAAGTCATTTATTCAAACTAGGCTGAGAATCAGCACTTTTCGAACGTCAAAATTACATAAGACAGTCCCCCCAAAACGCCCACCCTTCACCACTTCCTAGTGCTTTAGCTGGGAAGAAGAAGTGGTGCAACAAACTCCCCAGCAGCACAGCTGTCTGTTCAGTTAGAAAAATTTGATTCTATACAAAAGTTTGCAAAATCATTTACATTACGCAGCATAAAACATAAATCTAATTAGCCATATGTCAGCTAGCACACGCCAATATACCAACCAAAAAAAAAAAAAGAATAATATTAAAAAAAAAACGAGAACTATATGTACTCAAGCAGAAATAAGTAGTAAATATAAACAAACATAAATTAACTAAATAAAAGCCTCCAGGCACAAAGGGCGTGTTCGCTTACATATAGCTATTTATAGCTGCAACTGGAAGTTATAAATGATAAACTAGGACCATCGAAGTAAATAAATAAAAATGAATTACTAATAACATTAACAAAACCGAGATCAGCAAGACGACCAGTCACCACAAGCAGCACCCTTTCACGAGCATAACGCAAAAATCAGCCATTACCCCCCTCGCCATATTTGAGGGAAGGAGACAACCCGACCTCCGACGCTACCGCAAGCAGTGACATCTAAGGGAGCATGACGAACCTGCTGCCGGTTGCTCAGGCAAAAATAATAATTATCCATTGTCGAGGTCGCTAGCTAACCACATATTGCAATACAACTCATATGGAAAACATGAGTAATGAGTCATCAAAAAAATTAAATTAAATTAAAAACAATATTAAAATAAAATTGACTATAGGTACAGTCCAAATAAAAATAATAAAAAAATTATATGAACTCATATAACCTGTCAGTGGGTAAGCTAATTCTGGAGAAAGAACATAAACATTGTCTTGAGTTAATCACAGCGACCAACTACTCTTATCATTTAAGTAGTCGTTAATGGAGTAGTAAGCCTTTGAACAAAGGTTGCATTTTACTTTAGCTTTAAACGCATTATAAGGCAAATCTAGCAAAGGAGAGGGTAGCTTGTTGTAAAAGGTTATACCAAGCCCAACAAATGAGTTATGAACCTTATGAAGCCGGTGAAAGGGAACTCGTAGTTTGCCCTTATTCCTAGTGTTAACATTGTGAATATCACTGTTTTTAGTGTATAAGTGTATATTTTGCCTAATATATAAGATGTTGGCGTAGATGAATTGTGATGCCACCGTGAGAATACCAATATCTTTAAAAAAATCTCTCAGAGAAACTCTGGCACCTAGCTGCTAAATTGCTCGAACAGCTCGTTTTTGAAGGACAAATATATTTTGAATATCAGCAGCTGTACCCCACAGCAGAATACCGTAGGACATAACACTATGAAAATAACTAAAATAGACTAGCCGAGCAGTATCAACGTCAGTGTATTGTCTTACTTTTCTGACGGCGTAAGCGGCCGAACTGAGCCTCCCCGCTACGCTCGATATATGTGGGCCCCACTGAAGTTTGGCATCTACTGTTATCCCCAGAAAAACTGCCGAGTTTACAGTTTCAAGCACCTCTTTATCTAAGACGATGTTGGGTCCTAGATTTCTGACATTCGGTAAGGCAAACTTTACACATTTCGTTTTCTTGGCATTGAGAACTAGGTTATTTGTCGTAAACCAATCCGTTACCATTGAGAGTGCACTGTTTACATCGTCAAAATCTTGCCTATTCCTGTCTACTTTAAAAATAAGAGAGGTATCATCTGCAAACAGTACAACTTCACAGACACCCTTTAAATAGAATGGTAAGTCATTGATATACACTAAGAACAAGAATGGACCCCCAGTATGGAGCCTTGAGGTACACCTAACTGAACTGGTAGCCCAGAAGATTTAACACCATTAACATCTACACATTGGAACCTATTCTGTAAATAAGAATTTATAACGTTCAGAGCTTCGTTTTGCACACCGTAATGACGAAGTTTACGCAAAAGCGTGTCATGGTGCACGCAATCAAAGGCTTTGGAGAGATCACAGAAAACCCCAATAGCATTTTGCGAGTTCTCCCATGCATTAAATATGTGTTTCAGCAGAGCAACACCCGCATCTGTAGTCGAACGACCTTTAGTAAAGCCATATTGTTCATTATGAAGGAGGCTATTTAAATTAAAATGTCTTAGTAACTGCTTGAGAATTAACTTTTCAAATATTTTGCTAAATGCAGGTAGTATAGAAATAGGTCTGAAATTGCCAACGTCATTTTTACTACCTGACTTAAATAATGGTATGACTTTACTACTCTTCATGAGGTCAGGAAAAGTTCCTAGATCAACACATTTATTAAAAGTAACAGCAAGATAGGGGGCTACAATGTCTATTATATTACTTAAAAGTTTAATGGAGATGCCCCAGTAATCACCAGTGTTTTTAGACTTGAGCGTGTTAAAAACATTAACTACATCACGAGGCGTTACATGTTCGAAGCTAAATAAGCGACTACTTTTAGACACACTACCGTGCAAAAGATTCTCAGCTTTAGACGGGGACGAATTTAAGGAGCGAGTCGTAGTTATAGGAATGTTGGCAAAAAACTCATTAAATGCCTCAGCTACGTCAGCTGCTTTATTAACTAATTTGTGGTCAACCATAATCTCAAGTTGTTTATCTTGTTTAACCGATTTACCCGTTTCATTGTTAATAATTTTCCAAGTGGTTTTTACTTTATTATTGGAATTTTTAATTGTATCGCTTAAAAATTTAGATTTAGCAAAAGCACTAACCTTTTTAAATAATTTTGAATAATTTTTGACATATTCTAGGAAAGGAGTATCAAACCTGTATTTTTTCAAACCATACAACTCGTATAGTCTCGCTCTACTTTTATAAATACCCGGAGTGGCCCATTGGTTAAAACCAACGGAGGTGCCATTAAAGTTAATAGTTTTGGTCTTGAAAGTTGATAGGTACTCTTTTTGCACAACATCAAAAAGGGCTCCATATATTTCATTAGGATTCTCGTGTTCTACTATAGATGGAGTAATTTTATGAGCTATACTATTTTTAAACTTATTGCAACGACTAGCTGTATAAGGCCTGCATTCTATTTTATGCGGCTTTTTATTTAATGGCATGGGGAAGCTAGATAATAAACCACAGTGGTCAGACGTTAAGTCACTTAACACTAATTTATTTTTGGCATCACAATCACTAAATATATTATCAAGACAAGTTGACGAAGATGCCGTGATCCTAGTAGGTTCAAAAAACAAGTTAATTAAATTATAAGACCTAAATAGATTAAGAAGTCTAATACTTAATGGAGTAACATCTAAAATATTAACATTAAAATCTCCACATAATACAGAGCTAGAGCCATTTGTCTCATCGCTAGGAAATTATACCTATTGTAAATGGATTATGGTTGCCTAGTTAATAATGTGATTATTTTAATAAGTTTAGCTAGGTTTTAGATTGTCTGGTTGAATTTGCCTGTTTTGACCTGATGTTTATGGATTTTTCGTTTTTTTTAAATGAGATGAGATGTCCAAAAACGTATCATTTTTCAATAGAATATGTATATTATAATTTCTTATATTTTTCTATTTTTTTAAGATTGAATATATAGGAAAGAAAGAAATACAATTCTCATTGTTTGATAACATCTGCAGAAATAGATTATAATCAGATGGAAAGATTAGTATTTCTGGTGACTAATACTGTGTCTTTAATTTATAAATTAACCTAACTAAACTCTAATATCATCCCAATAAATCAGATGACAAAACAGTATTTTGCCAGCATAGCATACAGCACCGAAATTGATAAAAAACTGAATCTGATATAAATAATAATGGCTTAATTGCCAAGAGCCTCGACCAACACCTATGGAGGCTCTCGTTGGGCAGCTGGGTTAAGGGCCTGATTCACAAAACGCTACACCTTGACACGGCCCATATTGTTAAGAAGTTCCTCTCTCTGGAGCCCCGACCGCCGGTAGCTTGGACCCCGTTCCCGATACCGGTGGGCTACTAATTTTAAAGGTTTTTATATTCTAATATTTAAAAATGTAATTTATAAGTGTCTTTAAGAAATAAAAGGAAATAAATAATAAACCTATCAATCATGTTCATCTAAATTTTGTTGATGTTTACTCATTAGAATTTTTTTTTACATCAAGTTTTTTGAGGCTTCTTTCCACTCTGGGTGACTATGCCAGCCTTATATGGTCAAAAATATCATTAGCTTGCAGCCTGAAGTGGCACGCAGCATTCTACCAATTACTGTGTAATTATTACACCATACTAGCACCCATGTGTGACTTACACATCTACTTTAATAATACTTGCCTCAGATCTTCTCATTTCTTTCCTTCATACATAGTTTCAGGAAATTATAAATACTCTTGCACTCTTCAGACAGCTGTTACTCATAAGAATTCCTAACAATGTGGTTTCACAAAAAATCCCACGTATTTTAAAAGCTGTTCCAGTGGCCATTTTTCATTCAAACTTTTTGATCCACAGTCAAGTATCTTCGCGAGGTGACTCCATACTTTCGTAAGGCGTCAATAATCAGTGAGGTGGGTTGGGAGCTGCAGCGTGGTTTCATGGCAGATGTGCCTCCCTCGCCCCCCTCACCCCGACGCCGGAGGGCTGACACACGCTACGTGCCTCTGCTGATGGCTTGCATTGCCAAGAATTTGCGTCATCGAGACCCAGGTAAAAATGAATGATTATCGAACGAGAACTTATACAGTACGATTCAAACTTAATGGCGGCTCGGAACATGAGGCGAGTCGCTGCGCAGAACGCAATTTTAGGTATCAGCGGGACGTAGTGGGACGTGGCGGAGGGGCGCATCCCCGCGCGCCCTGTGTCCCACCCGCACTCGCCCTACGCGTCTTCGCTTTTAGTGTGTGAGTTACATACGTATACTGCACACGCGCGCGCGTTCCTGCCTACGTACAGTCGATCTCAAAATAGTTTGTTGTTATTAATAGTTTATTAATTGTTTTGTTAAGTTTTTTTTTGTTATTGCTCTGTTAAGTTTTATTGTTATTTACTGTTTTGTTTTCATCTTTTCATCGTTTACGTTAAGTTTTAGACGGTTGTTGGTTGTGCGAAATTTACTTTAGTATTAATTTGTGTGAAAATGCCTCGCGGACGATATAACGTTTTACGCAGGCAAGGCAGAAAAATGGTGCATAGCGTCATACAATTTATGAAAAAGGAGGATGAAGATGGTCTCCAAATTCCTGTTAATAGAGCAGTCAAATATACGGTTACAGCGCATAGAATATCTGCGTCAAATAACAAAGTATCGCTCGGAAGATAGACCCATTGTATATACCGATGAGTCTTACGTTGATTCATCTCACAGCAAGTCGAAATCTTGGGGTGATGGGTCACTTAAGGGCATAAAAAAAAAATTCAAAAGGTCAAAGAATAGTAATCGTGCATGCGGGTTCTGAAGCTGGTTTTGTGCCCAACGCACTTTTAATGTTTAAGGCGGGAACAAAAACGGGAGACTATCATGATAACATGAATTTTCAAAATTATGAAAAATGGATCAGGAGTCAACTCGTTCCGAATTTGCCAGCAAATTCAGTTATTGTGGTGGATAATGCTTCATATCACAATAAACAAGAAGATCCTGCACCTACCTCGAATTCACGAAAAACAGATATGCAATCTTGGCTTCGTGAAAAACAAATTGAATTTGAAGACACAATGTTGAAGCCACAGCTGTACAAGTTAATTGCGCAGAATAAAGATCGCTTCAAAAAATATAATATAGATAAAATACTCAAAGATAATAACCACTCAGTGTTACGCCTTCCTCCTTATCACCCCGATTTAAACCCCATCGAGATGGCATGGGCAACAATCAAGCAATACGTTGCAAAAAAAAACGTTAATTGGAACATAAATTCGGTCATGGAATTGGTGCAAGAAAAAGTGAACGAAATGGGGGAAAACGAATGGGGGCCATTGTGCCGAAAAGTGATAAGGATAGAGGAAGAATATAAAAAAAGTGACGTTGTCATCGACAGATTGACGGAAGAATTCATCATCCATGTCAGTGACGATGAAAATGAATCCGGTACCGACTCTGAGGAGGAATCAGGATCAAGTGAAGACGAAGGAAGTGATTCTTCCATGGAAGTTCCTTCCACAAGCAAAGAAGTTTTTATAGAGGGGATACAGCCATTATCATAAAAATAAATAAAAACATCATTTCTTATGTAAGTACTATTATAATATACCGTATTTTACTTGGCAAACTGACAATACAGAACTTAAAACATTCACACAATTTTCAGTTATAAAAATAATTAAATGGAGCCTAAATTATTGTCGACTTGACTGTACCTGCGCATATCTGCACTCGCAGCTAACTTCCGAGCCGCCATTAAGTTTGAATCGTACTGTACCAGTACAACAAGCCACTAAAAACTATCCTTATAAGGCATTAAAGTTAGTTAAATATTAGAGGGTTTATTTATAAACGTTGCTTAAAGTTATGAGATGTTTCATCAAAAAATTTATCATTACTTAACTGTAAGCAACTTTTATAAGTAAACCCCATTCTGCTGTTGATTTTGATAAAAGCCTGAAAAAATTGTTTTTTATTTGCCATTGTAGAAGAGCGAACAATCGAGATCTACTCTCCGGACGGAGTGCACGCCTTAGCGTTGCGCGCGGGCAGTGCTCAGGGTGCGACGGGATGGCATCGTGCGTTGCACGCGGCTGTACGACGTGCCGCACGTGCTGCCCTCGCGCGCGCTCGACTGCGACTGCGTCCCTTGCTTGGGGATGTGCGGTATGCTGGCTGGCTTGCGAGGCGACCTCCACAGGATCATGTAAGACTGAATTCCGAACACCAAACTCAAATTCATAGCCTTTATTTACTAAAAGTACAAAACAATAGTTAATAAATTAAAAAATTAAATTAATGCACTATTGTATAGCAGTTGTCTGTTGCACGTCCTTGAGACAAAGGCACTTTTCACTTATTTTCGAACTATTCTACTCTCTATCTGGTATAATGGCAATATCATTCAAAGTATTGATTGAAGTCATTTCAAACAATTTCTGGTTTCCACAGATGAGTGCTTCGGGCGGATCCGACAGTTCTGATGAGGCTGATGGTTGGCAACCCACGTTTGTTGCGATTACTGATAGAGAAATCAGGTGAGCATCGCCGAGAAAGTTATAATTCTTGATGGAAGCCGAGAAAGTTATAATTCTGAGTTAAGCATCCAAAAACGTTTTGGGTTGACGAAATCGTTAGTTGCAACCAGAAAACACCTGAACTAGGTGCAGGGATTCACGAAATCGTGAAGAATGGTAAGAATGGGGGCTTTTAGCAGTGGGTGATTCTAGTTTGAAATTATAATGATGAAGCCGGTAGTTTACAATGTTGTCAGATGACAAAAAGTCTTGAAGATCAGATTTTTTGTAAAAGGAGACTTATGGCCGTTTTCACCAACATCCCCTAAGTTTAAGGGATCCCCTAAGCATGGTTAGGGAACTGTTTAAAGGTGGCAGGTGGTTGGTGAACTGAAATCACCTTCTAATAGCCCCCTAACCATGCTTAGGGGATCTCTAAACTTAGGGGATGTCGGTGAAAACGCGCATTAGGGTAGGAAACATTGAAATGAAAAAAAAAAAAATATTGTTGAAGTTCAAATGGGTTTTTTTTATCATTCACCAGATTGTACGAAGCAGCCCCCTGGTCGGGCGAGGCGTGGTGCGCGCCCAGCGAGTGCTTCGGGCTGGCGGCCACGCGCCTGGCGTGGTGGCGGCGCGCGCCGGGCGGCGGCGCGGCGGCGCTGGGCGTGCGCGCGGGCACGCCGGGCGGGCTGGCCGTGCGCGCGCTGCGCGCCGACACGCCGCACGACCTGGCGGCCGTGGCGGGCGCGCTGGTCGACGGCGCGCACCACGCCGTGCGCGCCGTGCCCGAGTTTACCTTCCGTATGTGACTTATACTAAAGCTGTACTGGGATCTTTTGACGCGATAGCAGTGTGTGTGTGTGTGTTTATACGTTGTTGAGATATTGTATATTTGTAAAAGGTAATCTCTAGAAAGACTAATTCAATATGGGATTTTTTGCCAGAAAAATGCACAGCTCCTGTATTTCCATACAGATGACACCGCGGTGCGCAGCTAGTATTTTCTCAAAAATATAATTATAACATTCAGAGAGTTCGATGTTTCCCAGCCAAAACAAAAAGTAGTTTTTTTTTCTTCTATATTTGGGACTTTCAACCATTTAAAGGTAATGTCGGTCTCATAAGGGTAAGCAATCTTCTTAACAAAGAAAACGTTTATTATTAGGATGTCGTTTCCGTGGGGCGTGCGCTCGCCTGTCGCTGGGCGCGGGCGGCGTGTGCGTGTGGGAGGCGGCGGGCTCGCTGGGCCGCGCGGGCGCGCGCGCGCTGTACCGGCGCCCGCTGCACGCGCTGCGCGCCTCGGCCGACGACGACCGCGCCGCGCTGTGGCTGCACTTCGCTGATGATGACACGGTCGTAAGTACATTTTGTTTGCTTAACTGATATTGATTTTCTCTTGAATTATTTTGACAAGTTAACAGGTCGTAAAATAACTGATATCTAGGCAGAATAAAGCAAGCAAGACAACCTGAACGCTCTGCAGCCACTGACACTTTTTTCTTTATTAGATCAGATAATAAATAAATGACAGAAACTGACGAAATACCTATTTTTTTCTTTATCGATTTAACTGGGATATCAATAATGACGGCTGACCTTTCAAGTGAAGATGATTCCATAGTATATTCTTTGATTCTTCATCTCATACTTCCCATTACTCCAGGAGTTGGACATGGAAGGCAGCCCTAAGCCGGCAGTGTTTATCCTGCACAACTTGCTGTCTGCGCGCGTGCACTCCCTGCCCGCGGGCGCGGAGGGCGCGGGCCCGGCCCTATAGCGTGCGGAGGGCACGGGCCCTGCGCTATAGCGCGTGGAGGGCGCGGGCCCGGCGCTACAGAGCGTGAAGGTCGCGGGCCCGGCGCTACAGAGCGTGGAGGGCGCGGGCCCGGCGCTACAGAGCGTGAAGGTCGCGGGCCCGGCGCTACAGAGCGTGGAGGGCGCGGGCCCGGCGCTACAGAGCGTGAAGGTCGCGGGCCCGGCGCTACAGAGCGTGGAGGGCGCGGGCCCGGCGCTACAGAGCGTGGGGGGCGCGGGCCCGGCGCTACAGAGCGTGGAGGGCGCGGGCCCGGCGCTACAGAGCGTGGAGGGCGCGGGCCCGGCGCTACAGAGCGTGAAGGTCGCGGGCCCGGCGCTACAGAGCGTGGAGGGCGCGGGCCCGGCGCTACAGAGCGTGGGGGGCGCGGGCCCGGCGCTACAGAGCGCGGGCCCAGCGCTACAGATCGCGGAGGGCGCGGGCCCAGCGCTACAGAGCGCGGAGGGCGCGGGCCCAGCGCTACAGAGCGCGGAGGGCGCGGGCCCAGCGCTACAGAGCGCGGAGGGCGCGGGCCCAGCGCTACAGAGCGCGGAGGGCGCGGGCCCAGCGCTACAGAGCGCGGAGGGCGCAGGCCCAGCGCTACAGATCGCGGAGGGCGCGGGCCCAGCGCTACAGAGCGCGGAGGGCGCGGGCCCAGCGCTACAGAGCGCGGAGGGCGCGGGCCCAGCGCTACAGAGCGCGGAGGGCGCGGGCCCAGCGCTACAGAGCGCGGAGGGCGCGGGCCCAGCGCTACAGAGCGCGGAGGGCGCAGGCCCAGCGCTACAGATCGCGGAGGGCGCGGGCCCAGCGCTACAGAGCGCGGAGGGCGCGGGCCCAGCGCTACAGAGCGCGGAGGGCGCGGGCCCAGCGCTACAGAGCGCGGAGGGCGCGGGCCCAGCGCTACAGAGCGCGGAGGGCGCAGGCCCAGCGCTACAGATCGCGGAGGGCGCGGGCCCAGCGCTACAGAGCGCGGAGGGCGCGGGCCCAGCGCTACAGAGCGCGGAGGGCGCAGGCCCAGCGCTACAGATCGCGGAGGGCGCGGGCCAGGCGCTACAGAGCGTGGAGAGTGCGGGCCCGGCGCTCTAGCGCGCGCAGGGCTATGGCCCGCGGGCGACACGCGGCCCGCCCGGAACAGGGGCGCCGCCCCGGCGCGAGGTGACTACCCGGCCTAACTGACGACATGATTCCTTTAGGACTGTTGTCGCGCTCTTTTTAAATAGATCGCGACCCGTTATTGTACTAGATCTGTGGTGGTATTGGAAAGATTTGAAACTGGTCGTTACCAGTATGTGGCAGCGAGTTTTGTTTCGAGTTTTTATGTACGTTTTCACACTAACAAATATTGTGAAGAGTGAAAATGCACGTAAACTTCAATTTGTAATGTGAGTCAGCTATAGGATTCTTTGGAATATCTATTGTAATTATAACTATTACTACACCCATTCCTGGAACATTGTGTTTAAACATGAAAGTAGTACCATAATATTATTTGTATCTGTTCTCATCGAATCTCTTGTAACTGACGTATCTGTGATGTTTAACAATTTATCATGATCCCTTCATATCTGACCCGTATCAATAGTAATATTTTGTAAACTTATTTAGTGACTGATGTTGATGTAGTTCATAGAACTATTTTCCATTGAAAGTCAGTGATGATTATATATTTAAAGCACCTTTTATCTTATAAATGTTTGATCAGTAAAATTTAAGTATATGTAGTACTGGGGCAACCAGTAAACTAAAGGATTTTCCTAATCCCCTTCCTAATAACACCAAAATATAAATTCAGTAATAATTAGTTGTTTCTGTAAACTAATATTGCCAAAGAGTTCAAGCATAATGGACAATACATTTCTGGATATAGTGGCTATAGTACCCTGTACGTATATTGCTGACTGTCCCACGTTCCAACACGCGCTCTGCTTCGCTTCTATGCGGCGCTCGTTGTTCTTCCAAAGATACAATTATTGAATTTTTGTTTTGTTTGACCTTGTAGCTTAATGTAGCGTAGAAAAATGTAATTAACCTTTGAATTGATCATAATGAATTTCTTAATTTCCGTTGTAAATAAATAGGTATACTGTTTTATAAATGGTACATTCCCAGAATGTAGACGATTATATTTGCTTTAATATTTGTAGCGTTTATCTCAAATAAGGTAAAAGTAAGGTTTCAATAATATAATAATATGATGTATATTGTGTAGTCACATGTAACTTATAAGAAGGCAATAAGCGAGGTGATATCTAACATATTAATATTATTTATTTTGATATCGATTCTTACAGCCTATGTTGTTATTGAGGTGCCTCCAATTTTTATTTAAGTACTCATTTATGAACTGCTTTATTAGGTACACAAATATTTATAATCTCAGAAAACGTACCTCAAGATTGTTTATATAATCTCATTAACATTCCCTAATCGTGATTACTTTTACATTTTTAAAAGATACTTAAAAGATGCTTACTCGATTTTTTATAATTAAGTACTATAACACTAATTTGTATTTAATTCAATTACTAAAACGAACACTTACTGTAACTTAAAAAACGAATGTATTTACTAAATAAATTTTATTTGTTGTTTATATTATCAAATGTTAGGTTTTAAGCTGGAGAGAGGGAAGAGTTAACGACTTTACGGATATGTTTAGTTATATTATTTTGCTAACAAAAGCCAATGTCAGCGAATTACACTAAAAAGTAAGTCTGAATAATCCGTAAAGTATTTTACTTTCAAAAGACGCAGTGTTCTAATATCAATCTAAGTTCTATACAAGACAACTTATTTATCATAGTTACCATGAATTTAACTTACTTAGGAACTATCAGGAATCTCTGTGCTATACAGTTTCCGGATGAAATTATAACGCTAAGATACTAATCTTGTAATCTCTTAGAATTTCTACGGTGACATTCCTTCATAATATGATATTATACTTCCACTGCGGCCGCATCGAATAGACTGTATAGAAGTAATATTGTCTACTGTATTGTTATTTGTTTGATGAGTTTAATCCCGTATTTATGGTGAACTAAAAATGCGCAGTATTGTTACAGCAATAGGTTTTCGTGTTGTTGGTTGTTACCAACAGCTGGGCGTCAAGTAGGATCGTCTGAAGACAGTTATGCCTCCTATTTATGGTAAACAAAAGATGCGCTACAATGTTGCAGAAACATGATTCAGCCAAAAACCGTATGCAATATTGCCAGTAACATGTTTGCGGTTCATTTACCATGAATAGGAGGCATAACTGTCTTCAGACGATCCTACTTGACGCCCGATCGGCAAGTCCTATTCATGTGGGTTTCAACATTACCGATACTTGTCCGTCCGTCGGCTTAATATTTTCTGGTTGGGTTGTCTATAAGCAACTTTTCCATCACGTATTTAATTGTACCCCAAGTGAGTCATTTTTATCATTTTGTTATTTATTGAATGTTTTAATATATTTTATAATTAATTCCATTTATATTATTATTGGTTATGCAAGACATTACGATGATTTGGTAGTGTCCTAGTCTTGCAATATGAGACTGAGTTTTATTTTAAAATTATATTTATATGTTATATGGATCAGGGAACATAGTATTTCTACACCGTCTATGCAAAACGCTAGATTACGAATCATAATAAATTCATAAATAATTAGATACTTAACTGTATTCTGTTATATTTATGTAAGGCAACTGTTACGTACATTTATGTGGGGGCATGTACGAACTACTGTTGTGAAGGTTCACTTTGAACTGGTTGTATGTTTGTGTCACAAATATATTGAAAGTTTTACGAAAGAACGTGTTAGGTGCGTAGAAATCTTGCATAATTCGGGTGGAACAGTCAGCGCGGCTAATAAATTGTCGACGATAAAATAATACGTTCGATTAAGGCTCTAATGCAAGGCTCATCTTTTCTTAGAAGAATAATATACCTTTTTCTATCAAGTAGCAACAGTGATTCGTAAATGTATCCCTGTGTCGCAACGCTATAGTTGACTTGTATGATTTCCAACATTAATATAAGGTTTTCTAAAATGTGTTTACAATGCTAGTTGACTTGTTTCATAATACGACCCATCGGAAGCTGTCATAAGCATTCATGATCATCTGTAGTAAAATCTGTAATTCTGTCATGCATTAAAAACAACGAAGAAACATGCTGTGTTTATTTTTATATCGCCATTTTATGGTCCGGTCGACCGATTAAGGTGGGTTTAGACCAAACGAACATAGAACCAGAACAAGAGCTAGAGCATTCTCTTGTTGATATTCTTGACATTTTAGTATGTAGAAACCACCGAAGAATTGTTCTGTCCCTGACACAAAAAGAATTTGGTAGAGAGGGGGTAGAATGTGCATTCGCTCGCTTGATCTAAATCGACCTGAGCCTAACAGCATGGCACTTCAGATTTTACGTGCCATTTGATATCGCTCAAATCCGTCAATTATTTGCAGATGATGACTTATCTAATTAATTTGGGCATACATACAAATATCTTCCCGACAATCGTCAAGGCCAGGTACTGATTATCCGGAGCTTCTTTTAAAAACTTTTCTACGTCTGTTGGTGACAAAACTTTACATTTCGTAATTTTGATAACTAATTATCCACACAACGAAAACGATATCAAATATTTATGGAAAATGGCGCACTGGTTTTGTTTTTTCTGCTAGCGATGCTCACACAGGTGTAAATAAAGGCACTGGAAAAACAGCCTTTATCAAAAATAAATATAGTAAACACTAAATAATGTTTTGAATACGCAAATTAAGGTTAATAACTTAGGTTAATAATTAGGTAGTGAAAAATATATAATATAACACTATGTTAATTTATCATATTTTATTTACTTATCTACACTGTAGGCATAAAAAGGCATGAAGTCTTTCATGAGATTTAATAAAACCGCAGATCTCTGGTCTGGTAAAAACAGAGAATGCTCATTAATAATCCTTATCCTTACTTTATTGGATGGATGGATGGATGGATGTTTGTTAATCTTTCAAGTAAAAACTACTGAATGGATTTGGATGAAATATGGCAAACAGATAGTTTATAACCTGGATTAACACATAGGATACTTTTATCCCGATATTCCCACGGGATTGAGACTTAGGCGGGTGAAACCGCGGGGCGCAGCTTGTATAATATTACTATCCCACTAACCCGCCAAAGGGATTTTTTTTAACATAATTAATCGCCTCTGGTTTGCCTATGGTTTTTTTTTACAAAAACTTGCTTTGAGTACTTGCCTTTGGTAAAAAGTTAAGTCAATTTCTATTAAATACAATCCATGCTGCCATGATAGTACTTACTAATTCCATACTGCCATGTCATTACTCCGACTTGTAAATAATTAAAAAAAGAACGTGTGTTTAATACACTGCTGTATCTATGAACCTTAAGGCGGTTCAATAAGAGCCATTTTACGAGCATGTGTGTTAAAAAAGTATAAAAGCTAGGTAAATATAATTACTTAATCTGTAACAGCACATGTATGTAACAAAATAATAATCAGTTCAGCTTCAACTTTTCCTAAAATAAAAACACTTCTTCAGAATGGACTTCTGGAATGGTCGTTTTTCTCATCTAGGCGACAAAGTGTAGGAGAATCGTGTTGTTTCGATGAAGTCTACGTTTCATTAGGTCGAGGGGCTGAGCCGGGGCAGTGCTCGGCGGAGAGCCCTCGCAGCCTACTTCAATACACGGCTTATTACTATCTATACAATAGCTTTTTTTACCCCACACATCACCACATTTTCAACCCTATTCTTTAAACAATAAGACGCGATAAACGCTGGCATGTGAGCGTCGGTATGAATAGTCGTGTCTGCGCTATTGTCTCGTCTTTCTATTGGAAAGCTGACAAAGAAATTAGCTCTGTCTGTGTTTAGTACTTACGTAAAACGAATGATTCCTTTGCATATTTTATAGAAAAATACCTCGAGCGAGCTCTGCTCGGATGAATACAGGCTGTAAGGGTAAACAGTCTTGTCATTCAAACCATGGGTAGTTGACTTAAATATAAAAATAAGTGACCGAACACAACAAAAAAAAAACGTCATTTTCATTAAAAGTTTTTAAAAAGTTTCTATCCGACACCGTGCTCTCTAGTGAAACAGCTGATTGACTGAGGGAGGGGTCGCGCTCGCGGCCGGTCAGTTTACATCCCGTACCCCCCGCCCGTGTTGAGACGCAAGTTCGTTGCCCTAGCGCATAGGACAACGAACTTGCGTCTCTTGTGGTAAAATGTAGAATTAAAAAAAAGAAAAAAAAAGTTGTAATTTTCCATTGATTTTACGTTCTATAAATGAAACCAAACCACTGGTTGCAAGGATAAAACGGATATATATGGAGAAAACGAATTTTCCCAAATAGACCTAGCTAGATGGATTTTTCGCCCCCGTAAACCCCTATAGGTATTGCAACTTTCATCGAAATCGTTAAAGCCATTTTCGAGAAAGTGATTAGGTACTGATTACAAATATACAAATATTGCTCATTTAATCTTGATCGAAGAATTTTATGGCAGGCATGGGATGGGATAGGATAGGATATTTGTCTCGGATCTGATTTTAAAGTATATTGAATAACCTTAGGACACCTTTTTTTTGATGAATTATGGTTCACCCTTGTTTGGTATAACAACGTTTTGTCGAAAATCGCTCCAGCTAATTTTAGTTACAATAAAGTTATTTCGTATAATTATTCATATGACCGAATAATTAATTGGTCGATTTTTATTTAGCATATTTATTTCTTTGAAATAATGTCATTTGACCGAATTTTCAAATGCACAAATTTTATTTAAACTAATGTTTCACTAGACTAATAATGATTTAGTCGAAAGATCGTATCGAATATTCAGTTCATTAATAATTCGTTTCCTTTCATTGTCTACAGGGTGTTAGGGTAAACACCGTTATCCTTGCAACCAGTGGTTTGGTTTCATTTATAGAACGTAAAATCAATGGAAAATTACAACTTTTTTTTTCTTCTTTTTTAATCTACATTTTACCACAAGAGACGCAAGTTCGTTGTCCTATGCGCTAGGGCAACGAACTTGCGTCTCAACCCGGGCGGGGGGTACGGGATGTGACCTGACCGGCCGCGAGCGCAACCCCTCCCTCAGTCAGTCAGCTGTTTCGCTAGAGAGCACGGTGTCGGATAGAAACTTTTTAAAATCTTTTAATGAAAATGACGTTTTTTTTTGTTGTGTTCGGTCATTTATTTTTATATTTAAGTCAACTACCCATGGTTTGAATGACAAGACTGTTTACCCATACAGCCTGTATAATCTAACATTGTTTGCTAATAACCAGGTATAGTGGTTTGCAGAAAATTATGTCATAGGAAAGAATGGAACCCCCCAGTTGTCACCTAGCTTATGGAGTTGTCATGATTTAAACCATTTAAAATTGCCACGCACACAAAATAATGTGGAAGCGTGGCACCACAGGTTAAATAGTATAGTCGATAAAAGAAGCCCCAGATTTAATGAACTATCAATTATACTGCTTGCCGAAATGAATATAGTTGAAGGAAAAATACAGTATATTTTAAATGGCGAACCTAGTGCAAAACAGAAAAAGATTGTACTAAGAAGGATGTCAACATTGAGACCATATTACGAAATTTTGAAACTTACACAGAATTAGATTTACTTAAAGCGATCGCATTTAATTTAAGATTACTCTAAGTGCTTTCTTTTTGAAAATAAAAAAATTGCAAATATTTACAATGTTTTCTTTTCTGCATTACATTACACCAATTGAATATTCGATAAAATACATGTTATGCGACCTAAACACTACATCAAATGAGCATTATACCTTTTGATCAATAGCGCAAATGTTGTTATCGCAAATAAATATTCGATGAAATGAAAATTATGTTAATCGATATTATACAAATTGATTATTTTCTTAAACGTTGTTCGAATTAGTAACATTACATCAAAAGTTGTTATACCAAACAAGGGTGAACCATGAATTATTACCTAGTTATCTTATTACCTAGTTATCTGGAAAATAGCAAAAGAAAGGAGTAGGTTACTTACTATACGGCATACGCTGGTCTGAGCTTATCCGCACCTCGTTAAACACCAAAGCCTCGGAAGTCGTTCATGTTGCTGAAAATAGGTGCAGGTGGAGGCATATCATCAAATAGGTCTTGAAACCATTCCGTGGTCAAGATCCCCAGCCTTGGGGAAACGACTAAAGGAGGAGGAGGATCTGGAAAACCTGTAAACGCACTAATATCCAGTTTTAAAAGCAATAGCAGCGGCTTCAACTGGCTGCAGAAAAGACCTGAACTTGAACCCCACACAGTACGTAGGTACATTGCACACCTTACTGTGCACAGTTACTTTAGTATTAGGTATCCTACAGGCATGCCACCCTGTAGGATACCCATCGACGCGCAAAGTGTAACCTTTTTAGTTGACTTTTTTGACGTACTATTTGGGTTTTAGTTTTATAACTTTTATTTTTATATATCAAACCACCACTAACACATTTATAAAAAATAAAAAAATTCAAAGAAATGAAAAGCGCCAAGGAGTACTTGAGAGTGGTGTAAAAGTAGAAGTGTCTTTACAACCATCTATCTCATAGGGACCAAAATGTAACTGCGAAATCTAAGTTAAATAACATCAGTACGACGTTGTGCCATGAATAATTTTCAAGAGATTTGAAGCTGCGATGCCGACGTATCTCGAGTCGCTTTTGCCAAAATATTGCTCTTTATTTTGTTGTAGCTATTCTCTAGAGGACGACAACGTTGCTGGTCAGCCCGCGTATCTTATAAAGTGGATTTATCTGCCTTTAATCATTATAAAGAAATACGGATGTAAGAATGCAGTAAAACGTGACATAAATATCTAGCTACCAATTCGTAGGTGAGTAGGTATCTATTTACCTCGAAGATTTAGGTATATGTGTGTGGAATGGCATTTTTTTTTTGGATCCAGTAATTCCTGCGCTTGTCGTAGCTAGAGGGTGCCAAAAGAAAGCCTAATTGACGGGGTAGTTAATTTTTCGAGGTCGTTTCGCTCGATCTTGCATCCTGCACTTTCTTAAAAAAAAAAAAAAAAAAAATTTTTACTTTCCAAATCTGCATAAGTCGACAAAGTAATTCCTATTTCTGTTTCTGTCAAAAGAAAGCCTATCCCATCCGTGGTGGTGTGCTAAGATTGGCCCCATTATCATAAAAAGATCACAGGGCCTCCAATAGGTTTAAGACGGCCCTGCCTAGAGAACATAGAAGGTAGGTACTTGCAACATTATTTTTACTGTTTTACGTTAAAATTGTTTTTATTTGATTAATAGGTTTGTAGGTAAGTACTTGTAAGTAGTTCCGAAACGCAAAAAAATATTATATTCAACGAAAATACTTCCTACCGAACCAATGATGAAGACAACAGCTGTCACTTGGCTCTCCAATTTATTAATGAAATAAATTTCGTAGATTCTGCTCACCGCTCCATTGCGATTCATTTCATTGCTATAAATTTAGTTTAAATGTCGTGTACCCTCCTTCCGCATGATTAGAGGATGTCTGTCGGCGACGTTTTCAATTGTGCACGAATTATCGCACTTTGATGTCTATTAAAGTAGAACTGATTATTTTATCTTGATGGGTGAAGGTTGTGTCATCTTTGATCGTAAATCTTTGCTTGATCAATATGTAAAAAAGCTCTGTTATTTAAAACAGCTAGCGGTTATGTAAAACAGCGGATTTGACAATCCATTTGCGCCATACATACATGATAATAAGAAGCCTCTTTGTAGGCAGCGGAGAATAGATGATTGGTTAAGGGTCCCAAGTCAAATCGTATATTTCAATTAGACCATTAAAAGGCACTTTTGAACGTCAAAATTACAAGTAAGGAGAAAAATCGAAATCGTGTCGTGAATTATTAAAAGCCTAAACGAGTGACGAAATCAGGCGACTCTTGGGCAGACAGCCTCGCTACCACCTAGCTGACTGATAGCTGATAGTTTTACCAAGGCTAGAGTACTAACTCTAGCCTTGATAAAACTATCATATAGAATATGTAGATTGTGCCGAAACGAGAGATAAAGAAGTGGTCGATCGGGAGGGAATAGAGCTTTAACCGAAATGCCCATTTGGTACGTTGAAAAGATTATGCATTAGGTACCTATCTGTAAATATTTTAAAATCATTTAGTTCGTGCTCGGAACTTACCTACTAAGTTCTTACGCTCTCTTGGAAAATTTCGTTAGTGGGTTTTCATATGGGGCAGTCGAGCTTAGTCAGTTCTCTGAAACGACACGTATGGAGTGCGGTCAATATCTACAGTAAAACCTGTAGGAACCAGACCTACGTCTGTGCGTACGTCGCGTCGCCTCTTACGACACCCACAAGAAGATAGAGGGTGATCTAATCGTTTCCGGGAACCCAGACACGACCAGTGGCGTCCTTCAACGCTTTTGTTAAGCAGTAAGTTTACCTATCTGTTATATGTACAGTTGTAACCATACAATTACTTACAGCTCGAAGTTTGGCACACAATGGTGCAAGTTTAACGAGAGCGTTTGGGGAATCATTAGATAAGATGCATACAGACTTGGTCCTTGTTTAATAACATATCATGGCTGGTTATGAAATAAGTGGAAACTTTGCCGTTTACATAAGGAAGGTTCAATGACAATATATGTATTTAGTGTATCCATACATCTTTGGTTTTGACTAACATGTGATTTTTGTGTCAAGTCAGTTAATAATTCTTTTCAGTGTCAATAACTACTGTATTTATTCGAATTAAAATATAATAATTAAAAACTTACTAACTCTTTTCTCATTAATTCAACATTTGGCATACTGCCACTCTTTTTACGAGAGAAATATGAAAATTAGTACCTACTTATCGGCATCCAGTACTATTATTCGTTTATTATTAATTTTGTCGTGCAATAAAAAAAAACGTAGATCTAACATTCCTGTCACACATTATTGTTTCATAACACAGTACCACAGCTTAGCAGTTCAATGAACTGTAGCGCAATATTTGTAGAATTTACGGCGCCGTACATGCTACGAACCGCTACGCCGTAGCACATACCGTAGCAGGCAATTAATACCGCATAGTGTTGGCATTTCGTTTCAAATACGTAGCAAAACGATGATGTTGATACTAATGGACTATTGTGTTCCAGCGAGCAGTATTATTAAAATACAATAATAATAAGTAATAGGTATGGAGATTTATTGTGAAGGACGGCACGGTTGACATCTATCGGGCATGCCACCGACCGGGAGAATCAATCCGTCACATTATCTCCGGGTGTTGTAGCCAGGACACAACCTTGTAGCCAGGATTATCCATCAGCAACTTGCTCTGAAATACAGCCTAGTGGAATCGGAAGTGCCGTACTACAGGTACGTGCCCGACCCAGTTCTCGAAAATGGAAATATCACATTGTACTGGGATCGATCCATCATCACTTGATGTTTTGCGAGAGTAAGTATGCTAGGTTGTCCTCTATTATAAGTTAGTATTTGAGATATTTCTGTTTAAATTTCTATGTATTTATTATTTGTAATTGGTGTTACCGTTTTAATTAACAATAAACAATCACTGACAGGAGTATTGTTGCCAATAAGCCTGATATAGTGGTGGTGGATCGAACAGAGCGGCGCGCAATGATCATTGACATAACGGTCCCGCATGACGGGAACCTCGTGAAGGCCGAGAAAGATAAACAAATCAAGTATCTTGACTTGGCTCACGAGGTTGTCGACATGTGGGATGTGGACTCTGCGATCATTGTGCCGATAGTCGTATCAGCCAATGGCTTAATTGCCAAGAGCCTCGACCAACACCTGAGGAGGCTCTGGTTGGGCAGCTGGATTAGGGGCTTGATTCAGAAAGCTGTACTCCTGGACACGGCTCGCATTGTTAGGAGGTTCCTCTCTCTGGAGCCCCGACCGCCGGTAGCTTGGACCCTGTTCCCGATACCGGTGGGCCACTATTTTTTATATTTTTAAATGTTTTATATATTTTTTATTCTAATATTTAAAAATATAATTTATTTATATGTATGAAAAATGAAATAAAGAGTAATAGGTATAATCATTGTTTCTTGTTGGAATGGACGCGTAATTAAGCGGATACGTTGTGTCATTTGCGTTTTGATTTATAGGTTAGTGCTCTGCATTAGGTACCTGATCCCATTTACAAAGAAGAAAAGGGGAAAAGGGGTCGTGTAACGCAGAACACTGACTGTACTGTACTGTATTTCAATAGTTTTTTGATAATCGTTTTTAGGGTTCTATACCCAAAGGGTAAAACGGGACCTTATTACTAAGACTCCGCTGTACGTCCGTCTATCTGTCCGTCTGTATGTGTGTCTGTTGAAATACAAAAAAAAGGAATAAAATAAATATTTAAGGGGGCTCCCATACAACAAACGTGTTTTTTGCCATTTTTATAGATAATGGCACGGAACCCTTCGTGCGCGAGTCCGACTCGCACTTGGCCGGTTTTTTTTATTAACTCTCAATCACATAAAACAAAATTTTTTTACAACATAAAAAACAACCACTTCCAAAAAAAACACTACGAAGTGAAAAACAACAACTGTTTTTTTTGGAAGTGGTTATTTTTTGTGAAAGGTTTTTATTTTTCGTTTTTACCTACTCCACACAAATTCGAATGCCTCGACATGCTATGAAAATAACAGTGAAATGCACTTATTATAACATCATCCATATAGGCGAAATTGGAAAAATACGTATTATTGAAGCTAACTCAAAAACTACCCAAGCAAAGTTAATATTTATAATGGGACCACCGCCCGCGCAAGCTTCCTATACCAAATGCAAAAATAATTTTCAAAATCGGTCCAAAATTGATGGCGAAAGCGGTGGAAACATAAAAATACATGCGCTACGAACATAGAACTTTCATTTTGGAAGTAACAGAAGGTATATGAAAGAATTGGTCTGTTGATAATAAATTACTATTAATTGGTTCCTATAAATTACTATTTCAGCATTTTTCAAGCCATTAATTTCACCCAACTCAACACACATCGCCCGAGCAGCCATGATAACTAACTAATAAACAGCGAACCGAATGCAAGGCACTTGTGCATTGCCTCTTAAATAAAAGTTTCACGAGCGCACACTGTAAATCATAATTTCGTGATGCACTGCAGCCCGACGCAGCGTTGCGAAGTTACTTCGCTGTAAAAGTAATTTAATATGTAGGCAGAATAAATACGTTGCTCGGAGGAGCTCGCATGACGGTGAAACTGACGGTACACATACTTTAAATTAACGCCTGTCTATATAACAACATCATCTACCACATCATTTATAATAAGTGTTTTATTTTCGTGAGCGTTGATTTGATAAATTATTAGTTCAGTTTTTATTTTGAGCGAGAGGTTTGAAATTAAAAAGTGAGCAGCAACCTTTTGTTCTGGTTTGGAACAAGGAAAATATAAGAATAATAAGGTTATAAGAGAAAGATGAATCGGGCTCGTGGCTAAATAATAACATCAGCACGGTTCGAACTGTTATACATAATTTTACTGTACAGCAATTATTGCTGATTTTGCTTTTAATGTGCTATATAAAACTGCTCGCTATGCATAGCGGTGCAGTCAACCCACAAAATTCTATCCGATTAACATTTTCTCCGACTTATTGTAATTTTGATGTGCAAGTATAAATAAATTCAGTGTAGCAGAAACCAAGTGTTTCATTAAAAAGGACCCACGGAGCGCCATCCTAACAAAACGAAGGTTAAGCTACGCTTGCCAAGGTCAGTCCGTGGAACTCAGGCCTTTAGTCCCGGCTGTTATTTTTAGATCCTTGACAGTCGTTACAGGTAGTCAGAAGCCCGCAAGTCTGCCCAAGTCCAGCCTTACCAAGGGGTATCGTGTTACCCAGTAACTGGGTTGTGGAGGTCAGATAGGCAGTCGCTCCATGGAAAATACTGGTATTCAGCTGCATCCGGTTAGACTTGAAGCCGACCCCAGCATAGTTGAGAAAAGGCTAAGTAGATGATGATGTGAGCAAGATATATGAAAGTCTAGGCTGCTAGAGATGGGAGAAAGAAAAACTAAATTTTTACAGTAGTGAATAAATTGTGAAATGTGTGCCAATCCGCTGGATGCGGGAAGTGCAAGGCCGGTCGTTGAAGTGATGCTTAGGGAACCTTGTCCAACAGTGGAAATCTTCTGACTAAAACGATGATGAATAATTATGATGATGAATTTGTGCTAAGATGAAGATAAACGGTGAAAGTGCTGACGTTCAAGAGCTGTAGAAGTGTGTAGGTCATTTCTAGACAGAACCTAAATGCCCACCAACATTAGTCTAACAGAACTCAGAGGGCAATAGAAATTGCCATCTGAATAAATAAAATAAATGTCTTATTTGTCAATCCTGTAACCGGTGAGGCAGGATTCACAAGGGACTTAGTGCAAATTTAATTTCGTACTTACGATTGATTTGGACCAACTTAAATGTCGAGTGCTTGTCATGTCGAATTGGAGTGACACTCCAACGAGCTTCGATATTTATTCGAGAGTTCATGTGACACACAAATAAAAAGCTTCTAAAAAGTTGTAGCGATTTTTATCTAAAGAGGACTTATCTGAAGAAATACGTTCTTATTTTTCATTGTTTGTATTGTGATTATGGAGTAAAGCTTTATTTGTAAAACAAGTCGAAACAGGAAAAATATGATCAATTAAAAGTTGATAAGATTATTGAATTACTGAATTATACTATTGTTGTTTTGTCCTGAGCCGGCTTGAACTTTACAGGAAGTTGGTTGTTTTATTTTTTGTAAAAAGTTATTATCATTCACTTTTTAGTTGTGGTACCTACCCCACACAAATTCGAATACCACTACCTGCTATGAAAATAACAGTGACAGGAACTTATTATAAAATCATCCACATAGACTTAGTGGGAAAAATACGTATTATTGAAGCTAACTCAAAAACTACCCAAGCAAAGTTAATAAAGTTTATAAGGGACCACCGTGCAAGCTTCCTCTACCAAATGAAAAAGAATTTTCAAAATCGATCCACAATTGAAGGAAATATCGACGAATATTCATTAAAAACTTATTTAAAAAATACGTTAATACGATCATAGAACCTCCACCTCTTCCTTTTTGGAAGTCGATTCAGGTTTTCTTTCAATGTTTTTTGTTACAGTCAGCGGTGTTCAAGACTTTTTAATGTCATTTATGAACATAAATGACATTAAAAAGTCACACCTAACACGTTCCCGCATTCCAACCGATTGTTAGTTAAAAGTTAATGTAACGAGAGGTACGCACGTGTTAGGGTGACTAAGTTTTAAATTGAGTTTAGTGTTTGTGAGAGATGTATATTATCTATTAAAGTATATTCACTGTGTGTAAAAGGGTTGTGTGTACCTGAACGAAGGGATTATATCATAAAAAACAACAGTATAGGCAAGACTAGGCATTTATTTTATAATATTATCTAGATAGGAAGGTAGAGAAAAGCTAGTTGCTCATTCCAAAACTAACTCTGACAGGAGAAGAACGAGCAAGAAACTCCCCGGTATATCATTAAGATTAAGAGTTATCATTTCAGGAATCCAATAGGTACTTTATCTACACAAACTCAATAGTGCACTACTACATGGATGTACAACAAAATGGTGTTTTATATTAACACACATTTGAGCAACATTATAACATTTTAAGGTACATAACAGGTTTATGGTATAAATAAGTATTATTACAGAAGTTATTACTGGCAGGAACAAGCCAGTTACGTACCGGTTGTTTAGGAACAATTTTAGAGGGTACCTACAGAATATTATTATAATTAATTAAAGTACTTAACTTACTTAGCTCCTTCAATCACACCGATTACTATTTCAGTATCAAGATTTTCAAGCAGACAATAATAGATTTAAAAATAATGGTAATCTGTGAGACCAATATAATTCCGGTGAATTATCGATCCTTTTCCAAGGAATGTCGCCCCAAAAAGGAAGAGTCCTCCTAGCCCCTTTTCCTCATTTCTCTATCCCTTCCCCAGCAGCCTCACATTATGCCGCCCTTTTTTAACCAATCATACATTTTGACTAAATAACTTTTAATATTGATAGTCTTAAGTAAATCTAATTTGGCAGAACTCTTTTAAAACCTTATAAGTTAGGGAATGTATTATTATAACAATTTATCAGACTTTAATTAGATGAAATCCTTTAAACATAACATTCACTGAGTTTACCACATTTATTATTCACAACAGCTTATACATATATAATAACACATGAAATTAAGGGAATAATTTAGATACAATAATATCAAGTTGTTATGCTTAAATTTTAGGTAAAAATAAAATAAGTTTTTGTATTTATTTAGACCAAATCACAGATCACTAGTTTCGTTCGGAATCCATTAGTTCGTCTAGAAACACTCTACAGTCTTGACGGAACATAAGTACATACTAATTCCATGCAATTTTAGGAAAGGAAATTAAAGATAATTATGTTCTTCTACATATTCCGACACGGCCATTCTGATCTGTGCTTCGTCCCGAAGAACATAGGCTATAACAGTAAAATTAACATAACAGACATCATCATGTTTCAGTTTACTTACAAGCATTAGTTTCAGGCAGTCTGGTCCCAGTAATATTAATATAACTATATTAATACACAAACAAACACTGGTATAAAACCTTTATACCTTCTTCATATCACATTCCTAACCACGTTGATGTTCTTTCATCTAACATCCTTAAACACACTGATATGCTCTGTGATACCACATTCTTATCCACAACGATATCCTCTTTGTTACCATGTCTTTATTCACACTGGTATCCTCTTTGATACCGTACCCCTATCCTGACAGATATTTTATCTCATATTTCTTACCTCCCTATCCAGACTGGACCATATAATCAAAATGTAAATAAGAGAAAAGAAAAAAAAAATATAATGATAATGATGCCTATCCAATTGTTTTGTTAATCAGCTATACTAACTAAGGAAAAATGTTCAAACAAAAACAGAGTTTACTTACTCAAATAATAAACTTAAATGTCATTCTATATTCAATCATTACTAATATTTGCATCTGTTTCATCTACAAATTCACCAGGCCATTGCCTTAATTTATCTTTGGCAACCGTTATACTTCTTGAATGATTAATTCCTCTAAGCCTAAATCTGTCATGGGAAAGGATGTCAGAGATTTCATAGGGTCCTTTAAACCTAATACCCAGTTTGTCGTGCCGCCTATGATCTTGATTGACATAAACAATGTTACCTATCTCAAAATTCTTATTATTACGCCTGACTACATCAAAACGCGTCTTAAATTTTTCAGCCTGTGCACTTAAACGCTGATGAGCTATTTCTCTGTCTGCCCTTACATCAATACCTAATTCTGAAACATTTAAATCATTTAAATGTGATTGAATACATGGGATATTTGCATTACATCCTATAAGCAGACGAATAGGAGTAAAACCGGTTGATTTTTGGACAGTAGTATTTATTGACTGTTGTACTTTCCATAACCCGCTTGGCCAATCTGATAAGCCATTACATGTGGTATTTAACATATCTATGACTGTTTTTACATATCGTTCTACTTGACCGTTTCCTCTTGGTGTTCCCGTTGCCACCATATGATGCTCGATTTCTAATTCTTTAAACAGCAATTGAGTTTGATTTGAACTAAAATTAGTGCCTCTATCCGTTATTACCATTGAAGGGGTACCGAATATTGTAATCGTATCTCGAATAACAGGTATTAGATCTAGAGAATTGAGCGTTTTGAGAGGTTTAAGCAAGCAAAATTTAGTGAATCCATCGACTATAAGCAATAGGTATTTGAATCCTTCAACTGTCTGCAAGAATGGGCCAGTACAATCTAAGTGAATTGTATGAAAAGGGATAGGCGTCTTGTCAATTGGATGTAGGTACCCTTGTTTCGGACCAGAATGACTTTTACGTTCGATACATATTAAGCAATGTCTCATATATTTTTGAACAATTGTGGCCATACGAGGGAACCAAAAGTGTTCACGAAGCTTTTCCAACGTTTTGTGAAAACCTACATGACAATTTTGATCATGAAAAAGTTTTAAAAGACCAAGTCGAGATCCTTTAGGTACATAAAGCTTAGGTTCCTTATTAGGTTGAACTTTATAAAACAACAAATTATTTTCAAAAAAATACTGATTCTCATCAAGTTCGCCAGTCATTACCTGATTTATCAAATTTTGAGTTTCCAGATCATTCTGTTGGGCTACCTCTAACCAAGATGGAGATTCGTGAATTACATTAATGGACTTAATCAAATGTTCAACCTGAGGTGTTTTAAATTTTGTTAGACTAAGAGGGGATTTATATGTTAGACTATGTTGAACTGGCACTACAAAGTTGATAGAGTGTGTAATAGGATTTCGGCTAAGAAAATCTGCATGGCCTATGTATTTACCCTTCTTGTATATTATTTCAAATTCGAAATCTTGCATATATGTCCACCAACGAGCGACACGAGGAGAAATATCCTTTTTATTCATTGTGGATTTTATGGAATTACAGTCTGTAAACAGCTTGAATTTGTTACCTAATAAGTATACCCTAAAGTGTTTTAACGCATTAAATATTGCCAGGGTTTCTAAGTCATATGAACAATACTTAGATTCTGCAGGTGAAGTTCTTTTACTGAAATAAGCAACTACTCTTTCTATCTTATCAATTCTTTGTACTAATATAGCTCCATAACCTAATGAACTGGCATCTGTATATAGTTCAACTGGTAATGCCGGATCAAATACTGTTAACAATGGTTCGGAAGATAAATGTTTAATGATATAAGTCCTAGCTGTATCTTGGTCAATTCCCCATTCCCATTTGTGGTTATTTTTAGTCAATTTTGTTATACAAAACGTGCGCACTGCAAAGTCTGGGATGAATTTACGAAAATAACTTGCAAGACCCATGAATTGTCGTACTTGTTTAATATTTCTTGGGACTGGAGAATTAACCAGAGCAGCTACTTTACCTTTACAGGGCCTTATACCTTCTTGCGATATATTTCTACCAAGGTAATCAATATTATCAACAAAGAATTTACATTTCTTAAGATTTATAGTAAATCCTGCAGTGCTTAATGCCAGCACGGTTTCTTCTAGATAAGAGAGACCCTCTTCTATTGTTGAAAACGGAATTAACAGATCATCGATGAATACAAGAAGGTATTTCAAATGTTGTACTGCTTTTGTAATAGCTTTTTGAAAAACAGGTGGCCCGTTACAAATGCCAAATGGCATTTTTAAAAATTCGTAATGGCCATCTGGTGTCACAAAGGCAGTATATTTTATAGAATCTACTGATATTGGTATTTGATAGAAACCATTTTTCATATCGATAGATATGAAAAACTTAGCCTTACCTAACTTGTCTATTTGATCTTGTATAAGAGGGAGTGGATACCTATCTTTTTCCAAGATTTTATTTAATGCTCTGTAATCTACACACATTCTATCACTACCATCTTTCTTTTTCACTAGTATTATTGGACTAGCGAAAGGGGAATCACTTTCCCGAATTATATTATTTTTTAGAAGATCTTGTATTATATCTTCCACCTTCTTTTTTTCAATTGGAGCCAATTTATACGGGCGGTAATGAATAATTTCGTTTTTCTGTAAACGTAGATTTAGCTCACCAGTTTTCACAGTACTAGTTTCATATAAGACAGAAGGGTAACGTTGAAAAATTATTTTAATTCTATCTTGTAGTTGTAAATCCAAGTGTTTGATTTTTGAAGTTAATTCGCATAGTTCTAAGGCTGTGGAAATTACATTTATTTCCATCTTCGTTTCAGCCGGCTTCCTAAACAAACGACTACCAAAAGAATCAGTAATAATTCCTACATCAGGGTATTGAACTGCATTTCTACCTATAAGAAGATCATGGCTAAAATCATGGTCTCTAACTACATACATATCAAGTTCTAAGCAAATTTCCTCAAATTGAACTGGCAGGGTAACAATAGCAAATGCATAAATCTTACTTTGTCCTATTCCGTTTAGATACATTGACACAGGCAATAAATGGCATCCTATTTGTTTTGCAATAGATTCTTTAATTAAACTACAGCTAGCTCCTGTGTCTATAAGTGAATTGATGGGTGTATTTTTAATTGAAACTGGTGTAAGTTTCAATTCTGTTTGTCTAAATAATGTATTTCTTTAGATGACCCTGCTGCGGCTGCTGCAGTGGCTGTTTCAGCTCGCTGCTTATGGTAGCAAGCAGATTCAATATGACCAGTCTTTTTACAATAAGTACATATCTTAGTACGAAATTCTGTAGTTACAGGTATCAAATTATTATTGACCTTGCGAGGACCAGGCTGAGCAAAAATAGGTTTTGGGCATTGAGACCGTAGGTGGTCAGTTTGATTACAATTATAACATTTTCTTTCCAATCTGAATCGCTTATTTGCTATGGAACTATTGCTATTTTCTGACACCCTTTTCTTTACCTTAGAGTAAGTAGACAGCAAAGAAATAAGTCCAGAAATGGAAGTAACACCATTATTTAGAGCAGCCATTCTGACATCAACCTCACTAATGCCACCACAAACTAATTCAATTAATTGCGTTTCAGAAAATACAATGGAAGTGCCTCTAAATAATCGTACCTTCTCCCTTACATATTCACTATATGATTCTGCTGAATCAGAAACAAGTAGCACCGCTTTGCGAAGTCTTTCACTTAAGTTTCTCTTCTCCGGATAGATATCCTCAATATTTGCTCTAAAGTTATCCCAAGACCTCCCATCTGAAGGTGTCCAGTTCTCGAACCATGATAATGCAGAGCCCCTAAGGGCCTTACCAGCTTTAGCCACTGTTGTAATGCTGCTCCACTTTAATTCCGCGGCGAGTGCCGCGATGCTGGCACACCAGCCCGCTGCTCCGCAATCGTTTTTATCAGGATCGAACACCGGCAACGCAATGTCCTCGTCCTTTTTTTGTGGGGTTGAAACAGCATCCCGAATAGCCTTCAAAAGATCAGTTATCGTTGCAGCGTCCATCCTGGAATTTATTAAATTAGGCAAATTAATAAGGAGGCTAGAGATTTATCCCACTTCTGATGTTAGGGTGACTAAGTTTTAAATTGAGTTTAGTGTTTGTGAGAGATGTATATTATCTATTAAAGTATATTCACTGTGTGTAAAAGGGTTGTGTGTACCTGAACGAAGGGATTATATCATAAAAAACAACAGTATAGGCAAGACTAGGCATTTATTTTATAATATTATCTAGATAGGAAGGTAGAGAAAAGCTAGTTGCTCATTCCAAAACTAACTCTGACAGGAGAAGAACGAGCAAGAAACTCCCCGGTATATCATTAAGATTAAGAGTTATCATTTCAGGAATCCAATAGGTACTTTATCTACACAAACTCAATAGTGCACTACTACATGGATGTACAACAAAATGGTGTTTTATATTAACACACATTTGAGCAACATTATAACATTTTAAGGTACATAACAGGTTTATGGTATAAATAAGTATTATTACAGAAGTTATTACTGGCAGGAACAAGCCAGTTACGTACCGGTTGTTTAGGAACAATTTTAGAGGGTACCTACAGAATATTATTATAATTAATTAAAGTACTTAACTTACTTAGCTCCTTCAATCACACCGATTACTATTTCAGTATCAAGATTTTCAAGCAGACAATAATAGATTTAAAAATAATGGTAATCTGTGAGACCAATATAATTCCGGTGAATTATCGATCCTTTTCCAAGGAATGTCGCCCCAAAAAGGAAGAGTCCTCCTAGCCCCTTTTCCTCATTTCTCTATCCCTTCCCCAGCAGCCTCACATTATGCCGCCCTTTTTTAACCAATCATACATTTTGACTAAATAACTTTTAATATTGATAGTCTTAAGTAAATCTAATTTGGCAGAACTCTTTTAAAACCTTATAAGTTAGGGAATGTATTATTATAACAATTTATCAGACTTTAATTAGATGAAATCCTTTAAACATAACATTCACTGAGTTTACCACATTTATTATTCACAACAGCTTATACATATATAATAACACATGAAATTAAGGGAATAATTTAGATACAATAATATCAAGTTGTTATGCTTAAATTTTAGGTAAAAATAAAATAAGTTTTTGTATTTATTTAGACCAAATCACAGATCACTAGTTTCGTTCGGAATCCATTAGTTCGTCTAGAAACACTCTACAGTCTTGACGGAACATAAGTACATACTAATTCCATGCAATTTTAGGAAAGGAAATTAAAGATAATTATGTTCTTCTACATATTCCGACACACGCTAAGAAAGGATTACATTTCTTTTCACGGCGTGATTCTTAAGACAAGACTTGAATACGATACCTTAATCCTAACATATTATCCTAACTAATATTATAAATGCGATAGTGAGTTTGTTCGTTACGCTTTCGCGCTAAAACGGCTGAACAGATTTGGATGAAATTTGGCACATGGGTAGACCATGACCTGGAATAGGACATAGGATATTTTGTATCCCGATATTTCCAAGGGATCGAGACTCACGTGGGTGAAACCGTGGGGCGCAGCTAATAAATAATAAAGACGGAGTATAATAAATATATTTTAGAAACAATGTGAGGAGCATCGAGTGCTGGGTAATTTCATCCGTATTTTAATCAAAGGTGTAGCTATAAACAATATAATAAGGTACATTATGAAAGGAACGTGTACACAAGGAACGGTACATGAATTGGGATAAGGTATTGTTACCATTGAAAGACTTATAAACGTTTGGATTTTGACTGACGGAGATATTTTCTGAAGAGACTGGCGTCTTGTAACCGTAAGTTTGCACTGGCTAAATATTTGCGACAAAACATGTTGAAATCTCTATCTTCTGTCAATGTTCCATACAATTTTTGACAGGAACTAGAGATTGTAAACATCTAAACATGTTTTGTTGTAATGTTTCACCAGTCCAAAGGCACGGTTAGTAGATAAAATTAATCATTTTGGCTGCTTAAAAGGGAGCGTTATTTATTATTTGTTTCATAATGACATCATATCATTTTCTTTTAATTTTAAAGATGAACAAGGTGCCTTAAAAAGTTTTTGACTTTATTCAATAGAAACTTTCACTAAATAACACGTAAACCTCAATTCAGGTAATTACAGGTCATAATTAATATTCCTGATTGGTTATATCAAAGAGGCGTAAGCCCAGCTAGATATTGCGCTGTACTGGGTACGCTAGTTTGCAATTTTCCGCCTGGCTGGCCACGACTTGAGGCAACGGCACAGCCCTGCATCTATATGACGCATACAAAGATTTATTAGTATTACGTTTTGCATGTAAAAATGCTATGGAAGCTAGGCTTGTTGTACTCTAGATTTTGCCCCACTTTTGCCCGCGTTTCGCCCCGGGCAAGTAGGTTGTTGCTTTTTATAATGTAATACCGACAGTCGCCGGAATTTGTTCGTAACATTCATGTATGTGACGCGAGTACGAATGGTGATAGATAAAGTAAAACGGTAGATCATTTTTACAAGCTTTATATTTTGTATTTGATGTTTTCTTTCGATGTTACGAATAAATAATTCTGTTCAAGACATTTTTTTGAGTACTTCATTTTGTTATATTTTTATACCAGGTTTTGTAGATTGAGATTTTTTTTCGAGATAAAGTAGGAGTTAGGTTTGTCGTTTGGGCAATTTGATTGAATAAAGGAACAGAGAGGACTATTGTTATTATCAACAAAAACAACCCCAAAGACCTAGTTATATTTTTGGAACCTTTATTGTATTGGTTACCTGGAAGTCTTTGTGAACGTTTGCAAAGAGATACTCCAGAGATAGTATAAAGGTAACTTATGTTACCTTTGTGGTGCGACGAGTTCGGAAAACCTAACTGTAATAGTCCGTACGATTTGATGTTGCTACTCGTATATTAGACGAGTTGGTAGTTTAATAAACACTGATTTTATGTGGTATGCGGGGCTAAGCAAGGACGAGCTGGCTGTGTACCCACAATCTTTCAAACAACATTATATCCCATGTCACGGCTCGGCCAACAGTCATGACCTAGCCTAGTCTATTCATACCCAGAACCTCAGGTCCTGTATGTGTTTCATGGTACAGTGATGTACTATCACTGTGTTGACGTAAGTTCAAACGTTCCTACCGCTTCCAATTGACTTTATAGATCAAATGTGTTTGTTGCTTCGCCGAGTTTCTAGACCAGCATGTAGCTGTGAATTAAGTATATCGGGATCTCAAACTTCAACGTTATACGTGTTTGACAACTAAACTAAGTATTGAAACCGTACAAAGATTTAAGCGTTCGTTCAAAGAAAAGAATTAAAATAACAACTTGAAGCGCTGTGGCATCTGAATAACCTTGATTGTACTCGAAGAGAATAAAACAAAAAATATAAATAATATACGCTGTAAGGGTAAACAGTCTTGTCATTCAAACCATTGGTAGTTGACTTAAATATAAAAATAAATGACCGAACACAACAAAACTAAAAACGTCATTTTCATTAAAAGATTTTAAAAAGTTTCTATCCGACACCGTGCTCTCTAGCGAAACAGCTGACTGACTGAGGGAGGGGTCGCGCTCGCTGCCGGTCAAGTCACATCCCGCACCCCCCGCCCGTGTTGAGACGCAAGTTCGTTGCCCTAGCGCATGGGACAACGAACTTGCGTCTCTTGTGGTAAAATGTAGAATTAAAAATATGAAAAAAAAAGTTGTAATTTTCCATTGATTTTACGTTCTATAAATGAAACCAAATCACTGGTTGCAAGGATAACGGTGTTTACCCTAACACCCTGTATAATAATAACAAATAAAAAAATATTTTTACCTACCAGTTTTTTCATCATCCGTGTGAGTATCACCATATCACCATAGTGAGTAGCCCCACTAAAAGTTATGTCTTTGTCGTCAAGTCTAAAGAACATTGTTTGTGAACCACCATCAAAAGAAAATTGGTTAGCATTCGATTATTTGGTCGGGTGAAAATATACTACCATTTAATTTTGGAGACTTTAAATTCATGTAAATCTAAACAGTAGGTTGTCATACCAACCTAATAATAGTTCTACTGCCGTATAAAATGTTGGAACCGAAGTTTCTGCGTAGATACGCATATCATAAAAATTGTTACATAAATTGTAACAATTTTTATGATTGTATAGATATAAGCAATAGAATAAGTTATGTAGTACCCAGAACAACTGTATGTCGAGGTGTGCGCGCGCGACCGCTGTTTGCTGTAACTTCTTGTCCATCAAACGCAGGCTCGCCAGCACCCCTGCGGTATCTTACCAAGCAGTTCAATAAGATTTTCCGGGATATCGAGTTCTTTGCTGTTTCTGCTGGAAAATTTAGATGTATTGCGTTTAAAACTATAGCAGAATTAGGTACTTAACAATCCTAAAATCATAATTTCTATTTTATATTATATTCTATTATAATATCTTCTTTTTCTTTTTATTATTTATACTTGTATTAGTTTCAGATTAGATTTATTTTTTTATTTAATCATAGGTACTCTCTATTCAATGTTATTTTCAACACACTTGCTCGTAAAGTGGCTCTTATTGAACCGCTTTTAGGTTCATAATGCAGTGTATTATGGAAGCGTGCTTTTTACTGCGCGCCACAGATAACTATTTACTAGTCGGAGTAATGACATGGCAGTATGGAATTAGTAAGTACTATCATGGCAGCATGAAATTTGTATCCAATAGAAATTGGTTTTGGTGAAGCTTTTGACCAAAGACAAGCGCTCAAACGCAAGTTTTTATTTAAAAAAAAGAACCATAAGCAAACCAGTGACGTTTAGTTATAGTAAAAAAAAATCTCCAAAAATCTCATGCATAACCATGGGATTTTTTTTACCATAACTAAACGTCAGTGGGATACTTACTATACATTAATTAGTATGAACTATCCTACTAATAAATGAGCATTCTCTATTTACACCCGAGCAGAGACTTGCTATTTTTTCCGGTAAGACCGCGGGTGGCACGCGCGCAGTCCACTTGACCCGCCTAGACGAATCGCGCTGGCCTGCCTGTGCGACTGCACGTGCCACTGCGTTCGCGCGTAATAAAACTCTATCTGTACTATTAAATAAGGGTTTATATCGTCTGTGGCAATTTCAGTATATATTGTTCACTACCCTAACCCTATTTGCGTGTTATGTATTATTAACATTATTATATAGGCTGTTCAGCGGTATTACCAGTGCCTTTATTTACACCCGAGCGCGCATCGCTAACGGAAAAAACAAAACCAGCCGCCATATATTAATAAATTATAATAAATATTTGTTAATTTTTTTGGAATCATTAAACCCAAAACACAAACAGAGCGGGTGCGGGGCGGGAGCGGGTCGGGCGCGGGAGTACGGCGGGTATAATAATTTGTAATTCAAGGAATTATATGGATGTCAACACACAGAACGCGGGCGCGGGTCGGGCGCGGAGCGGGACCCGCGCGGGAGCCGCGCCCGCCACCCGCCGACACAACAGCGCGGGGCGGGAGCGGGTCGGGCGCGGGAGTACGGCGGGTGTCATAAATTGTAATTCAAGGAATTATATGGATGTCAACACACAGAACGCGCTGTTGTGTCAACGGGCGCGGCTCCCGCCCCGCGCCCGTTGACACAACAGCGCGGGACGGGAGCGGGTCGGGAGCGGTTGTGCTATTCTGTAAAAATATCTCCGTGAAAACTAAGTGTAGTAAAATATCAAAGTGAGCTTGGAGTGAACTGTCACTGCCTCAGCATCAGTAGGTATCGATGACAATGACTCACTCCACTCTCACTTCACCTAAGTTTTCAAGGTAAGATGGTTACAGAATAGCAATGTGGGTGTAGCGGCGTTACATTCGTTGCAATACACGTATCGATGATATTCTCCATATTGATGTTTTTTTTTTATTAATGTCAAGAACCTACAACTTTTTCCATTTTCGCGTTCTTCTCTTTAAAATAAGTAAAAAATAATAATTCTTCGTCCGTGTCAGAATCACCCAACATTTTCACACTGCAACCGCTGCCGTCTGTCAAAGTACAACCGCGCCCGACCCGCTGCCGTCCCGTGCCCGCGCTCTGTGTGAACACGATGAACCGCGCGACTCACGCGATGAAAACGACCCGACCCGCTCCCGCCCCGCACCCGCTCTGTGTGTGTTTTGGGCTTGATTAAAAATATCGATATCACGATGGGGAGAAGAGCGTAAATAATAATAAATAGATTTGACTCCGCCATGGTACGTTTAGTGATAGTATTTTTTTTTTCTTTCAAATCATTTTTTTTTGTAAAGGCTGTATAACGATTTTGCCAGTGCCTTTATTTACACCTATGGAAAAACAAAACCAGCCAGCGGCCAGCGCGCCATTTTCCATAAATATTTACTATCGTTTCGTTGTGTGTTTTTTTTTTACCTATCAAAAATACAAAATCTAAAGTATTGCCACCAACCGACATAGAAGTTTTTAAAAGAACCTCCGGATAGTCAGTACCTTTTTGGCAACAAAGGTCAGTAAAAATTTATAAATCTATCATCTCTTTATTTAGGTACGTTATTGTAACATAAGTTGTTACACAAGTCTATTTTTTTCTTCGCAAGTGTGTTGAAAATCGTCGTATGAAACGCGTGTGTATTTATTATTACACTCTCGGTTACCTTATCAGAAAATACCGCCTCGACTGTAATATCCAAAAGAGCACACTCGTATCACAATGTACTATTAGATCACACGTCGTTCTTGTTTGTTTAACTTTTTTATGTTATGTGGAAAATGTTGTAGGCTATTAGTTTATATTTCTATTTTAGTTTTAAGTTCTATACCATAATATTGTAATGTGTAACCGTTTATTTTCCCAAATAAAATAAAATAAAACTGAAAACTGTTAATTCCAAAACTAAAATCTTTAATAACGACGATCTATTTTATCAGCATCTCGGGAACTCAAATGGGCACTTATGACCCTCAAACGCTAGTTCTCAATTTAGCGCAGTTTGTCAAAACAGGCCTAGGTTTATAAATCCGGATGTAACACATCAGCAGGCGTAGCATGAGCATCGTGAGACAAAAATGACGTTTCCTGTAGACAGTAGATAGTACGAGACGGCAGCAAAGTAGAAAGAGTCAATAGCACTTTTTACGAAACTCACTCTTTTACATAATTCGACTCAGAATTCTTTGTTTTTTCATAGGATTTATCGGTTGTCAGTGTGATTTTGACAGTAAGGATAGAAAACTTTCTTCCGAAATAGTCTGCCTACAAAAAGACCTAGACAAAGATCGTTGGAAATGAAAGACAAAATGACAGATTGTAGAAAGATTTCTACGGTGGATGTCAAAAATGAAGAAACGAACTGTCACTTTGTATAGAAAAAGCTATGTCTATTCTTCGAAGAGATAGAAAGCGCCATGCTACGCCTGCTGAGCGCATCATAGCTAAATCTCTGTGGACGGTAGTTAAAGTAGGTACATTGGTCGATCCTCTGTCCTGTATTTGGTGACGGAGTCCTGTCGCAGTGCCGCGCCGCGCCGAGCCACAGAGGCATATCACGCACTGCTTGTTTGTCCTCCCACCCCGGTACCTTCGTTAGACGCAACAATAGGGAATATGCATGTGATTCAAATATAGGTCAAATATTTTTTTTTATAAACTATATTACTTCAGAATTATGCCTCCATCAATATTTTTGAATAAAATTTCTTTTTGAGCGAGAAATTAATTTAAAAAAAGTCCAAAATAACTGTGGATAATTCAAATACTTGAAAAACTAAGAGCGGATGTGACGTAAGAATCCGGGATAACAATCAAAATGTCAATGTCAAGTCAATCAACAAGTGTCAAGTTAATGTCAAACGCTCCTACAAAAAGGAGTGTTTGACGTTGACTTGACAGTTGCTTGTTTGTTTTCACGGACTGTGACGTCATTACACCAAGCGCGCCAAATAGAGGGCGTTTAAATAGCCCGGATCGGTTGGATATTTAAAAAAAATATTTTGAAGTACTGTAAATTGCTTTTTTGCCGTCGATTTTTTTAAAAACTATTATTTGACGATGTAAACTATTGAATAAAAATATTAAAAAAATACATGCATATTCCCTATTGGTTATCGTTGTCTTTGAAATCGAAATTGTGTAGACACTACACTATCCAATTAACTAATGGCTCAGTTAACTGTTGTCCTTTGAATAGCAACACGTGCATTTTTTGTGATTAGTTAATAGATTTGTAATGCGACTAACTAACTAAATTAGCTAAACAGTTTCTTTGTTAGTGTTGCCTTAGGTATCGCGGTAACGGAGTTTTGTCATTGATATATGAGTTATATATAAGTATAGTAGGTTAATACGCTACGGAGAACGACCTTTTGAAGAGCAGCTGAAAGTCACTTTAAAAATATACGCAGTTATTATTTCCCTCCTCCATTAGAACTAGACACGCGGCCGCGTGTCAAGCCAAGTTCAAGAAAAGAACTGGCGACGCAGCAGCCGTGTGTTATATTACACGAGCCATTTGGAGCTACTTTTCACCCCTCAATAACTCAAAATCTATTTAACATACACACATGAAACTTGGTTTATTTATTAATACCCCCTAGATTAGCTAGAACCCCAAATTTCATAAATACAGCTCAAACGGTTATTGAGATATCAGCGTCTAAAAATCGTCATTTTTATCACTGACTATTTATATATCTACCTATAGATCAAAAACCTAAACCACTTCCAGATGACCTGGAAAGTTGAAATTTGGTGTCCAGCTTGGTAATTGTGTCAAAATTGTGTAAAAACAAAGGAAAAAATCAGAAAACAGATTATTTTTACGTCTAAGTTTTCCGCGAGGCGGGCAACAGGAGTGCGGCGCGTCCGGGGTCACGGGGATTTAAGGGTTTAGAAATATATTCATAGTACGTATCTTGAGGTGACATTTAGGCTTCCTGTACGCATGTACAGGAAGCCTAAATGTGTGTTGTGGTCCGGCTCTGGTGCAGCTCCGACAGCATTGTCGGAGCTGCACCAGAGCCGGACCACAAGACAAAATATATCGCAGCGCGGCGCCGCCCGCACCGGTGAGGTTCCCTTGCGCCATGTGGGCGATATTCATTCGTATATATGTTACCGGTAATCTGTATAATTTAGGTATTCTATACAATACCTAGGCAATGTATGGAATACATTTTCCGCAGTAGCTAGAAGCCCATAAATAAAAAAATAATATAAAAAATCGTACTTATACCGATACGTTACGTATGTTTTTGAGTGTGTCAAAGCGGATCGTGAGGTCAAAATGTAAATGTAAAATAGTGGCTGCGAAAATTAATTAATTAAAGCATACGTGGGGAAGGAACCGACAGAGTCCATGTGAACTTTGTACGTATCATTTTAAGAGTTTGTACACACATGAGATATGCAATAAAGATTTGAATTCAATTGAATTGAACTTGTTCCTGACGGAGTTTCCCCGACGGCACACGTTTTTTTATAGAACTTCGACAACCAATATTAACACAAACTACAATGCCGGGCTCAGCGATATGACATCACTGCGGATAAGTGTAACTAATTAAGTTACAAAAGAAATACATTCTAACACAATCTTGCTACTTATATTTGAAAATAGATTTTACGGATCACTTTTAGTTGACGAATAATAATAATTTATTTACAAAAAGTAATGATATCCCATCAAAAACATAAATGTGAAATGGGCGCCAAATTCAAAGTGTGGTTATCGACTTCGCCGACAAAAGAATTGAGATCTAAATGGGTGCCAAGTTCTACAGATAATCCTGAAATTTATAAAGAACATACAACATTCTAAAATAAATTTAAAACAAAATTTCTTATTTTTTCTGTTATAACAATATTTGCTATTTAAAAATATAACTTCATTGAATAGTCGAATTATTTACACAAAGCACTTAGGATGAATTCAAGCTGAAAATGTTACTTGGCTAGTTTTTATCAGCAAGCCAACATTTTAGAGGAGTAAGATAATAATATGTTAGCCTTACAATAAAGAAACGGTAAATATATAAATATGCCTAAATAGACGGTCAAAACTGCGAATTCGTCGAAAATAAAAGAAAATAGCGCCCAACTGTTAGCCGCTAAATGCACGCACAATAACAACAGCTAGAAAAGCACAATAACAGCACAATGACGTGGCGCGAGTGTAAGATATAGCTGTCACGCACAACAGAATAACTAAGTTACCCTGTTTGTTTTAGTTCTTTTGCAGCGCGATACTATAGACATAGAAATTATCAAATATAAAGAAGATAAGTTCATTAGCCAAATATAAGAGAACTTGTATGTAAAAACTAGCCAAGTAAAATTTTCAGCTTGAATTCATCCTAAGTGCTTTGTGTAAATAATTCGACTATTCAATGAAGTTATATTTTTAAATAGCAAACATTGTTATAACAGAAAAAACAAGAAATTTTGTTTTAAATTTATTTTAGAATGTTGTATGTTCTTTATAAATTTCAGGATTATCTGTAGAACTTGGCACCCATTTAGATCTCAATTCTTTTGTCGGCGAAGTCGATAACCACACTTTGAATTTGGCTCCCATTTCACATTTATGTTTTTGATTGGATAGTAATTACATCATAGTTAAGTACAGGTTTTAAATAAATACGACTCAAACGGCTACTTCGTGGAACAATTTCGTTCCAGGAACATTGAATTAATCTGTTTCGTAAATACATTCGTCATCACACTTTGCGAAATTGAAAGCCTGTCTTTTCAAATTATTCATGACGACTCAATTAAAATTAAAATCTTTACCTACAAATTGCCCGTTTTTCTCTAATTAGAATTGAAGCTTAACTGGATTCGGCCTATTTGCAAAACAAATATTTGAACAGTGATAGCGAAAGATTGTAACTGGTGCAGTTATAAATATAAACGGAGGCAATTCCAAGCGTTCATTGATTGCCTTTGTTCAGTTTTCTTTTTGTTAAATAAATAATTTTATAACATATCATTTAATTTAAAACAAATCAAACGTTTATTTATAATCGTTTCCTACTATTTCCATGTAGGTATAAAATTGTTCCCTGGACACAATTTCGGTTCGGTTTATAAGTTTGTAACAAATGTGCCCGCTCTGTCGTACAATAAATAGTAAAATCGTTCAATTTTTGGATTCTACATATTATTTTATAATATGGCAAATGTTCTTCTATAGATTATAGCTTTCTGGAATATTTATAATACTTAGTAAAATCTAGCGAAACAATGTTTCTGTCGCAATTTGTCAGCCTGTTTTGTCGGTAGCGTTCCGGATGTGATGAATGTGGTACCTATGTACTTATTATGGCTCCGTTAGCTTCTACTAGTAGAGCAGGTATTCCTGTTACCGATCCGGTATCCGGTTGGACGGTATTCACTGGCAAGATTTTTGAAGTCTCGATTGTGACTCCGGCTTTTTGAAAAATAACTCATTACCTTATGATGTGTGTTCAGCAGTGCTCATATGCAAATAATCTCAGGTTTATCTTGTATCGCTTATTCGTAGCCAAACTGATCCTTTTTCATTTTAAAGAATTCAACAGCTTAAAAGAATTCTACAAAACATCTCTCATTGTGTCCATAGCTATGTCTGTAACAAACCTCACGTTTCGAAAATGCGTTTTTGTGAGATTTTTGATCTCAACTGTATGTAGTAGGTATACTCGTATTATTGTATTGTTTACTTAGCATTAATTGATTATAAGCACTTTAATTTTCAAAATTCAACATTTGTAATCTATTGCTAGACGAGAACAACTGCCGACAAACTGTTATGCAGTTTGGTAGACTTTAGGTATGTTATTGTTAATACAGATTTTGGAATAAATAAAATAAAAAAAGTATATATTATTAGCTGAAGTAGCCCACTGACAGAGGGAATTTAATCAAAGTTCCAGTTCAGCTAGATCAGTAGGTATGTGTGTCTAATAAGACAACAAAGGTAATCGATGTGTACTCATTTACCTGAAAAACCGATTCTTCATGACACTAGCATGGTGATTGGTGATGGCTACACCCTTATTTAGGGAGTTCGTTTGCGACGTGCTCAAGTGGGGTCGTTAGCAATCGGGCTCGAGAGCAACACTGGAGTTTTGAATTAATGCCTTTCCAATCGTGATTACCTGGCCAAGGAAACGGGCCAGCAGCCACTGTGACGTTCGTGACTTAATTAAAGCGAACAAAAATCATTCACCATTTTGATCGTCGAGTGTATCTCGGGTTTGAGTGGACGGAATTAGAACAATAACGGATTGACGACGTCGTGGCTGTAGTTCGGATTGGTTTTTAATGGGCAGGAAAACTTTGATGTTTGATTATACTTGTTTGAATAAGCTTTGTGCTTCGACTTTTTGATTGAAGAAACGATTTTCATATGGAAGGAAAACTGTCTGTGACAATATGGACGCGAGCATATTTTTCTGAATTATGTACACAATTTACAATACACAAAATGTTTTATTTTTTAATACCTGATTCGATAACTTTGTCGAACAAACGCAGAACTTTTGACTATCATAAAGAAATTAATAACGAATGTTACTCTTAAAAGTTTTCTTCGGCACTAAAAGTTACCCTCTGTCGCCTGAATAAGTCGTTTATGGAGTTTTTTATTAGATTCATTCGAAATAATTATTATTTCATATAGGTGCTCCGGTTATCAGCAACAATAAAATAAATTTCAGCTTAATCTTGATGTACATTAGGTCACCGATAACGGACTTATGGAATTCTTAATGTTTGGTTTTATGATTTCGTTTTAATCATTTTAATTTTAAAGTTAAATTGTATGGGAACCTACATATTTTATAAAACTTTGTATTATTGTGTTTAAAGAGTAGCATATATTTACGTATTTATATTTACCTGGCGCATAAAACTGTTACTCATGTTTGCATAGCCCTCTTATATAATTCAACTAACCAGTAAGTACTAAATGACATTTCACAGCAGCTTATTTATTACGTTTATTTTAACATTTCATAATTACTTTTGTACAATTGTACGTTTCAAAACTCTATGTAGGTTAAAGTTAATGCACGAAAGTTGTTAACGAGTCAACTTACATATTATTTATATTTGTGGTGAGGCTAAGTGCGAAGTTTTCTTTAAAATTTGTGCACTCCACTAATTAGGTAACAGTTAAGGTGCTAAAAGTTGGTGATAGTGCTGCGAATCGTCGGAACCTAGACAAGAGTTCTTGGTTCTTGTCTACAGTATGTCTATGGGACTTTCCCGTGACCGTACAGACTATTATGACGTCATTGTCGTTTACCTACTTTACGAAACTTTCGTTTTTCAATACTGTCTGTGTCTTTTCAATACTCGCTCCCTATTAGTTACCAACTTATATAGGACTAAAACATAGCGAAAATATGTACCAAAACCCCTGCCTTTTCCTTTCTGAAACAGATACAGACGTGATATTATGTTTTTATGTGCTCCAAACAGGTAAAGCCGAAAAATTTAGATTTTTTTAAGATACAGGGTTACCTATAAATTAAATGAATATAGTCAGATTTAAAACATTTTGAAAGTCGGTACAATAAGTTTAATTTCCTAGCTAACTTGTATGAGTCCTCCTATTTGTCTTTCTAGGAGGAATAATCGAATTTCCTCTGTACAGTTTCCTTTATGTATACAGGAACTCTTGCAAGGTATTCTCTCGGGGATTTACTTAGATTTTTTATTATGTATGATTCCCTGAGCTCCGAAAGGGATAAGTTTTATTTAACAAAATGGCTAACGCTTAAAAACTTCGATTAATCAGTTTATGTAAACGTTTGAATATTATTGTGTAAAGAAAATTAAACAGTAGGTAAGTAGGTACCTGTGTTTATAAGTACTACCTACTTAGGAAGATTGGTACTTACATAGGTAATTGGTGCTTAGGTAGGTTTAAAGAAGACAGACTACTAGGTACACGAAAAGTACTATACAACATTTTGGCTTTGAAACTGTATATTAGCAATACCTACCATTAAGGAGTTTAATTGTTGATAAGTACGCTAAGGTTCTAATAATATTTATCTACTTATAAGTAAGTATTCATGTTTTGAGCTGAAAAAGAATTTGGTAATTTATTTCACCGTAGAATTTTTTTAGACGCACTTTGTGCTCTTTCTGAACAGTGAACGAAACTGAATCATCACGCCCCGGTTGTCGTGATGCTGAATTGGATATACCTACTCAGTTGCCGTTGTCCGGTGAAGCTGAATTGCGTATTCTCTTCAGTCGTAAGTTTTTCACTTCTACTGTGTATATATTTAGGCACACACCCTCTTTTTGGAACAAAGTTTTAAGGGGGAGTAGTTTGACAGCAAAAAATCATATTTCACCCGCGCAACCCTTACCTACCCCTCTCATTAAACACGACGAAAACAAAACACAATGCCTTCCCGCCAGCAGAAACTTTTCGTCTGGCGTTTATAGAATTCGAATTTCAATCTTCTGTAGTTTATTTTGCTTATACGATACGCTAAGCTTGAATTCAGAACTATAGATCATGTTCATGTTTTGGAACTAGAAACTCAATGTTGACGTGAAAAAGTTCAAATTTAAATGTTACCAAATTTTATTTAGGACCTTGTACAATTTGTACCTAATGACGTCTTTGTGGAAAACTGTGTTACCAAGTAATAAATATAATGCTATATCGTGGATTTCTCTCTTTGGAGGATCGTGCAAAGTGATACCCAAGTAAAAAATAATATTCGTATAATGAATTTTGCACTGTATTGTGCAACGAATATGGCATGTGTCATGAAAACCTTTCCTGCGCCAAACGCGAACGATCCCCTTCGAAAACATTTGAAACATGTGAAAAAGAGGCCGAGTTCTGTACAAAAGAAATAAATGTAGGATTGTCGGCTGCACCACTAAAAGAATTGACATCTATTCATCTATGTAAATGGGTGCCAAAGTACCAAAGGGACTAATTATAACAAAGGCCCGAGGTACGCGCTCAGTACCTGCGCTGTGTTTTGGGCGCGCGCCCGGCGCGTTTCGGACGCTCGTCAAACGCAACAAGATTTCCACATTTTGTTGTAACTTTTGAACCGTGTTTCTTTTAAGTTTATTACTAATGCGGAGAAAATGACAAGGAAAAATAGTGAAAAAGGAACTCGCGTCCAAGCGTCAAGGGCACGGTTAGGCTTCATTTACGGAGACGCGAGGAGTCGCGCGTGGCTTTGGGCGGCGCGGCTCGCACTGAATTCAAACATATAGCGTTGTATGAGTGCGTTTACGGAGACGCGATTTTACACGCGTTTGTTTGAAATGGAGTGTTTTTTACGGCGGAGCCCGCGAATGGCATAGCCGCGTCATACGCGGCGTTTCATCACGGCGGCGCACGCAGCAGCAATGCCCGCGGCATACCTTCTCCCAGTCTTATTTGTAAATCGCACAACGGAGATGCAAGTTGAGAGTGGCAAGTTGCGACATGTGCAGGCCTAACGGCGCCCGGCATGGGCGCTCGCTTAGACTGCAGCGCTTGATATAATTCGTTACATAGGAATTCATACAATTTTATTGAGCACCCGAAACGCAGCGTACAAAATACGCGTCTCGGGCGCTTGTTATAACTAGTCCCTTAGTAGAAAGTTTAGTATGGTCCCTCTTTGTAACTGTTGAAATTGTAGCTTTGAAAACATGCCAAGTTGCTTTAGGCCTCATTTACGGAGACGCGGGGCGTGGCACGTCGCGTGCAGTGTGGCGTCACGCGGCGCGTCTGACGTTTTTTCTGTTTACGGTGCGGCGGCGCGTGTAGCGGCAGTTATCATCCCACGCGTTAACATAAACATATGGCAATATACGTCTTGATTGTCGCTGCTTTTTTTTGGGGTTATAATATATATTTTTGAAATATGCTAATTAAAACCTTTCATTTGATACCCAACATGGTATGATTAAAAAATATTTTTGGTTGTTCATGATATGTCACCTAGAGGGCGCAATTTTCAATTTAATGTGTCTTCATATAGCCTTTGACCAGCGGACGATCAAGAAGCTTCCAACGATACCTCATTTGTCAAATTGTGATGAGTCTTTTAGAAGATAATATGTGGGAACAGACATAGATAAATACATAGAAACCGGTCAAAATTATGACCCTCCTTTTTGCTTCGCCGTAGTCAGGTAAAAACTAAAACCCAACTGCGACAAAAAAGTCAACTAAAGAGATATAAACAAGACATCACGGACAGACAAATTAAAAATCCGGAGTCATACGGAATCTGTTCGAATTCGTTCGTTATACCAATAACCGAAGAATAAAGGTATTATTCTAAACAAGTTTTATTTAGGGGCGGTTAGTCGCTCCAATTGTTCGTCTAAGGGTCACCTTACAAGAAGTTTGTCAAAAAAAGTGGGAGTAAACGAATTTGGATCCTGAGTAAATCGCAATAAGATTTAATCTCCAGTGCGAACTTTCAAATGAACGTAGAATAGGCTCGTTGGCTATGTTGTAAATTTTCTCCGCAAGAAAATTCACCGCAATACAGAGCAATGGCGCTAGTTTTACCTACTTCTTTCTATACTCCGTGCTACTATACCAGTCAAAAATCTGTCAAATAAAATGTATGTCATCTTGAGTTTTCAAATATCAACATTGAATTTTATATGTTTATTTAGACTCGGTATTTATTTATTTATCAATCAATAACACTTGTAATATTCGTTTTGGAAGTGGTTTTAGTGTTTTTTTCATGTTTTCTATGTCTCAGTTTCTTTTGTGGAATGTGATAAATTACGAAAATATTATTTACGAAAATAAATAATATCTCAGCGCAGCTAAAAATTTGAGCGTAGTCCTCTCGTCTCAACAGAGCGACGCCGACTGATTTGTGAAACAAAAATATGCTTGAAGTTCCCGTAATGTGCGACGGAAGATGGCTTCTTCCACGAACTAAGAACGTCGTAAGTCCTACAAGCTTTGATTCGTAATAAAACCAAAAATAAAAGGAATAAAAAAAAAAGCCTACACAATTTTTTTTGCCTTGTTTTAATACATATAATCATCTAATTTTTATTATAATAGGCATTAGCATTTTAAGTACAAATCGAAAATACGTGAAAATTAGAGGTAACTTCGTGATATTTTTTTATCGAGAAAATTTTAATATTTTGTGTTTCTGTTCCACAAAAAGTTTGGAAATATCATGTAGTTACTCATACTATTTTTATTTTACACCTAAGTCTTATCAATTTCATGAAAAATCAAATTGAAGACAGGCAATTTTGCTTACTACCCGCCCTTAACGCGGCTTGCGGTAGGAGTTGACTGGTAGAAATCGTCACGTAAGTAAAAAGCGTTATGCCGCCCCCATACGACTTTCTCGAAGGTGTGAATTTGGTTAAATGAAAATCCAAGATGGCGGCTGCGAAAATTTTCGTCATGGGTGTCGTTTTCATAGTTTTCGAGGGTGCTAAAGTCGAAAGTGAGGTATAGGAAATGTAAATTCAAGCTGGTTGCGAAAATTTTGTTATTGTTTTAAACAATACGTGAGAAGGAACTTCGTTCCTGAAGGGGATCACCTGGCCGAACACTTTTTTTAAATTGTGATAAGCTTGTGCTAAATTATCCATTGCACGTCCTTTTAGGCGATTAGCACACGGCACCGCGACGGCGACCTCGCGGTCGAGCCGACAGAGTCCGCGGTGGTGCGAGGAGCCGTGTGTTAATCGCCTTAGCCAGGGTATCATACTTATAGCTACTAACCAGAAAAACCAAACCAATTAATGCGCGGAGTAGGAAAATTTTAAATTTTTAACAAAAAAAATATATACAATTTTTATAATTTATTGTAAACATAAAAAGTTTTCAAAATTATGCTACACAGCTTTATAAAAATAAAAATAACCCTTTAATTTAATAGAAAGGATCGTAACGAAAATAAAACGGCGCAGACATTATTATTTGAAACGTAGAAAATTACAGGTTGCGTATATTTGCTGGCAACTTTGTGTAAACATCATTTGCTTAGTTTCAGTTAGTTATTAGCATAAAATTGTAACTTTGTGATCACGATCCCTTTACTTTGTTATAAGTCCAAATCTCATATTAAAACAACTTTAGAATATCATTGTGGCTTATGAATAAAATGTAGACGTTAGAAAAATACTGAGTGGTTAATTTATTTAGTTTACTACAGGATTCCTTTTTTGACTGCTGAGTGAATTTTATTATAAAATTAAAAAGGTTCATAATTATTTTTAAAACCTTTTCTTATTCGTATATAACTAGTCTTACAAGGTTCCTGAAATCCAGATTAAGTTTCCATCAATTAAAATATGTTATCAGATCTCAAAGTACCTAAGCTGTTGTTAGTACTTGGTGGACTAAACTACACACAACAACTTGGAGAAGGTACCTTCTTTCTGGATATAAAAATCTATGATATTTTAAATATTTTCTTTGTAAGACATCCTTCTTATTTTAGAGCTTCTCGTGACTAGAAATGCAAAGTGATGAGACGAGTTCCTAGTTTCACCGTCCTTTACCTAAGTATCATAAACATCGATTTTCCCGCTATCCCTGCTAGATACGATAGGTATAAAGTCTAGACTATATAATATCCTTACCACAAACTATTCCATTTTAAAACTTCTATTCGATAACTATAACACGTGTTACATAAACGTAACAATAGTTTTTGCGGTGAACACAATAAATGTCGGTACGAACAAAAGTGTAATGAAAACAAGTGCCTTATTTAAATGTCTGCCCCCTTATTTGAGTTAGGGCGATCTCGCACCTGAGCACAGGGGCTTAAGGAAAGGATGCTAAATAAATATTTTCTAAATGGAAAGGATAAAGGGCCACGCTTCAGCGATAAGTTTCTCGGGGTAACGTGAACAAGCAAGCCAGTTTGCGTAGGTTCCGACAACATTTCTAATTAAGCCATTCTTTGTATACCGTATCGTATATTACTTTGTACAGGTACGCACCTAATTGTGTGTGCCCTGATTTTGTACACAATTTTAAGACAGCGGTAAGCAAAGTTTTTTTCGGTGGAAGTTTTCAGATTTTTGTGAAATCGATCGGAGTTTTGAAGTTGGCCATGTTTTGTTCAAAATTTCAAAGTATTCTAATTAAAAGCTTGTTTTTATCACAAATGCTCATTTTTATTAACCGTATATACTTTGTGAATAAAAAAAATATAGGCAAACTTCTTAGTTAATGTGTACCCGCTTCGAGTAATAGATAGAAAGAAATTGTTCCGCTCTTTATCCGTTTCAACTAATTACAAGTTTCTGAGGCGCGCCGAGGAATGTGCTACAGCGAAACTAAATAAATTCACTTTATTGTTATTTGCATATCAACTATTTTATTTTAATTTTATTCCATTAATGTTAAGTTTTCCTTCTGGACTGACTAGCTGTTGTAATAGAACGCGTTGATGAGTTTTTCTATATTTGAACTCTTGTTAAAATCAACATTCCTGCAATTATTACCTACCACCTGCTTATTTACCTTTCTGTATTTTCATACAGAAAGATAAATAAGTAAGTTTATATATAGAAGCTCATTACTAACTTTTTTCAAGTCTTAACTCAGTCTAAGGATTTTATCCGATTTATCTGAAGGCGCGGAAAAACATTATTCCTTACCTGGCCTGTTTTAATAAGAAGTTAAATAAGGAGTCCTAAGCTAACAATTAATTTTGATCCAAACCATCCTTTCGTACTGGAGGACGTGGAAGTTATGAAGTGGGATCGAGGGGCAGATGAGATTGTCCTGCTGGCGGTAAAAAATTGTGACGAATAAAAAATTGTGAGTGAGAAATTAATCTGTTTTAACTTTTCGTTAAAAGCTCGACTTGGTTGAAGAAAAAACGTTTAGTAAAATAAGTTTAATAATAAAGATATAAATATTTAATTTTCGGCGTCTGTCGGTAACCGCGGCCCAGCCCTAGCCAGCCGCGTAATCCGCGGGCGGCCTTATCTGTCTCCGTTCATCTTGTAAGCAATAATTTAATGCTCAGATTATTTTTCACTCCTGACAGCAAGTTTTAATGTCTTTGAAATTAAATTCAGTCACACTTACCGCTTTCATTTCATTCATTAGGGTGATTGCTGGAAAAAGACTGAAAGCACTTTACAATGCAATTGAAGTTTTTAAACTTGTACCGGTTTTAAATCTTTTGTAAAGATTATCTGTACGATGGATGTTTTCAAAATTAGATAAGGTGTTATATGAAAAAAAAACGTCCCCGAACGGTTTAGCTCTGTACACACGGCTACACATCAAGCTATACATTTCCAGTATAGGCTGACCTCGCATTGTACGGAAATCTTATACAATGCGAGATCAGCATAAACTGGAATTGTATAACTTGATGTGTAGCCGTGTGTACCACCGTACAATATTTAACACAATATTTTTTTAAAATCTTTTGTTAAAAAAACACGTTCCTTGTATCGTGTTGTAACTTTTTACCGACTTCAAAAAGAATTACAGAAGTGAAAATTCCAACTGTCTACCTATTACGGTTCATTAGATTCAGCTTGCTGACAGACAAACGGACGGACAGACAGCGGAGGCTTAGTAATAGGGTTCCGTTTGGTACCTTTCGGGTACGGAACCTGTGACGTTGCAAATTGACATCTTAGGCGACATCTAGCGGTGGAGCCTTGTAGCTTCAGAGTTTCTCAATACTGGAGACAGAACGTTGTTTTTGGGTTTCGATAATTAATTAGATGTTAATTAAGGAATTCAAATTTATTAACATACAGATGTAATCACCCAAATTTTATAGTCATGCAATGTCCAATAAATTTAATTTAATTCTTATGATATAATTTCGGAAGTGGATTGTCACTTGTCAAACAATTCGGTTTAGTCTGTGGTTAGAACTTTCTCGAAGGTCGATATCGAGGAGTCAGGTCTTTGGTCCTGCGTGTGTGACGAGAAGGGTGTTCCTTCCCGATCCTGGTGACGCTACGCGATGATGGAGTTTTAACAGGTATGTTATTCGAGCGGCACCAGTTCTGTGATGATTAGACTGTGTTCGGCCAATAATCTTATTGGAAATATATCAGAGATGTTGTTTCAGTAGCCGAACCTGTCTGGCTTTATATGCTAGCCTGAACTGATGCGAACGTGAAAGACGTGACGCCCTGGTGCCGTCCCGTGGTCTGGTGAAATAGCAGTTAGTCCCGACTAGTGGCGGGCAGTGTGCTGGTTGACCCGGGCTTTGGCAGTTTTGAGGTTAGATCCTACGAGTGCTGGCAGTGTGGCCATCCCCGTATATTGGAAGGCCTTACCATCCGGTAGCTCGTCCAGGATAGTGTCGCCGCTCCAGGTAACGATTAGCGTCATCGTTTTCCTTACGGATCCCGTAGGCCGCATGTACGTGGGAAACCAGAGTTTTCTCTGTGGTTCCATGCCAAGGGACTTAATTCCGTCAACTGAGAGTCAGTCGTGAACGGAGGGACAGTCGACGCCCAACGTGTTTTTTTGTGGGAGGAGGGACAGTTAACACCTGCAAGTTTGTAGTAGACCCTTTGAGAGAGTGATACCCAGGTGACCATTTTGTTAAGGTCATTTCCAAGTGATTTAGGCCTATGTGTAGTAAACTAGGTTATAAACCAGTTGTTCTAAATTTCATGTGTTAGGTTGTGTCTCAGGGGCTTTGCCCCAAATGTTATAATTCCTCTTATGAGCACAACCATATTTAAGGTCACTTATTATTCGATTGAGCTAGAAGTTGTTAAGCGTTCATCTCACGGATCGTCACAAGCGACCTTGAGCTTGTTGATATTTAATCTCATGCTTGTATTTCTCCTAACACACCTTGTTACGGAGACGGGGTGTGTTAGAGGCTAATACCAGGTTAAACATTGGAAAAGTTCTATTGTTTTAGTGGCTTGCCACAATTTTTGTAAACCTGTGTTATTGATATAATTACAATAAACTTTGTAAAAAGGTAATGGTTTAATTGGTTCTTTCCCTATTTATAATACAACTATGATTCTACAACTATCCGCAGGGATAGCTACGCGGCAAAAAACTCTGGGAGTAATACCTTCGAAGGAGGAACCATATCAAAGTTGAATCACTTGAAGTTGATGAATGATGACGTGTTCCGATTTTTATATCGATTCCGTGTTTTTTTGTCAGTCGGGCTCGTGGCTAAATAATAATAGCTGCACGGCTCGATCGATTGTTAAGGTACGCTTGTTGCGGTCGGTTCGTGGATGGGTGACCGTCCATTACACGTTAAGCCGTTGGTCCCGGCTGTCATTCATAGATCTTGTCATCAGTGGTTACGGGTAGTCAGCCCAAAAGTCTGACAATCAGTCTAATCAGAATCAGAATCAGAATCTTTATTTTTTAAACATAGGTATTTACTTAATGGTGTTAAGTTAACATATTTGAGCGCTATGTTTTGCCACGAAGGCATACAAATTTTAATTAAAATGTAATGTAAAAAAATAAAACTAAAATACTTAAAAAAACTAAATAAAACAAACAATAAAACAAAATCTAAAATAAACTTTTTTTTTTTTTTTAAATTACCATTCATAAAATCTTGAACAGTATAATAACATTTTTCTATTAATAGAGAGGTGAGAACTTTCTTAAATTTTGATAGCGGCATATTTTTTATACTATCGGGTATTTTATTATATATTGTCGAAGCCATTCCAAAAAAACTCTTTTTCATCAAAGCAGTTCTGCATTTTATGTCACACAATTGATTTTCATATTGAGAACGCATTGGAGTTTTTTTTACATCGGAAATTTTAGTAAAAAGGTGTAAATTCATTTTAACAAACAAAACAGTCTCGTAGATGCACATAGCTGGCAAAGTAAGTAATTTAAAAGATTTAAAATGGGTGCACAAGATTCGGTAGTTTTTAAGCCACACAAGGATCGAATACATCGTTTTTGCGCTTTAAAAACAGTATCTCTTTCAGTAGAATGCCCCCAAAAAATAACACCAAATCTCAGGACTGATGCAACCAATCCGTGATACGCTATTAAAAGTGTTTGTGTATTAACTTTTTTTGACAGCTGAAATAGTGCATATGCATATTTAATTTTAGACAAATTTCTTCGATATGTGGTTTCCATGTTAATTTACTAACCAACGGGTATCGTGTTACCCAGTTACTGGGTTGTGGAGGTCACCTAGACAGTCGCTCCATGTAAAATACTGGTATTTAGCTGCATCTGGTTAGACTGAAAGCCGACCCCCAACATGGTTGGGAAAAGGCTAGGCAGATTGATATTTTCTGTTGGAACTTAGCTTAATTTAAAGTTATTATCATATCTAATGACCAGTAATTTAATTAGGTATTGTTCCAACAGTCTCTAAATCAGGCAAAAAGTTAATGTGAGATTTGAATTCCACTACTTTGATCAGAGGCCTAATCGGTCCCTCATGATACCGGGTGTAGCTGGTGTGTTAAACTCGACCTTTTCATGGTTAGTTGCAAGTAGAAACTTGTTGATAACTTAGCCGTTTCTTGGTCATTACTTTTAGTATAACCCAGGCTATTTTAAGTAAGTAGGTACCTATTTTCAAGTAAGTTCAAGTTGTCACTGTCTCTGATCGTTTTCTCTGGAATGTAGCGTCTGTTGCAGAGGAGAAACATTTTATGCCCGAAACGTTTTTGATTTATATATTTTTTCTAATAAAAATTAAGATGATTGTAAACGGAGGTGTTAGGTACCTACTCAAGGCATTTAATCTAGCATAGGATATACGCAACATGAGGCAAACATGTTCAGTACCTAGTGTAGAGTTGGATATTGTGTGACATAGTAAAAAAGATTTGTTTTTTTAGGACCTAACTCATATAAATAACATGTAAGACAAGTCAGATGACAGCGCGAAACAGAAAGCCGTAGAGACGGCGGAGAGAGCCGTTTAAATCGGTTGAACGGACTGTAAAATAGGGTTATTTAAATGTCTAATCTTATTTCAAATGGAGTATAGTATGCTCATAGTTTCGACGCGGTGTTTTAACCCATTTCTTATCCGATGTGGTTCATCGGATAAGAAATGGGTTAAAACATTGTGGTTTAAGTTGATTATTTAACTATTGTGTCTACTTTGTGGACAGTGAAAGTGTTAATCAAAGCTTCCTGTTGTTTGTCCGCTGTAGGTGGACATGGAATAACAAAACGGAATTTAGGTCCTTTTTTATTAAAATAGGTACCCGTAGGTATGCGACAGCACAAAGCGAATCAAAGCTACGAGGGCAAACAAACAAAGCTTGGACAATATACACGAACTCAAACATTTTGGCATACAGGCAAACAGCTATTTACTGCTCCACAGGGGTTTGTCAAATTATCGAAAAATACTTTTATTGCCTGCCATGATTTATAAAGTGAAGGGCTGCCCAAATTTATATTGCAAACCTTTTAACTGGTGATTCATACACTTTCGGGAACATTAATAATTTGGGTTTTATGACGAATAAAACGACTCGTTCACGACGAATAAAATGACCGCTTCACTTTATCATAAAGTTAAGCCAGCCTCGGTTCTCAGAGGTCCTATTTTTTCTAGGCGTTGTAAGATACAATAAGAAAATATGGTAAAAGGTTGGGTTATATGGCTCACAGGTGATTCGTGAATGTTTTGTTGTATCATAAAATACATTTCGTAGTTTAAATAATGTTATCTACAATGGTTGTTCCTTCCGCTTCCGTCTTGTCTGTTTTCTCCTTTTGTTTTAAAAGGGAATTTATAAAACTTTGTTTAATAGTAGTAATAGTAGCACCATTCCTGCAATCATTATTAAAAAGAATGATCTACCGATTACCAAATTCACCAATACATTACGGTTGACAAACTTTTTAATTATGGATAGATTATACGTTAACTGACAATACAATTTTAAAAAGAAATCATAAATAGGAACTTTCCTTCTCAATTTGGCGATTTAATTTAGTAGGTATTTCACATTTCACCACTAGAAAAACTTGAATTCCGTTAGAGAAATCATCTGTGTCACCAGTTTTGACATTTCTTTTGTTTCATAGCCATTTCTATGAAAGGAGGAGCTCGTGGCTAAGTAATAACAGCCGCACCGGGTCGATCCATCAGGTTAAGCTACGCTTGCCGGGGTTGGTCGGTGGATGGGTTCACCATCTTTACATGCCGAGACTTCTCCGTGCCTCGGAAAGCACGTTAAGCCGTTTGTCCCGGCTGTCATTCGTGGATCTTTGACAGTCGTTACGGGTCGTCAGAAGCCCGAAAGTCTGACAACCAGTCTTACCAAGGGGTATCGTATTACCCATTTACTGGGTTGTGGAGGTGCCTATCTGACCTCCAGTCAATCCATGTAAAATACTGGTATTCAGCTGTATCCGGTTAGACGGGAAGCCGACCTCAACATGGTTGGGAAAAGGCTAGGCAGATTGATTGAGCCATTTCTATGAAAGAAAATATAAGTCAAAACATATTTACAGAAGTTATAAAATATAAGTAAGTATCCATTTATAATAGTAATATTCTAGTCGTTCAACTATTAAATAAACAGTATTGTTTATTTACAAACAACAATGTTCTATTTGTATTATGTTATGTCCCAACGTATGTAGGTTTCCTATAGGTGTAGAAGGCGATTTCCGGGCGATTTATAGAGAAATAATCATCGTAGCTGTAAACAAAAAAGAATAACTGGATAATATAGTACATAGTATACCTATCCCGTTATTCTTTTTTGTTATTCTTTATTATATATAATATATTTAGGTACCTACTATTTAGGCGATACTGCTATAGGCTATCAATTACCGTTAGTCTCGTGGTCATAAGCGTTACTGCCGGGGTCCTAGGTTAGATTCCCACGTCACGCGTCGGGCTAAGTGTTATTGGGATTTTTCATTAGGAATTTCTCAGTAGCAGCGTTGGAGTTTGGAGTGGAGTTTGGAAGTTTATGGTGTGACACCCGCGTTTCTCAGGGCACACGTGTCCCGTTGGTCCTACACCTGTAATGGTATTCTGTAAAAAGTTGATGGTGTGACACGCGCGTGTCTCGGAGCACACGTGTCCCGTTGGCCCTACGCCTGTTGTGGTATTCTCTAAAAAGTTGATGGTGTGACACGCGCGTGTCTCGGAGCACACGTGTCCCGTTGGTCCTACGCCTGTAATGGTATTCTGTAAAAATCTCTATGTGAAAACTTAGGTGAAGTGAGCTTAAAGTGAGCTGTCACTCCACCTGACGCTAGGGATTCACAGCTCACTTCACCTAAGTTTACACAGTGAGGTGTTTACAGAATAGACCGGCTGATCTCTCCCCGGTCGTGTCGGATTGCCGTCCCATCGGACTATGAGAGTAAAGGACAGAGTGTCCTGTGTTTCCGCACACACTTGTGCACTATAATATATCTATCTATATACCTTCTGCGAACTTGGTGAGTCTCTATTGAGATTGGCATTGAACATAAAATTATTGTATTGTCATCGATCCTTGATACGTGCGCAAATTTTCAAGATAATCGGATGTCGTGAAGGTGGTGAAAATGACGTTGAAAGATTCCGTTACATAGATAGATACAGGTCAAGTTAATAAAAGCGTGTTAAAACATTCCAACCAATTGATGAAAACAAAGAAACATGAGTTTAAATCGTTATACTAACAGCTGTTTCGTCGAAATCTTTCTATAGTTAAAAGTGTCATCGGCGTTTGTCGTAGGCGGCGCGTAGGTGGAAACCCGTAAACGTCTCGTAGAAACCGCGTTTTTGCCACCTAATTAAATTCTTCCGATTTATTTTTATATCGATTTTTTATGGATAAAGATACCTATTCGAAAATTGATTCCGATGAACGCGGCTTCTACGCTGTCCATACGTTCGACGAACGCATTCGCTGGACCCAAGTTCCTTTCCACTATCGTTCAGTGGCTCCATACACTTATACATATTATTATAGTGTTTCCGTTGTGGCTCATTGACAGAATAGAGTAATAAGATATAAAAAGCCGGAGCTTCCAACCAGTCCCGTCAAAAATTATAAACTCAAATCAACGTTTTCTGGGATTAAAATGACAAGTAATTATTTTGAGGACCTGCCGTGTCGGCTGTGATAATGTAAAGGAAGAAGTGGTTCAATTAATGGGTACCATGTTCGACAGAGTCTGCTCCGTGACCCAATTAGGTCGACTCGTTTCTTATATTGTTCTGATTCGGCAGACTTCGTGCCCGATGGAAGTTCGTCAACGATTAATTACATAGATGACTTTTTTTAATTTTTGTCATGTTGGTGTTCCTGTCGATAATGTTGTTAGTACCAACACACATACTTTACCCTAGGTGGTAAGGCTGAGGTTTATTGCATGCACTAGTATCCTGCAGATGACTAAAAAGGCATCGATCGCCTGTACTGAGCTCCTAAAAACAATGATTAATTAAATGCATCAGCCTGTTTGAATAAACTTTTTACAATGATGTACGATAAATGCACGATTTGACAAAGATTTGAACAGGCAAGTAAAGGAAAACAAATCAAATAAGCACAGCTTGTTATAAATCCTCCCTCGACAGCTGTGTACCAATTTATCTCCAAACGATACCTCTCACAGGACAGTTCTGCTGATCCCTTCGCGAATGATCGTGTTTGATGGTTTCCCTAAGGGTTGAGGTCAGGCGTCAGTTGGGCCACGTTACACTCGGGTGTCATGGTTGAATGAACTTCTAGCGCATGACTGACTTGAGACGATAGATCAAGAAAGTGACTCTAGATAATCCATCATAAATAAGAATTTGTAAATTCTATGCGGTTGTAAATCAATATTTTTAGGGTTCCGTACCTCAAAAGGAAAGAACGGAACCCTTATCGATCGTACCTCAAAAGAAAAGAATGAAACCCTTATAGGATCACTCGTGTGTCTGTCTGTCCCTCTGTCACAGCCATTTTGCTCCGAATCCAATGGACCGATTAAATTAAAATTTGGTACACATATGTATTTCTGTGACCCAAACACGAACGTGTTTAAACGAAACTAAATGAATTTTGAATATGGGGGTCAATTCTGGGGGGCAAACTAGAATATTAAAAAAAAGTTTTGCAAACTGTACCGTGTGACATATCACATGACATGAAAGGGCTTGTTGCGAGGATCCTACATATTTTTTTTAAAATAAATGCTTTTAAAGACATTTAAGAAAAAAATAAATTTAAAATTTAAAACACCCTTTACAAAAACAAAGCATCTAAAAAGTACAAAAAATACAAACGCCAACACACACTAGGAACAATTAATGTATGCTGTTGTAGAAAGGATAGCTTTCATTAGCCGTCCCCCGACACGACGACGCTTGGATCAAAATATTACCTACAACAGGGCCAATACATATTATTTTTTTACTTTCTAGATGCTTTGTTTTTGTCGGGGGTTTTTAAAATTTTAAATTTAATTTTTATTTCCAGCTTTTTAAATATATTATATTACTAGTAGAAACGCTACGATCAACACGCAGCTCGCCGAAATCTGCGTAGCTGTACGTATTTTTGCCACAGTGAAGCTTGTTACTAATTTACTCTCATTTATCTTTCCTACTCCATCATCAGACCCTGATCACCATCTATCTGTAACCTATTTGTTGAGACCTTTCCAATGAGTCCAAACACGATACCTCTACTGTAAGTTGGTGATGAAGTTGGGTATCCTGCAAATTCCAGATGATGCTGCAGCATCAGCTGAAAGTTACTATATTCTTTTCATATAATTGAAATAAGAGAATTCTAAATTTCCAATCGATTAGACCTGTGGAAGATGCTCACATCCATTCATCAAGTAGAAAAGAGCTGATAATCTTCAAACAGCTGAACCGATTTTCATGAATCATAGCTAAGAACACTCTCGACCAAGTCACGTTTCAAACAAAACCAAAAAAATCAAAATCGGTTCAGCCGTTTGGCAGCTACGATGGCGCAGACAGACACACAGATACATAGATACACACGTTAAACTTATAACACCCCTCTTTTTCCGTCGGGGGTTAAAAATAGATGAAAATTGACCATTCTTCATACTTAACACTGAAACTATTGAGCCTAAAATTTTGAAAAAAAAAACTTATAGATTACAGTACAGCCTATAAGAAGTATATAGTCTTAAAAAACATGGTAAATCTCCCAATATTGTGCGTACAAACTTACATTTGTAGTTGGAACGTATGGCAGAACGTGTTTTTCAATTACTTACTTACAATGTTAAGTTTGTTCTTGGGATAAATTCATCCCAAGTACAGAACCAGTCATTTTGCGTGGTCTGACACGCACTTGGCCGGTTTTTTAATATCATTTTCCTGTTCATCTCAATACCAGTGCGTGAATGTCTGCGTCTGAACTAGAGCCCTTCAAATCCCATCAATAAATATTAAATTAGCGGCTGGATGGATTTCGACGGTTAAGGTTCGACAATTATATTCGTCTTAAAAACCGTGTCAAAAAAACAGGTGTTTGAAAAAAAACAAAATGGCGGATTTTTGACGCGATATAGTAATACGTTAATTTAAAAAAAATCAAGCCTATCGAGTAGGGTATCAAAATAAAGTAAATTAAAAGGGGATAATAAATATATATAAATTATATTTTTAAATTTAATTAGAAATAATAAATTGGTTAAAAAAAAATGAATAGCGTAAAAATTGGCCATGTTTGTGTCGGACCTCGTAAATCGCCTGCGAAACCTTGCACAAGCTAATTTATAATAAACTAAAAAGATGAAAATAAAAAAATAATTAAAAAAACAAAAAACCCGACTGCAGAAACACATAACTGAAAAGAGATAAACAAGCATTATTATTTATAGAAGCTTGGTATCGCAGGCGGGACAAACAGTTTCGGAAGTAATTTTCCCAGTGTTATGTTTCATAATCCCTTGTTTTGACCACCGCTGGGACAAATTCATTAACGTATGCGAAAACAATGGATAATCACGATGATTTATTGTTTAACGTGAATCTGATGAGGTGACATTGCCTGAAAATGAAATAACTCACTTTGACGTTTACATAAATTTAAATAATGTACATTAATGTTATTAAGATTTACATAGAACTATCGCAGCTGGGTGAATACACAATGAGGACGAGAAATGGCCGCCGCAAACTGTCATCGATAAGATGAAAAGGGCAACCTTTCTGAGACGAACGTGTGAGCTATGAGAGATTCAGGACACAGATACAATACAAACATGAAACTGTATTGAACAAGAAAATGAATACAGAAGTATGGATTTCTGGATTACCTGCATGTCATCCAACTTTAATTAGAAGCAACGAGGGACGTGTCCATTAATTGGATACTAAATCACTTCTGATTACCACCAGCCATTAGGTATGTCCCTTATATGGGACACGGTATAAAAGCGTTAGCTTCAAGTGGTATCAATTAGATAAAGCAAACAGTCATACGAACACAACAAACAATACCTATACTATACATTATTCATACAACAAAACTGTCTTCATCGTGTATATCCTTCTATTAACAATATCCATTAACATCTTAATCACCGTAACTAAACGCAGGCTGATTCTCTTGATTGTACAGAATATTTCCACGCTTGGCGGCAATGATATCGCACGTACGTTGTTTTCCGGTGACAGGAGGGTTTATGGTACAAATCTCGGTGGTTTTCCTCATCTTAGGCGGGGCCCGTCTCACTGCGAAGGGAGATCCGACAGGGGGAATATTTATTAGGCCCTATGTTTCAGAGCGGTCGGGAAATCTGAAACGGAGCATTTGCTATAAAGGTTTTTTAGTTCTATTTTAGTAGTGGGATCGGTAATAAATACCTATGTATCCCATTTTTCTTACCATTGAGTAGCTGAGCTCTGAATAAATGGTGTTGATTTTGTATTTGTTGTGCAAACATAATTGTGTTATGCATTACGTGTCTTTTATGCTAGTTCTGTGTATAAATTAAAAAGCTTGAACTTTTTTTATAATACCTTTACCCAATTTATTTCAAGCTCAATTTATTTCGCTACTAAAAGGAGCATTTTTATTCTGAAATAAATAGCCAAATTAATAAACAATCACGATCGGGCATCGAGATCAAAGATGACGTTTATAAAAACACCTGTGCTTTATATTGTGAGTCACGTAAGAGTATTGGAATTCATCAAGTAGTTTGGGTGTTTGGATCCCCAAATGGAGTAGATATTTCACTTAAAGTACGCTGGCCAGAATAGTACATTGAAATTTATGAGTGAACCCGGCGGACAACGTATGGAAGTGGGTTTTACTCTTGAATACGAGTAGTGCTTTCTGATATATAAAACGCACTGGGAGCATTTACTTGAGGAGTTACGGCTCGGCAATAATATGCCGACTACCAAAATAATTACGTTATATACATGAGCGCTATATAATTACCTGCGGTGTACTTCGGAGTTCCGCTGAAAGTCCAATTTCACAGTTCTTACGTTAAGGCGATGAGATTTAGAGCTTGTTACATTCTATTATTTTAAAGCTCTTGCCTCCTGTGAAGCGCTCATAGAGAGCTCGACAACATCATAATAATACTTAGAACTAGCAACCACAACACAATGGAGTATCCATCTATTTGTTTCTTCAAGAACAAATGGTAAAAGTATAATTTTGCGCATTCTGAAGAGAATGACTGTATTGGAAGCAATTGTTCGTCAAAGAGATTGTTCATTAGATGGGTAACACGGCGTCTAAGTAAGTTATAAAGTCATCTTCGTTACATAGAATCAGGCTACGTGGTCAACGTTTAAAATATCTGTGACATTCAATTTCAAATGAACCGAACGGTTGGAATGTTTGGAACAAGCAAATCATTTTTACATGAATCCCTATTTTTTTTTTTTAATGACGAATTAATTATTATTGGTTATTGATAGTGCTAAAAGTATAAAAATAAATGAAAAATAAAATTACATGTATTAATACAAAACGTACCCAAGGTAGAGTGACTTAGCTATCAACAGATTTGGTTAACGAGTTAAAGCCCAATAAAATATGAAATGTGTGACTTACAAATTACTTCTACTTCAAAGCTCCATATTCAACTTACCCCCCCCCTCCCCCCGAAGTGATTTAATAAAAGGAGATTAAAATAAAAGTTTTTGTCCGCGGCAGGCGCCGCCGCCGCGTAGCATTATGATTGTAACCGAATTCCCCGAGATTGAGAAGGGTAAACGTTCCCAACCGCGGCGTCGCCGACACCGAGTTTGTTAGCACACACTTGCGAATGAAGAAAAATGTCTTGGCTTAAGCCTTTCCACTCGCCGAGCGCGGAATTGTAAATAGAGATTTATTAAAACGGGACATAGCGAAATTCGCGCAGTTATGTACACCCTTCTGCGAAAATGTTCTGAATAGGACAAAAGTTTCGCATTTAGGTGTCTGATATAAAACTACATATTTTTGTATTATGAGAAGATCTGGATAAGTAAGAAAGAAATAAAAATAAGTTTATTTGTCACAGAAACACGTGCATAGTAAAAGATAATTAACTCGAGTAAAACAGAACAATTAAATAAAACACAATAGATCTAATATCACGAGTACAAAACAGAAATAGTCCAGATAACAGAAGTAGACTTTGTCATCTCAGTGTGTAGAGGTTTATGAAAGACTCCACGAGAGATGAGACCCATACATCCGGTGCACCGTGGGCAGTCATCTCTGATACCACCTTTCTTTTTTACCTATACAAATAAATTGAAGTGTCTGTTTGTAATGTTAAAATAACAGCTTTTTAGGGACAACAAGAAACCCTTATAGTTTCGCCATGTCCATCTGTCTGTCCACGGCTTAGCTCAGAGACTCTTAGGTAGGGGTGTGCAAGATTGCGCTGTGTACAAGAATACGCAGAGCGATTTTTCCAATCAGGAAACAGTCTTCTGTGGCCAACTTCGGTTGGTAGAGAACCATCAACATTTTAAACGTGGCGGCACAAGAATTTTCGTTTTTAATACAATTTCTAAATATATATTAAAAAAAAAAAAATTGATACCTATTTTACAATATTTAGGTGATTTGAAAATGTGATTGTAGTAAAGAACCATGGGGATTTAGTATGGACTCCGTCCCCACCCTCCAACAGTCATAGGATACGTGTCAATATGTTTTTATGGATCCAGAGAAAGACTTACTGTCTTGTTCCATTGCAAAAACAATGGGGATTTTTTGCAATAACAAAAAACTTTTCTGTTAGCTAACCTAACCTAAGCTATAATTGCCTATCCTTGCCAAACATAACCTAACCTAATCTAACCTAACTGTGATAATCTGATCTTGGATTTTGAAGGTCACATGGAACTCCTCAATGATGAACAGCATTTGTGTATTCTTGTGATTGGATAATTGTACAAAATTTAAAAAAAAAAACAGCTAACCTCACCTATTTTTTTTAAAATCCTCATGGATGACCTCTGCCCTGGGGTGGGCGGAGCGGTCTGTCAGACTCTTACTGTGACTAAAAACCACCTCAGCGTTCCAGCTCACACCTACGCCGGGGGTCACGGGAACGTAAAAATCTTCCGCAACCCCCGACTGGTGGCCTCCTCGGGTCAGGGGGGGGAGTGAGGTGTTTGACTCCCCCCGTGATCTAAGAGGGGCGCGCGTGGAACACTACGCGCCGCCACCTCGGGTCCTGATGTGTGGGGGCGACAGACGTCCCTGAGTCCGTCATCTCTGGATCCATTTAGGGGTGCTAGAAGAGGGCGATATCCGCCCTCCGCCGACGCCCGGTGCGCCTGCTGCGGGCCGGGTGAGTGGAAGAGATCTCCGTCCCTGTCCTGCAAGTCCTGTCTCGCAGTAGGAAACCATCACGTGGCAGGACTCCTCGCTGCCGATCATCGCATTCACTACGGCCGACAGCGACAAGTCACTGCCTACTTCTGAGATGAAGGCACGGCGCGGCACACTCTGCCAGCGTATGCCACGCCGCGTATGACGCAGTGGTGACACCAGGCGTCCGGCTCCCTGTTTATGCTACACAGAAGCTAACCTAACCTAACCTAAACTTTTCGGTTAGCTCACCTAACCTAAGCTACAATTACCTATCCTTACCAAACATAACCTAACCGAACCTAGTAATATTCCAGGAAAACCCCACATTTTTGAAGAATGTCGCCATAGTAAAATAGTATCTAACCCACCAGACGCTTCGAATGACATTAGTCTCAAGCGTGTTGGTGGGTGGGGACGTTTCTTCGCATGGTCCTTTATAATAGGTATTTACCTATGAAATTGCCGTTCTGCAGTACTGGCCATTTCAAATCAAAATAATTTTTGTTTGGCTAAGAATTCTAATTTCAAATTAATTTTATTTAAAAAAAAATCTTTTTTCAAAAGAAGTCATTTGTTTAATGATTAGTGTTACATTTTCATCGCATTTCAATCTTTTTCGTCATCATGGATAAGTTAAAAATTCGAGTAATTATGGAATATGAGCACCGTCGTTGCAGCAACGCGACACAAGCGGCACGCAACATCAACGACGTTTACGGAGCTAACACTACAAACCAACGCACCACCTGTTATTGGTTTACTCGCTTCCGTTCTGGAAATTTCGACCTGAAAAATGAACCTCGCGGTCGTCCCAAGACTTTGGTCGACAATGACGAATGAAAGGCGATTGTGGAAGCTGATGATACACAATCTACGGCTGAATTAGCAGCAGCTTTCGACGTTAGCGTCAAAACAATATTGGTCCATTTGCGTCAAATTGGCAAGGTAAAAAAGCTTGACAAATGGGTGCCCCACGAACTCAATGATCGCCAGCACGAAGTACGCGTCGAGGCGTGCCTTGCACTGCTCAACAGACACACAAATGAAGGAATTTTGAACCGCATTGTTACCTGCGATGAAAAATGGATTCTGTTTGATAACCGCAAGCGCTCAGCAAGTTGGTTGGATCCAACTTACCCCTAGAAAAGTGATGGTCACTATTTGGTGGTCTAGCACCGGTGTGATTCATCACAGCTTCATACCAAACGGGGTGAGCATTACTGCAGATGTGTACTGTGAACTGAACTGAACACAATGATGGAGAAGCTGGCACATCTCCAACCAGCATTGGTCAATCGCTCGTCTCCGCTGCTCCTGCACGACAACGCGCGACCTCATACTGCACAGCAGACGGTCTCCAAGTTGCAAGAACTGGGGTTGGAAGCTCTCCGTCATCCGCCCTACTCACCAGACCTTGCGCCTACAGACTACTACTTTTTCCAGAATTTGGATAACTTCTTGGCGGGAAAAAAATTCAATACCCGAGAGGCAGTACAAAATGCCTTTGAAGAATTTGTTGCCTCCCGTCCAGCTGATTTCTTTAAGAAGGGCATCAATAAACTGCCACTGCGTTGGCAAAGATGCATTGATTGCATGGGTGATTACTTCGATTAATACAAATAAAAAATACATGAAAAAAAATCGTTTAAATTTTTTCATATAAAACGGCAATTTCTTAGGTAAAGACCTAATATAAATTCACTGTTTTTATGTGTTTATTTCTATCAAATCGCTATCGAAACGTGTTTCACTTGAGTTTAAACGACGTCCTGCTCAAAAGATGGCAGTAGTGGTGTTTCAAAGGTCTTAAGTGCTCCATGTGCAAGACTGCGCATAGCCATCGTGTAAAAGAATGCGCGCGCAGTCTTGTACACTATTAGATTTTTTTTAAAGATTTTATGTGGTTTATAATGAAATGTGCTTACAGCTATGCTAATATACTAATTATTTAAGTTTTTATGATGTCAAGAAAAAATGTAGATACGAATGTAGCAGAATTATTGGAGTTATCGCCGTATCCAAAGTCATCTGTCGCACGACAGAGGAGAGAGCCAAAAGGTCTGAAATTTTTTTAGAGAACATAGTAGTAAAAGTGCGCAGTGCTGCACACCACTACCCTACTATAAAGCTGTAATTTGGTATGGGTATACATATAAAAATATGGTTTTTTACTGTACCTCCCGTGCACTTAAAGTGGTAACGTTTTTTTCTCGCCTGTCCCATCGGCATCGTGTGAGGTCTTGTTCAAAAATATACTGAGTTTGGGAAAACCATTTTTGGATTCAGGTATCCGTTTGCGAAATATTAAGCTTTAAAGTGCCAATTTTTGTTACAATGAAGTGTCCCCCCTGCCAGCTAAATAGTTGGTTTGGATATGTGAAAAAATTCAAGGCCGTAGTAGCTTATAACGAAATTAAAAGGAAAACTATTACAGCTAAGTAGGCTCTACAATTTACCGAGTAATGATCGACCAAGTTACATTTGCAGTTGCAAAAACATGTTCTGTTTTTCAACTACAATGTTAAGTTTGTGCTTGGGATAAATTCATCCCAACTACGAAACCCTTCACTGTGCGTGGTTTGACACGCACTTGGCCGGTTTTCATTACTAAATGCATATGAAAATATGTATATAAGGTACTTATATTAGTAATTATTAATACTTATATTATGTATAGTAATTTATTTCAGAATTTGTCCATTGTTAGTAACAGTGTTCTTAACCTAGTGTAAGTAAAACTACAAAAGTTTAGTAGTCAGTGGGCGCTTGCCCTCGCGTGAAGGCTTATCCAGTGGGCCATAAGTAACGAGTCCCATCGGCCGGCGCACGCGACCAGGATGGCGCTAGGATTGCCGCGCACCTGCGCTAGCATCGAAGCACAGCGCTCACGTATGATCGCGTGGAAACAGTCCACGTGTGCCTCCGCGAACATGCCACTCGCGCTACAGTACTGCGGCAGCTCCATCAACACCCTGAACGCATTATTATACTGTACACGCAGGGCGTCGCATGTCCTCTGCGTGTATTTGACCCACAAATAGCTGAAAATGCTCTAAATATGTGACCTTCACTTGTTCAGTAGGGTGTCCCGTCCATGTGGAATAGGGTACTTAGCTCGAAAAAAAAAAATCTCATTTTTTTTCAGAATGGACACATAGTGCATTATGTTCCTTGGGCTTATACTAGTCTGTACACCAAAGCTCAATAAAATCTATCCGAGGAGTTTCGAGAAAAACGAATTTTTGTTGAGCATTTTTAATTGATGAATACCAATCAACCGGTGGCGCATTTGATTAAATAATGACAGTAATTATGTTAAAAAACACATTATTATTTCATTTGTATGCATATCATTTACATGTTAAATATTTTTTACTGACCATCCATTTATGGAAGCTGGGCCAAGTGCTGCCCAGAATAGACACATAGTGCATTATGTTTCTTGGGTTTGTACTAGTCTGTACACCAAAGCTCAATAAAATCTATCCGCGGAGTTTTGAGAAAAACTATTTTTTGTTGAGTAATTTTTATTGATGAATACCAACCAACTGATGGCGCATTTGATTAAATAATGACAGTAATTATGTTAAAAAACACATTATTATTTCATTTGTATGCATATCATTTACATGTTAAATATTATTCACTGACCATCCATATATGGGAGTTGGACCAAGTGCTGCCCAGAATGGACTCATAGTGCATTACGTTCCTTGGGCTTGTACTAGTCTGTTCACCAAAGCTCAATAAAATCTATCCGCGGAGTTTTGAGAAAAACTATTTTTTGTTGAGTATTTTTTATTGATGAATACCAACCAACCGATGGCGCATTTTATTAAAAATAATGACAGTAATTATGTTAAACAACACATTTTTATTTCATTTTTAATCATATCATTTACATGTTAAATATTATTTACTGACCATCCATATATGGGAGTTGGACCAAGTGCTGCCCAGAATGGACTCATAGTGCATGACGTTCCTTGGGCTTGTACTAGTCTGTTCACCAAAGCTCAATAAAATCAATCCGAGGAGTTTTGAGAAAAACAATTTTTAGTTGAGTATTTTCTATTGATGAATACCAACCAACCGATGGCGCATTTTATTAAAAATAATGTCAGTAGTTATGTTAAACAACACATTCTTATTTCATTTTTATGCATATCATTTTCATTTCAAATATTTTTTACTGACCATCCATTTATGGCAGTTGGGTCAAGTGCTGGCCAGAATGGACAGATAGTGCATTATGATCCTTAGGCTTTACTAGTCTGTCCACCAAAGCTCAATAAAATCTATCCGAGGAGTTTTGAGAAAAACTATTCTTTGTTGTGTATTTTTTATTGATGAACACCAACCAACCAATGGCGCATTTTATTAAATAATGTCAATATTTATGTTAAACAACACATTCTTATTCCATTTTTATGCATATCATTTACATTGTAGTGTAAAGCACTTGTCAATGCATATTCAACGAGTCCAAACACGACGGTGCTGTCTTGTTTGGTTGAGGAGTTCCTATCGGTACCTTCCGGCTCCATCACCAGACCCTCGATGCAACCTTGGGCTATACTACGTAATTATCAAGATAAAGCCAACGAGTTCAAACACGATGGTGCTATCTTGTTTGGTTGAGGAGTTCCTATAGCCACCTTCCGGCTTCATCATCAGACCCTGGACACTGCCTAGTATAAGGCAATTGTCAGTGCATATTCAACGAGTCCAAACCCGACGGTGCTGTCTTGTATGGTTGAGGAGTTCCTATCGGTACCTTCCGGCTCCATCACCAGACCCTGGATGCAACCTTGGGCTATACTAGGTACTTATCAAGACAAAACCAACGAGTTCAAACACGATTGTGCTATCTTGTTTGGTTGAAGAGTTCCTATAGCAACCTTCCGGCTCCATCATCAGACCCTGGACACTGCCTAGTGTAAAGCACTTGTCAATGCATATTCAACGAGTCCGAACTCGATGGTGCTGTCTTGTTTGGTTGAAGAGTTCCTATGGATACCTGCCGGCTCCGTATAAAGGCAATAACTTTTTAACCCTGGGACCGATTTTTTTTTTTTTAATTTTTGTATGTATAAATTGATGCAAGGAACCATTTGAAAGCACTCCCATGGCTGGGCAGCATTTGGTCCAAATTGTTCAATATCCTACGTTCTTTGCAGACGTAAACCGTATGCCTAAAATAAAACAAAAATCAAGTTTAAAAGGTATTTTATTATTGAAATTAGTGAAACAAAGCACAAAAAAATAAAATAAACAAAATAGAGCTAGAGATAACTTAGAATTTAAACTAATTTTTGTGTCCAATATTTGGCATTTTTGCTCGAGATTGCAACCTGGTTCTAATAAAGCCATCTCTAGAAGTAGCGTCAGTTACATTTTGTAAGGCCTCTGTTACCAGTTTAAAATATCTTTCCACAGTTTGTGTGTCAAGACAGGATAAGGAAAGTGATAGAAAGAGAAAATAAAATATTTGAATTTATGACTCTTTGTCTTTTCGTCCATCAAAGTAAATGATTTTTATAACAATACCTCCAATATCTTTTAAAGGTTCTGTCCGGACTAGATAGAGCTACGTGGATATTGTTTTCATCAATAATCAGAGTTAAATCTTCTGTAGAAACCAAGCCGATATCAGTCAAAACCGCAGGAACAACAGCAGCAGCATAACGTCGATAAGCCTTATCTTTCAAAGACTTTAGCAACTTTTGGCAATGGCAATGGATGTCTCTGTCAAATGGGTGTTTGTCGGGGACGACTCTGCTATCAGATACGTTTCTGGGAAGATTCACACACCGAATTTTCATCACAATTTGCTGAGACAGAATCGTTTTCTTGAGTAGAACTGGACTTTTTTGCTGCGGTCTAAATATCGTTAATCTCTTCAACACAATCGCATAATATATCCACACTCACATTACACTTCCATTTCAGTTAATTCTTGACAAATAAAATACATTTTATAACGTTCCTTATAATTGGAAGTTGCCGATCGCTAAGTTGGTATGGTCCCAATAAAGCACAAGTTATAATCTCACTATGCTTCGAACTCAGTATATAAAAATCACAAAATCCGCTTTTAACACTGTAACATTATTGCAACTGTACTGTTATCGCATAAAATTTACTTTGGCTACGAAGAAAACACTCGCAAGTCAAGTTAAGAAAGTCCTCGAAACGTTGAAACTACAGGGAAATTTGTAGGTTGAAACCTAATAAATTCGAAGTCGCTGGTAAGGTGTTGTTGCACGCAAATCGAAACATCGTGTATGTATTACACCTAAATAGAACAAATAGTAAATATTTATTTCAGGAGCCGAAATTATGGATAAGAAAAGCTTACGATAAAACTTTGAAGATCGGTAGAACCCTGAAGATATAGTTTCATTTTATTTTTTAAATTAGTTTGGTGATCTACTATCGTATCCACAAATTTCAAGAGGTCTTGCGTTAAGGAAAACCAAAAAAAAATATTTCGGGACACCCTATATGTTCAGTGCAATGAAAATTATAATAAAAACCATTTTTTACAATTTTTGTGTGTCTGTCTGTCCGTTTTTCCGGTTAATCTCCGAAACGGCTGTACTGGTTTTGACGGGACTTTCACTGGCAGATAGCTGATGTTATAATAGGAGTAGGCAACTGAGTAGACATTTTTTTTAAAAAGATTTATTGGCCACGCGGGCGAAGCCGTGGTGAGCTGTTAGTCTACACCAGTCTACACTAAGGTCTTTACCTATGAAATTGCCGTTCTGTAGTACTGGCCATTTCAAATCAAAATAATTTTTGTTTGGCTAAGAATTCTAATTTCAAATTAATTTTATTAAAAAAACATGGAATTCTTTTTTCAAAAGAAGTCATTTGTTTAATGATTAGTGTTACATTTTCATCGCATTTCAATCTTTTTCGTCATCATGGATACGTTAAAAATTCGAGTAATTATGGAATATGAGTACCGTCGTGGCAGCAACGCGGCACAAGCGGCACGCAACATCAACGACGTTTACGGAGCTAACACTACAAACCAACGCACCACCTGTTATTGGTTTGCTCGCTTCCGTTCTGGAAATTTCGACCTGAAAAATGAACCTCGCGGTCGTCCGAAGACTTTGGTCGACAATGACGAATGAAAGGCGATTGTGGAAGCTGATGATACACAATCTACGGCTGAATTAGCAGCAGCTTTCGACGTTAGCGTCAAAACAATATTGGTCCATTTGCGTCAAATTGGCAAAGTAAAAAAGCTTGACAAATAGGTGCCCCATGAACTCAATGATCGCCAGCGCGAAGTACGCGTCGAGGCGTGCCTTGCACTGCTCAGCAGACACACAAATGAAGAAATTTTCAACCGCATTGTTACCTGCGATGAAAAATGGATTCTGTTTGATAACCGCAAGCGCTCAGCAAGTTGGTTGGATCCTGGTTCAGTACCTAAACAATGCTCTAAACGAAAACTTACCCCTAGAAAAGTGATGGTCACTGTTTGGTGGTCTAGCGCCGGTGTGATTCATCACAGCTTCTCACCAAACGGGGTGAGCATTACTGCAGATGTGTACTGTGAAGAACTGAATACAATGATGGAGAAGCTGGCACATCTCCAACCAGCATTGGTCAATCGCTCGTCTCCGCTGCTCCTGCACGACAACGCGCGACCTCATACTGCACAGCAGACGGTCTCCAAGTTGCAAGAACTGGGGTTGGAAGCTCTCTGTCATCCGTCCTACTCACCAGACCTTGCGCCTACAGACTACTACTTTTTCCAGAATTTGGATAACTTCTTGGCGGGAAAAAAATTCAATACCCGAGAGGCAGTACAAAATGCCTTTGAAGAATTTATTGCCTCCCGTCCAGCTGATTTCTTTAAGAAGGGCATCAATAAACTGCCACTGCGTTGGCAAAGATGTATTGATTGCATGGGTGATTACTTCGATTAATACAAATAAAAAATACATGAAAAAAATTCGTTTAAATTTTTTCATACAAAACGGCAATTTCATAGGTAAAGACCTAATATTAATAAGAGAAGATTAATTGTATTTTTGTTTGTAATGAATAAACACAAAAACTATTGAACTGATTTTAAAAATTCTTTCACCAGCAGAATGCTATAATTATCACTGAGTAAATAAGCTATAATTTTGAAAGATAGATCGTTTTTTAGCTGATGCCCGCGGCTTCGCCAGCGTTGATGTCGGTTATTATATACTTAAACCTTCCTCGAGACCACTCTATCCATTGGTGAAAACAGCATGAAAATCGGTGCAGAAGTTTTTGAGTTTATCGCAAACAGACAGACGCGGCGGAGGACTTTGTTTTGTTATATATGTAGGGATAACGTGGGCACAGCCGCTCTGGCAAGTAACTACCTAATATTTATACAACGGTATGAACTTAATCATTCTCATGTAGTTCTAATCGATAGAGAAAAGTATCTATGGTAGCTAGAAGCAACAGCAGTCGGGCGGCAAAATTAAATATCGTTTGATGCTCCATAATGTCGAATTAGGTTAGCAGTTATGGCCGATGTGATACCTGTTTTATGTAAATGACGTACTCTAACGAGGGTGCAGACTGCCGTGCTCACAGGTAAATAAGCTGTTACGTCTTAGAAGTTGGGGCACCTGAGCACATGGGCAAGTACTTCAGCATTATTATTAGGTATAACCTTGCTTAACGATTACACCTACATGAGTAAATTAATTGGACCCTATTCCTGATACCGGTGAGTTACTATTTTTGCATGACTGCGGCGAAGACAAAAAAAGATGGTTACCTATTTATATTTTTAAATGTTTTATTAAAATATTTAAAAGGAAATAATAACTAGGTATGACTTTTATTTCAGACAACTTTTACAGTCCATATTACTACCTACAATTTAAGAATAATATAGCACTACTTAATAATTTATAATTAGTAATTATATTACACACATACTAGGTTTATATGTATAAACAAATGAGATCAATGATTTGAACATACGGACACTAAGTTGGTAGTCAATTTGCTTAGCAATTAATTAACCTGACTGTACATGGCCCTTATCTACATGATACGAACAATTCATGAACAAAATAAAATATTAAAGTATTAAGTGGATTAGTTCCATTGATTGAATATGATACGAGATATCAGTGACTGTATTGATATCAAAGCACATGTTTTTGCTGACAAAGGTGCGCAATGACTACAAAGAACAGACAGGACATGTACAGGCGACATCGCGATAGACACTTTTAGTTCTAAATGGATGAACATTTGTAATGTTAAAAAATATGTCCCTTAAAACAGACACAAGATTGAGTCAATGCTAATTAAATTGAACTAGGAAGGTACGTCATAATTGTACCTTTAGCTTTTAAGTATTTTTATAAAGTTCTTCATAAACTTTTTTGTTCAATGAAAAATGTTCAACGCGACTTTGTCCGCGTGAAATTTTTTGTTCCCCCGACCCACCGCGCCGCATCGCATCGCCCGCCCGCGCTATTACTTTGTTTTCGCTTAGCGAGCATTCGGACTTCATTTCATTTTATTTTGCTCGGCTCCTATTGTTTGTAGCGTGATGTTAGTCTATAACCTTCCTCAAGATTGGGCTATCAAATACATAAAGATTTTTTCAAATCCTACTGGTATATCCAAAGATTAGCGCGATCAAACAAACAAAGAGAAAAAAATCAGCTCTATTATTAGTAGGTATAGATTTAAGATTATTTACAGAGTTGCGCCGAATATTCGTATTCGGTACATTCGGCATATTTTTTCATTGTTCGTATTCGGCCGAATTTTCGGCTGATTTGCCGAATAATTACCGAATATTAAAATTATTGTTAATATTAAAAAAAATAACATTTTATTAAACAGTAAAGGGTCAGTTCACACCACACCGAGACGAGACACGATGCGATGCTGCACGCACTTTTTAAAATAGATATACAAAATATAACTTTATTTACTACACAAAAAGATATACATTTAATTGAGATAATTCGAAAATGCCTCGCTGCGTCGCGCTACGCCGCGCTGCGCCGCGGGGCGCAGCCTGAAGCCGCTGTGGCGACTTGTATCTACTCAGTGATGCCAACTTAGAGTACCAAATTTTGGGTACGCTACAATTGCGGCGATAAGTCCCCTCTTTGAGGAGTGGCTAGAGAGGCGCCACGGCGTCCTCACCTTCCGCTTGACACAGGTCCTCACCGGACACGGTTGCTTCGGGAGGTTCCTGTTTCAGATAAGGTGGGAGGAAACGCCCAGGTGTCATCACTGTGTGGATCGCCCGGAGGACACGGTGGAGCATACGGTGGAGGTATGCTTGGGCGGAGCCCCGCCGTGTCCTCTTGGAGGCCATTGGCGGCGGTGACCTGTCGCGTCCAGCCCTGATCCAGGCCATGGTACGGAGCAAGAGGGCATGGGAAGCAGTCACCTCCTTCTGCGAAGCAGTAATGCTCGCGAAGGAGGAGGTGGAACGCGTGAGGGAGAGGCAAAGTTTGCGCCCTCACGCCCCTAACCGCCGCCGTTGGAGACGCCCTGGGCGTCGGGAATCCCAGGCGGATTCCCAGCCACCATAGGCGCGGGCTTGCGGACGGCAAGATACCGGGACCTTGACAACAGGCAACAGAAGTTCAGTTAAAACTATAACAGCAGGGTAGGTTTTGGGGTACTAATTATTTTAGGGTAAGGTCTGTTTCGAATATTACTGGGTCGTTCCAGGTTTTCGGTAAAACAAAACGAAACCATTTTTCAAAAACGAGAGACTGTTCTAGGTGACAGTTTATCAATGCATTGATTCGACTGACCCCCGCCCGACTCGTCTCAACTCAACGGAGCAAAGAGCACCCGTTTTTCTTGGTTGTTTCTTTTTTGTTCAACCAAATTTGAATTATGTACAACAAACATTTACGACGTTGAGTAGACGTTTTGGTGGCAACTTAATGTTATTTAGTATTATCGTATAAATGTCATAAGGACGTTTACTCGACGGCATAAGGGCCCATTTTATTCAACTTAAGTTGCTAAGAGTTTCGTGTAACAGTCATATAAATACCTACTTAGTCGCATAGTAGTCATATGCACGTCGGCGATTTGACTAAATATCATGTAATGATAGCTGTCGCGGCGTGTATTCGACTTCGGGTCGAGTTATGGTACACAATATGACTTTTATATAATGTAATCGTTGTGTTATTGTCATTTAAAGATGATGCTCATATTGAACGAAATTGAAACGAAACGAAATAAGTGAACGGATGAATACAATAGGATTTACAATAATACAATATTATCGTAAAGTGCGTGGTAGTTTATTTGTTCTTATGTTTTGACGATTTCTGTTAAAAATACTTTTTATATTTGTTATACAATTTTGCAGGCAGTATTATGAATAGATAACGAATTTAAAAAAAATAACAGTTTGAGATAATAACTGAAAATAAAAAACAAAATTATTACGTAACTAGAGGTCATCTTGACCTTGATTTCAAGGACCGTGTTTTGACGACAAAATGTTGTTATTATGTCGTTATAGTAGTGAAAATCACTTACAAATTGATTCAATTACACTAATTAATATTTTATAGTAGCTTCCTACGCTGTAAACATCATAAAACAAACACTATTCACATAATCACTACCACACTCAGTACTTTCACGGCATTTTTTTGATACGCTAATTTTGCACACTCAACTAATGTATTTTGGTAATATTATTATCACACACGATGTATAAACTATTATTGATTTGATTTAATATAGTGGTGGGTCGTTGTCGAATTTTTCGCGGACGAAACGCAACCCGTTTTCGAGACGACGAAAACGGTTGCAAGAAACGGTCGTCGTTGCAACTGGTTTGAAGACGAAGAATAATTGCGTTGCCGTCTTTTCGACGTTCTCGTCGTTGTCGTCTTTTCGACGTTCCCGACGTTCTCGTCGAGTGAAATAGTTGCAGTTTCTTAGTTTCAACTTCTCATTGTCTTTTTCGAAATGCGACCATAAAACACTAGCGTTTTTTCGCGCCGCCGACATTACGATCGGGTTTTATTAGCGTTAATTAAAATTATTTTATATCCTACTAATTAAACAACAACTAACACGATATGTACACTTCACTTATATATTTCCAGAAATAACACCTATTTGCAAACAAACTAACAACAACAAAAAAATTAAAAAACAAATACATAAAGCTCTCTTTGCGCGTGCTCAATAACAAATTAACAACTTATTAGCAAGTTAGCAACTGACTGACTGGCCCAAAAAAATGTAAACAAACAAATAGGTAACATCCACGCGACGAGACGTTCATATCGGCTCGAATTCCAAGAAATAGCATTATCGGCTGTATGTAAAAAGTGAACTTTATATCAGTGATATAAAGTTCACTTTTTATTGTAAGGACTGTTTTGCAAACAAACGGAACGAGACGCATTGACAACTGGTAATATATTATCGACTCTATATCATTGGTATAAAGTTCACTTTTTATTGCAAGGACTGTTTTGTAAACGACGACGACGAACGACGAGTGACTCGTCGTCCGTCCGTCTACTACTTGTCGCGTTCCGTTCGGTCGTTCGAAGACGACGACTCGTCGACTCGTGTTGTTCCGTTCGTTGAATCATTTATCATTGCGTTCTCGACTGTATTTTCAAAGACGTAAAATAAAGAATCGCACTGAATAATTCGAAGACTGGTTTGTGCAACGAAGACTGTTTGAACCCAGGACGTAAAACGGTTCCATCGTCGCAGAACATAAAACGGTCTTTGGAAACGGTTCGTCGTCGCAACGCCCACTCCTAATTTAATATCACTTCACGACGATTACGGCAGTAAAAACACGAAATAATTATTAAAATATGCACGGAGACCGTCCGCGCACACCCGCGCAGGCGCTCTGACAGATGACACTGTCAAACGTCAATTTTTATTTTTTAAATATTATTTTTTTGTGGTGGTCCATGCACAGATTAAGCATTTAGTAGATTAATTTAACGTGAATATCATCCAACTCTAGAGTGCTACTGCCCATAGACACTATTAACCCGTATTTCAGTAGAAATAGAGATCTAAGTTGTGGCATCGATTGATGCATCGCGTGCATCATTAGGACTCAAGCGGTTAAGTCTAAATAATATTTTTGTTTTAGGTAAACCCCACAATGATCTCTAATTATGCGGATGTTGATAAGTTTTTATCAAAGATGGACCTCATTGAAATGATACGCGCACATTTGAAATGGAAAACTTGAAATGATAATTACGTTCCTGGGATAACTAAAAAAATGAAACAATTTTTTCTTTCAACTACATAGTAATGTCATGGGGTCCCAACTTGAACAAATTATAATTAGTCTTGAAAAAAAATCATAGATGGCAGCATAATGTAACAATTATGAAATTAACAATTACTAAAAAGCGTTATACGGCAAATTTTGGCTATAGTAATACTAGTAAAAATCAAAACATCTTTGTTTAATGCTGATTTATGTATTTACACTCATAAATCTCGTATTTTCAACAAAAAACTTAAATTTAGCCTTTTACTTCAATTCCAATCCTTAGAATGATAAAGTAGCTATCTGTTAATCATTTGGTTGAGAGCTCTTTGCAATAGATGGCGTTTTACTAAAGTGATGACAGGTCACTTTAAACTTGAAACGTTTAGTCGTTTCATTAAGGAAAATCAAACAACATTTTTTTTTATCTAGTACTTTACGTAGAAATATAAGAATTGAACGCCTAGGAAGAAAAAAACGTAAAAAAAGGAACAAAAAATCTTGCCTTGTACAGTCACGGACTTTAATTGATGAGCCACCTTCAAACTTTTCAATTTTGCAGTTTCATACATTCACGAGATTACACGATTAAACACGAACTCAAATCGCAAGCTCGTAAACAAGATGACAAATAAATTACTTTTAATCGGAAATATCCATAGAGGTTGACTAATAAGTTCTCAATGATAAAAATAAATACAATGTTGCATTAAGTATATCCAATGTATTTGATACCGACCTCCTTTGAATCATAGCTCATTAACTCGATAATTATGAAAACATAACTGAAGACAGTGACAGTTGAAATATCAAGATGACAAATAAATTACTTTTAATCGGAAATATCCATAGAGGTTGACTAATAAGTTCTCAATGATAAAAATAAATACAATGTTGCTTTAAGTTTATCCAATCTGTTTGATACCGACCTCCTTTGAATCATAGCTCATTAACTCGATAATTATGAAAACATAACTGAAGACAGTGACAGTTGAAATATCAAGATGACAAATAAATTACTTTTAATCGGAAATATCCATAGAGGTTGACTAATAAGTTCTCAATGATAAAAATAAATACAATGTTGCTTTAAGTTTATCCAATCTGTTTGATACCGACCTCCTTTGAATCATAGCTCATTAACTCGATAATTATGAAAACAGAACTGAAGACAGTGACAGTTGAAATATCAAGATGACAAATAAATTACTTTTAATCGGAAATAGTCTTATCCATAGAGGTTGACTAATAAGTTCTGAATGATAAAAATAAATACAATGTTGCATTAAGTTTATCCAATCTATTTGATACTGACCTCCTTTGAATCATAGCTCATTAACTCAATCATTCTGAAAACTTAACTGAAGACAGTGACAGTTGAAATATTGATGTCAGAGAATTTCTCCGTACGCTAACGTTACTATGCAGCAGTAACCTAGCAACAATTGTTTATCGTTGCTAGGTTACTGTTGCTAGACCTGCAATTGGTTGACTTTGAGTAGTCACTGCTGTCAAGTAGTAGTACTGCTCTCAGGTTAGCCAACCGGTAAAGATATGAAATATAATTTTCTTCTTCTAATACGAAGACATATGACTTTGCGTGTCGGGAACCGAATAAACCCGATTTGCATTACACGGCTAAAATGCGAACAGTACCAGGTGGCTCATCAATTAAAGTCCGTGACTGTACCTAGGCAAGACTCCTAGATGGCGTTAAAACTACGGTCTCTGGCAATTAGTGAGTCGATGATGCTGCCATCTGTTAAAAAAATGGGGAAGAAAAATAGCCAGCTCAATTGCCAGACTTAGGGTGGTGTCATTTCTTTGTATGGGATTGGGTATCTGTACGTAGTATTATATTATCTGTGGTAATGTTATCATTAATCACTACAAAACCGATCTCAAAGGACGTAATTTTTGCTTAGAACTAAAACAGTGCAGTAAAGTTGTATGAAATTTCATTTGAAATGAAATTTCATACAACTTTACTGCACTTTTTTTAGGGTTCCATACCAAAAGGGTAAAACGGGACCCTGTTACTAAGGCTCGTCTCTCCGGCTCTATTTCAGTTGAGTAGAGTTGAGTTGTTTTGAGTTGATCTGACTTGACCTGGGGGCCTAGACAAAATCCCTTTTCTGTAAGCGTTAACGCCAACGGAAAGATCAAATTGTATAGAGTTGACAGCAGCAGTCACGTGACATCTCTAAAGCTAATGTCAACTCCATACAATTTGATCTTTCCGTTGGCGTTAACGCTTACAGAAAAGGGATTTTGTCTATAGCCTCTGACTAGACCTGACTTGACCTGACTGGTTAATACAAATGGATAAAAACCGTTTAAAACGACCTGACTTGACCTGACTTGACTTGACGCACCTTGCTAAAAGTGAGTTATTATATAACTCATTTGGCGCTCGATGCAGCAATCTACTATTACTGCCTTTTTTTATTACCTCCTTGATATAGATTTATTTTGCTTTAATGCAACTTGTGGAATATTAAAATCAATAGCCCACTTTTTTAATAGTCTCTGAAGTCATCATTGTTGGTTGAAGTGTCTTCTTTATCAACATTATCTTCATTTTCGGATGACTTCAACTTCGAAAAATCAACAAGAGTCCTGAACTTTGGAAAATGAACTGCGGGGCACACTTGTAGTATTTTGGTTAAATTGATTAGTTAAATTTGCATTTAAATGTGATACGGAACCTTTCTTATTTTCCTCACTCTCAGCTTGAGCTCTATTACTTTGTATTAAAGTACGCGAAAATTGTATACAAGGTTATTATAAACCTTTAATATGAGTATTAATTAAGTAGCGGTCGTATTATCATGTTTGTGATACTTTAGGATGTATACAGGTCGCACTCGTAATACTTATTCGACTTATATATAATGGTAACAAATACTACGTGTAAACAATTATTATCCGTTTAGCAGATGTTTAAAAGGTAATTATATGACAAAATGTGCAGTTTTATGACGTTTATACTACGAAAACGTTTAGAGGACGAAAAGTTGTATAAGTAAGTTTTATATATTTTTATAAATGTCGAAATAACGTCATATGACATTATTATACGACAAAAAATGTTTATGACTATTCAGACATATAATACACCAGTACATGACGAAGAGTTAAAATAATGACTATAAAATAACTTTAAAAAGACTTAAGGTCATATAAAAGTTTGATTATATGTCAAAAATGTTTGTTGGGGTGCGACTTAGTTCCAATGTCGTCTTTAGCCACGGTAATAGCACAATATTAACATGGTAAACTAAAATTATACGTATTACATTAATTACGAGTTTACTCTAAAAAAGGGAGAAATCCCTAAAAGTGGAAACACTGGCAGACACGCTCCGCGGCGTCGCGTCGCGCAGCGTTATACCACTGGCCTCTTCAAGCATTGTCGCGTCGCGTCACGTCTCGGTGTGAACTGACCCTAAGGTTAACTAATTACTAAATACGTGTGGTTTATTCCGAAAGTTGTACATAGTTTTTTGTAAATGAAGGAGACACTACTTTTTGTACCCATTATTTATTGACAAAATAAAAAAGATTAACAATCAATTTTAAATACAATTTTAATCAAATAAACTTCTGTTTTTTTTTTACTAATGATAAATTAAGCTAAATTTTTCTATGAAATTAACAATTATAAGAACACTTTTTTTGAGTAACAACTTTTTTCAGAAATCAAAAACATTCATCGACGTAATATAATAAACTTAAATCAAAGTATGCAGTTCCGAGATAATTTTTAAACAATATTATGTGAGAACTGCAATATGTAACCGAAAAACGATGCATCGACTGAGCGAGCCGTGCTAGCGCGAGGGGCCGCGGGTTGCGCGCGGGGCAGAGAGGGGGCGGTAGCAAACGCCGCCCGGCTCTTGCAGAGCGACGTACCGACGTGTAAAAACCTGTTTACCGTGCACTCAGATCAAGAAAAAAAAGGAAGACGGAGCACGCCGTACATCAAAAGTGAAGCCACAAAACCATGCTCCTACAAGTAAACACACAGGCTCACGCACACACCTACACTAAAACCATGCTCATCGCTCATAGTACGTCACGAGTCGTCGTCCAGTTAACATCAATATAAAAAATAGAATTATGCCTTCCTGTGTAGTAAAAACTTGTAAAAACAATAGCAAATCACATAAAAAGTCTCACGGAATCACTTTTCACTTGTACGTACTTGAAATAACATCGTTTTTTTAATTTAATTAACTATGAATTTTAGGTTAATTGGAACAAAAACCTCTACGAATGAATGAATGAAAGCAGTGACATAACGTGGGAGGGTTGCCATAATGTGATTTCAAATTTTCCCATCGATTAAAACCGATTTAAATTATGATTTCTTATTTCGAGTAATTATATTCCTGTTTTCTTTTTTTATGTATTTATATTTCCAAGTAATACTGAATCTAAAAGTAAATGGATAGCAGCTATACGAAATAGCGATATAATTTTTTTTTGTTTTTGTTTCGGAATAGAAGTCCTTAACAATCGAGATATAATACCATACTCAACAATATCTTACTCGTACAATATTATCCTACCCATACAATATTATTCCCCGAATTATAGGGAAAAACTTTAACAAATGAAAACCTGTTTTAAGTGAAGCCACCTTTTTATCTATGTATGTGACATAGATAAAAAGGTGGCTTCACTTTTGATGGTCGCAGTGCTCCGTCGTCCTTTTTTTGTTGGTCTGAGACCGCGCAGAATTGAACCGAATATTCGGCCGAACATTCGTATTCGGTTGAACCTACATTCGGCGCATCTCTAATTATTTATAAACGAATTTAAAATTTAATTCTTCAGAAAGGTCAGGTGCGTAGTACTCGCAACAGGCGTACCTATGTGTATGACCAGCTATCTAATTGCGTAACTTATTTTCGTAACCGATTACGACTAATTTGTTTCATTTTGACAGTTCAACAACAGTCATTGCGTTATTTACGTTGTTGAGCAGATTTTTTTTCGAATTTATGATGCAAAGTATTGGACATTTGTTTCAATCCGATTCCAATTTTGATTGATCGTGTATTACGCAATTAGGGTGCAGATGTATGAACGCAAACGAACGAAATAAAATATTATGCAATTAGGGGCAGATGTATGAACGTAAACGAACGAAATAAAATATTACGTAATTAGGGGCAGAGCTATGAACGTAAACGAACGAAACAAAAGGAGTGTTGTCGTAGCAGGTGGCGTTCTGTTTCTGCCAACCTTGATGGGAAGAAGGCGTGAGTTTGTTATGTTGTTAAAGTGTAATTTTGCACAAATATCTACCGATACAATACAATTATTTTAAAACCACCATTCAAACATTTTCTACATAATATCGTTTCCAATAATTTTGTTCTTTTAATTTAAATTGTCAATGCAGATTAAAATTAGAATCACCACCCCAGTCATCGCTGAGCGGGTGGCACTCAGTAGATCCGCGATAAGCCAGTGTTTCACTCCAGTTGACAGCACACTCTCATGGCTTTTCTGCGCCATTTAGGGCTCTCCTGAAAAAGCTTTATAATGACCCGTATTAATGATAATGTTCTATATATAAAAGAATGCGTCGTGACGCATTTTCCAGTGTAACGGCAATGTTTCTTTCAATTAGAACGCGGTGCATTCACATAATTAAAGAATTGAATCGAAACTATGTAGTGCATTTTTTTCAATTTCACGTGTTAAGTCATTTATTTTGAATACCTACCTATTACTTTTTTTATAAGCAAAAATATTTTTAAAAGTGATCGTTACAAACTTTGTCTCTGTGTCGAAGTGTAGTGACCCTGAACGGGTTAATGACACACGCTTCATTACCTCAACACATTAGCAACAGAGCGCCTAATTCGCCATACACATTACATCACCGTTGGTCTAGAGGCGTAAACCGCCTGCCAGCGAAGCTACACTCGAGGGCTCAAGCTCGATCCCCACAGTCAGAGCAGTGATTTTTGTGATCGCAAAAGTATTTTGAACATTATTACAATTATTTGATAAAGTATTTTGAGCAAAAATCAATAACGGAAAGTACCGAGTACCAATAGCCCATTGGTGAGCGTAGTAAATTACATATACCTGCATACAGTCCACTTTACCTGGTTTCGACATTACATTAACGCTTTGTATTACTGGAAAAATGGATAAATCTTTCTCTGAATCAAATATCAACGCACTGATAGATACGACTCCACCTAATTTTATTTCTACGCGTAACAAAAGATTAAGGGAAGAAGATTTGCCAGAGGAGTTTTCTAAATTTAGAAAAGAAATCAAAGATATGTTTTCTTCATTTATCACAACTCAACAAAATGAATTGAAAATAATTAAGGATATCCAGACAACAAATAATAACATTGAAACTGCCATCACTAACTTATCTCAGCAAAACGACGAGTTCCGTAAGAAGATAGAATCTCTTGAGCTACAAGGAAAAAAGGATCGCGAGTACATAGCCATATTAGAGGATAAGATTGAAGACCTGCATAGAAGCAACAACAAAACCTGCATCGAAATAAAGAACGTCCCTAAAAAGCAGCAGGAAAGTAACAATGACTTGATAAATATGGTCACGAACTTGGGTAAAAACTTAAGCGTTGAGATTGAGTCACGCGACGTCAAAGACATTTATCGACTGCCTAGTAAGAAAGAGGGTATTGAGAATACCCCTATAATTGTGGAATTAAACTCCACCTTGTTGAAAGCTGATCTATTAAAAAAGGTAAAGTCTTTTAACATCAAAAACACTGGTAAACTTCAAGCTAAACATCTCGGAATAACAAGCAATGCGGAGGTACCTGTGTTTATATCCGAAAAATTGACTCCCAAGAATGCCCGACTATTTTTCTTAGCACGAGACCTGGCTAAAACAAAGCAATTCAAATTTTGCTGGACTGCTTTTGGGCGTATTTTGGTCAGGAAAGAGGAAAAATCTCGCGCGATTGTCATAAGAAGCGAAGCCCAGGTACACCATTTGATGCAAGAAGCATGACTACCTTTTCTTGGATTAAAAGTAAAACGCAAAGAATTGTTATTCTCACTAATGATCGTTTTTCTTAAATTTACTCTCATACTGTTTAGATTCATTTCAAATTTTTATAACTTTAAGCATGCTAGGCTCGATCTCACACATTCAATCACCACTTTTCACACGAACCATTACACTCAATATACACAAAACATACAACTTAGTCTCTCAATACTCTCATACACACACTTACTTCATCTAGTGTCTAGTATAACAAATTATACATATATACACAAATATCATCGTGCATATGCGAAGGCTGACGTCACAGGACTATTGTATTTCCGTTCAAAACTTGAGAAACCAAACTCGTTTACACTAATCAGTAATGGATAATTTAAGAAACTTGCAAGAATTGGATTTTGCTGAAATTGCTAATTCTGCTATACTTGACATTCCACATTTGAATACCTACCTACAACATAATAATCATACCTTAACCGTCCTGACTCAAAATATAAGGAGTATATATGGTAACTTTGACGACCTTCAAATAACATTGTCTCAGATTGGAGTTGAAGTGGATGTTTTACTTTTAACGGAATGCAGATTAAACGCAAATAAACAAATACCTGAACTAATTAATTACACTTCGTTTAATACATCTAGACATTTAAACCAAAATGACGGCGTAGTCGCCTATGTGAAAAACTGCCACTCACCCCAGGCAACCGAAATTGGTTTGACACATGCCTCAGCTTTGCAAATCACAATATCAAACTTCACCATCATTGGTATTTATCGGTCTCCATCCAATGCATCCGCAGACAACTTCATTGCCTCGCTTGATCAGCACCTTCAATCTATAGGTTCGCACGGGGATACTGTCATTACAGGAGATATCAACATTAACTTGTTAGGGAGGCCAGCAGAAACATCACAATTACGAACAAACAGATTAAATTATTTAAACATGGTGGCTCTGCATGGCTTCCTCTCAGGACATTGTTTGCCCACCAGGGATGACAGCTGCCTAGATCACATGCTTCTTAAACTAAATAAACCTAATAGTTCTGCTTTTGTGGCTATCTTGAACACGTCTGTTACGGATCATGCAATGGTATTTCTAAACATATCCCATACCTACAAGACCAAGGCTTATGTCAGAGCTAAAACCGTGACTAACTTTGAAAATGCTTATAAACACCTTTTAAATACGGAAACTTCATTTCTTAATGCATATAGAGACCCGAATATTCTAGCAGACGCGATGATAGAGGTAATTAGATCATCTCTCCTCCAAAACACCAAGGTTATCTCGGTTTCTGGCTCTAAACGTGCGCTAAAGCCCTGGATATCCACCGGAGTCCTAAGATGTATAAGACTCAGAAATAAATTACAATTACGATCGAAAAGAGACCCTTTTAATATCATTGTGAGCATAACTTATAGGCGCTTTCGTACATTTTGTTCACTCAACGACGTTTATAAGGCACTTGCGCAGTCAGTAATTACATACTGCCTACCAGTTTGGGGAGGGGCCACTAAGGTCAAATTCTTGGAGTTAGAAAGAGCCCAAAGGTCACTTTTAAAGGTAATATATTTCAAGCCGTTCAGATTTCCCACAACTGATTTATACGGAATTAGTGGCCTTTTATCAGTGAGGAAACTGTACCTTCTAAACCTTATACTGAACCGGCATAAGCACACCTCAGTTAATCTGGAAAGACAGTCTAAAAGGCGGAAAGATATTGTGGCTTACTCCTCAGGAGTACGTACGGTTTTTGCGAGGCGTCAGTATGTATGCCAATCGGCCTACTACAAAGTAAACGCAAAACTACATTTTCACCTCGAGGTCTCGCATAAATGCAAATTAATGATAACCGAGTGGTTACAATCTCTTTCATACGTTGAAACAGAGCAGATTTTGGCTAGACCTGCTTGAATGTCTATCTAATTTATTTTGACATACATGGCACTATCTGTAATATGTGGAACACACTAACACACTCACGCGCACACCATCACTTCGCTTAACACACACACACACACGCACACGCACACACCATCACACACACACACACACACACACACACACAGAAAAATCCCAAGCTAGTAACAACACAAAAAAAAAAAAAATACACTATTATAAATCTTCTTCAATCAATATTTTTGTTTTTGTTTTTGTTTGCGCATGCTTTAAATTTTGTTTTAAATTTATATTTTATTTAAATTGTGATAATAATTATAATTTTGATTTTAATTTTGATGTTAATATCGAATCTCTTTAATTTTAACTTTGATTTTGATTGTAGCTTTGATTTTATTCTAGAATTTAGTTTTTAAATTGTTGTTAATTCTGGCGTTGACTTTTATTTTGATTTAATTTTGGTTTTAATTTTGTTATACTGTCAATTTTGATTTTAATTTGGTTCTGATTTTAAATATTAATAATATGATTTCGCCTTTAGTTAATATTAATTTAAATTCTGATTTTGATTTAATTGTGTCTCAATATTGTCTACCAATTCAGGGGTGGAGCGAGACAACCCCGACACAAGTGTTATTAACCACTTACTGGGGCTGTTTCATTCACATTTGTTATGTAAAAGTAAGAGACTAAATAAACAATTTTTTTTTTTTTTTTTTTTACTTAGTCTTTTTGATAGAAAAATCTAGATGATTCAAGTTTCAGTAAATTCAGCAGCCAGCAGGTGTTCCGTTACGATTTATTTAGTTGTGATCAACTATAAACTACGCTATAGGAGTTTGAGTTTAAAATATTACTATAGGTAGGTACTTTTGTTTATTCCCCTGCTTCTAAACATTGTTGGACTTATTTATTAAATTGAGCAGTTACCCATTTAGTAAGAATTCAATTTTCTGTTTTCAAAATAACATGAAAATTGAGAGATGGTTTTCTACTTCTAAATAAAATAATTTCAACCCTTGAATTGCCTACTTATTTTCGTTTTCCACTCGGAGTTTTATGACATTAGGTACTGAAAATCCAGATTTTGCGGTTTCGAATAAACCAAAATAATGCTTCAAATTCAGCTTCGATGGCACGGTCCGTTTCTAAAAAGTCGACCTTTTTATATACGTGTTTTTGTTTTTGTTTGGTTTGTTTTTTTTTTAAAAACGTTGCCCCACACTATGAATTTCTTCCTGTATCGTGGGTGCATTTACAAACATAGAAACTCACATACATTAACACCCAGACCCGGAACAACTACTTGAAGATCATACAAATATTTGTTCCGTGCGGGGATCGAACCCGTGACACGTTGCGCAGCAGTCCATCGCTCAGCCACTGCGCCAACCGTGTCGTCAAAAGCGTTCCGTGTAAAGCAACCGGAGACTTTCAGTCTTTGTTTTAGCTCAACAGACAATTCTTATTATAGCTACAATTACTTGGGCAACTAGTTGGCAATGTTTTACAACAAATCTTGTATACCGTATACAAGATTGCAAGTGCACGTCACGTACACCCACGAGCGCATGTATGCAAAACTGACATGAATTTACGACTGGTTTAAAAGCAGCGTTATTGCAGTTAAACCAATAATGGCTACCTTATGGCCACCTATTTGGTTTCCGGAGTGAAAAACGTCCTCTGATATTTGTTTTTCAATTAAATTGGTTCATCTGTTTCGGCTTTATGGATTCACTAGCTTCTTATAGCCCGCGACTTCGTCCGCGTGAAATTTCTTGTTTTAACATTGTAATGATCTAAACATTTTAGTTTTTGAGTCCAATACTAGATGGCGTTACTAGGCTCGACATAGGAGATAATGATCGCATATTAGACGATTGACAAGTGACGGTGGGAGGAAAATTATTGAGACCGGAGAAATGTCAATCGGTGAAAGACTAAGTGAAACTAACGGTTGCTCCGTAATTAAATTCTGGAAATTACTTGGAAACTCATTGTCATTGTTTGAAATTGATACAAAATAATTATAAGTCCAAGATTGTGAATTTGTGTGTGAATAGCGGCAGTAACAGGGTGAGTGTTGCGTCTACTTTGCGAAATGTAGGATAGATGCTTGGAGATGTTTGGCAAGGCTGACGGTTATCATTTTGTCCTAAGCTTGCGAGAACGCCCTTAACGTACAGATATAGTGCGTCGATTGGAAGGGCATCGTAGTGATTCGCTACGAAGTACTGGACGAAGTATTGAACGACATATTCGCCACTATAAACGATAAACCGTCTGGTCTCGGGACATAGCATCGGGTAAAAAAAATATCGTGTCGCGGGTTCGATCCCAACTGGAGGACTTTTATTTTTGTTTTTTGCATTGTTCATTTTTGTTCAATGAATACTTGTTAGTTATCTTTATTTGATTTTGTTTTCCGGTGTTATTAATAACTTTTAGTATTTAAGTTGCAATTTGAAAATAGATTGAGTAATCATTAAAAGATGTGTAAGCTATCCATGTTTTCCTTCTTAATCAATTAATTGGAACCCCGGTTATCACAACATAAAATATATCCTATGTCACTCGGCAATACTGTAGCTTCCCATTAGTGAAAGATATTCTACTTTAGACAGGATAAAAAAATATTGAAAAAACGGTCGAAAACAAGCAAGTGTGTGCCACAGTATTCCTAGACGTCATGCAAGTTTTTGCCTCTGGCATGAGGGTCTTAACTTCAGACTCAGACGCATGCTACCTCCAGAATTCGAAGATATTAAAGAGTCTTATATAAGTAACAGATTGTTAAGAATAAGGCAAGAGGATACATTTATTCAGAGCTAACAACTATAAAAGCTGGGGTACCAATAGGAAGTGTGTTAGGCCCAATCCTGTACTTGCTGTTGTGTTACGTTGCGTACATGTTATGTTAGAGCTGGAAAACAACACAATTGCGACCTTTACTTTACCTTTTGCGAGCTATAAACTTTCTGATCTCTGTAACGCATACCATAGGGCCCGCATGCAGAGAACCTTTTTCATTAGTGGAAGGGCCCGCATGTGGGGTGCTGGAGATTTCTGTAAAGCATGCTGTAGGGAATGATTGCGGTACACAGAGAACCTGCACCGCACGTTTGGCAGTTGCTTTGAAGGCTCATTTTCATTGGTAATTCTAATTTTCATTGGGTCTCCGCACGCTTTTTACCTACCGATGAATTTCATTGGTCGAACGCCCGCTAAAAGGATTCGCCGCAGTTGGTGTACGACTGCGTTATCGACTTATGACTTTCATTAGTCATTACCCCACCTACGGGGACCCAGCATGCTGTAGGTATAACGACCGAGTTGTCGACTAATGAAAATGAGCCAACCATTCATTTTGTAGGTCGGTAACACAGAAATCAGGTACCAAATAGAGAACACACCTTGTTTTTTAATAAAATTGACTATTACAAGTAGGTACAGTGCAAGGATTCTTTTTTCCAGTATATTAGAGTTATCAAAATCTAGGTAGGTGTGCAAACTAACTTAGGTACCTAAACTGTTCTTTTTTTACGGATCGTTTGATTTAATTCCGTCGTCTTCACGCGTGTTGCTTCAGCAGTGAAATACAGGATTATTGAAATACCTAGAAGGTTGTAGACAGTAATAAACCTGCGTACAACAAGACCTTTTTGTTATTGTATGAGAGAATCTGGATTTACAGAGACTGATCACGGGTGACATGGACATTTCTCTCATTTTATAACTGAAAAAATCTGATAGGCTTTTTTTTATATTTTAACTTTAACAAGCGACACGCGTTATATATTTTTTTCCAAAATACTTCATCCTACTAATAATAAAGTTGGTCTCAGTTTTTATAGATACCTACTCCTAAAAAAAAACGTTTTCATTTTGGTAGAATCAGTTTGTTCGTTTTTATACTGTCGCGGAGTCGTAATGATATTTTAAATGTGTAGTAAAACACGTCCCCATATACATGTGTGTCAACAAACATACAAACAGCAAAAAAATTCGTCCATTCAAGCGATTCTTCGAAAGTAGTCATTAGTAAAGGAATGAATAAAAGCTTAGGGATAAATAAAAATAAATACTTTTTTAGAAATGTAAGTACGTACTGATAGAAGTACAGTCTGCAGCTAAAAAAAGATGATCAACAAATTATGAAAGAACATCAAATTAAATCAGTAAAATCTGCAAGCCTTGTTAAAATTTTCGACTTTCTTTAGTTTGACGCTCCGTTCAATCCATCATCTAACTATATAACACGTAAAAATCCAGAATTTTTCTAAAACGTTAGCTTCGTGTGTTGTGTTGCGGCACGTGTTGCCAACACATGTGGACAGGACATGTTGTACACTGCGTTGTGTTGTGATTGTCGTCGGGATACTGACGCGGCCGACAGCTAAAAGCTTGTTGCTGATGGTTACCCCTTTTAATTTTGAAGACATTTCAGTATGTACTCATAATTTTTTTTGTAGGTGCTGAGGATCTTTTGTAAATAAGGTATTAGGTAGGTACATTGTAAGAAAAAGAAGGCGAGCCAAAAACTGATCTACCTTTAAAATCAGACTTCAAAGACATCAAAACACCTGTAAGAATGCGTTGTGGAACAACGTTATTCCAAATGGAAACCGTCCTAGAGCCGCACTGGAACTATATTGTTCTAGCGGGTTCGCGTGGTAAAAATCTCTATTTCTACTTAGAAATAAGGGTTTTTATCGTCTGCGGCAATTTAAGTCTATGGGCAGATAGATATTCTAGTCGGCTTACTCATTAAAAACCATTTTTTTTATTTTTTATTGTTGATGTTTGACGCGTGTGTCACGTCAAAAGTCGTGTCATTTGTGTTTATTGTCTTCTGTTAATGTCATAATCTCTTATTGTTGTTAGATTACTTACGTATTCATAATAAAACCTGCAAAAATTTCATAAGAGAGGATTTGTCCTTTTTAATTAAAGGCCATTGTAAATTCTATTACAAAACGTGAAAAAATAATAACAATTAAATTATACGTCTGTCGTAGCGGAAACAAGCTGAAAATTTGTACAAAAAACGAATTAAATAATTAAAAAATCCTTTCCCTTATTAAAAAAGGTACACCAATTTACCTTGGTACCAGTATTTTTACTGTAAATTTTATTATGTGAATTTTGTGGGATATTCAGGTTGGCTAGGGAATACCCGCGGATATGTTAATTCACGACAACGTAATGTAAATAGGCGGCGGGAATTTATGTCGCTAAAACACTCTGCGGGATAAGTCGGGATGGCCGGAGTGGGCCCGGCGCGGCGTCAGGCGTGTATCAGCCACACCGCCACACTTCACTCCGACATTTGCCGATGCCCGTGAATCGAACACTGATTATTCAGACACCCGTAGTATATATAAAGTGTCCTATAATACACTTTCTACGACTGGGTAACATTTAAAACTTTATATCGCTTTCAGTGGCTGGAAGCGATTGATTATTTTATGGAAATAGATATACGTTAAGTGTTATTATGCTAGCATTAATATACGGTATAGGTCTGAGAGTTTTCGGTTCTTTAAAAACTCGAGCAATATAAAGTGATAATCAGATTCCAGTTAACTGAATGTTAGTACAGTTCTGCACAACGCAATCTCAAAATTGCACAATTACTACCTACTGAGTGTAATGTAGGTGAATAGATATTTTATAATATGTTTGTAAGTCAGGTAGGTTAGGCGCCGGCCGCCGCCGGCAGTCCGCAATATACGAGCTAAGCGACTACACGCCTTTTATTTACTCCACCGAACGAACATCACAGTGGCGACGAGAGTAAATTACTTTTTTTGTGCGAGCGTTAAAGAATAATAGTCAAGATGTCGATTGGGAAGTTGAGCGAATTTGACGTGGAAACGGGGCACTGGTCATCCTACGTGGATAGGTTGGAAATGTACTTTGTAGTGAATAAAGTGGCGGAGGAGTTCAAGTTACCTACCCTAATTTCTATAATCGGTGATGAAGCGTATGAGTTACTCGTCAACCTATCGAGTCCAAAGAAACCGTCGGAGTTAAAGTACGGTGAAGCCGTGGGTATAATGCGTCAGCACCTTCAGCCGACGCCATCTTCATTAGCGGAAAGGTACCGTTTTCGGCAGAAAAGACAGGGAGGGGACGAGAACGTGGCAACATATGTCACGGAGTTAAAAAGATTAGCTCGAAACTGTAAGTTTTCAGAATATTTAAGTGAGAGCTTGCGGGACCAGTTCATATGCGGACTCAAGAGTGACGTCATCAGGCAACGACTGTTTGCGGAGGATGACTCAATAACATTTTCACAAGCCGTGAAGATAGCGAACTGTTACTAAGCCGACCCCGTGTGTCTTTTTAAAAAAAAAACAATAATTCTACTGGAACCACTTTAATTCACCACAGTACAAAAACACAGGCACACAAGTTCTTGGGTACTTATATTTTGGGCAATGTCCCTCTTAATTGCTCCCTTAATTTAGGCACACTAGATTACGCGACGGCTTCCAGAATCTAACTAACTGAATTATACATATTATTTCTATGCACTGGGTAAAAATGCAACATCAGTACTTTATTAAAGGAAAAGTACAGTGTTTAGAAGTAAAAGCTGACTTAGGCTTTATTGCCTTGTAATAAGGGTTATAACAGCTCCCCCTTTTAAACGAAGCTTTATCTCATCAAGATGAAGCGAAGTGAGAATGAAGATATAGCTATTAAGAGAGACACTTTACAGCTTTTATTACATTGAATCTAAGAATTACATAACTTTGAATGAGAATTGACAACATAGTGAATTAATAGTTTTACATTACATTAAAAGTTTAGGTTTCTATTTGACGGAAATTTGACTTTATTAACTTTACTAGTGGATTTATAATTTGGGTAATGAATAGGCAAAGACTGAACTGACTTATTGTCTTTTTCAGAAGTTGAAGATACTTCTGTCATTTCAATACTATTTGAAATTTTGGACTTGCGTTTGGTATTTTGATTATAACATTGATTAAATATTTGCACGCAGCATCCAGCATTAGGAGAATTTTTGTTCTTAAAATACCTATATAACTTATAAACTAAGTATAAAAATAAACACACAATTAGAATATAAGTAAAAGTAGAATAGTAAGGGCCATATTTGATAAAATGAGATTCTTTTTCCAAATTATTCAATTCTTGTTCTAAACTATCCATTTGGTGAGTTGCATATTTGAGAGAATCTAAGTTAATTTTACTCAAAGATATTGGCGATAAATGTGGTAAACTTTTATTGAATATGTCCTTCTTACAGCAGTCATCTGTTGTTATATCAAAGCTTATATCTAAAGGAGACTTAGTAAATAAAGAATAAGAACTAGTTGGTATCAACTGAACAGTTTTGGAATACCCAATACAATTAGGCGATAGTTTTACAATTCCTGTACCTGTAATTAGATGGTCATTAATGTTTTGATCACATTTAATAGTCAATTTATTTGTATTTGACTGAACATAAATCCATTTGTTATTTCTTAATTTTTGCCAAATATCAATTTGACCATATAATATTTTGGCATTGCATTCTGTAGGTAATGACAATGTTATCTCAGTTAAGATTTTAGATTCACAATTAGGGTTACTTATACATGAGTATATAGTATTTAATTCACAGATAGAAAAGTTACTATTTATTATTTTACATTTATCAAGAGTGTCCAACATAGCATAATGCATCCTGTCATCACTTAATGCAATGTAAGAATTAGAAGGTTGAATTAACGCAAATGTATTATGTGAGTCATCGTGAGGTGTAGGTAGTGGTATGTTTTTATAGGTTATGAACTTATCAGGAGTAATCAAAGGGATCTGTAATATAAAAATGACCTTATTATTGTAATAATAGGAACTAAATTCGGAAACATCAATGATAGAATGAATATTTTGAATGGTTAAGGGAACTGGAAAATCTAACCTTTTGCTTACTTGACTACTATGCTTAGTTAATTCTAAATAAAGATTTAAGGGACTTATAACACTAGGATGTAGTACATTAACCTTAGAAAATAAAATAGAATTTAATGTAGTGTCTAGTAAACTAGTTATAGCAAGTAAAGAACCTTCGATAATGTTGAGAAGGTTGTTTAGCTTCGAAGTATATAATAATAAGTTATCGGTCTTCGTGATTTGGGAAAATATTTCATTCATCTGATTAATTTGGGCGTTTAATTTCATCTCATTTTGATTAAGTTTGTAAATGGTTGTGTTAAAATTATTTATAGTAGACTTGACAATGTGAATGTTATCTCTCATTAAATGAAATATTTCGGTTTCACTATTTTTGCATGATTCAATTGTAGCATCATATTTTCGGGCGTCATCTGCATCTAATGTGCCGAAAAAGAACTTTAAGATTTCACCTCCAAATTCTAAAGATCGTTTAACTTTACTTGTCAATTGATTAGAGATGATATGCGATAATGATTGCAATTTGATAGAACTAGACTGGATTAAAACTTCGATAGGGCTAGACATGTCTTTGCATGTACCTAACTCTTGTGGTTGAATCTTATTGCACAAGTTTAGAGTGTCGTGTAACAGAGATTCGATTTTATTAAGATAAGGTTCTAAAGAAACTAAATCTACGTGGGTGATCACTTTCCAATGATCAGTATAAAAATTAATATTAGTAGTAGGTTCAAAATAAATCCCGGGGCTATGATAGATTGGGATGATGCTTGATTCGGTGCGGCTGAGGCTTAAAGTGCCATGGCAGCACGTTATTCTGAAAAGAGATATAGTACTTAGTTTAAGAAGTAGAAGGCTTAATTTCATTGGTATGGTATTTAATAGCCTTGCGACCTACTTGTAGGGTTACATTGTGTTTGTTATGAACTTTGATAATTTTATAAGGGCCTTTCCATATAGGCGATAAGGCCTTGCGGAGCCTATGATGTTGTCTGAGATAAACCATATCTCCTACTTTATAAGTAACATTACGAGAGTTTGCATCATAGTATTGTTTTGATTTTTCTTTACTGTTTATAATGTTTTCAATAGCTTTCTCGCGACTAAAGCGCATTCTATATTGTAAAGCTCGAATATATTCGTTGTATGTATTACTAGAGCTTTCATATAACGAGTTTGGAATAACTCGTGGGGAGTAAAGTTAGTTGTACTATGAGGTGTAGTATTATAAGCTAGAATTGCAGTGAATAAGTAACAATGCCAGTCGTTCTGGTTCTCATTAACAAATGATTTTAGGTATTCTTTTAAAGTAGCATGTGAGCGTTCAAGAGCTCCATTGGTTTGTGGATGATATGGAGTAGTAAAAAGAGCTTTGACTTTTAGTATTTCGGTCAATTGTTTAAATAATTCGGATGTGAAACATGTACCTAAATCTGTTAGAATTGTTTTGGGAAAACCGAAAAGAGACATAAAATGAACCAGGTTTCTAGCTATTTCTTCACTAGTAGCCGTGACCATTGGGTAAGCGCTAGTAAATTTAGTTAAGTCATCTTGTAGGGTTAAGATGAATCTAAAGTTTTGATAACCTGCATCGGGTAAGGGACCTACGACGTCAAGGGCCAATCTTTCAAACGGCCTAGTAGATGTGGAAGTTATCTCCATCGGACCTTTATTTGATTTCCTTAAAGGCTTATTAATTTGGCAAAGTTTACATTTCTTAACGTATTGTTCGATGTCAGACCGCATGCCTTTCCAATAGTAGGCAGCTTTAATACGCGAATACATGCGTTGTGACCCTGGGTGACCAGCTATAACAGAGTCGTGGTTCTCTTTTAATATTTTAGGAACTTCTACAGGAGTAGGATAGATTAATTGGTTTTTATATATGTGAACTTTTATATTAGTATCGTGGAAAATATAGGAAATCATATTATAGATTTTAGTATACGTAAGTTTTGAGAATGGGTCCGTGAAATCTGGTAATGCAAGGTTGGTAATATTTTGGTGATCAATTAGTGAGTTTCTAAGTTTAATTAGTAGAATATAAACATCTTTATAATTAGTTTCTTCATAGTGATGTACTTTTGTAAATAGAAAATAGTAGGTTTTATTTTTGTCATTAACACATTGTATTGTAAGTGGCTCGCGTTCGGAATTTAGTAGATCAGCAGAATTATCGAGCTGCGATAATATTTCTTCGCAATGAGGCATAGAGTAGTCAAAGTCTAAAGAGACTGGACAAGCAATTGTATTTAACTTAGATAAGTGTATTCCTTGAATACACTCTTCGATGATGGTATTTGGGACTGCGAGTTGATTTGTAAATTGAGCCTTGAAATATTGTTCGTAAGAAAAATTATTTAAATTGTTTACGTCAATTGTATTGATCGGGCAACGGGATAGCGCATCGGCGTTAGAATTGAGACGACCTTGCTTATAAACGATTTCGTAATCGTATTCCTCAAGTTTGAGGCGCCAGCGAATGAGTCTACTACCCGGATCTTTTACATTAAATAGCCACACGAGGGGCCTATGATCTGTTATTATTTTGAATCTATTACCATATAAATATGGTCGAAAGGTTTTAACGGCGAATATAATAGCTAATAACTCTTTTTCCGTAGTTGAGTAATTACCTTCAGGCTTATTTAGAGTGCGCGACGCATAAGCGATCGGCTTATCCTTGCCGATGGGACCCTGAGACAATATTGCGCCAATGGCAAAGTTACTTGCATCAGTAGTAACATTAAAAGGCTGTGAGAAGTCAGGGTATTGTAGAAGAGGGGCAGTAATTAATTTTTCTTTTAGAATATCGAATGCATGTTGTTGTTCTATGTCCCAGTGGAACACAACATCCTTTTTTAATAGAGACGTAAGTGGTTTAGTTAACTTAGAGAAGTTTTCAATGAATCGGCGATAATAGCCTATCAGGCCTAGAAATGACTTAATATTTTTTGGATTTTTGGGAACTGGAAATTGCGATACAGCGCTGACCTTTTCAGGATTCGGAGATACACCTTTATCGGTGATAATGTGGCCAAGGTAAGTTACTTCGTGCCTTAGGAACTCGCACTTGTCCGGTTGGAGTTTTAAATTGTATTCACGAAATTTGTCGAATACTAGTTGTAATTTTTGTATATGATCTTGTAGATTTTGACTATAAACTATACAATCGTCAAGATAGATATAGCAATGAAGGCCTTGTAAGCCTGATAACACAGTGTTCATAAGACGCTGAAACGTGGAAGGGGCATTTTTCAGCCCGAAAGGCATTCTGGTAAATTCGTAATGACCGGACATGTCTGAATTTGTGTTAACTGTGAAACCTGTTTTAGGCGCGTCCTTGGGAGAAGTTTTCAATTGATGGAAACCACTTGTGAGGTCTAGCGTGCTAAAATATTTAGAGTGACCTAATTGGTCTAAAATGTCAGTGATAAGAGGCAGTGGATAAGATTCGGAAACAGTGACATCATTAAGACGGCGATAGTCAATGACTATCCTCCACTTTTGTTTGCCGGAAGCGTCCATTTTTTTCGGGACTACCCAAACTGGGGCGCTCCAAGGTGAAGTTGAATGTCGAATAATATTTTGGTCTAGCATTTTACGAATTTGGGAATCGACTTCCTCCTTGTGGCATTCAGGGAAACGATATGATTTGACATTAATAGGTGGGGCATCACCTGTGTTAATAGTATGCTCAATAGCATTCGTGAAGGTTAAAGGTTCACCTTCGACATGAAAAATATCTGTGTAGTGAGAGCAACATTCTAAGAGAGTCTTTTTCTCTTCATCATTTAGATGAGAACAACGGATAAGATTTAGTACTTTGTTTACGCGATCATTTTTTGAACAGGAAATAGCATTAATATTATAAGAGTTACTAAATGGACAATCAAGCTCAAGGGGCGTCGCTGTTACGTGATAATCTTTTATTTCAATGTCAGACTCTGTAGTATTTAAAATGGTCACGTTTGTTTTCCCATTTGGTTTAATTGAGACAATGCAATTAGCGACATAAACTCCTTCACGTAAGATATGATCTAGTATGAGAGCTTCATTGTTGTGATAAAGTTTGGGAGAGTAATTTGAGACAGTGCACTCGATAACTACTTCTGATCGAGCTGGAATATTGTATGAAGGTTGAGTATAAATAATAGGAATAGAATGATTTAATATGGAAATTGATTTTGAAGAGTAATCGATGTTTGTTTTAAAATAACTGCAAAAATCGCTACCGATTATTCCATCATAATTAGTAAGATTGATGTCATCTTTAGTAACATGAAACTTGTACTTGTGTATATTACCCGATAAGTTGAACTCCATTTGGAAGGTACCTAGAGTTTCAACTGGAGTTTCAGAACTATTAATGCCCTTTAATTTGACAGTTTCGGTAGATAGACTTGGAAGTTTTTGTAAACAGGACTTTTTAACAATACTAATGGTTGATCCTGTATCAATAAGGAAACATAACTGTTCACGAGCGTGATTAGTATGTAGATAAGTGTGAGGCAAAGCTACCTTTTTACAGTAGTCATTAATTTCGTATATAGGTTTAGAATTAGTATATGATGTTTGTAATTTTTCGGTACATAAGTGACATTTTGTTTTATCACTAGGCGTATTAGAACTCAGTTTATTTGACTGAGATGAAGATTTAGTAGAACTCATCTCGTTTGGATGAGATGCGAATTTAGTAGAACTCATCTCTTTTGGATGAGATGCGAATTTAGTAGAACTCATCTCTTTTGGATGAGATGCGAATTTAGTAGAACTCATCTCGTTTGGATGAGATGCGAATTTAGTAGAACTCATCTCTTTTGGATGAGATGCGAATTTAGTAGAACTCATCTCTTTTGGATGAGATGCGAATTTAGTAGAACTCATCTCGTTTGGATGAGATGCGAATTTAGTAGAACTCATCTCGTTTGGATGAGATGCGAATTTAGTAGAACTCATCTCTTTTGGATGAGATGCGAATTTAGTAGAACTCATCTCTTTTGGATGAGATGCGAATTTAGTAGAACTAGTATAGGAAATAGCATAGGTCGTGTCATTTATGACTCTGTTCGATTTTGGCAGACACGGTACCAAAATCTTACTTAGTTTAAATTATCATCATTAATTTTAGCCGTATTTTCACACGTGTGTGTAGGTGCGTCATTAGAGTTAGTAGATGCCGAGTTACGGTCACGTTGTGCATTGTCAGCGGCTTGCCGTTGCCTCATATTATATTGAAGCTTGCGACACTCTTTGATCACATGGCCAACATTTTTACAATAATTGCAAGTTTTAGGGTTACCTTCGAGATTAGTATTAGAATTAGGAGACGGTGAATTATTGTAAATTTTAGAATCTCGATCAAGCTTTTTATTCTTAAAACATTCTGATGAATTATGACCCGGCTTGTTGCAAGTAGAACACTGTTTAGGAGTTTTTAGATTAGATCTAGATAAGTTGTACAATTTCTCTTCGTCAATAGCATACTGTATAGCTTCATTGAGATTAGATGGATTTTTGCAACGGACAATAGTCGATATGGAAGGGTTTAACCCTAACATAAAGGTGTTTAGGGCAAGGTCCTCCATGGCTGCTATTCTGCCAGGCAGTTCCTTGTCATTTTTGCAACTATAATGTATGTCTGACTGTATACGAGTCAATATTGACTCCACCCTTAAAGAATAAATAGTGACATCCTCATTGGATAATTGTTTACAGTGTTGCAGATCTGATAATAAATGTGTGGCGTGCTTTTTCTCCCCGAAAGTAGCCTTCAGGAAGGTCTTTAGCTCCGACCACAGTGAAAATGACTTAAGGCTGCATGCAACCTGTGCTTTACCTTCTAGCTGTGAAATGACAAATTTACATAGCACAGTTTGTTGGTCTAGAGAAGCCAAGGACATGGCATTCTCGCAATTTGTAAGAAATGCAGGGAGGGTTTCCCTGTCACCATTATATGGTTTAATAAATTTGGTTAAAAAAGATAGTGTAATTTTGTCGGAGATGTTCTTTGATTCAGGTGACTCTTGTTTAATAGTCATAAAAGATTATGATGTGTTGGACAAAATTAAGGTAACTGTTAACAATATTAGAATAATAAGAAATAGATAAAGACAAAACAATTAAACTCAGTGAAGATAGAAAAGCAATATAGTGTTAACTTATTTAAAATTATAAGTATATCAAATACAGAGACACAAATTCAGAGACACTTTAAATTAGAAAAATGATAGTTCACAAGAAACACTCACAGTAACACGATAATTGTTGACGCCTGCATTATCGGGTGCGCAGTGGGAACTCGGAGTCTGGAGTCACGTTGCGCTGTGACGTATCGGAGTTGAATTTTCACACGGTTGGTTGACTGTGGAATTTCTTGAGTTTGAAGGTTGGTGAGTTAGACCTGGGGCTGCTGGTGATATTGATGCCGTCTGGAGCGGACTCGCACTATACAGTGGAGGCTGACTGTCGTTCAATTACTGATGTGGCTGGAACGGGCTCAAGCTGAAGAGTTGAGGCTGACCGTCGTCCAAGTAGTGACGCAGGCTTGACCTTGGGTCAAGTCTCACTGTCGATCAATTGAACAGGGGGCTGTAGGTTCGGAATGCCAGTGTCTGTTTGACTCAACGTCGTAAGACTTCGTGTCTGGCATCCCACTTCTGACACCAATTTGTTACTAAGCCGACCCCGTTTGTCTTTTTAAAAAAAAACAATAATTCTACTGGAACCACTTTAATTCACCACAGTACAAAAACACAGGCACACAAGTTCTTGGGTACTTATATTTTGGGCAATGTCCCTCTTAATTGCTCCCTTAATTTAGGCACACTAGATTACGCGACGGCTTCCAGAATCTAACTAACTGAATTATACATATTATTTCTATGCACTGGGTAAAAATGCAACATCAGTACTTTATTAAAGGAAAAGTACAGTGTTTAGAAGTAAAAGCTGACTTAGGCTTTATTGCCTTGTAATAAGGGTTATAACAGAACGCAATGGAAGCGGCGGAAAGAGACGCAGCAGTAGTCGATGGAGCGTCCACATGCAGTCCAAAGGCGGAAGCGGTACATTTGGTCGCATCAACTACTGGGGACAGCTGCGGAGCGAGTCACAGTAGGAGTGGTGGCAGCACGCGGCCACACAGCCGCCGCTTACCGGGCGGCGCGCCTGGTGGCGGCGGCGGCGGCGGCGGTGGCGGTGGCGGCGCCGGCAGGCGAGCCGCAAACCGCGTCGCGCGCCCGTCAACCAGGAGTTTCGCATCGGGACGCTGCAACAACTGCGCAGCTTGCGGAGCCACTAACCACAGTGTGGCAAGCTGTCGCTATAGGGAGTTCGTGTGCAGCAAATGCCAGGGGACGGGGCATTTACGTCGGGTCTGTCCGGCGAACGTCGAACAATCGTCGCGAGGAACTACATATCGTCGCGGTCGACGGAGTGGGAGTATGTATTCCGCGGAGGTCGTCAGTGAGTCCGACGTGGAGGACATCGAAGAGAGTTTAAACCTGATCGGACTCAATAATTATAAGCCCGTAAGTTTGCCTATTTTAATAGATGATATCGTGATAAAAACGGAGGTAGACACAGGGACGGCGATTTCATGTATAAATAATTGTACCTACGAACGTTATTTTTCACATCATATTCTTATGAATGATGATACAATTTTAAAATTTTATGATGGTACTAAAATAAAACCTTTAGGAATAATTCGCCCACGAGTTCGATTCCAAGGGCAGGAAAAGCATCTAGAATTGTTTGTAATAAAAAACGGTACTACATCTTTAATAGGTAGGCAATGGTTAGCAGACCTACAAATAAAAATACCGGTGCTTACATGTACCCACAAAAGCATGAATAACATGAATTTTGTGCAAATTAATGAAGGAATTAAAAATATTCTCGACAGATACAAGGAGTTATTCAGCGGCGGACTGGGTCGGTACAGGGGCGGCAAGGCAACGCTGCGAGTGCGCACGGGGGCGACGCCGGTGTTCCAGCGCGCGCGGCCCGTACCATACGCGCTGCGCGAGCGCATCGACGCTGAGCTTGATGGCATGCTGCGCGACGGCGTCATCGAGCCCGTCGACTACTCCGACTGGGCCTCACCTTTGGTACCGGTGACTAAAGCAGACGGTACGTTGCGGATTTGTGCAGACTATAAGGCGACTCTGAATCCGGCCTTGCTGATCGATCGATACCCACTTCCTAAGATTGAAGATGTACTGGTAGGCCTCAACGGGGCACAGTACCTTAGTAAAATTGACCTTTCACGTGCGTACAACCAGGTAGAACTAGATGATTCAAAAAAATATACTGTTATCAATACACATCGGGGTCTATTTCAGTATAATAGGTTAGTTTACGGTTTGTCGTCAAGTGTAGGAATTTTCCAACGTATAATGACGAATTTATTGGGCAATTTACCGAATGTGCAAGTGTTTCTCGATGACGTCATAATTAGCGGAAAAAATAAAAGCGAGCATTTACACGCGCTCGAACAAGTCTTACAGCGGCTATCTGAGAGTGGGCTAAAGCTAAAGCAAGAAAAATGTGTTTTCTTGGTTGATGAAGTGACTTATTTAGGCTATGTTGTTTCCAAAGAAGGGGTCAAAGCGGACAAATCAAAAATAAAAGCAATAAGTAAACTAGAAGCTCCCAATAATATTAGCGAATTACGTTCTTTTATAGGTATGGTGAATTTTTATTCAAAGTTTATTAAAAATTTCAGTTCCATGTTAGTACCCTTACACAGATTATTACGAAAAGGGGTAGACTGGAACTGGGATGAACAGTGTGAGCATGTGTTTACACAGATAAAACAAGCATTAATGGGTACCGAAGTATTAGCACACTACGATCCCAACAAACCTCTGATCGTGACGTGTGACGCGAGCGCGCGCGGTGTGGGGGGCGTGCTGGCGCAGCCCGGGCCGCAGGGCGAGCGCCCGATAGCATATGTGTCACGTACGCTTACCATCGCGGAGAAAAACTACTCGCAAATACACCGGGAAGCACTGGCGATTATATTCAGTATACGTAAATTCCATCAATATATTTACGGAAGAAAGTTTATTTTGCGCACTGACCACAAACCCCTAGTATCTATGTTAGGCCCGCAAACGGGGATACCTACCATGACGGCGAGTAAGATGCAGCGATGGGCAGTGATATTATCAGCATACAATTACGACATAGAATATATTCGAGCGAATGAAAATTGCGCTGACGGCTTATCACGTCTGCCAGAAAATAATAGCATTAAAAACGTGAAGGAGGAGTCGATTCCTGAACAAACGTACCTACACTTTGCACAAGACGGGTTGTTGCTTGATTATAACGAAATAAAAAAACGAACGGAGAGGGATCCGCTTTTAAGTAGAATTTTAAACTACCTACGAGACGGATGGTCAGATAGGTGTGAAATCGTAAACTTACAACCGTATTTCAATAGGAAAGCGGAACTGTACGAGGAGTTAGGTTGTGTCATGTGGGGTCACCGGGTGGTGATACCGGAAAGATGTAGGAATAAGGTTTTAACAATCATCCATGAGCCACATATGGGCATCGTAAAGTCGAAGGCGTTGGCACGCAGTTACGTATGGTGGCCGGGCATCGACGAGGCGGTGGAGCGCGAGTGTCGCGCGTGCACCGTATGCTCCGCGTACGCAGACGACCCGCCACGCGCCTCCCCCGGCCCTTGGCCCTGGCCCGCCAGGCCGTGGTCACGGCTCCATCTAGACTTTATGGGGCCTATATGTGGTAAAACTTACTTAGTTATAGTAGACTCAACATCCAAGTGGCTGGAGGTATTTCAAGTTTCCAGTACTGCAGCGAGTCATACGATGATGAGGTTGCGCGAGCTGTGGAGTAGGTGGCCAAATCCCCAGGCAGATAGTGACGGATAATGGACCGCCGTTCACTAGTAGTGAATTTGCCCAATTCATACAAGGTGACGGTATCCAGCATATATTTACAGCCCCCTATCATCCCTCATCCAATGGGGCCGCGGAAAATGCAGTTAAGACTTTAAAAAGGGTTATTAAAAAAGCTAATTTAGATAATAACAGTGTAGAACAGGCTCTGAACACATTTTTATTATATTATAGGAATACCGAACACTGCACTACGGGAATAAGCCCATCAGTCGCACTCATAGGAAGACGGTTGCGAACCAAGTTGGACGTGCTAAAACCCGATGTGGGAGTTAGGATACAAAAAGTGCAGCAAGGGCAGGTTGATAGTGCGGGAGGGACGGAAAGGAGGGTGGAAGTAGGAGATGACATTTGGTATCGACAATATCTAAAGGGGGCGAAATGGCTGCCCGATACTATAGTTAACTTGACAGGGCCAAGCAATTATAAGGTACTAGACAGTAACGGTAAACAAGTACATAGGCATATCGATCAGCTTAGGCGAAGGACTAGGAGTTCGCTAGTGGTCCCCACAGATTGGTCACGTTCACCAGAAGCTTCAGCTTCTACGTCGCCCCTCGAAGGCAGGTCGGAGCGGCCGGAGGTCTCGGTGGCATCGTCGTCGCATGCGCGGGAGCCTGCGTCGTCACCGCCTCAGAAAAACGGTCAGACCGATCAAGATACGGTGGCAGAAGAGTTTTCGACGCCACCGACTATACCTGTACCGCCCCAGTCTCGCCCCATTAGGAAATGTAGGTTTAATAAAGATGTTAATTATAAGACTTAATTAAGGATTTAGTTAAGTATTTAATTGTTAAATGTACGTTAAGTATTTAGTTAAGTATAAGTTATATTATCAGTATATAGAGTAAGTTAGTTATTGTAATTATTAAGTTAGTCACTTGTAGTTAATTAGTGGTGGAGGGATGTAATGTAGGTGAATAGATATTTTATAATATGTTTGTAAGTCAGGTAGGTTAGGCGCCGGCCGCCGCCGGCAGTCCGCAATATACGAGCTAAGCGACTACACGCCTTTTATTTACTCCACCGAACGAACATCACACTGAGTTATCAGATATTTATATCACCACTTTCATATTGTCTAAATCGAAGTTTTATTACCTACTTATGTTTCTGATGAGCAATTTTTTGTCGTTTGGTCTATTATGACTCTGTTGATTCAAATTTCTGCTCATTCTGTCTACTCTCTCTGTAAATAGTCAGGTCAAAAGATATAAGTTTTAGAAATTTATGTGTTATTTCCTGTTATCAAAATTTTAAGATGAAAAAAAACTTGACAGAAGTATAACTTTTCCTCTTTTCAGCCGTATCAACGTTAAAACCGAAAAAAATATTGATTGAGAAAGATTCGTGATCGTCTCAATTCGTACCTACTGCAAATAAAGTTGTTTAGGAAGGTAGGTAACTAGGTATTAAAAAAAAAACTTATGATATAAAAACTAAATAATAGTAATTTATCTTGTGAAATATTTCAATATTTGTTCACCTTACAGTTATTCAGTTAGGCATACCAGTAACAGACTAACTGTAAGGTGACGTAGGGTGAACAAATATTGAAATAATTACTTTTATCTGGCATAGACTGGCGTAGATGGAAGTGTGCTGAAAACCGTTACATAAATGTTAAGTTTAAAGGACTTGCCTATTACAAGCCTAGGGGCAAACCTAGGGGTAGATGTGCTATTTAGAATAAACTATAGGCATGTTGTCATCGGTAGTAACTAATATATCGTTTGATTAAGCGCTGCAAACAATACTCAAAAATAATTTCGGTAATCATCGAATGTCGATGTACCAGTACCTTTTAAAAGTGAAATATTTTCTAAATGTCATCGTTGCTATGTGAGTTTTGAGCCAGACAACATATTCTTCCATTCAAATTCGTTAAAAGACAAAACAAACTGCCAATAGATTCAAATATAACTAGAAGAAGCAAAAACACCTGCACACAGTGCACCTTGCTGCCGACGATGTTCCGATGACCGATAGATGGCGAAATAAACATTCAACCTTCTATATGTAGGAACGTATTGTATTCTTGTCCACGTTATAAAATCTCAGGCAGGTACAAAAGAGACACTTCTGCTAGAAGAAGTACAAGATATTTTGTTTGTATTGTGATGTAGACCAATATCATTAATAACTCTATTAATAACTCTGATACGTTTTTCAACCAAGCAAGTATGTGCAATTATTAACGATATGAAACGAGGAAAATCGCCAGGCCACGATGGTCTCAGCATTGAGCACCTGAGGCCCGCAGGTGTCCATTTGCCGCGATTCTTATCCATGTTCTTCACAATGTGTATTAGTCATGCGTACCTACCTGATAATTTAATGAAGACCATTGTAATTCTCGTTGTGAAGAACAGGACAGGTGACTGCTCGGACAGAGGTAACTATCGTCCCATTACTCTTGCGACTATAATACCCAAGGTGTTGGATGGTGTGTTTGATTCTTACTTAAGTAATTACATACATCTTTATGATGCACAGTTCGGGTTTCGCCCCGGACTATCAACTGAAAGTGCTATTGTGAGTCTCAAGTATACCGTTCAATATTATAAAGATCGCGGTACGCCGGTTTACGCCTGTTTCCTTGATCTCTTCAAGGCATTTGATCTTGTTTCATACGATGTGCTCTGGAGAAAGATGGGAGACAGGGGTATACCCGCGGAAATATGTGGGCTATTCCAGTATTGGTATGGTAACCAAGTCAATCGGGTGAAATGGGATGATACAGTCTCTGAGCCGTATAGGTTGGAATGCGGGGTGAGACAGGGTGGTCTGACGTCTCCCAGGCTCTTCAACCTCTACGTGGATGACCTCATAATCGCACTCAGCAGCATGCGTGTCGGATGCAGTGTTGATGGGGTTAAAATTAACAACATCAGCTATGCAGATGACATGGTGCTGCTGGGTCCGTCGGCGGGAGCAATCAGAGAGATGCTTAAAACGTGTGAGACCTACGCTGCCGCACATGGATTGAAATATAATGTGAACAAATGTGGATACATGGTCTTCGAGGTCAGCGGCAAACGCCTTGGAGAAGGACCCGAGTTGCTTCTGAACGGGTCAGCAATCAATAGGGTGTCAACTTTTAAATACCTAGGACAGTGTCTTGTCGCTGACCTCAGGGACGATGTAGACATTGAGAGGGAGCGCAGGGCTCTAGCGGTCCGGAGCAATATGTTGTCCCGTAGATTTGCGCGGTGTACGGACCAAGTAAAAGTCACTCTTTTCAAGGCTTACTGCCAAAGTTTGTACACGGGCAGTCTATGGGTCAATTATACTAAAAGATCGCTGGATGTCCTGCGCGTCCAATATAACAATGCTTTCAGGATGCGTTGAGGCTGCCTCGTTACTGTAGTGCGTCGGATATGTTTGCGCAAGCCCGCACCGACGGCTTCCATGCAATTATACGCAAAAAAACGGCGTCGCTGCTGAGGAGAGTGAGGGGCAGTCGGAACAGCATCCTGAAAACTGTAGCCGAGAGCTTAGGCTCGCCGATTGTTCAGCAGTTTGTGCGGAGGTTGATTTATACTAACACTAGGCAATAAGTTATTTTTTGTTTGTTACTAACACTATATGGATATTCGTGTCCGAAATAAAAAGATTTGATTTGATTGATTGATTGATTAATAAATAGGGCTTTGGACTGTTGGACACGGCAAGCATTGTGAGGAGGTTTGACTCCCGATCCCTAACTGCCGGTAGCTTGGATTTTACAGTCTCTAACTTTTTTGTGTATGTCAAAATAAAGAAAAAAAAAATCAATCTGCCTATCCTTTTTCCAACTAAGTTGGAGTCGGCTTCCAATTCAAGTAAAATACTAGTATTCAGCATGGTTTATTTACATGGAGTGACTGCCTATCTTACCTCCACAACCCGGTAACTGGGTAAAACGATACCCCTTGGTAAGACTGGTTGTCAGACTTTCGGGCTTTTGACGACCCGTAACGACTACCAAAGATCCTCGAATGACAGCCGGGACCAATTGTACGTGTTTTCCGATACACGGAGAAGTCTCGGTATGTAAAGATCACACCCATCCAAGGACCAAACCCACGGAGCTCCTCCAAAAAAAAAGAATACCTACTGAGTAAAATATTTTTAAAATATTTGGATCTAGAATAGATCTTAGTGGTATATTATGCCTGTGTAAAGGAACTTGACTCATAGTCAGATTGTGCTGCACATTCATTATGCCACCGTTGTTTTAAAACATAATGTTACTCGAAAACCTTTCCTTACAACGTTACATCCGCTGTAATCACTATTTCATGTTATAGTTGCATTGTACCGAGATCTAAGATCTCGGTGTCATAAAAAGAAAAGAGAAAAAATCCCTAAGTTCTTTTAGGTACTAAATCATGTACACATATTTCAATATTATTATGCTCTACATTTAGTTCACATACTTTGCTTAGGTATTTGTATGAAGTGCACTAGAAAGTTGTGAGACCCTTATCCTACAGTTAAGCTTTGAAAATTAATTTCCAATATTCCTTGAAGCATACCCAAATTTATAAAAAGCTGTACGAATATCCTGAACATTCGGCTCGTGTAAAGAAATATTTTCGGAAGCATTCAGTTTATTTCTCATTTCCATATCAAATTAATGTATGTATGTTCGTGCTTATTTCGTTATGTTTGCGCTTATTTCGAAAAGCTTTGAAGGAGCTATAACAAGGCAAATACATTCTAAAATTAACCCAATCTAGTTATTCTTTACTAGTGTTGCTAGTAACTTTGAGTTTTACCGTTCGCCTCAGGATATATTTTTTACCCAACTGCCCCAGGAGGATTTTTCGACAGTATGTATGTCTAATTCTTTGGCACGCTCTGTAGCATAAACGACTTGATGGATTTTAAAATATGAGGTGTCGTTAGATTTCTCTTAATTGTGGGAGTGATATAGGCTATATATGCGTTTGCAAATACTAAAAAAGGGAGGGGAAGGTTATTATTATAACAGTATATTAATGACTTGCCTTACCACATAAGGGAGCAGCATAAGATCGTATTATTCGCAGATGACACATCCCTCATTTTTAAAATCAAACGTCAGTTAGTAAACTTTGAACAAGTTAACGATGCACTCTCTAAAGTTGTGCATTGGTTTAATGTAAATAATCTTCTCTTGAATGAAAAAAAGGCTAAACTCATTAAATTTTCAACGCCAAATGTCAGGCAGCTATCTACCAACGTTAAAGTTAATGGAATAGAGTTGGACCCCGTTGAATCGACAGTTTTTCTTGGAATAACCATTGACGGTAAATTACAATGGGGCCCACACATAGAAAAATTGTCAGGCAGGCTAGTTCGGCCGCCTATGCCGTTAAAAAAATTAGACTGATAACTGACGTAGATACAGCCAGAATTGTTTATTTTAGTTATTTTCATAGTCTTCTGTCTTATGGGATTCTTCTCTGGGGAGCCTGTGCGGACATTAATGCTATCTTTGTTTACAGAAAAGGGCTGTTCGAGCCATTTACAACCTAGGTCCAAGAGATTCCCTTCGAGAAAAATTCAGAGAAATAGATATTCTGACTGTAGCCTCACAATATATATTTGAAAACCTATTGTACGTACACAAAAACATTAAGACAATGTCCGATATTCATAGTTTAAATACCAGGAATAAACACAATCTTGCTGTATATCGCACTCGTCTCCACAGAGTAGGCAACTCGTTCATGGGTCAATGTATACGCTTTTATAACAAACTTCCCATTGACATTCGAAACTTACCCATTAAACGATTTAAAAGCTGTATTAAAACCAAACTTTGTAAAAAAGGGTACTATAAAATCTCAGATTATTTAGAAGACAAAAATGCATGGGATTGAGCTGCTCGCTCTGCTAAGCATTGTGATATTTTGAATATTATGGAAAACCATAAAAATATACCTACCAGTTTTATATACAAATTGACATTATTGAATATTATATACAAAATGACATGATGATTACTAGTAAACTATTGTTTTATTGTGAATGTGAGGACTATGTGGATATTTTTCGTTCTGTTAGTTTTAGCGAAGGTCTGGCAATTTGAGAACTTTATGCGACCTACCCAAATGTCCTTTCTTTGGTATTGTTCGTCGAGTCGTTGAGCTCCTTAAGTTCTGAGTTGAGCTCCACTATTACTGACAAATGCTTGCACTGACTGGACAGGTCCACTCAAATCTGTGTGGTTCTTTCCTCAAAATACCATTTCAGACTCTAATCTATATGGTCCTCATATGGCTTGACCAAGATTATGTCTGGACTTTAAAAGAGACGGTGACCTCTGAGTTTGTTTCGGCCTTTCTTCTCACTACTGACCTATCTGACTACTGTCAGATAGGAAACACCGACCTCATCTAGCTTATTTTTACAACTTTTTAATATGACGTATAAAAGTGATTCCAATATCCTATTTACAGAATAAACAATTTCATTTCATTTCATTTCAGTAGGCGCTGATATTTTAAGTTTCGATGTTATTTTAAGGTTATTTATTTATATATACTTTATTTTACACCACAAATATATATATATAAAAAAATAAAAACGAACACTACTGAATTTATATGCAAATGTATTAGGTAGGAGATCTATGCACTGTATAACCGCAGAGGTGTATTGAATTTTGGAGACAAAGAGGATTCAATATGCGTCGTATGAACATAATATTTATGTATATTTACAGCACATAATGCAATTACTGATCCTCAGTTATCGAACAAGAAACACAAAGTTTAAGTATAGCATGCAGTGTTATGTACTACTCGTTAGCCGTCTGGTTTAAACTTACCAGAGACATGCATTGGTTAGCTTCGAGTAGTAGCACGTATGTAAGACCAATCAGCTTCTCAATCCCGCAGCGCTCACTCCGAGCTATCTATCCGTATCACTTTGTATCTCTTCTGTATACTATTTTTTTTATTGAGTCAATGAATGGGTTGAATAATGTTAAAATATTACTTTCACAAACATTGAAATGATTTGATTTACTTTTCTCGCGATAGGATTCAGTTGTTGGTACATAGAGGGTTTTGTGTCGAAAGCTCTACTAATGGGTCCAATCTTAACATACAGCCTCTATATTTAGAATTCTGTGCAGTCGCCATGGGTGAAGACAGTATTTTTTTTAAGAATGCTGAATCTACATAGATATACTAGAATTGGTACTATCATACGAACAATCGTAAATCAATGAATTCTCACAAGAGAATTCATTGGTTTTCACCCTGTGTCAGAAACTTAATTTTGGGAAGTTTCGTGTTTTTGTCATTCTTTTATATTGTTAAAATTTGTTATTTTACTGGCCCTATTGTTTTCTCGCTGATACTGGCTTCAAAGGCTAACAGAGAGGACAATACAACATATTGTCCCGGCTGATGAAGCGGCAGGCTAATGGTATTTGAAAGGGAAGGGAGGCCGACCACACATTACGTATACCTGCGGAACTATTGCAATATTCAGTGCTCCACGTAATGCTTTAAATATTTATATGGTATCGTATCACATCCATGTTAAAATATAGAATTTCTTTTTAATAATATGATTTTCCGCCCAGAAGATTTAGCCGCACCATTTTTAATCCGGTAAAATAGTAATTAGTAGACAAACACGTAGAGAATTTCGGACGTAGACTCATGAAATACCGGGTGAACTTGTTACATTTTATGAATAGTGCCCATTTCAAATGAAACATTTCGTACCTGCCGTGAGTGTGGGTAAATTTTAATATGTACCGACGGAGTCCAACTGTAATGTTTATTTAATGTAGCTAGTGCGAGATTTATAACAAAAGAAGTTTAAATAGCTTATTAGTTAGGGAGCGCGGACCGTAATAGATACTTGTAGCGTTGCCCCTTTTACGTGATTTAAACATCAAAGTTGAGTAAATCTTGTAAGTAAAAGGATTTGACCTCTTAAGCTATTTGAAGGTTTTTTTTTTCTGCGTAGGTATGTCTGAAAGTTAATAAGCGGCTTGGAGGGTGGCGTCGCGGGGTGCGTGTGAAGGATTATCAGCTACAGGTGTGGGCTGCGGCACACAGTATTACGTCGCGCAGTCGCGTTACGGTGCAGCTTTTCTTGTCATCAACTCGTTAAAACCGTGTTTATTAGGATGTTTCTTCCGCGGATTATCCGTGGACGTGTCTTTTCAGGATTTAATCGTTGCTCTGTTAGCATCTATTATTATTCATGACATAAATTTTCTTGGCAAGGAAGGCATTAGACGAAAACTCATTAAAACCGAGACGCGGTCTGACTTTTCAAACTAGACACGTTAAGTCCACGCGTGACGCAAGACGGAACTAATTGCTATTCGCAACAAGTAAACTCGTTGCTTATTAAAACTCGCTGTCGTTAACACTAATTTACAAACTTTCACTGTTTACTCACTTCTGTACTGCTTTATTAAGAACACACTGAAACACGAATAAAGAGATGAAAAGTAAAGTGTGCGAAGCTCTTTCATCAACGAACTGACTGGACCCAAAGTGACACCGTTCCGCAGTTTAATGAATACCTACATACTTCGAAGTTCATGCAAATGAAATTAAATGACAAAATAACATGTTCCTCATATGAATAAATACCAGGTATTGTCAAGATTATAGGGACCGCGTTGTATCGTAATTGTACCCTTTTAAATATGTATTGCATGCCAAAGTTTTTTGGTTAGGTTCAGCAATTGAGTCGGTTATAGAAACATGTAACCAATTTAATTTAGTATTCGATAACCTTAGAGGCAATTTGGACAGCTTGTTTGTGCGGTAGATTAGATGTTTACCCTCGAGCCGCGATGTCCCGTCTGATAACGCGCAAGGGTCGGCCGAGACGTGCCGACCGGGACCCAATATGTGAAATCGTTACATTGACGACTCCATTGCTGCATACCTTATCTTTTTTACAGTCCAATTCCAGATAACTGGCAGCGTGTAATATCTGCTGTATACCTACATTTGTAATATGAAAGTGTTAATTTTAGCTTTTTATTAGTTACAAGATGGAATCTAATGGTGGCTCTAAGTAAATTTGCCACAGCGTATCTTAGTATTTCACAAACACGTTTGAATTTTTGCGGCGGCCTCTTACTTTATTTAAACTTGGAATCAGGTGGAATCGAGCTTACGGCGCACTCTTGTATATAAACAAGTTCGCTATTCCGTAGTTGTCCGCTAATCATTGTGTGAAGTCGTGCGCGGTCGCCTTGGATCCCGGATCAACCCACGCCGATACATTAATAAAGAGATCACTGTGACTCGATGGGACCTGCTGCGAATGAAGTGAAGAGTGCTCTGTCAGTGTGTCGTCGTGTTCCGGTAATTTAGATTGACTTGTTTCGCGTCGGCGAAATTGTTTTCAGGTCGAAGTATTGGTAGATACACAAAACAACCACCGTGGCACATTGTTGGAGTACGCAATTTATTATTCACAAATAGACTACGGAAATTGAGTTTTAACGAAGACAAATTGAACTAAAGCGGAATCAATTACGGGAGATTTATTTTCACTGAGAGAAAGAATTAAGTAACTGCGAGGCAAAGAGATGTAAATTGAATTTTTGTCGTAGCCCCGGAAAAAAGGAGTTCGTGGCAACAAATAGAACGTCGCGAAACATTAAAAAGTTTGTCGGTTCCGCATTTTGTAATTTTTTAAAAGCAAATAAGTCGGTAACAATAGGGCACCATGTCCTCCCAACCAATTACCTAAGTGAGTTCTACCCGTCAATATTCAACCCCATCTATAATGCCTTCATTAGGAAAATTTCCTTCATAATTTATTCACCACTTGTTGGCTTGTAGAAGCAGGAATGCAAAACCTTTTATTTCAAAGTTAATTTATAACTTTTTTAGATAAATCTAAGACAGTCTACTAAATAATTAGATAAACGAAATCAAAGTAATTTTATTTTAAATCATGCTTTATTGCATCTTCATACATTAAAACGAATAAATGTAACAACCAATCACATGGTGATTGAAGTTTAATTAAGAATAAAGGAAATAAATGCGTCCATTTCGGAGTGGTTGGTAATCTCCATCACCTTTCTTTGCATCAAATATTAATGCAGCATCCGTTAAAAACCTTTCAGTTGATCCTGTGAAATACAATAATTAGTAGTCAATTTTTCCGTACCCATATAATTTCACTGCTAGAAATAGGTCTTATATATACTATAATACACGACAACATTTATAACTTTTAGTTCGCTTTGCATGTGTTACTTCCTACATACAATAATATTACTTAATTAATAGTCAATGACAATAGGTGTTCATTTGTTAATGGTGAGGACAGTCAACAAAATGTATCAAAAGCAAAAGCAAGTAAATCAAGTACATACCAATATGAACAATGATAAGCCGCCTTCCTTTTCCCGTTGTATTCTTTAAACCTGTGGATAGACCTGCCCGATGTGCTTCTTTTGAGGACTTTATAGTGGTGTCATGCCATATTAAACTTGTTGTGTGACCTGTATGTATGATTAAAGGTTATTAATTTAAATACAATATTCACAAAACAAATTAATGAAATTATGTTTTACTTTTTTATTTAACTGTACTAAATCATAATACTACTGAATGCAAGAGAGCATTCACTGCTTGGTGCAAATAAAAATGTTAAGAAATATTAGAAGTGCTGTACCTTCATTTAAGTCTCATCTGAATAATATATTTTTCTTCATTACTTCCTTAGCCTTTTTATTTAATGAAGATATTTTAGTCTCCATAGGATGATCTTGTGGTTGTCTATGAGTACACTTTTTCTGCTCCATTTGATTTATGTAAACTTTAATGTTTCTTTACAAACTGCTTCTCTTGAAATCTGGCAGAGACTCATCACATCACTACTAACTGCTTCCAATATCTTATCCAAGGTGGGCAACTATGAATTTTCCTGCGTATTCCATTAAATGTTATATTTTCAAAATCATTGTGTTTCATGTGCTTCCGTTGGCGGGAGGAGGTTGCAGGCGACCTTCTTTGTTGTACGCTTTGAGTATATTGTACACAGTAGCCCGAGATACAACTATAAATAAGAAAATATTATTATATAAATTTTTTATCACAATGCACTTTCGAACATTTGTATAGTATAGCGGTTTTCTTTATCATCCCAGTCTTATAACAAGGAGTTCCTGCAGACCAGGACTCCTTGAATTGCTTAATAATATTGATGCTTCTTTCTATTTTTCTTGGGAGACATAGGAAAAACAGTACCTAACAAATAACAACTAAATCACGAAAATTCGACAATAACAAAACACAAGGCGTAGCATTCACAACTATTCACAAGGGAATGACATTAATGACATGACAATCACAGAACAGAACATTTACGTCAATTTCACAGACGAGATAAACCGGTAAAATTAAAAAGACCCGGCTGTCACAGCTTATGAAGGGATTATGTGACCTTTTAGATTTGGTAGAATTATAGTGAAACGAAAAACGTTCACGGTATTGTTCACTCCTGCTTCTTCTAGGTTTTTAGCATTGACACTTTCATTTTAAATTGGAATGAAATAATATATTTAAATGAAAGCCTCTTAATTTCATAAGATAAATAGTTAAAATGATGACAATGAAGTGTGACAGCTGGTATACGAAGAGATTTGAATTAATTTGGCGTCAATTGTAACTGTAACAAGTTTATTGTACTTTTTTACAAAGTGTACATTATAAATAACCTTTTTTAACTTGCTATTGTAAATGGAGTATAGATTGAAATCCTTTTCGTATCGATGTGTGTAGAATTTAACGCTAGTTGTGACAAAATATATGTCTGGACGGAGGGTGATACTTGATACACCAAAATTATCGCACGGTTATTTCGAGTGAGTGAATACTTACAATTTACGAATGACTTACTGGAAGTGACATTATTCAGTATACAGGCTGTAAGGGTAAACAGTCTTGTTGTCATTCATACCATGGGTAGTTGACTTAAATATAAACATAAATGACCGAAAACAACAAAAAAAAAAACGTTATTTTCATTAAAAGATTTTAAAAAGTTTCTATCCGACACCGTGCTCGCTAGCGAAACAGCTGACTAACTGAGGGAGGGGTCGCGCTCGCGGCCGGCCAGGTCGCGTCCCGCACCCCCCGCCAGTGTTGAGACGGAAGTTCGTTGCCCTAGCGCATAGAGCAACGAACTTGCGTCATTTGTGGAAAAATGTAGTTTAAAAAAAAAGAAAAAACAAGTTGTAATTTTCCATTGATTTTACGTTTTATAAATTAAACCAAACCACTGGTTGCAAGGATAACGGTGTTTACCCTAACACCCTGTATTTATACATAAAAATCAAGGTAAGGAAATCAGGTAATCCTGAGTAAAAGTACACCTCCTTCATATAAATTAGTGTGGTTTACCGTTACGTGGCTCAGATAATCAAACGATGATGTCCTGAAACTGTGACTGTGACTGTTGAAATGAATACAATGCTCTACAACGTGTGTTTATTGTTGACATCAACTCTATGTACGACGGCAGTCCTCACGCTGACGCTACAAAACGCGTTGACGCGCGATGTAATGCGATTGTGTGAACGGACCAATTGGTTAGGCACCTATTGTCACTTGCTCGTTTATACGGACAATCACACTAATTTAATTAAGGTTGTGTGATTTCATGCTTCAACATCGCCCTCATGCCTCACCCTATGGGGTTAGCGCAGCATCTTTTTCTTCCATAAGTTATTTATTAATCTTTGTGCACAAGAAAGGTACAAAGGCGGACTTAAGGCCACACACATTTCTAATGGCCGCATTCTCAGTAGTCCTCGCTTTCCAGCCATAGGTATAATGTTTAACACGACCTATAAGTAGGTAGGTAGATACCTACATCGTTTCTTTGATCTTTGGTCTTGCTTAAAGTATTGCGTTTAAAATTGATATTCCACAATGGTATGTATTTAATCGAACCTTAAATAATTCTCATTTTGATGTCCTAAAAATATTAGAGGCTTAATTAAATATTTCTCTTCCAAAATGTGTAAAACACAGCCTTGATCCACACTTTTATCACCATATTTTCTAAGAACCCATAAAAGTAGTTCCAGTGATATAAGCAAATGTTCGTCTGTTGCTGTTCTGTCACGGACTGACGGCAGATGTTCCGGTTCTCACCTGGCGCGCGCGCACATGACCACCCGCACGCGACTCCTGCGCACACTGCGTATTATTAATATCACAGTATCGATCACTCACCCTCGCTAAGCCGAATTTAATTTATGTTTTATCGTTACACGCTACATTTACACGCAACTTTATTCTTATTTATGTGAATTACACACTTAGATTTTTTTGCCGATTGTGGTTTCTATAATGGTTTTGTTATTCATTTTGGATCTTAGGGTTAATTCACTTTATTACTAAGTTTAAATGTAAAACTATCACATTTTTTTTTATTTGAGTTAAGTATTTGAGGTCTGAATGTCTGATTCAGCCTATCCAATAAGGTTATTTGTGGGCGTTCTTGTATTATTACGTTTATTCGCGAGTCGCGCTACACAAACACAGCTGTCTCCTAAGACCTAGATTTGCAAAACAGAATGTGATTCATTACTTTCAAAATTGTAGTTACATGAGCGATAAGAAGTGGGTGTTGTCGTTATAAATGTAGGTCCTTCAAGAAATTATTACTTGAAGCTACGTTAGCTACGACGTACGAGTACGAGTTATTTATGGAAAATATTTAACTCAGCGTCTAAAAAGTTATTGACACTTTTTAAAGTTAATGATCTTTTAAGAACTTTTTGCGCTTCTAATGATGCATTGCACACTTTTTTAAAATAATTGAGCCTCTTTTTAACTTTCTGGCGTTTTCTCACAGTTGGTCGCAGTAACTAAGCTTGGGCCCCCAGGTTACGTTATGTTAGAACTATGACCAACCGATTTTTAGGACCGCAAAATGGGAATTATAAGTGGTTTGATTAAATACATAATTTATAGATATGGGCCGACTAGTCGGGAAAGCCGACTATTCGGCATCATTTGTAGTCGGCGACTAGTCGGCGACTATTCGGCAAAATATGCCGATTATAATCGGCACTTATCAAATGAAATAAAACAAATTTCATTTAAATCGGTTCAGTAGTTTTGGCGTGAAAGCGCGACAGACAGACAGAGTTACTTTCGCATTTACCTATAATATTAGTAAAGGAAGTAAGGATTACTAGTAGACACGCTACGATCGACACGTGTCTTGCCGAAATCTGCGTAGCTGTACCTATATGTTTGTCACAGTGCAGCTAATTTAGTCTCATTTCTCTTTCCTACTCCATGATCAGACCCTGATCACCATCCATCTGTAACCTATTTTTTGAGACCTTTTCAATGAGCCCAACGCGACACTTGTAAGTCTGCTGTAACTTGGTGAGGGAGTTAGGTATTCTGCAAATACCAGGTGATGCTGCAGCACCAGTTCAAGGTTACTATATTCTTCTCATATCATTGAAGTAACAGAATTCTAAATTTCGAATCGATTAGACCTATAGAAGATGCTCACATCCATTCATCGACTTAAGAGCTGATAATCTTTAAACGGCTGAACCGATTTTCTTGACTCATAGCTAAGAACACTCTCTAATATGTCACCCTACAAACAAAACAAAAAAATCAAAATCGGTTCAGCCGTTTGGCAGCTACGAGGGAACAGACAGACACACCGATATATAGATACACAGATACACACGTTCAACTTATAACACCGCTCTTTTTCCGTCATTTTTAACTCCCGAACTCCCGTTCGGGAGTTAAAAATGTAAACGAACACGTCACAACATGCTTAGCGGCCGCGCGATGACTAAGCCGAGTGATGACGAAAAAGCCCGAACACCTCTGACAAGTAGGTATTAGAATGATAGGCATTGCCGATTAGTCGGCCGATTAATCGGCAATTTGAAAACCGGTTAGTCGGCTAGTCGGTAAATACTATAGTCGGCGCATCACTAAAATTTATAATAACCACCTACAATCCTACGCTTCTTAGATCACTTGAATTTTTTTTTTACTTTTAAAACTTTATATCTGCTATTAATAAGTCCAATATACCGTATAATTATAATATAAAAGCATTGTCAAAATGTTGAAGAAAATATAGGCTGAAAATAGACTTAACAATATCTTTAGGTAAGTAACAATTTGAGAATAAACATAAAAAAGAAACATACCTAATTGACTTACGTAATACGGCTTGAAAAAATTCACGTATCTAGGCAGGTATAATTATACCTTTATGAATGTCTTCTCAAAAAAAAAGATTAAATGAAATAATATAAGCTTCTTCAAATAACAGAACGTGATTGCTGAAAAACTTTTCTCCGTATAGGCTGTAACTGTAATATAAAGTACTAACTGTGCCCCGCGGTTTCACCCGCGTAGGTCTCGATCTCGCGGGAATTTAGGGATATAACTTATCATGTCTTATTCCAGGTCATGATCTACCCGTGTGCCCATCCTCTCCTCTCTAGAGTAGGGAACGTCGCGCCGGCGTCGAACGGTTCGCGTATTGCATTTTTATATTCATGATTACTTCGAAATTAAATGTCCGATTCGAATGAAATAAAAAGTATTTTCCTGCTACATAAATACCCTTGATGTTAAAACTGTAGTATTTATTTGAATAAGAATTAATATTATGTTGATAAAACTCCTTCGCAAATAATGTATTAGTTTCGAACAAATTTGATTACCATAAAAAATGGTTATAGTAAGTCAATCTTAAAAGATAGACATATGCTGTCGCGGACTTTTTTTAGAACTTTTAAAGTGAAACAATTCCATCATACATGATATTTGCGTAACTCAAACAGGTTACGCAGCGCACGCAACAGAAGCTCTCAAGCTCCTATTGGTCGTAGCGTGATGTTATATATCACGCTACGACCAATAGGAGAGATAAATGGACTATCCAACACCAAAAGAATTTTTCAATTCCAACCAGTAGTTCCTGAGATTAGCGCGTTCAAACAAACAAACAAACAAACTCTTCAGCTTTAAAATATTAGTTATAGATAGATACATAGATAGATTAAAATATTAGTATAGATTAACGATTGTCAAATAATATTTAATGGTTTTTTTTTTCTTTAAGTAAATATTTTTTACAGTCAAAGAATTTGATTATTGAATAGATTGACATACATACTAAGCCAATTTTCCGTGTAGGTAACAGCCATTAACGAAGTCGGCAAGATTACAACCACTTTTGCTGAAGAGGTCCAAACTAGAGTTATTTTTCATTAATTACATTCATAAAACAGCCAGAGTACTTACTTTATCCTTACATATTATAAAACAAAGTCCTCCGCCGCGTCTGTCTGTCTGTTCGTGATAAACTCAAAAGCTACTGCCCCGATTTTCATGCTGTTTTCACAAATGGATAGAGAGTTCTCAAGGAAGGTTTTAGTATATAATAACCGACATCCACGCGGGCGAACCTGCCGGCATCAGCTACTTTTAAAATAAACAACGAACTTCTCGAATAGCAAGTTGTCTTGTAATTATTTTAAGTACGGCGTGTAAGCATGATAATAATTATGAAGGCTATGTTTCATGGCGAATATTGAGCCGACATCACATACTTTTAAACCGACGACGGCAGGCATTATAGAGCTTGTTTGTGGAGTGGGTAGTGCATACAGCTTCACGCTTCAAGCCCCAAATTCGTGCATTTTGATGGAAATTGCCTTTGTGATGATAAAAATTGTGCTCGGCCGGACGAGAGGGGCCGTCGCTCGGAAATGAGTTCATACATTTTATTTCACAATCGATTTTGTTTGATTTAATTTTATTGCTCAATACAGTGGGCCTACAAGTAAATGAGAAAATGTAAATGCATTCGTACTTTTGAATACGTATTTATTTTGCAGGCATGAGTAATTATGAAATCGTTACCAACATGGAATGGTAAACGGGGATTATTCGGATATATTATACGTTTTCCGCGGCAATCTAAAAACGAGCGTAAAATTAAACTATTAAATAATTAATTTCGTACATTCGATATTTTGTTTACTCGTTTTATTTGTGTAAAACAACACTCTGCAACCAACAACAGTTGATTGCAGAGTCATGCAATTAAAATAATGTATTATTCCAAGCATAATATAGTTTTCAATAAACACAACTATGCAAATTCTATTAATTAGGTACTATACACAATACACATTAAACAAAAGAAATTCTATTAATTATAGGTACTATACACAATACACATTAAACAAAAGAGGTAAATAAATAATTGTCATTGTGACGTTCGATACCCAAGCGGTTATCAGTAAACAAATTGGATGAATAGTACTCGTTTATTTGTATAGGGAATTAGGGACCAACACTGACATCGCGAAAAAAAAAATTGCTGTTCCCTACATTTTGTCGAGTTATGAGTTATCGAGTTATGAATATAAATGTAGGAAACGACTGATTTTTTTTCGCGATTTCAGGGTTAGTCCCATAGTGAAAGTTGTTCATAGTGATGAATACATATTGACCCCTTAAGAGGATTTAAACGATTAAAATGTAACCCTGTTTATAGTCTTTAGTAGAATGTATAAATAATGTTAATTTAAGGTCGATTTGGTTATGTAAATGCCATAACAAATATCAATTTTTCGCTTGGTTAGGTTCAGATAATGGCGAGGGTGGTGTCGCACCGCGCACGTGACGAACTGACGACTCGCCGATAAGTTGCGGACTGATATTGCTAGTAAAGTTTAAAGGCGCAATCACACATGCTCCGCTTGGCAGCTGGGACGTATCTGCGTCAATCGCAGCATCACGATTTTTCGTACAAACATATGTAAGAAGTTTGTCAGTTTGTTTCGTCAGTGTGATTTGCAACTTCTGTCGGAATTGCCTTTGCATGATCGTGTCAATGTGCGTTCAGCAGCTGTACTTTCTTTCAAATTGGCCACTGAGATCGATTTTTGTTATGCTTCCACAATGGTCGACATGGCGAATAATAAGGTTCGGTGCAAACGAGCTACGGACCACATCCACCGGTGGCTGTCGTCTCTTCCTGTGGTGTTGAGTACTGCTGTAAGTGGTGGTCGCCACCGGCTACACGTGTGCGACGAATCCATACAAAATGTATGAAAAAGCATGTGAACTGCTTGTCGCTGGGCTACCTGTGGCGGTGGTCGGTGGTTCGTTTGCATAATCAGCCTTTAATGTTCCCACCGCTGGAACACAGGCCTCCTCTCTGTGAGAGGGAGTGGGCCATAATCCACCACGCGGGCCTAGTGCGGGTTGGTAGATGTCACAATGTCTTCGAATTTTTGGTTTTAGGACAATGCCTGTTTCCTCACGATGTGTTCTTTCACCGTTTTGAGAGCAGTGGTGATAAATAATATTATACACCAAGTAAAGCGCCTGTCTGGGTTCAAACCTACGACCTACAACTCGTCAGTCGCGGCCGTTACCACTGGGCCACCACTGCTCTACGGCTCGTTTGCGCCGAGCCATAAAGTTTCATTTTAGCTTTGTTAAGTGGTTTTTGTATTTTAATTAATTTGTGTTTTGCTAGCATCATCATTCTCTTACCCTTATCCTAGCGACCTACCTTTGCCTAAAATATGTTATGTCAGAAAAGTTATTTCTTTTATTAGAAAAGTACTTATAATAAAATACAATCAATACAATACAAGTACAATAAATACAATCATGCCTTTTCTTATAAAAACAAACATGAAGGGCATTATTCTAAAGTAACAAATTGAAAAAAATTATGCAGGCCTTTCTCCCTAAGGCGGTAAGACTGAAAAATGTAAAATGCTAATGCTATTTTTAAGGCATAATAAATATTTAGAAATCTTCACATTTGTAGGCGATGGTAATGTGTGCCTCTCCCGCGAGGCGTATGTTAAATAAAGTACATAAAAATCATAATAAGTATGAACCTAAAATTGTATTAAAAAACTAAAACAAACTAAATCAAGTTTGTTTTAGTTTTTTACTGTACTCACAACGTATTAAAAATGTATAACAGAAAATGTGATACATTACGTAATATACCTACTGGTTCCATTTATTTACAACTAGCTGTGCCCGCGGTTTCACCCGCGTAGGTCTCGATCCCGTGGGAATATAGGGATAAAACGTATCCTATGTCCTATTCCAGTTCATGGTCTATACGTGTGCCCATCCTCTCCTCGCGAACATAGGGAACGTCGCGCCGGCGCGGCGCGTCGAACGGTTCGCGTATTGCATTTTTATATTCATGATTACTTCGAAATTAAATGTCCGATTCGCATGAATTAAATTTGCTGCTACATAAATACCCTTGATGTTAAAACTATTTATTTGAATAAGAATTAATATTATGTTGATAAAACTCCTTCGCAAATAATGCATTAGTTTCGAACAAATTTGATTACCATAAAAAATGGTTATAGTGAGTCAATCTTAAAAGATAGACATATGCTGTCGCGGACTTTTTTTTAGAACTTTTAAAGAGGAACAATTCCATCATACATGATATTTGCGTAACTTAAACCGGTTACGCAGCGCACGCAACAGAAGCTCTCAAAAAGGAATATTTTTTCCCGATTTTGCAACATTTTTCATTAATGCTCCGCTCCTATTGGTTGTAGCGTGATGTTATATAGCCTATAGCCTTCCTCGATAAATGGGCTATTCAACACAAAAATTATTTTTCAATTCCAACCAGTAGTTTCTGAGATAAGCGCGTTCAAACAAACAAACAAACAAACTCTTCAGCTTTATAATATTAGTATAGATATTAGTATACATAAGGTTCCTAGACTTCCTTTGAAGAAAGGACTAAAAGAGATAAACGCTCCACATTTTTTTGAGAAAATAATGATGTAGTTAATTTTCTAAGGCAGAAGATTACAGATTTCTAAGGCAGATTTATAGAGTCCACTTAATGGAATGAAAGCCTACCTACGAGGCCTACACATTGACATTTAATGGAACCTTATTATTTTTCCCTCCGACGCCTACTTTCGGGAGCATAGATAATCGAAAAGGGCTCAAAACATTAAACACAAAATAATCAGCAAATCGTTTACTTCAAATGCTACATACTGGAGGTTTCGATAAAGTTCGGTCCCCCGTCGAGAGGCTGTCAGTAAGGCCAAACGACTCGAACAATGTTAATAGTTACATTAACATGGCACATGGATACATGCCTATGCCAAGTAGTCAAGAGACAAGTAGCCAGAAGACAAGTAGTCTTCTGAGATGAGCTCATCATTAACGGATATACAAAATTTAAATTAATTCAGTCGAATGCTAGCCTGATTTGGGTTCTTATGAAGTCAGAAGACATGAAAATATAAAGACTCGTGTGACGACGGTGTGAAGCTGCAAAATGCATCGAACACGAAATTAGAATGCAACCGGCCGATTAGTTAATTTTTTATTTTTGTATGGAATCACTAGGATATTTTACATAAGCTGAAAAACTATACTAACTATTTTTTACATTATATAAAAATTAAATAAATTACTGATTAAAACTAACTATACAAATAAACAATTGACTAAATGATGGCGTCGAACAATAGGGAATATGCATGTGATTCAAATATGGGTCAAATATTTTTTTTTATAAACCATGTTAAGTACTTCAGAATTATGCCTCCATCAATATTTTCGAATAAAATTTCTTTTTGAGCGAGAAATTAATTTTTTAAAAGTCCCAAATAATTGTGGGTAGTTCAAATACTTGAAAAGGCTAAGAGCGGATGTGACGTAACAATCCGGGATAACAATCAAAATGTCAATGTCAAGTCAATCAACAAGTGTCAAGTCAATGTCAAACGCTCATAGAAAAAGGAGTGTTTGACGTTGACTTGACAGTTGCTTGTCTGTTTTCACAGACGGTGACGTCACTACACCAAGCGCGCCAAATGGAGCGCGTTTAAATAGCCCGGATCGGTTGGATATTTTTAAATATTTTTTTAACAACTTTAAATTGCTTTTCTGCTGTCGATTTTTTTTAAACTATTATTTGACGATGTAAACTATCGAATAAAAAGATTAAAAAAATACATGCATATTCCCTTTTCCTCCGCATCTCTGTCGGCTGGTAATGTACCCAAGAGACTGGCGGCTTTGCCACGTTGTTTGACAATGCTTCATGCAGGACTAACGCCGGGACACGAGTGCCTCTTCGTCAACTTGTTGATTCCTATAACACGCACTTCATGGACATAGATGTCTTCTCTCTTTCAAGTAAAAAAATTAAAACACTAGCTATAAATACTCTTTCACCACAATCTTAACATATCAATAATCTTTAAATTCAGTTAAACATAATAAGATAATATTGTAGGTATATACATTTCCGTTCCTGATTTATTCATCTAGTAACTCGTGGACAATGGTGTGGGTTATATGTTTACCTATTTGTGTTACGACTCATAATTTTTAACCTTAACATGTAACTGTTTTTATAAATAAAATAAAATAAAATAATGCTTATCCTCTGACCAAGGTAAAAGCCAGTCCTTGGGTCTCGGGAAGTGTCAAATAATCGTTTGGAGATTTCATTAAACAAGCCAAATGGCTCGAAAATATAATTACCTGTAAGGCTGTTATACTTTCGCCGCTTGAGGTTTTCCGCAGTCGCAGCTGCAGCGCCAGCACAGCACCCAGGAAGATGGGATGGCGCAAGAGTATCGACGCACGTTGCGTCCCACACTAAAGGCCTACCTGCCTTCCATGGGAATAAGGACATGCCGTCCGGTCTCTTGCCATCGTCGCGTGTCAAGATAAATTGAGACAAATTAATTTAAGCAGGTATGTACAGACAAGTCATCCTTCATCAGTCATAAGAAATGGCTATAACACTGCAAAATTAAGTAAAAATTAAACCATTAAGTGTAATGAAATGATTTTAAATGTAAGAGACTACTGAGAGTTTGCATGACAATATTTTAATTCTTCTCGCAGACGTGCGTCAAAGTTTCAATCTTCATCATTTACCTTTCCTTTTCCCAACGACTTACATTGGGGTCGGCTTGACTTCCAGTCTACCGAATGCAGCTGAATACCAGTATTTTACATGGAGCGACTACCTATGACAGCCGCGTGCTTTCCGATGCACGGCGGGGTCTCAGTATGAAAGGGATGAACAATTGAACACCCATCCATGGACCAACCGTGGCAAGCGTAGCTTACTTTGATCGATCGAACTGTTGGTCATTATATGCCCATAAAATTGCTTCTAAAAGATCTAAACCTCTTTTCCTTTACTCGTGTAACCTTTGATGTATTTTATGGTGATTCCTTGCAATTCTACTTAACTCCGAATAGAAAGTAAGTGAGTCTGATCGATGGTTGAAATGTTCCGCCGGTGACGGCTGGCGTGTTCGCTTAGTGAATGACGCCATACGTTTGCACACCCCGCGACAGTCGGCCCCTGTTGATTCGGCACGAAGCCAATTATATCTATCTAATATTTCAGACTCCGCGGTGCATAAGACACATTATTTAGGAACAAAAATGCAATATTCCGTACACAATACACTTCTCAAATTACTCCCGCCCGGCATACTGAGAGCATTCAAGAATCTCCACAAGCCTCGTGTCTAGATGCGATCTAATCTGCATAACCATGCATAAAATCTTATTTTGTAAAAAAAAATATATTTTGTTACAGCTTCGCTTTTAGCCGGACTTTATGTAGATGATACGTGTGTGAGTGCGACAATATGAAAATTAACCTGTCTGCGAGTCGGAAATATGCGGCTGCTTCACTTTTATTTGCTGCGAATGCATAAAAGTGTGTGTGAAATTTTCATGAAAGTCGGCCGAGGCACAGACTAAAGACATTTTTAATAAAGATCATTGAATTTACTAGTAGGTACGCGAGTGAAATATGAACAAGCTGGTCGAGGCAACAGGAGGGTGGTGCTGAGGCGTATGGGCGGTAACGGATGACCGAGTGATAGCTAAAGCTGGCGCTGTGCCGCTCGGCGCCCTGCGCCTGGCCGCTCACTCGCGCGCTGTCGGCGGTCGGCCTCGCACGGACGCACCGGTACGTCACTACTACGTACAAACTCGTAAACTTTGCCGAACTTTCGAACTGAGGAAAAGTGCACAGTGCCCGCGGACCAAATTGGATGCAATTTTGTGCAATTTATTTTGTGTGCTGTGACGTAGAATAATACTGTGCATTTACTAAGTTGGAGAAAACTGTTTAGCGCTGAATATTTTGGATTAAAGCGTTATTTATTCGGCAATGGATGACTTTTGATTATTTTATGGGTAAGTACACTTAAGGAAGAACCTACATTATTGAATACTAACATTATAAATTTAACAATATTGTAGTAATTATTAAGAAATGTTTTGATATTGGGTAGATAATTTATTTTTTAAGCTCTTCACAACAATATTAAAACAAATATATTTACCGAGGAATACAATAAAAACTTTTCTCATAAAGCAATTACTTCATATTAATTTATAAATGATGGGGTAATATGAGTAATTATATTAATTAATCTACCTTAACAAAAGGTGAGGCCTTATGCAAAGTCAAAATGATATGTATGCATGTAGATATGCCGTGCATGCATTATATTTATGAATAATGGATTACATTACTTAGGTAAGTAACCCTAACAATATGTTCTATGTAGGTACATAGAACATATTGTTAGGGTTAACTAGTTTTTACAAATTTATTTGTCTAGGAATATTTTTATTATGGAAGCAGGAAGAAGCATATTCTTAAATAAATAAAAAATCTAACAAGGTACCAATGGCTGAAACTTGGAAAGGATTTCCCTTCACGAGCGTAAAAGTTTAACACATAACAATAATTGGCACTGATCTAGAAAATGACACGTCTACCTATAAGAGCTACATCATGTTGAAAGAATTTTCATTTTCGATAGGTAATGAAAGGCCCCACTGAAAAAAAAACCCAAAAAGTCTGTACCTATATCCTGCAAAAATAATACCAAGACCTAAACGGGTGCAAGCCTTACATCATGTCTCACCTTTAGTATCGCCAATGGTAACGCTAAGTAGGTGCCTATCTACTTAGCTTACCATTGGAGGAAGGTGGAGGAACGTGTTTCAGGTTTAAACTCGGCTCTTGTAAGTTATTTTCAAATATTGTTATTCTTACTCTTCTTCAATCAAGTTTCACCCACAGCAGGCTGGAGAAAATTTTCAGGTCGGACTTTAGGCCTGTAGAGCGTCTCAATCTCTAAAAATAGCAGTTCTAAGAAAAGAATCTGAAGTGACCTTATTGGTGATGTTCTTCAGAAAGGTCAGGTGCGTAGTACTCGCACCCGGCGTGCGTATAAGACCAGATTTATGAACGTAAACGAAGCAAAAGGAGTATGTAAGGATCGTAGCAGGCGTTCGGTAGTTTCTGCCTACCCCCATGGGAAGGAGGCGTGAGTTTATGTATGTATGTAAGAAAAGGATCGTACATATTGCTATCATACGAATTCTCAGAAGATTAAAATCAAGCATAAGCATAGACAGCCTATAACGTGCCCACTGCTGGGACATAGGCCTCCTCTCTGTGAGAGGGAGAGGGCCATAATCCACCACGCGGGCCCAGTGTGGGTTGGGGATGTCACATGTCTTCGAATAATTGGTTTAGGAAATGCTGGTTTCGTCACGATGTTTTCCTTCAATATTGTGAGAGCAGTCAGTGGTGATGAAATAAATTGCACAAAGTTATGTGCCTGTCTGGGTTCGAACCCACGACTTACGACATGTAAGTCGGGGCCAATACCAGAGGGCCACCACTGCTCTTCAAAATGAAAAGTTTCAGGTTTAACTGTAGGATTTAAACATTGGATATCACTATTCAATAACTGTAAAGAGCATTCTCGTAACATGCTTCTTTATGTTCTTGAATTACTTTCATTTTGTTTGATTAAGATTAATTAAATTAGTTTAGGAGTATGTAGCTTTTTGTAAATGTACGGAAATGTACAACCTGTATATTGACGTAGTCACATATACAGGGTGTTAGTTTAAACACCGTTATCCTTGAAACCAGTGGTTTGGTTTCATTTATAGAACGTAAAATCAATGGAAAAATACAACTTTTTTTTTTAAAGGAAATCTTCATTTTTCCACAAGAATATTTCACCCTACACGCAAGGGCAACGAACTTGCGTCTCAACACGGCGGCCGGCGGTTGGCGGGGGCGCACGGGGTACGCGGGATGTTACATGACCGGCCGTCAGCTGTTTCGCATCTCTCTCGAACGCGTATCCATGAGTACCGGGACAGTGACGGATATTTACTTTAAAAAATCTTTTAATGAAAATAAGGTTTTTTTTTGTTGTTACTGGGTCATTTATTTTTATATTTAAGTCTACTACCCATGGTTTGAGTGACAACGGTGTTTACCCTTGCATACTGTATTCTGCCTAGTCTTTTCCCAACTATGTTGGGGTCGGCTTCAGTCTAACCAGATGTAGCTGAATACTAGTATTTTACATGGCTGCCTATCTCTGACCTGTACAACCCAGTCACTGGGTACCACGATACCATTGGTAAAAATGGTTGTCATACTTTTGGGCTTCTGACTACCGTCACCGGCCGTAACGACTGTCAAAGATCTACGAATGACAGCCGGGACCAAAGGATATGGTTATGTAATGGATGGATCCAAGAGCCGACCGCGGCAAGTGTAACTTAACATTCAAAGGACACGTGCGGTTATTGTGCATCGTTACATACTCATATGTGTACAAAAATCCCTTCAATAAATAAATAAAAAATCTCGTCAAAATGTGTTCAAACACAAAGAGGGTTTCTATGCACGTTTAATACTATCAACAACTCTAAGGCGCGCGCCTTCTACGAACTGCTATCTTACCCAGAGCATTAATACTAAATCTTCAAGATTTAAAGCTCCGAATAATCCATACTATTAGTGCTTTAAGATTATCTTTTACAGTAGAACGTGAAGATCTCGCAAGACCTTAAGCTAGCACTAACCGCTTCGTAAATTGTACTACAGCTTGTGGATGCACTTAAAGAAGCAAGACACGTGCGCAAACACCCAGATTTCGAACAAATATTTGATAGGTGAAATATTTTAGCATAGTGGGGAGTCGAACTTGTGACCAAAGGCGCTTTGTGTTTAACTTTTATGTTAATTGTGCCATAATTAAGTTACTTGTGTCTAACTTTTATGTTACTTGAGAGTCAATTGAGAGTTTATGAAGCATATAGCTGGTCCTTTAAAAGTAATAGGAAGATCATTATTTATATCTACCTATACATATAATATTATAAAATTAAAGTCGCTTTTCGTGATAGTCTGTATGTCCGCGTTGTTCTTGTAAAGCACGCAACAAATATTGATGAGGTTTTTGCCATCGTTTAGAGAATTTATTCGGGAAAGTATACTAATATGATAAAGCTAAAACGTTTTTTTGAACGCGCTAATCTCTGGAACTACCAGTTGATTTTTTTTTCGCGTCTGTTAGCCAACAATGCAATTATATAATAACAATTATTGAGGAAGGTTTATTGACTATTTCACATCACGCTACGACCCTTAAAAGCTGAGAAAAAAGAAAAGAGAATCACGCGGTCAAATTCGCGGGCAAAACCTAGTTATTAATATTTATAGGTACTTAAGTACATTATGTATCAAAAGCTTCAAAGTAAGCAACGGTTAAAATTATACGATCTTGTTGTTTTAACCAATAGCTGTCAATAAGATAAGGAATGTGGTAAAGATAAGTTTGCGCGCGGCTGAAATCAGAAAAAAAATATATACGCCGCCGTCTTGTCGTTTATGTAAAGTCAAATTTTAAGTATAAAATTATTAATTAATTAATATTATTGGAAAATTAATTATATTGAGATTAATTATTAATAAAGATTTAATATTTTAAATATAGAATTAAGGCACGCCAGCGCCACCAGTCTTCAGAACGCACTCAGAAGTTATTAGCCCATATTTTCATTTCAGATGTGGCTTACATTAGCAATACAAAGACTAATACAAAGCAATCTGATTTATAACATTGCTTTCCGTTACATGTAGCATAGCGTTAGAATTTGCCACAGCTAATATGCGCAGGAGTTTATAATATCTTGATCTAAAAGAATGTCTGGAGTCATGTCATGTAGTTTTTTGCCCGTTCTTCTCCGGAGAGAACTAATTGACCGACTTCTTCACGATTTATAAGTGCCTGTAAATAGTTTAATTTTAATAAATGCTATGAGATTGAGTTTGCAGACAGAATGATTGGCATGATATCTGAGCACCAGAGATATCTTGATTCCTGCAAACAGCCAATGTCCTGACAATCCCGACCCCATCAATATTTGAAGCATTCAGCCAAAAGCCCTCATTAGGTAGTTGTTAAGCCATTTCTAAAAGTTCAAATGACCCAGAGAACCTAGAAATGTAACAAATATTTCCCATTCTTTTACGGGATCCCTAAACCGGACGTTCCGCGTTCCGCCGCTGCGCAGTTTGGGTCGTCCAAAGTGTAGTAGCTATTAAAAATGGCCCCTCTACACAAGAGGCCAGTTAGAGGCACTTAAACTTCTATTGACAAATTACTGGGCACATACCTTGATAGGCCTCTTTTGCAATGGAACAATGATATACGTTTGCAGAAATTACGCAAATACAGCTGAGGCTCAGCATCTTCGTGGTAAGATAATAATGATGGCAATGTTGCCAATATCTACGTAGACGTACCTTTGGCATACGGAACAATGGTTAAGGCAGAATTTCATAATGGAAAACGATAATGTACCTAACTGAGTAAAACGAAAACTACATTATTATAATAATTTTGCGAAAATTATTAAAACAATTTTTTTATTTGTAATTTTTCGAACAATGTTGTGTAAGTACTGAGTATCGACCCTATACTATGGTATAGTAAGACCCTCCTAAACTACTTTTATAGTCAGAATACGTTTTACGTTCATAAGGACAAGAGACCTGTCACCATTGGTAAGTCAAACGATGCGTTTTCGGAAACAAAATTCAGGCAATGATTTAATACAAAACCCTCGTTATTTACCTATCTGTTGATAGTTTAGTTTCAGTAGTGACCCTTGCTAAAAGAGTTAAAGGTTAATTGAACGCCAAAGGTGAACATTTAGTACATTCAAAGTTCCTCAATTACAGTACCTACGTCCTATTTGACCTATTTGAAGTAATTAACAAGAGTTTTGAAATTAGGTCGTCCTTCTAAAATTCTAATGACAATATTTTCTTGAAGCTTATGTTTTTACCCAGTATGTCGCAGCAATAGGGAATTTAATTATTAAGCAAATTGATTCCTTACAGTTGTCATGTTATTTATTATCTAATAGACATTTCATGCAACTGTGTCAAAGAATGACACGTGTGTTTCGAATATAGGTACGGACAATTTAATTTGGAGTCAATTTGCTTAGCAAGTAATATCTCTGTCTTTACTTGGCTCCCAATAAGACGATACCTACAACTCTCAAGTTAACTATAAAGTATATGCCATCTGTGTAACGCCCCACTTCCCTTAATAGTAATGCAACTAAGAGCGAGGATCAGTAAACAAACCTTAAGTTAAGGATGTAATGAAACTGTAGGTTGTCCCTGTAAGGTATGCCCTTTTCTTTGTCCTACCACTTCGTACGTAACTACCTAAGGGCTCTCCTTAATTTATAGGTACTCGTCTTACGTCTTTGATTGTAAATGTGTAAGATAATCTGATTTTTAATTGAAAAAGGTTAAAGTTAGTGGTGAAAGGTCAACAAGTTACCCGTGGAAGTTATTAGTGCAGGATCGTGTGATGTTTTTTTAAGGGCATTTTTTACTCCCATTGGGTAATGAATGACATTGAATTGCAGCTCAATTCAAGGTCATCCAGAAAAAAGAACCGAGTTATTTTTTGTTAGAAAAAGGCGTGTTAGGTAAACAAACCTAGAATCTAAGACAATGTTTCACCCTAGGTACTTTTTATCTAGGTTTGAGCTACGTGATCGCACTTGATATGATTAAATCTATGAAATCAACTTACAAAAAAAATCATTTTGATTAAATCTCTTTTTATAGTGTAGAACTTTTGAATGTCACTGAAGCATAGTGAGATTCAATTTTCAAAATCCTTATGAGATGAATTCGAATAAAAGTAAGTATCTTACTTCTATTCTAGATGCCACTAAATAGCCACCATTTTCATTGTTCCTTCTAGTTTTTCCACCCACATGGACGACCCTATCACGAATCCACGGATTTCATCCCTTTTCCATATTATTATCTTTTCTTAATCTATGAGTAACATAAACAGGCGGGCAGAGCGCAAATTTTATTTAAGTATTTGAATGTGTGAGAGAAAATACATACGGGCTACTTGAACCCCGTATATTTATAAGATAAATGAGCGCAGAGTACGACTTTATGTACCTATATATTTTTCGGACTCGTTCAAGACCTAAGAAAGTATTTTTTCGTTTCAGCGGCGGCGAAATGTAGAAGCTTACAGTTTATTTCAGTAAAGAGATAATTTTCCATTTTAGTATATCATCATCATGTCTTCTGAAGAGGTCAAATCTTCAACCAAACATCTTTACGATTGTTTTGCTGCTTGGAGTAGTGCTGTAATACCTACTGCTCATTATCATCATCAGCCTCACCAATTGCACGCCTTTCAGCTCGATTCTCAGCAACTCTCATCCAGCTGATACCCTTCATCCTGCGAAGACCGTCGCTCCACCTACTTGCGGGCGTCCTTACGTTTTCCGATTCGAGGTCATCACTCAAGATCACGACTACGCCAACGGTCATTGGTTCTACGGCTAATATGGCCGGCCCATTGCATACCTACTACTCAAGTAGTCATAATGAATATTTACGGGTCGCAGTGGCACGGGGAAACCCAAGGATAGATACTGTCTCTTCCTTGAAAAAATAAATAAAAATTCCGTACTTTTAATGGCACTGCCTGCTTCTGGAGTTCTCCTCTCTTATTTGTAATGAACGACTAGACTACATCCCTTAATAGCCTTATTATAAACGCTGAATAGCTTCCAACTTGTTACTTTCAATTTACAGTGGTTTATGCAGTTATTATTTCTAAAGCAGCGTAATTTCAGTTTGCCGAAAATAGAGCAGCCAGTTTACGGTTTTCTGAAAATCACAGCATTATTTTCTGGATAAATTATTAATTAAATGATCCCTAAATCGTTATTAATTGATTTATCTTGATTGATTATTATAGCCCCATGTAAAAAATCGCGATAAACGATAATCCAACATGTCTGGGGTTAATAAGTTTTTTGCTACCCGACACACAATATTTATGAGTTATGGCCCTTACTTAAAAACTTATACCGGACTAGCTAGCGTATCTTTTGGGTTACTTTGACTTGACACCTCACCAAGTGGTTTGCATCTTTAGACTTTTATTAAAATTAAATGCAACATCGCCATGACGTCACGTAGCATGCCAAGGCAGTAGGTACACTAAACCATGGGGTTTAGCAAACACCTAATTTTCGTTTTTATGTATAAATGAAGTTGATCATCGTTCAGATGTGCGTGGTGCGCAGGGTGCGACCCAGTTCCAACAGCATCTTGGGAATGATTGCTGGCAAGCTGGACTGTTATATTGTGAGTCGTTGCTCCAGTATCTCAGCTGGAATGTTGAAGCAGTGTTTGTTTTGTTGTGTGAGTTTGTATTTGTTTGTTGTAACTGTACGTATCACTAACATAGCTGTTGTTAATTTATTTTATTGTTACTAACAGTGTATGAGTTTCATTTTTACTCTTAATAAAGAATTTATTTATTATTATTAAATCCCAATTTTCAAAATAAATATAATTTATGATTTACCTTCTGAATTCTATTCTTATCGTGATGCCTATTGGCTACTGCCTGCCGGATATGCATAAGATTTCAGGGTGTTTCAGCAAACAATGGGCCGATTGGTTGAGAGCTGTTTTCCAAAAGAATAATTGGCTTTTATGGGCAAAGCTCCCAAACTTTTGGCTTTATGACTATAAATATGTAAAAATATTTCTTATCTTTTTAGATATCGCAGAAGACAGTTTTAAAGTTTGTGCATCTACTTGTTATGAAAATTATCGGTAGGTACTTTGGCGCTTGCGTTTCGGAAAATATTCTGATCAAACAACCAGTTAATTGCAGTGTGAACTGTGGACTTACTGGCCACTATTCTGAAAAACACATAAGTAACAGAAACAACAGTCACCCCACTATTTTGTTTAATTAACATAGTAGCATAATCTACAAACTTAAACATCATAGCGTAAGCTTTTGAATTAACCCTATCTGAATTTAAATTCAAAAACCGTAGTAAGTTATGTAGACTTTTCAGAGTTCTGTGGTATTATTTTACGTGGTTAGAAGTGAGTAAACTTTTCATTCTGTAAATGCGGTTTATTTGATTTAACATTTTGCGTACTCTCTCGTGTACCCGACTGGGGAGAGTAGGTATGCAGGGACAGAACCCACCTAATTGAAATCACGCAAACTACAATGTTAAGTGAGATTGTGGGGAAAGTAACTACTTGCTTATTTGGTTTCGTGAACTCTATTTGTAGAACATGTTCTTACCTGTAGAGTATAGAGGACGATATACAGAGTGTTCTTTTGAAAGAAGGAATACTTTATGTAGTAACGGAATTAATGAAGTAGTTTTAAATAAAAAATATTATAAATGTTATCTTTAAAAATAGTTAACAGCAGGTACCTTCTTAACAATTGGGTTAAAAAAAACAGTATATAGACACTGTGGATTCGTAATGATGCGGAAACCAGATTGTAGTTGATTTTTTAAAATATGGGTAAAAAAAAGGTTTAAAGGTTTATGAAAGCGTGACAGTTTTCGGAACTAAATAAGTTCTCAAAAATGTCGTCCTAACTTTCTTTAAATTAGTAAAGTGATTCCCCATAAGTTACAGCGGCAGAGCGCTCCACTACTATGTAATAAGTCCGCCGCCGCGCCGCCTATCCTGACAAACTTTCGTTGTTTGTGGCACCTGCATGTCTCCGTTTCAGAGACGGTAATAAGTTATAAGCCATTTTAAAATGACTTCATAAGAGCACACCAAGTTCGTCTAAGCGAGTCATTCCTTTGATTGTAAACATCGTATAATTATAATTAAGCATGTCTAATTAGAATAATCCAAACATCAATTTACACGCCGTAATTGGAGCCTTATTGTAGTATAAAACTATAAGCTTACAGAAGATTAAGCGTCTCCGCCCGCCGTTTGAGATTCGGTTTCAAGTAACTATGATGACTTAGTAAATCTTAATTAATAACATCCTTACGTACGCCGAGGTACTCTGAGCCCGATCTCGTTCGTAAAGTTAGCGTGGCGGAACCGGCCTGGATTAACAATGACTCCAGAAATAGTTGAATCAATTGACGAGAGAATGTCTGGGTGTGATATCGATCAGCCAACAAACGGAGATAATAGAATGAGCATTATTGTAACGCACACGACAATCAAGTTCTACAATTTAAGTGGAAAATAAATCGGAATGTGTCTAAAACGTTCACTGGTCAAGTCTTCCGAGTCACATAAGTCCGGTTGTTCGGTCCGATGGATATTATAACCGAGTTTTATCCCTTCCGTTGAGCTCTGTCGATCGTTTAGTCAATAGGTACTTCAGTAAAACCGTGTTTTGTTTTCATAGATTTACAGCAGCAATGTTATAGAAAGCGTGTTCTATAGCGAGGTCAAGTTATTAAAGTTTATCGACTTCATACGGCCACTACACTATATCCATTGCGTTAATATGAAGATGATGGCATAAACGTTTCAATATAATTTGGTAACACATTGTTTGTATACTCCTGTTGGTAGTACTTAAGGCTCTATTTTTAGCCTAAACGGGATAAAGGAATCAGTTATGTAGGTACGTTCGTAATTCAGAGGCGGCGAAAAATGGAATTATTAGGCTTTGACAATCGGCTTTGCCATTGATGTAATAGAACAGTCTATTGGGCAGCTAACGAGGACGCAGCTGTAAGCTATTTATAAGATTTACAAAAGGTACTTATTGAAAGTTAGACCAATTCAAATGTTACTCCAGTTGCATTGAATTTGCAAAATCAATTGGACAAGTTGAAATGGGTAAAATATTGGCTACCGCACAAACTAGTTCCTAGTGTATGGATTACTAGTCTTGACTTGGATAATTAATGAAAGTTTCGCCAAGTTCAGCCAAGCGTTTGGTCGGTGAAAGCTCTGAACAACAGCAATGCAATCAGAAGCAGTGCAAATATTTTGAATAGCACGCTTTAAATACGGGAGTCTTTTATTTTAGTCCATCGTTGTTCAGAAGTATAAATTAAGCTTAGTCCTCTACAGCCACGGTGTTGGCTCAATCTCTCTCTGATCACTACGTAAGGTTCCATGAACTGACCTGAACTCGAAGCTTAGCGAAGTCGTCGTCAATTCGGAACCAGAAGTAATTATTAGAATTTAATAGCAGCAGCGGAGACCTACGCGTCCTAATGTCAACGGATTCGTTAATAAAGTGTCGTTTAACCAGAGGATTTATTGACCCGGAGCAGTTTACTAATAAATAAGCGAGTAGCGTCCGCAGGGCGGCAGGGGCAGGCGGGAGTGCGTTTCTCAAGCGGTCAATTGATTAAACGAAGCAATTAAACAATCATTCCTCAATGGCAGGCGGCGATTGTCGCAAATGAGTGCGGGTTCGACATCTGCGTGCTCCACGACGTTCGTTAGCTCCATGTATCACACCATAAACATTCTATTTATGTGTTCATATGGACGTCGTACAGTTTGTACAAACACACTCGTGTAAACAAAGTTTCAGTCCCTAATTAATGTCACAGTCAAAGTTAATTTGATGATTCAAAGTACAGTAAGCGGCCAGAATTGCAATCCCACGCTAAGGATTAGTATTGCTTCAAACACCCGCAGGCCGTACCTACGTCTGTGTGCGGTACCTGCAACGGTGTGTTTAAGTGATGTGTTCACAAACTGGCGTCGAACGAAACAAAAAACATACCGTCGCTTTCACACCCAAGAGTACGTAATTACGTGTGACCTTGGTAGGTTCATAACATTGCTAAATTTCACTATAATTTAATAAGTTCTAATAGCTGATAGCGTAACGTATTGGATTGTGAGACAAATAGGTTTGGGTTCCAATCTCGAGATGATATTTTATTTTTCTTTTCAACAATAATCTTCATCTCTTCTTTTATTATTATATAAATATAATAATTATTATATTATTATTCTAGTTTATTAAAACGAAAATAATAATTTAAGAATTACTTTATTGTTATTGAATTATGGGGTTAAGAATAAAAATGTTCAATAAGTGATAACAAATATTTAATTCGATATAATTATAAGAAGTTATAAATTAACTTCTAGTTAAAACAGTTCATTTTCTCCTATAGAACAATATATTGAAGTAAAGTAGCTAATCAGTGAACTATGACAATCAGACTAAAATATTGTATCTTAGTAATATAATAATATTGTGCTTTAATTACTCTGTGTGTGGGTAACATGCAAAAAATTTAGCAAATCTACCCACGTAAATATAAAAAGTGCGGACTCGTTGTCACAATACAAATTACTCAGTAATACTACTTTTATTCTACTGCGAGTGAGTTCGTTCTATCTCAAACCTCAAAGTTAACAAAGGACTTATTGAGGTTATAGCTTAAGTATTAATTTTCATTACGAAAAGAAGATTGAAACTAAACTTTAAAATAGTCCATATTATGGATATGACACAATATAATTTTTATATTACTAAAATCAATTTGTAATTTATTTATAACATAATAATACTTTGTATAACCCCATTATTAGTACGAGTAAGAAAAGTAAGAAATAATAATTTTTACTTAGTAAGTAAACGTTGACGCATGGGTCCTACAATATTGAATCATCCTACTAATATTATAAATGTGAAAGTTTGTGTGTTTGTGTGTTTGGATGTTTGTTACTCAATCACGCAAAAACGGCTGAATGGATTTGGTTGAAATTTGGCAAACACCTAGATTAACACATAGGATGCTTTTTTATCCCGATATTCCCACGGGATCGAAACTTACGCGGGTGAAACCGCGGGGTGCAGCTACTATATAATATTTGTATAAATCTTGTGTTTATATTTTTGTTTTGAGCTGGTTTTCGGTGATTCAAATCTTCAGCGTGGAGTGCACGGTTCACGGTTCGTAACGACGTGTCGAATAAGTCGGCAAAACGTCTTGTCGGTATGAAACCACTTGTTTCATACTCGCTGACCATGTCTCGTTGCGCCTCTTTACAGGGGTGGGGTCTTCCACTTCACTTTCGACTGGCAGGGCTATTCTTCTTCATATTTTGTGACCCACCGAATCACAGTATTTCCCTAAAACAAAAAGGAGTACTGTTAGGCTACTAAACAAAATACTAATATTACCTACTATCTATAAACATAATTATACTTATTGAAATTAGAAATTGCACTTTAAATTATTTATTAAAATGTTATTTTATTATTCAATAATCTAAGTAAATAAATTTACTATGATACTATTTATTTTTTCCTGTATTTAGATTAGACCATAAGGTAAATATAAAACAGTAAAAAAAATAACTACAAAGATCAGCAGCTATACCTACTTTAATTAGATAAATGTTTGATAAAATAATTAAATCATAATACTTACACTCAGTTCAGTTTCGTCAGATTGTGACATAGGTATAAATGTATTATTAAGTCCAGTTTTACGAAGCGCAATAATATTCGCTTTCATTCCAATATTTAAATTTGGTTGCATTTTTCAAAATGAACCACAACACAGCTAATAGATTTAACACACGTCACTATCCCTCAATGACAATAACAACCAACCAATAACGTTATACTTAGTCGCGGTGACTCAGGTGAATGAGTCGTAAGTTTACTGCATTCGTCTAACTTATAATTATTTATGTGGGTATAATCATAAAATTTTTACGAGTTTAGTGAACAAGACCAACTTAACAAGGAATTATAGTCAATAGCGTGATCAGTCGAGTAATTTAAAACATAAAAAAAAACTATCACCGCGCGTCAGATTCGAACCCGCGGCTTGTTATGCATGAAACCCACATCCGATAACCGCTATGCTATTATGCCATATACTCCAGTGGTTGAATTTATGAAATACAATCATTTGCAAACGAATGAGAGTGTGTGTGTCTATAGTATAGAAATGACTTATAAGAAGGTCGTAAGTTAAACCGAAGCGTCAATCTATTCGTCTGTACGATTGGGATTTCACTTCTGACCGCTGCTCAATAGAATTCTACAGCGGTAGGTACCTACCGCTGTAGAATTCTATTGAATGTATTCCTGAAAATACATATATCGTCTAGTTCGTTTAATTTCTTGCGAAGTGTGTTTTTTGTTTGAATTACAACTTGGTTATGTTTTTTATGTTTAAATTATAAAGTCTACATAGTTTTTCTTTTTTAGTTTGCTATTTTTAAAAACAAGAACAAACAAAAACATATCTAATATTCGGTTTTTATAAATAGGCAACTAAAAAAAAAAAAATTGTTCGCCCCTCCATAAAGAAAGTATCAAACTAAAGTAGTTATTGCTCACGATCACGAAATGACATAGTTCCTTTATGTAAAACGTCTCATTTTATTCCGGAGCCCCTTTCCGGGCGTGTGACACGTTACATTTGTATTGCAATAAACAAGTCGCAGGATAACTTTATCGAGCTATGAATCGTGGCTCTCCGGGTAGCTGTAGCGAATTATTCTAAAATTAAACTGTATTTATTGAAGGACAGTTTGGCGAAACAGTTCGAAACGACTGTGACATCCGGGCCGATCAAAGTGATCGAGAACGAACGTCGAGTCGGCGTTTTATTGCGCGCCCAACGCGGACGCGGCTTGTAAACTGTGCGACTGTGCGTAGTTTACGGAGTACGGACAGAGCACGCCACCGCCGACGCCGCCGCCACGCTGGATAATTGACTCCGCTCAGCCAGCATATGAATGGTAATGCCAAATTTAGGTGCAATACCCGCGATCGCGTGCTATTCTACGTAAATTGAACCTACAAAGTTGACGATCATAATATAAATTCAAAAATGTTAAAGCCGTTGTAAATATTGTAGCAGTTAATGCAAACAAGCTGTGTTGGGTTTAAAGATGGCTATTATGCATAAATTGTGTGGCGTGGCTTGTTAGCATCCTTTCGCTACTTATTCACAAAGGCGAGCTAAGAGCATGTAGTTGTAGCTTGCATAATACTTTCCCATTCTGTTTTTTGTAACGCGATCGATTAATAAATTATGTCACAAATTACAAAACTGTGTAGGTATACTTAAACTAAAAGACATGCTGACTCGTTTACTTTGATTTGAAAATTATGCTGACACAGAATAGTAATTTAGTAAACAAAATACGCGTTCTAGATTTTTATTTACGACTGAATTCATGAAATTAATTCCTTATAAATATTTAAAAATTCAAATTAGGTCGAAACTCCTTACGGTATTTTATTCGGAAAAGTTTTTTCGTTAGTTACTTACAATAACCATAAATTAACAGGGCTGATGTCAGTGATGACGAGCGTGTCTGTGAACAAGTGGCTATATAGTATGCCACGTACAGTCACGGACTTTAATTGATGAGCCACCTTTAAACTTTTCAATTTTGCAGTTTCATACATTCACGAGATTACACGATTAAACACGAACTCAAATCGCACGCTCGTAAACACGATGACAAATAAATTACTTTTCGCAAATATCCATAGAGGTTGACTTTATTAGTTAACCTCTATGGATATTTCCGATTAAAAGTAATTTATTTGTCATCTTGTTTACTTTCATACATTCACGAGATTACACGATTAAACACGAACTCAAATCGCAAGCTCGTAAACAAGATGACAAATAAATTACTTTTAATCGGAAATATCCATAGAGGTTGACTAATAAGTTCTCAATGATAAAAATAAATACAATGTTGCATTAAGTTTATCCAATCTATTTGATACCGACCTCCTTTGAATCATAGCTCATTAACTCGATAATTATGAAAACATAACTGAAGACAGTGACAGTTGAAATATCAAGATGACAAATAAATTACTTTTAATCGGAAATAGTCTTATCCATAGAGGTTGACTAATAAGTTCTTAATGATAAAAATAAATACAATGTTGCATTAAGTTTATCCAATCTATTTGATACTGACATCCTTTGAATCATAGCTCATTAACTCAATAATTCTGAAAACTTAACTGAAGACAGTGACAGTTGAAATATCGATGTCAGAAAATTTCTCCGTATGCTAACGTTACTATGCAGCAGTAACCTAGCAACAATTGTTTATCGTTGCTAGACCTGCAATTGGTTGACTTTGAGTAGTCACTGCTGTCAAGTTTGTAGTTCTGCTCTCAGGTTAGCCAACCGGTAAAGATATGAAATATAATTTTCTTCTTCTAATACGAAGACATATGATTTTGCGTATCGGGAACCGAATAAACCCGATTTGCATTACACGGCTAAAATGCGAACAGTACCAGGTGGCTCATCAATTAAAGTCCGTGACTGTACACCCATAGTGTGTGTAACAGAGGTCACGCTGTCGGCGCGACAAGTCTTCCATATGTTCGGGGCTGATGTTATAACAGTTAATCCCCTGCCGGCCAGGGCCCGCGCGGGGCCACATGTCACCGGCCCATTAAACTCGACACCCTAACAAAAAATAATTACTTCACCATACAGCTCCACAGTCCACAACTCTGAACGAGTTGTGTTTAATCTCCTTAAAGTGCGACCGACGTAATGAAATTAAAAAGTCACGAATAAACGAACTAAACAACCCCCATGAGACGTATGGGTTTGTTAATACTTACTGTGAGACGCGATCGGAGATAACAAGGAATGTTTGTGTGTGCAATCATGCGCGAGAGAGGGGCAGTTACAGTCAAGTTCTTATATTCAACGAATCGTAGTAGAACCTAAAGTTAAATCAAACTGTGTAAATAATAAGGATTGGCAAATAATGTTGATAAGAAACTATGAATGCTAGGATATAAATAGGCTGCATTATGTAACAGATGAGGAACACAGTCATGTTAAATCATGCAGATGAAATGAAATAATTGATACAACTGAGAGGCTTTGTTGGCAGAACGCAATTAATAGATAGGTAAGTAGGTACTATTTGGCGATAATCTAATATAACAAACATTTTTGTTTTATATCCTCTATGTATTTCCGTAGCTTCTGTTCCATTTTAGAGTCACGCAGAATTTTAGGCTACTTATCATGCAAGATAGTGCTCTAAAACATAAGCTCTATACAAACTCACTGGGTACCTCAAGTTAAATATCGAACTGACACATTTCTGTGTAGGTCCTTTTCCATCGTCTTTCTTGGCTCAGGTCTTAACTCATATGAGACTATTTCCATATGAGGTGTAGTGATTATGATCCGGTTTCCTGGTTATGTCGAAGATTAGGCTCGGATTAGCTCGAGAGGCGGTGGTGTTAGCCAGAAAAGGTTCTAACGATCTCCCGGGATGTAAGAAGGCTACTCTTCCGGTAATTGGTCGTTGCACGTAATGCCATGTATCGAGGTGTACACCTGCATAGTAGAACTTGGTAGAGGTAGGTACTGTGGTGATGTATGTAATGTACCCAGTGGAATTAATAGAATGGGGCTATTATATCTCTTACAGAGGAAATCTAGACACAAGGCAGTATGTTAAGCATAGGTAGTTTTTGCAATTTTTTTTTTTTTAAGTACAATTTAAATCTATTGGCCTGGACCTTAACCCATCAAAATGCGAAATTTACCTTTCTGACATTACCGACAGACAACCGACTCTTGAGAAATTTAATGCAATAGCCCCACAAATCAAAATTTTAGAAAAAACGTTCACTGCACCTCCTAGGTTCGCCAATTTTAGAAGACAGCTTTTCTCCTTTCTTCGACGAAAAAATCAAAAACTTCAACGACATTTCGGACAGACTCTCCAAAATTAATTTACATTCGGCATTCACCCTGATTAGATACTGTTGTTTTGGTCCAAATTTTATATATTTTCTACGCTCTTCCCCTTTATGGAAGCAGTCACACCTCTTGGACAAAATTGACCAAATTATTCGCAGCACACTAACATCCATTTTAAATGTGGCCCTGGACGACCGAGCGTGGCTGCAAGCCAGACTACCCATCCGTTTTGATGGCCTCGGCGTTCCTGTCTTCTGTTCACAGCACCGAAAAGTTGACCGGGAAAATTTTAGCCCCCTGTCTGGTTGATCCTGAAGTGCCGTGCTTGACCGATGCAGAGAACGCCTGGAAAGTGGCTTGCCCAGGTACAGATCGGCCCGTGAATCCATTTTCCCAGAGGCTGTGGGATGAGCCGCTCTGCAGGTTGGTACGGAATAATCTTATTAATACGTCCACCAATACTGCTGAGCGTGCCCGCCTACTGGCTGTGGGTGAATGCGAGTTGGGCTTCTGGCTTCAGGCACTACCGTCACCCAACATAGGCACTATGCTGGGTGTCACCACCTTCCGGCTCGCTACTTGTCTGCCCAGACGCTCCTTGTGTGGCTCCGCGTCGCTGCCAATGCGGTGAAGGTGTCGACTGCCTCGGTCACCATGGGCTATCCTGCAGTAGAAGCGCAGGCCGGATAGCACGACACGCCAGCATCAATGACATCATCCGTCGTGCTCTTGTCACCGTCGGGGTGCCAGCTGTTTTAGAACCCAAAGGCTTGACACGTGACGATGGGAAGAGACCAGTCGGAATGACCATAATACTTGGAAGGTAGGTAGGCCATCTTCCTAACACGGCGGGCTGTGCTGGGGCTGCTGCTGCAGGTGCGGAAAACCTCAAACGGCGCAAATACTCCAATCTCATTGGGTCTTATATGTTCGAACCGTTTGGGGTTGAAACCCTGGGGCCATGGGGCCCGAGTGCTCACTTATTATATCAAGACATCGCCAAGCGGTTGGTCGACTCTTCACGTGACCAGAGGGCTGGCCTATTCTTCGGCCAAAGAATCAGCATTGCCATACAACGTGGCAATGCTGCCAGCCTTTTGGTCACTTTTCCTGCCAACAGCGATGCGGACGAATTTTTTGATGCACTTTAATAATTATTTCCTCCCCCTTTTTACATACTTGTACATATTATTAGTATTGTATTGTAGTGTTAGATGTAAAATAATGTGTAAATTGAATCATAATCGAAATAAAACCAGTACTGGAATACACTTGACTTATACTTTTATCTTTTACAAACTACGCACGTCTTCTGTACCGAACTTATCTGTTATTGAGGTTATTGGATATATACATACGTAAACTTACGCCTTCTTCTCATGGATATAGGTATAATGCAGTTTTGTTCCAATCCCAAATAGTGATTGAAAGAATTACTGATTCAATCTATTGTGGTGATTATAGTAAAATCCTTTTACGGTAGCTGATTTTAGGTGTTGTTAGCAGAGGCAATGGAGTTAACGAGCTTATGCCGGAAACGAATTAGCACCAAAATAGGCCATAAGTCTAAGCAAACTGCAAATTGCACTATAATGATTGTTACAAGTGGGTGCTGGATCGTTGGAACTAAAGTAGATGCAGATACATACAACGTACCTTCTTAACTCAGGTACCAGGTGGCAAGTCTAGCCTACTAAAGACATCCGCTTCCCTGATTTGACTTTTATAACTTTCACGATAAGGTAAACAGCTGACTTTTAAAGCTTGTCCTATACTCATTAAACAACGATCTAAATACAATTAACACAATTAAAGTAAATCTTGTACACGATAAAATTACAAGTTCAAGCTATTTAACAGTATTGAGTTACAACTGATTTAGCTATAGATAAGATAGCACACTATTGTCGATTATACCCACATCCCTCTTGGGAAATGTTATGAAAGTTTAATAGAGTCAGCATTGAGTTCATGTGCTGTCCTTTGCACAAGTCTCCTTTATGTACCCGACTTGTTAGTTTACAGAGAGAAATTTCCATTACCTATAGACATTTTGTGAAAATAGGAAGCCCCTTGTGGCCGTTTCAAAGTCAAAGTCAAAGTCAAAGATTTATTAATGCGATTTTTGGTGATACAACAGGGTCTTAAAAATATTTTATAGTAGCTCAAAAATCTACCCTATAGGGCATGCATTGTTATGTAACAATATTAGAAATTAAGTTAAACATTACATGAAACATAATGAAGTAATCAATATCTATAGAAGTTAAAAAAACAAGTAACAAAAACTAAAACCCAACTACGACTTAAAAGGTTTAAACAAGACACCACAGACAGACAAATTAAAAATCCGGAGTCACACGTGTTAGGGTATAAATCGAACAGATTACGTGTGACTCCGGATTTTTAATTTGTCTGTCTGTGGTGTCTTGTTTAAACCTTTTAAGTCGTAGTTGGGTTTTAGTTTTTGTTACTTGATTTTTTTTTAAATTCTTTTGGTGTTATAATATATATATTTTTGAAATGAGCTCATTAAGCCCTTTCATTTGATACCCAACATGGTACGATTAAACCATTTTTTTTTTTAAGTTCCTCACTTTATGTCCTTTAGAGGGCGCCATTTTTAATTTAATGTGACTTCACATAGCCTATAACCAGCGGACAATCACGACGCTTCTAACGATACCTCATTTGTCAAATAGTGATAAGTGGTTTGGAAGATAGGAGGGAACAGATGAACATACATACATACATACATACATACCGGTCAAAATCATAACCCTCCTTTTTCTTCGCCGTAGTCGGGTAAAAATACAAGATATAATATATTGTAATTAATTTAATAGACAATTATGAATATTGCATCAAAACATAAAATAGTCCGTCACATGAAATTTTGTCAACTAGGAATTCGTCAATGGTATAATAGCATTTGTCTATTAAAAATTTATTTAGTTTACGTTTAAATTGAGTCAAGTTTAAATCTTTAATATCGTTGGGTAGCTTATTAAAAAATTTTTGAGCCATGCAAAGTATCTCTTGTTTGTGCCGAATATTTTTTGCAACCGAGCGTGAAATGGTTGTGGGCGCAGTTTTTATCCTGTTTACTCTAATTTAGAGTGATAATGTTGACCGAAATTTTGGAAAATTTAAAAAATAAAATGACTAGTTTATTTGTTGGTACGTAATTATGAGGGGCGCTGCTGGCGTTAATTGTTGATAGCGGTTGTCGGCTCGCGCTTTATAGAGGTGAAAAGAGCAAAAATAAACACGTTAAAAAAGCTTCACTCCCGGCCTGGCTTGGTATTTTATCACTGTTGGTACCCTAAATTCCTTCCCTGTACCCGCGTAAATCTCGATCCCGTGGGAATATCGTGATAAAAAGTATCCTATGTGTTAATCCAGATTATAAACTACCTGTTTGCCAAATTTCATCCAAATCCATTCAGCCGTTTTCGCGTGACTGAGTAACAAATATCCCAACACACAAACTTTCACATTTATAATATTAGTAGGATTAACAATTAACAGGACTCAAAAAGTTTATAACAACAATCTTTCTTATCAACTATGTTAGTAAACTTAACCTACACACTTAACCTAAAAATATGAGAATCCCTGATACAAAATCAACACCGAAGAGAGAAAGCTTGCAGTAGCGATTCACACACAAACAGTCCAGTCTGCTCGCAAAACACTGCAGTATAATGTTGGGGCTGGCCCGCACAAGGGAAGCACATCTTTTTCGCATCGTAGTGTAGAAACAATCGACACGAGCATCAACAAACATCCCTGATGCGCTGCAGAAGCGGAACAGTCCCGGAATCAGTCCCGGAATCAATCCCGGAACACATTATTATATTGCACGCGAAGGGCGCTGTACGATTTTTGAGTGCAATCAACCCACAGGCTGCACGTGTAAAATGAGGTGTGCACGAAACGAGTTTTTTTTTACTTCTTTAGCACAACGTGCAAACCTGCAAACGTTCATATTAGCTCCTCATCGCCCTCCTTTCTCCAATATCATCATCGTCTCGGTTTAATAGATGTCTCAAGTACTTAACTTTATATACCCTCACAAGCGATATTCCGTTCAACTTGACCGGAGGGATAGGATCATTGATTACTGACACTAAAGACCATGACTTCACTTTTAGTGACGTTGTAAACCAATCCATGAAGTACAGCATATTCTTCATAGGTGGGCACCAACCTCCTAAGACCACAAACCGAGGCTCTCAGCAGTGCCATATCATCAGCGTAACAATGCTATTTACACATACTCTGTCAATGTAACAGCCGGCACGCTCTCTGCTGAGCACCTCGATCAGCTCATTGACATACAAATTGAAGAGCGTGGGTGAAGTCAACCCCCCTGCCTCACACTGCACTCCAACCTATACGGCTATAAAAAAATTTAAGACTGCATTCAGAGGAGTTCTGGAAAATAGTAACTTCAAAGGTGATTATTAATAATAACATCTGGTCGTTGGTTCTCGGAAGCCTTGAGGCGGTTGCGGTTGCCTTGTTGCCTGCTCACCATGTTATTTTAATGATGACACTATTCAATAATATATTAGTCTAGAATTTTCTATGAAATGAAATAGTGAAGCAGTATTTTGTACCTACTTTCATGAAAAAGGCTCCAATTAGTGTTTGATCGACTGTTTCATATTTACATTAATGTCATCGATAAACTGTGGGTTCATTTTGTTAGGAACGATTTGAGCATTACTGGGTTAATCGTTGGCAGGCAGTTGGTAAGTAATTTTCAATATTTTTTTTTTAAAGACTAGCTGTGCCCCGCGGATATCGAGATTCCGTGAATATCGAGATTAAAGTATCATTTGTCCTTCTCTAGGTCACGGTTTACCCCTGTGCCAAATTTCATCCAAATCCGTGTAGCCGTTATAGCGTAAACGCGTAACAAACAAACTCACTTTCGCATTTATAATAAGTATTAGTTAGGATTAGGATATATATACTTATATATATAGTTAGTTAGTATTATAATATTTCAGGTACTTAGAGGACGTACCCATACAGAATTTGCACAGAATATTTAGTTAGCTGCGGTGCGGTATTTGGGTAGTTAGATACAGTGTTCAGTTGAAAGCAGTGCACAGTGGGCTATTCCGGTTGGTGGCAGTGGCAGGAGCGCCAACTGCCGCTGGCGGCGGCGGCGGCGCTGCGGTCGGCCCGGCTGTCTGTACGCCTTGAATTCTTTACTCGGGGGGCGAACAAAAATAACATAACGAGTCGAGCTTGTAATAACATTTGTCCTAATATATTACTATTGTGACGGCTCACAGCGTGCCGGATTTATATACTACCGTGCGAACCGTCACCTTATTATATATTAATATTAATGCCGGCTGTCTGCACCCAAATTATTTTTCATTAGATATGCGAGCTAGAAGACTTTCCCCTTGTTTAACACGTTTAATATTGTGTGGAAGCAAATCTTTTGATGCGCGGATTTTTCTTCGTTAATTTGCTTGATGCTTTGTGTCTTGATTTGTGAGGATTTTACGTCGCGTCGGAGCGACGAACAGGCATACGTTTTAATATAAAATAAAATTAAGTCCCATAAGACGTTATTGCTTGCGATCATACAAATGTATATAGCAGAATGAGTGTGTAATAAAGAGAACAATTCTATTATATTGTTTATCCGCCTGCCTGTAAACAGAAGTATCTATCTACATTCTAGTAACTATCTACATTGTAAAATTCGTATTAGCAGGTATTCGGTTTAGTTGTACGATGTTGTTGTTTATCTTATAAGTTATGTAGATGTACGAATTGCTTGCGATAGGCTTCATTCATTAAAGAAGCGCTCTGTAAACAAACTTCAAATCCAGTGTACCTAGACTAAGTTGAAGTCTCATATCACCAAATCCTTCCGTTTGATTTGTTTATAGTTTTTGTTTAGTGTTTTTCAGAACAAATGTTTATGATTATAGCGTTTTTCAGAATAAATATTTATAATTGAGTCGATGCTCAATTAATACTTATGTTTCTCGAAAACTTGCGTTGTGTATGAAGTGAGATGCACACTCTAGGCTATATTCAGTTTCTTCGAAAATCAACAGCAAGACTGCTTAGTCTTGTGGTTCATCTTTTTGAATTAGCACCAAAAACGCAACATAAAATAATGAATTGTGAAATAAGAAAGTAGTGTATTGAACAAATTAAAAATATAAATCATAATAGCAATTTGTTTCTTGCTTCAGAGTATACTAAAATTATGTTTTTTATTTACCTATAACTTAGATATTCCCTTTTGCGTCATTGGCCCAAATCTAATACATCACGAATCGTGAGGTCGGCCATGGTAACGTCTATCTGTATCAAGTCTTTTGGCTCCTGAGATACAAATATCTTTTTATTTACTTAGTTCAGGAGTCAGCTGTTCAAACAGATTTTGACCGCCTTGCACAAACATGTTTAGTGTAACTGACTAACTTTATCCGTTTCTCTTTGTACAATAAATGTATTATTATTTATTTATTTATCAATCAACTCTGGATCATACAATTAAACTAAAAAAAATAAAAAAATCACATTAACGAATTACATTTAAATTTGAAAATTATAAGTGGGTACTTTAATATTAAAAAAAACCTTTCAACGACCAAATTTATCTATTTCTGTATACCGGAAGTATACTATCCCAAGTCCAGTATTTAATTGCCTCGAGGTATTTGGATAAAATGGTGCGCTAACATAATTATTACTGGCTGCGTCCTGAACGCGCGGCGCGGCGGCGCCCTAGGCGCGCGCGTTGCGCCGCGGTCACCATAGTGTCTACAAGTGTCAACAAAATGACATATTTCTATTGACTTTCATTTTACTTCACGGCGGTCTGAAATATAATTGATTTAAACTGTGTAGTATTTCTTACACACACACGTGATAAAGATATTAAAAATATATATATATATTTTTTTTAATATGATTATTTCACCACCATCTTTGGCAACACAGGAATGTCACTTTTCTTTCGCGCGCTCGAAGACATCGCACGGAAAAATTCCCTCGTGGCAAATTAAATTTCATTTCGATCTTAAAGCTGCGTTTATCATACGCAAAACGAAATGCCAAGTAACAAGAAACTTATAAAACGCCTCATAAGTGCATTAGATGAAAACCGGAAGAAGAAACGACGCCATCGGCGTCGGAGCCGCAAGAGCAAAGTGCAAAGTGTATCAATGGAACCGACGTCTTATACACCAGAAGCCCCCAAAAGCAGGACTCCCAGCCCTGATCACCGACCAGAGGTGAATCTGGAACCCTCCATCAACCCTAACACAGGTAAGGTGCGGTTTTTATGATTTAGGTTAGGAAAAAACGGTTTCGGTGTGCCTTTGACTTACGGAATGTTTACGAATATGAAAACCTCGGGACGCTTCGCTTTAACCTTGCATTATGGGTGTTTTTGAAAGCTTTTTTCTCAACTTGTGAATATGTGATAACCTTAGCTAAACGGTAGGCTACCAGGAGTACGAGATACTCTCAACAACATTAACTCAATATTGTTAACTGGTATGCATTTGCCCTGGCGCGAACACGCCTCTAACAGATCACCGAGTACGAGATACTCACAGTGTCTTAAGTAAGCACTAGGTGGTTTAACTTTCTTGACGCAAAGTACGGGATACTTACGTCAACATAATGCTGTGTTGCAATGGCTGAAACCAAACGCTTCATATGCGATCATTATCTTTTATTTTTAGATATAACCGAAATGGAGACGCTCAACCCATATAAAGAAGCACTGGGTATGGACTATGAGGAGCCACAGCCATATAAAGGTCAAATTCACAAGGATATAAAATTGGACCATACATTAAAAAAAGGTCTAACGAAGGAAGAACGAGAAATGATAACCAACAAACATGCCATACCAGACAACTGTACATTACTTGATGCTCCCCTCCTTAACCCGGAGGTAAAAGCTGTGCTCACAGAGCCCTCTAAAATAAGGGACTATGGGATTGAGATGTCCCAAAAACAACTCGGACTGGCCACCTCCATTATAGCAAAAACTATGACAGATGTCATAGTAACAGAAGAAATAGACAAACATAAATTGTTAACAAACCTGGCTGATGCAACCAAAATTCTCTCCAACATCCACCATAATCAAACACAAACTAGAATAAAGTTAATTTATACCTTATTAGACAAGAACTTTAACCAAGTACTATCCAAAACAACAAGAGACAGTTTCCTATATGGAGAGAACCTACCGGAGCTTCTGAGAAATGTAAAACAGATGCAACAAGCTGTAGCACAATTAAAAAGACCTCCCCCTGTTGTACCATCAAACAATAGACTGATTAATAACAGCATGAAACGACCCACTCAGGGAAACAGGAACGGCCCACCCCTGAAACCGAAAATGACAACTCAGCCAACCACTCGACGACAACCCCGCTGGCAGCATCACTCCGAGAGAGCAACTCACCAACAAGGCCGGTACCAGAATGCCCCAACCAAACGTTGACAAACCAGGTACATGCTGGCAACTTACTTAATTATATTAACTGCTGGAGACATATTACTGATGACCCTGTAATCCTACAATGGGTACAAGGGTATGAGATACCCTTTAATTCTATACCTCTACAGTTCAATATTCCAGTCTCTAATCTATCACAGTTAGAAATTATACAAATGGAAAAATCCATTGCAGATCTACTGAAATTAGGTGCCATAACTCCCTGCCAACATACTAATGGCGAATTTATCAGTAAAATCTTTCTCAGACCTAAGCAAAATGGCAAATTTAGATTCATTCTGAACCTTAAACCACTAAATAAATTTATCTCAGCAAAACACTTTAAAATGGAAGATATCAGAACTGCTATCAGACTGGTGGATAGAAATTACTACATGGGCTCAATCTCAAGGAGGCATACTTTTTAGTACCCATTAGTCAAAAACACAGAAAATACTTACGCTTCATTTACCTTGATCAACTTTATGAGTTCACTGCTATGCCTTATGGCTTATCCACAGCTCCTGGTGTATTTACCAAACTAGTCAAACCAGTAGTAGCTCACCTAAGGAAACAAGGACTCATATCAACCATATATCTTGACGATTATCTTTGTATTGGTAAAAGTTATCAAGAATGTTTGAGAAACATAAATACCACTATAAACTTATTCAAATGTTTGGGATTAATTATTAACTATGAAAAGAGTGAACTGACTCCTAGTAAACAACGTAAATTCTTAGGTTTTATTATTAATACTCAAAACATGTGCCTTGAACTACCCATAGAAAAGAAAGTATCTATAACTAATCGTATTCAAGAGTTCTTAAAATTAAAAAGATGTTACATCAAAGATTTAGCTAAATTACTAGGTACTCTAATAGCAGCCTGTCCAGCTGTCCCTTATGGAATGATGCATACAAAAACCCTAGAAAGACGATTATAACACCAAAATGGAATTATCAAGGAAATTAATTCCGGATTTACAATGGTGGCTAGAGAACTTAAAAAACTCTAGGAAATTGTGATGGCGAGCGCATTGGCGGATTGTGGTCTGAACATGAACAAACTTACCATATAAACCAACTTGAAATAACTGCGGCATACTTTGCTTTAAAATCATTTACTAAACAAGTGAAAAAAACATCAATCATATTAAGAATCGACAATACGACCGCCATCGCATGCATCAATAAGATGGGAAGTATATAATTCCCACACCTAAATGATGTAGCTCATGACATATGGACCTGGTGTCAGGAAAGGGACATATACACATATGCCTCATATGTAAATCAAAAGAAAACTCTATAGCGGATCAAGAATCTAGAAACAGTAACATTGATACAGAATGGGAATTATCACCTACTGCATTCAGCCTGATTTGCTTTAAACTTGGTCAAGCAAAGATTGACCTATTCGCTAGCAGAATAAACTATAAATGCGAAAAATATGTCTCATGGAGGAAAGATCCGTATGCATTCAATATAGATGCTTTTACCCTAGACTGGTCAAAATCCTTCTTCTATGCTTTTCCCTCGTTTGCCCTGATCACAAGGTGCTTGCAAAAAATAAAAAATGACAAAGCCAAAGGAATACTAGTCTACCCACTATGGACCTCACAACCGTGGTACCCCATAGCTAAATCCCTGGAAATATCTGAGCCAGTTATATTCTACCCTGATGAAAATCTTTTACTATCACCTTTCAGGACGACACATCCACTGAGCTCGACACTTACCCTGGCTGCAGCAATCTTCTGCGGAAAGACCAACAGAGAGGACTGCCAACTAAGTCACTAAACATAATGTTAGCCTCACTCTCAACAGGTACAATTAAACAATACAATGTTACATATAGAGCTTGGTGGGGCTATTGCAAAACCCATTCATTAAGTGTCTACACAGCATCCGTACCCCAAGTAATACAATTCCTTACTGAAAGATTTGAATCTAATGTAGGTTATAGCAGTCTTAACTCAGATAGATCGGCCTTATCAACCCTTATTAGCTCAAAGGTTGGGAACGATGATAGAGTCACAAGATTTCTCAAAGGGGTATATAGACTCAGACCAGCATTACCCCGATACTCTCATTCATGGTACCCATCAAACATATTTAATCTCTTATCCTCCTGGCCGGACAATATTCAACTTTCCCTTGAAAAACTGACAAAGAAGTTGGCTGTTCTCTTAGCCCTTACATCAGCTCAGCGGACTCAAACATTGTCTTTAATTAAGTTACCAAACATTGCTATAACTAATGATAAAATAACCATAGAAATTACTGATCTCATTAAGACCTCCATTGTGAATAAGACACAGCCAAAAATCCATCTGCCTTTCTTCACACAAAACCCAAAAATCTGCCCAGCCAAAACCCTAATAGACTACATTTCAATTACTGAAACCCTTAGAAATCAGGAACCCTATCTCTGGATAACTTTCAAAAAACCATACTAAAAAGCTACCAGCCAAACTATCAGTAGATGGATCAAAAACATCATGAAAGAGAGTGGAATCGATACCTCACAGTTTACCTCACACAGCACCAGACACACAGCAACCTCATCTGCCAAAAGAGCTGGCATCAACATTGACATCATAAGAAAGGCAGCTGGATGGACAAACAACTCTAAAACTTTTGCTAAATATTACAATTTACCACTATGCGAAGGCCCATCCTCAGAAACCTTTGCATTGTCTGTCCTCAACAACTAATTACACTCCTCTTCGGACAGTTCTGTAATTATAAAAAGAACATTATTGTCTGTTTTGTGGTACTCTAACATACATCATGTGGACTATACCGTAACGTTGATTATGCTTCATTGCTGATTATATCTCATTGATAATTGTGACTCATTGTTTGATTATACTGTATTGCTGATTATGAATAACTTAATATTCTTAAGTAAACAGTGTTGATTAAGATTAATAAAATAAAAATACTTAATTATGCGTCATGACCGATAAAACCTCATTGTTAATTGTGACTCATTGTTGATCATACCATATTGTTGATTATGAATAGCTTAATATTCTTAAGTAAACAGTGTTGATTAAGATTAATAAAATAAGAATACTCAATACACCAGAACATTTTATAATTTATTAACTAACTGAATTATTGCAGACAGCTCTAAACATCTACACAGTTTAAATCAATTATATTTCAGATCGCCGTGAAGTAAAATTGGGAATCAAACGAGCTTACCTGCTAAGCGAAGTCTTGATTCTAATTTTACGAACGGCGGTCTTAAATATAATTGATTTAAACTGTGTAGTATTTCTTACACACACACGTGTAACATCGCGTTTTTAAGAGATAAAGATATTAAATATATATATATATATATTTTTTTTTAATATGATTAATATGAACGCCGGATGGTCTCACCTTCCCCGACCCCCCCGTCCTTCCCGATCCGGATTCAACTCCTTTTAATGTTACTGCCCCTCAGCTAATTGCAGCCGTGAGCTCCTTTCGAAGTGGCTCCCCAGCACTTAAAAGACCTACTGAGCTCAGGCGCCGGGGAATGTGGTGAGTCGCTTTTGAAGGAACTTGCGGCTCTAATTAACCTGATGCTCAACGGCGGTGTGAATGATGCCGTCGTCGATGTCTTGTTCGGTGCCAACCTATGTGCCCTGCGCAAGAAGGACGGCGGCATCCGTCCCATCGCCGTTGGGTGCACCTACAGGCGTACGGCCGCCAAAATATGCTGCAAATTGTATGGCAAAATCCTGACCAACAAGTTCCAGCCCCTACAGCTTGGCTTTGGATCCAAAGGGGGCTGTGAGGCTGCCATACACGCCCTTTCAAGATTTTTAAATGCCAGTAAAGGTGAGGTCATCCTCAAGGTTGACGTTAAGAACGCCTTCAACTCCGTTAACAGGGACACATTATTGGCCGAAGTAAAAAAGGAGTTACCAGAAATTTACGGTTTTATGTGGCAGTGCTACAGGCACCCTTCAAAATTATTATATAAAGACAACGTTTTGAAATCGGCAGTCGGATGCCAACAAGGTGATCCTCTCGGGCCAGTTATTTTCAGCTTGGCTATCCATCCTATAATACAACAACTAAATTCAAAATTTAATGTGTGGTATTTAGACGATGGTACACTAGGAGGTGACGTGGACACCGTTCTAAAAGATCTACAATTCCTAAAGCAGCAGTTTCAATTCATCGGCCATGACCTAAACAACTCCAAATGTGAAATTTACCTTTGTGACGACACCGATAGACAATCGACCATACAGAAATTTAATTCAATAGCCCCGAATATCAAAGTTTTGGAAAAAAGTTCACTGCACCTCCTAGGTTCCCCAATCCTAGAAGATAGTTTTTCACCATTTGTCGAGGCAAAAATTGAAATGAAAAAATTGAAAATTGTCATTTTAACGATATTTCGGACAGAATCTCTAAAATTAATCTACATTCGGCATTCACCCTTATCAGACATTGCTGTTTCGGTCCAAATTTTATGTATTTTCTCCGCTCTTCCTCTTTATGGAAGCAGTCCAACCTTTTAGACAAAATCGATCATACTATTCGAAACACTTTAACATCCATTTAAAATGTGGCACTGGACGACCGCGCGTGGCTTCAAGCCACACTACCCATTCGTTTTGGTGGGCTGGGCGTCCGCAAAATTTCCAGTGTAAGCCTACCGGCGTTCCTGTCCTCGGTCCACAGCACCGAAAAGTTAACCGCAAGAAATTTAGCCTCTTCTCAGGTTGACTCTGAAGTGCCGTGTTTGACCGATGCAGTGAATGCCTGGAAAGTGGCTTGCCCGGACACGGTTCAGCCCGAGAACCCGTCTTCCCAGAGACAGTGGGATGAGCCGCTCTGCAGGTTGGTACGGAATAAACTTATTAATACGTCCACCAATACTGCTGAGCGTGCCCGCCTGCTGGCTGTGGGTGAATGGGAGTCGGCCTCTGGCTTCAGGCGCTACCGTCACCCAACATAGGTACTATGCTGGGTGACACCACAATTCGGCTCGCTACATGTTTGCGTCTGGGCGCTCCTTGCGGTGCTCCACATCGTTGTCAATGCGGTGAAGGAGTCGACTGCCTCGGACACCACGGCCTATCCTGCAGCAAGAGCGCTGGTCGGATGGCACGGCACGCCAGCATTAATAACATTATCCGTCGGGCTCTTGTCACCGCCGGGGTGCCAGCTGTGTTAGAACCCAACGGCTTGGCACGCGACGATGGGAAGAGGCCAGACGGAATGACCATAATGCCCTGGAAGTTGGGTAGACCTTTGGTGTGGGACGCAACCTGTGTCGACACCCTCGCGCCATCCCATCTTCCTAGCACGGCGGGCTGTGCTGGGACAGCTGCTTCAGGAGCAGAAAACCTCAAACGGCGCAAATATAACAACCTTATTGGGAGCTATATGTTTGAGCCGTTTGGGGTTGAAACACTAGGGCCGTGGGGTCCGAGTGCTCATCGAGTATTTCGGGACATCGCTAAGCGATTGGTCGACTCTTCTCGTGACCAGAGGGCTGGCCTATTTTTAGCCCAAAGAATCAGCATTGCCATTCAACGTGGCAATGCTGCCAGCCTTTTGGGCACCTTTCCCATTGACAGCGATGCGGCCGAATTCTTTGATGCTCAATGAGCCCCTCCCCTTTATTTTTTCTTTTTAATTTGTTATATATGTAATTGTTTTTTAGTTAATTTAGTATGATAAATGTAAAAAAAATTGAATATATAATAGATAAACAAAATTAAAAGAATATCTTAACATTAGTCAGTACGTGAACCTTAAAGCTGTGGTTCACGTACTGACAGTCGAAACGTTCAGCAAAAGCGTTCAAGATACTGTTGCGGCTGGCCCAAGTATTATTTATTTTATTTTATTTTTTATATATGAGAATATTTGGTTGGCATGTTAAACCGCACGTCAGTGGTACCAATAGAGCTACAAAACCCCTCCTTCAACGATATAAACACTCTGCCAATGTCGAATTATACCTATGAACATATTCGTTAGTATGAAACTGACAGGTGCCAAGAACGCATTCTCTCGACGGCCGGACTGTAGTAAATATAATCGATGATTGGTTTTAGCGCCGCAAGCGCCAATGAATTAAAAAAGAATACAAAAATCTGTCACCAAATAATGCTACACATGGTGTCATAAAATGGTGACACAGTATTTAATGAAGTGACACGTTCTATAAGCAATATAAAGTGCGATGTTAATCTAGGTTTAACATTTTGCGGTTACCGCTCGCAGCTTTATTTTTGCCCACTTTTAGTTTATTGGTGGTTATGTAATAACCTTTGTTGAACACAATGCACGTACTTATATATTTGAAAAAGTACATAACAGTATGTATAATTGACCGAGCGAGCGTAGCGAGGCAAGTGTCTCTGGATCAAGTCTGGCAAAATCGGCAAGTTTGTCAGTTTGTACGAGTTCGTCTACAGGTCGTATTTTACAACCGATCTGGACAAAATTTGGTGTACAGATATAACGAATTTTTTGTAATTTTTAATCGTCGGGGATTTTTGATTGGAGGGCTACTTCCTCCAAAATGGGGCAAAAAGGGGGCTACTGGATATCTCCGCCTTATGAGACCCGATAACGATGGTTCGTTTTTTATTTGAAAGGTGGTAAATACGTAAAAATAAATAGGTTTCAAAAAAATTTAGAGAAGATCTGATGAGCATGATGAGCAGAACAGCTTCCCAAAATGCAGTAAATGGCTCACTATTTATTAAAACCTATTTGTTAATTTTTCTAGCTGGCCACAAATTTTTACTCATATTTTTTCTGGCTTTTATGATTCTGTAGTAGTCAACAAGGAACCGATATAGTTTCGCCATGTCTGTATATCTATCCGCGGCTTAGCTCAAAGAATCTTAATACTAGAAAGCTGTAATTTGGCATGGGTACTATAAATTAAACACACAAAGTGGTAAAATAAAATCGTGGTAATGTTTTTTTTTGTAGGGGTACACGTAAAGTGGGGATGATTTTTTTTTCTCAACTGTCCCATGTTTGGGGTGTCGAATGGGTGTGAGAAAACTATTTTTTGATTCAGGGATCCGTTTGCGTAACATTAAGCTAATTTTTGTTAGTCAAGTGCCCCTTTTTTTTTTTTTTTATTTTTTTTTTTTTTTTTTGAGGGTGGGAAATCATCCAATGACTTCTCCCGCTCTGGGTGGAGCGGAAGGGCGTGTCAGACTTTTACTGACTAAAACCCACCCGTGTTCCTTCAGTTGCCTGTTGCCAAGGTCCCGGTATCCCTTTCGGACTAACCCGCATTTCGGACTAACCGCCATCTAAATGGTTTTTTTTTGGATATGTGAAAAAATCACGGCAGTATAACGAAGTTATAAGGAAAACTATCACAGCTAAGTATGCTTTACAAGTTAACGAGTAATAATCGACTAACTTACATTTGTAGTTGGAATATTTTGGAGAGCATGTATTTCAAATACAACGTTAAAAGTTTGTTCTTGGGATACATTTATCCCAACTACGGAACCATTCATTGTACGTGATCCGCGCACTTGGTCGGTTTTTTTAATTTGAATTTGACGCAATGATATTGATTTCATGTTTTTTGACAGGAAAATATGTAAGTCAAATCATGAAAAGCGATGCTACCATTGATATAAAGTAATATATTATGTCAATGGTTGCTACACTAAAATATTTTCGCTTTTAGACACGAATTTGTATGATACATAAACGAACATCCGTGGTATAACGAATTGAGTGTGTACACTGAATACGTTTTTCTCCGTTAAATAGGTACGTAGTGTTCCGGTGACATCGCATTTTACGCGCGAAAAATCCCAACAAGTTCGAATTGTCTAGTCTGTGCACTCCCTTTGTACTTGGAAGGTCACCGGTCGGGATCATTTTCGTACGAGTGAAATTCGTATGAAAACGCGTGCAAAATGCGCGCGGCCTAAAACTACAAGCTATCGTTCATGGTTTCTTCCTGCAGGTCTACTCCCTAAACACGAAATCCAAAGATTTGGCTGAAATTACGGGCGATTCCTACTCCCTATCAAAGTTTGTGGTCGCGAGGTCTACTGTTCGCACAACTACTCGTATAGTTTAATATGGCTTTCGCGGTGTATTTTCGGACAGTTTTCTTGAAAACTAGTTTATAAGTAAGCATCAGTAGGTTTTACCTCGACCCTTTGAATTTCGTCTAATTATGAAATAGGTAGACTCTGTAGTCAAGTTTACCTTATAAAACGAGAAAAACTACCAATTCTTATAAATATAACTTGTAAAATAATCCTCCAAACTATAAAAATGTTTGCGACAGCCATCATTCTTGTGATACAGCCAGTGATAAGCTCGTATGTATCATTCAACTACCTACGTCGAGCTCAGCTTTCAGTCTAACCAGATTCAAATGAAATATCTATTATGAACATTTAACTAGGAGCGACTGCCATCTAATTATTACCGTGAACAAAATAGTGGGCAATAAGAACCAATATCCTAAAGTTCAAGCTTTAAGTCTTATGCCCGTTTTCACTAACACTACGCGACACCTAAATGTATTGCCATATAAAAGCGAACTGCTGGATTTTTGAGCTTGGCTCAGCGCAGAGAGTAGGCTTTTATTAGGCATTACTTTTAGGTAGTGAAAACGGCCATAAGTGGCAGTAATTATGTAATTACCTATTGTTTTTAGGCATCAAGAAAAGTTACAACTTACTAGTTGTAGTTAAAGGAGTTTTATTTCGCTACGCAATGAAATATTAATTTATAATTTAAATTCATTTTATATTGAGCCTAAATGAGCGTGGTTTGGGTACAAAACCAATTGATATCAAATTATAATTTTGAATCTATTATTAACGTGTACCGAACATAGGTAATTAATTATCCTGTTGCATATGTGACAGCTGTTTTGTTGTTAACAGCCTGTCTGATCGCATTAATATATTCAATTTTGTGCAACATTCAAGCACCAAATTCAATTAATCATTTAGAATATAGTTGATATTCCCGATTTAGAATTAGACAGAAATCGCTAACAGGTAGGAAGCAACGTTCATTCCTATCCTAGGTTTATGAGGGAGGAGGCCTTTGCCTAGTGGTGAAACATATATTATAATACATACACACACGAGTAGTTCCGTTTTAGCGCATGTATTAATTAAATAAAGATCCCTACTAAGTCAATATTTCGTCATCAGGCATTTCCGACCAGCGCATGTCTCTGAATAAATTAGATCATTTATCAGGAATCGAAGCGTCATTACAACAGCTCTATTTTATTTAGATACAATTCGTAAATAATTAATATGACAAGATACTACTAGTACTACCTTATCGTTCTAGACATGTAGATCTTACCATATGAATTGATTCTCATTGTTTGTCTAGGTAATAAATATGTAATGTAATATGTTCGAAAAAAAACTAAAAGCAATTATTTTGGAATAAGGTGGGAAAAATTCACTGTGGCAGGTACGGCGGGCGTTTCTAAACGTAATAAATATAACTTTAGAGATTACTGTCTACAATCGTTTTTTTTTTTCATTATGATAATCATTTTCGCTGCTTTCTTGGAACTTTAGTGACTCAGGAGCTTTATGTCACATCGTCATTTAACGCGGGAAGAGATGCTAAGGGCTGTCGGCAGGGCGCAGTCAACGTGAAACTGCCGACGCTGTCAACTTGTCGATTATGGGTGCATTACAGGGCTACGGGAGATCTTGCTGAACGCCACCGATTAAGATACAGGGTCACTACTCAGAGACCTCAAATTACGACTTGCCAGCTGGTAGGAAAACCAGTCCAGTCCAGTCTCAGCACCAAGTGGTTATCAGTGACTTAACCACCAGGAGAACATATGCATGAAGTTAATCTTCACGCTCGCAGACCGCTTAGAGTTCTAGCTCTTCGACGGGGAAATCGAGGGATTATTGTACAAAAATATATCAAATTTTAAGAAAATGTCTGATATTCATAGTTTAAATACCAGGAATAAACACAATCTTGCAGTACATCGCACTCCACAGAGTAGGCAACTCGTTCATGGGTATACGGTTTTATAACAAACTTCCCATTGACATTCGAAACTTACCCATTAAACGATTTAAAAGCTGTATTAAAACCAAACTTTGTAAGAAAGGGTACTACAAAATTTCTGATTATTTAGAAGACAAAAAAGCATGGGATTTAGCTGCTCGCTCTGCTAAGCATTGTGACATTTTGAATATTATGGAAAATCATCAAAATACACGTACCAGTTTTATATAAAAATTGACATGATGATTACTTTGTAAAGTATTGTTTTATTGTGAATGTGAGGACTATGTGGATATTTATTTTTATAAATTTTTTTCGTTCTCAGTTAGATTTGATGAAGGTCCAACAAATGTCCTTTCTTTGGTATTGTTCGTCGAGTCGTTGAGCTCCTTAAGTTCTGAGTTGAGCTCCACTATTACTGACAATTGCTTGCACTGACTGGACAGGTCCACTCAAATCTGTGTGGTTCTTTCCTCAAAATACCATTTCGGACTCTAATCTACATGGTCCTCATATGGCCTGACCAAGATTATGTCTGGACATTAAAAGAGACTGTGTCCTCCGAGTTTGTTTCGGCCTTGCTTCTCAGAGTAGTCAGATAGGAAACGCCGACCTCATCTAGCTTATTTTTACAACTTTTTAATATGACGTGTAAAAGTTATTCCAATATCCTATTTACAGAATAAACAATTTCATTTCATTTCATTGTGGAACTGTGGGGACTGGAATTCGCCTGGGTGCAAGAACGGTCTGGTTTGATATGAGGCAATTTAAATGCGGAATAATATTGTGCCGAGATTGTGCAACCTATGGTCATCCATCACCGAAAGCAGTATTGCCAAGATTTCATGTTCATGCAAGATAATGCGCGTGCACACACAGCCACGTTGGTTATGAATGTGCTCTGCGAGGACAATATCACTATTAGAGTGGCCTGCCAAGTCCTCTGATCTCAATCTCATGGAGATAACGTGGGATTTGCTCGAGAGAAGAGCGTTCAGTGACTTTCCCCAAAATTTGAACACGGAAGAAGAGCTTTTTGCACATCATTCTAGAGTATGGTGCCATTTTCCACAGGTAGACAACCTGATACTCAGCATCCACGCCGATGTAGACAGACACAGAATATTAAAAAGTTGCTAGGAATGTTGTTTAAATTTAATGTTATCTGTGCATTTGTTTTTTTTTTATCTGCAAAAATGTGATTCTTACGTTTTGGTACCTCTACTTACCTATTTGGATTTTCATATTTTTTTCACTAACAACCATTCAACAATCAAAATCTGTATTAAGGGGGCGTGTATTGACAGCAAAAAATCATATTTCACCCGCGCAACCCTTACCTACCCCTCTCATTAAACACGACGAAAACAAAACACAATGCCTTCCCGCCAGCAGAAACTTTTCGTCTGGCGTTTATAGAATTCGAATTTCAATCTTCTGTAGTTTATTTTGCTTATACGATACGCTAAGCTTGAATTCAGAACTATGGATCATGTTCATGTTTTGGAACTAGAAACTCAATGTTGATGTGAAAAAGTTCAAATTGAAATGTTACCAAATTTTATTTAGGACCTTGTACAATTTGTACTTAATGACGTCTTTGTGGAAAACTGTGTTACCAAGTAATAAATATAATGCTATATCGTGGATTTCTCTCTTCGGAGGATCGTGCAAAGTGATACCCAAGTAAAAAATAATATTCGTATAATGAATTTTGCACTGTATTGTGCAACGAATATGGCATGTGTCATGAAAACCTTTCCTGCGCCAAACGCGAACAATCCCCTTCGAAAACATTTGAAACATGTGAAAAAGAGGCCGAGTTCTGTACAAAAGAAATAAATGTAGGATTGTCGGCTTCACCACTAAAAGAATTGACATCTATTCATCTATGTAAATGGGTGCCAAAGTACCAAAGGGACTAATTATAACAAGGGCCCGAGGTACGCGGCTCAGTACCTGCGCTGTGTTTTGGACGCTCGTCAAACGCAACAAGATTTCCACATTTTGTTGTAACTTTTGAACCGTGTTTCTTTTAAGTTTATTACTAATGCGGAGAAAATGACAAGGAAAAATAGTGAAAAAGGAACTCGCGTCCAAGCGTCAAGGGCACGGTTAGGCTTCATTTACGGAGACGCGAGGAGTCGCGCGTGGCTTTGGGCGGCGCGGCCCGCACTGAATTCAAATATATTATGGCGTTGTTTGAGTGCGTTTACGGAGACGCGATTTTACACGCGTTTGTTTGAAATGGAGCGTTTTTTGCGGTGGAGCCCGCGAATGGCATAGCCGCGTCACACGCGGTGTTTCATCACGGCGGCGCACACAGCAGCAATTCTCGATGAAGCGATGCCCGCGGCATACCTTCTCCCAGTCTTATTTGTAAATCGCACAACGGAGATCTATGCAAGTTGAGAGTGGCAAGTTGCGACATGTGCAGGCCTAACGGCGCCCGGCATGGGCGCTCGCTTAGACTGCAGCGCTTGATAAAATTCGTTACATAGAAATTCATACAATTTTATTGAGCGCCCGAAACGCAGCGTACAAAATGCGCGTCTCGGGCGCTTGTTATAACTAGTCCCTTAGTAGAAAGTTTAGTATGGTCCCTCTTTTTAACTGTTGAAATTGTAGCTTTAAAAACATGCCAAGTTGCATTATAACTTTAGGCCTCATTTACGGAGACGCGGGGCGTGGCGCGTCGCGTGCAGTGTGGCGTCACGCGGCGCGTCTGACGTTTTTTCTGTTTACGGTGCGGCGGCGCGTGAAGCGGCACTTATCGTCCCACGCGTTAACATAAACATATGGCAGTATACGTCTTGATTGTCGCTGCTTTTTTTGGGGTTATAATATATATTTTTTAAATGTGCTAATTAAAACCTTTCATTTGACATGGTATGATTAAAAAATATTTTTTGTTGTTCATGATATGTCACCTAGAGGGCGCCATTTTCAATTTAATGTGTCTTCATATAGCCGATGACCAGCGGACGATCAAGAAGCTTCCAACGATACCTCATTTGTCAAATTGTGATGAGTCTTTTAGAAGATAATATGAGGGAACAGACATAGATAAATACATAGAACCCGGTCAAAATCATAACCCTCCTTTTTGCTTCGCCGTAGTCAGGTAAAAACTAAAACCCAACTACGACAAAAAAGTCAAATAAAGAGATATAAACAAGACATCACGGACAGACCAATTAAAAATCCGGAGTCATACGTAATCTGTTCGAGTTCGTTCGTTATACCAATAACCGAAGAATAAAGGTATTAATCTAAACAAGTTTTATTTAGGGGCGGTCAGTCGCTCCAATTGTTCGTCTAAGGGTCACCTTACAAGAAGTTTGTCAAAAAAGTGGGAGTAAACGAATTTGGATCCTGAGTAAATCGCAATAAGATTTAATCTCCAGTGCGAATTTTCAAATGAACGTGGAATGGGCTCGTTGGCTATGTTGTAAATTTTCTCCGCAAGAAAATTCACCGCAATACAGAGCAATGGCGCTAGTTGTACCTACTTCTTTCTATACTCCGTGCTACTATATCAGTCAAAAATCTGTCAAATAAAATGTATGTCATCTTGAGTTTTCAAATATCAACATTGAATTTTATATGTTTATTTAGACTCGGTATTTATTTATTTATCAATCAATAACACTTGTAATATTCGTTTTGGAAGTGGTTTTAGTGTTTATTTCATGTTTTCTATGTCTCAGTTTCTTTTGTGGAATGTGATAAATTACGAAAATATTATTTACGAAAATAAATAATATCTCGGCGCAGCTAAAAATTTGAGCGTAGTCCTCTCGTCTCAACAGAGCGAAGCCGACTGATTTGTGAAACAAAAATATGCTTGAAGTTCCCGTAATGTGCGACGGAAGATGGCTTCTTCCACGAACTAAAAACGTCGTAAGTCCTACAAGCTTTGATTCGTAATAAAACCAAAAATAAAAGGAATAAAAAAAAAAGCCTACACAATTTTTTTTGCCTTGTTTTAATACATATAATCATCTAATTTTTATCATAATAGGCATTAGCATTTTAAGTACAAATCGAAAATACGTGAAAATGAGAGGTAACTTCGTGATATTTTTTTATCGAGAAAATTTTAATATTTTGTGTTTCTGTTACACACAACGTTTGGAAATATCATGTAGTTACTCATACTATTTTTATTTTATACCTATGTCTTATAAATTTTATGAAAAATCAAATTGAAGACAGGCAATTTTGGTTACGTCCCGGCCTTAAATTACGCTTCTATTGATATAAAATTATGTTAAGTACATAAAAAGTGATCGCGGAAAGCGATAAGGCCACCCATTTTATATTTTGTTGTGTTTGTTTTTTCTTTTTGTTATATATTTTTGTGGTGTACAATCTATATATATATTTATTATATAAAACACAACGCTGACTGACTTATCTATCAACGCACAGCTCAAACCGCTGAACGGATTGGGCTGAAATTTGGCACACAGATAGTTATTATGACGTAGGCGCGCACTAAGAATAGATTTTTGGAAATTCGACCTTTAAGGGGGTGAAAAGGGGGGATTTCGTTTGTATGTAAAATCTTATTCCTTGAGTTAATGGACTTGAATCTCGGCACGAATACTTATCTAAGTAAATAATAGTGTTTGTCATTTTTAGTTTTTCTAAACTACCCCCTAAACGGGGATTGGGGGGTGTCAAAGTTTGTATAGAAGAATTTTAACACGCGGTCCGATTAACTCAAAAACTCAGTATTTATACTTAAAACCAAAAATAAAGAATAATGAGTACCAGGGTTTTTCAAAAAATTTCTCCTAACGGGGTGAAAAGGGGTAGTCTATATCACAGCTCAAACCACTGAATGGATTGGGCTGAGATTTGGCACACAGATAGTTATTAGGACGTAGGCATCCACTAAGAAAGGGTTTTTGGGAATTCGACCTTAAAGGGGGACTTAGTTTGTATGAAAAATCTTATTTCTTGAGATAATAAACTTAAATTTGGCAATACTTGCTACTTAGTAAATAATAAAGATTGTCACTTTTAGTTTTTAAGCAACGTCACATAGGAATCACGGGGTGTCAAAGTAAATAAAAATTGTAACGCGCTGTTGGAATAATTCGAAACTTGGAACGATACTAATACTTAAAACATAAAATAAAAAAGTACGTGGTTCAGGGTTTTTCAAAAATCTACCGCTAACGGGGTGTAAAAGGGTAATAAAGTCGTAAATATGAATTTCGAAAACTATCTTTATAAAAATATATAAAATATAAAAAAAATATTACTAGTGAAATGGGTACAAATAAATCTCCTTAAAACAAATTTGATCTTAGGTAATGTGCACTTAGGTGTCAAAGGAGTACTTTGGCACTCGTACTAGGATTACCCTGTATCACGAATGCCATCACCTGCCTCCCGACCAACTAGACTATTAACATTTTTAATTAATTAATTATACGTTATAATTTTGAATAAATTCTATTATAAAAATAAACAAAAATAAACATAAGGAGTGTGTGTGTGTGTTTGTGTGTACGTGTTGTGTGTGGGTGCCTGCGTGTGTGTGTGTGTGTTTGGTAGTGTGTGTCCAGAAGTCCAGAAGGTATGTATGAGTATACGTTGGTGAAAATAAAATGTCAGTTAACTCACTAATTGTATAAGTCTCTCAGATTCTTCGTAGGTGAGACTGTCGTTCTTTTGCGCTTGCCTTCTCGTAGCCGTAGGTAGTGTGGTATAGTGGCATGTTTGCGCAATGTTATTTGGAGCACAAAGAGTTGTCTAACAGTTAGGACCTCAAATAAAGAAGTGCGGTAGGGTACCTGAAGGGTTTCCTGCACATGACTTTAAGGACCGATCTTTGTGCCCTTTCAAGCCATAACATACTGACTGCAAAGGTGCCACCCCAGACAGAGATGCAGTAACCTAGCAAAGATTGGGCAAGCGCAAAGTAAACTGTTTTCAGTGTCTTAAGATCTGCCACTGATCTGAGTTTGTTGAACACAAAAATGAGGTTACGAATACGGGGGACGAGTTCATCAATGTGCTTTTTCCAACTCAGTAAACAATCGACCTGGACTCCAAGGTATTTTATATTTGAGGTCCTCTTAATGCGGAGGCAGTCACAATAGGCGTTCGCAGTGTCACAGCTATGCGCCTGAATTGTATACGTTTCCGGTTGAGGTTGGCTTTATTGCGAAAGGGAGAAAGTTACGAATGATGTTTTGTCTAGGTTAAGTGTTAAGAGATTTCCAGATAGCCAATTTATAACAATTCTAAAGGTGTCTTCTGCATAAACTTTAGCCTGTTCCCAGTTCGAACGATCAATGAGCAGTGCTGTGTCATCGGCATATGACAAGATTTTGGTATGAGGCAGGGCTAACGTGCATAAATTGTTAATGTACATTAAGAACAACGTTGGACCCAGCACGCTGCCCAGGGGTACACCGTAACTAACTCTTTCAAAGGGAGTGGAGGGGTTGCTGAAGTTTTTAGGGGAAAGTACGAAATCCACGCGGACGAAGTCGCGGGCATAGTGCTAGTGAACTTTAGAAATATAAAGTGTTAAATTAAAATAATTACTATGACCCTTGTTCCCTAGACTAAGTTGAGTAGTGTATTTAACTCATCCTCTAAAAACATATTGACATCTTTATTAAGTAATTGAGCTTTTTAACTTTTTCGCCTTTTCTCACAGTTGGTCGCAGTAACTAAGCTTGCCCTAGGCTACCCTGATCTAGGCCCGCTCCTGTGGAACATCGGGTACGACTGGGTGCTGAGGGGCGAGCTCAGTCCGGGGGTCGACCTGACGTGTTATGCGGATGACACGCTGGTCACTGCCCGGGGGAGCTCGCACAGGGACGCAGCGTTGCTGGCGACGGCTGTGGTCTCACAGGTGGTGAGCCGCATACGTCGCCTAGGCCTGGAGGTGGCCCTCAGCAAGTCGGAGGCCATGGTGTTTCATGGCCCCCGGCGGGCGCCGCCACCCGGCTCACACATCGTGGTCGGGGGGGCTCGGATCGCTGTCGAGTCCACCATGAAGTACCTGGGATTGGTGCTCGACAGCCGGTGGGACTTTGGGCCCCACTTCCGACGGCTGGCGCCCAAGTTGCTGGGCGCTGCTGGGGCGCTGTCAACGCTGCTTCCCAATCTGGGGGGCCCGAGCGCCGCTTGTAGGCGGCTCGACGTGGGGATCGTGCGATCGATAGCCCTTTACGGCGCCCCGATCTGGGCGGCTGACCTGACGGCCGGTAGTATCGCAGTCCTGCGCAAGCCGCAGAGAGCTTTGGCCGTCAGAGTCATCAGGGGGTATCGCACGATCTCCTACGAGGTGGCCGGATCCCCGCCCTGGGACCTCGAGGCGAAAGTACTCGCATCATCGTATCGGTGGCGCGAGGAAGCGAGGGCGCGGGGTGAGCAACCGATGCAGCGACACATAGAGCTGCATCGGTCTCAGCTTCGCGGGGTCCTGGTGGCGGAATGGCGGGACAGGCTTTCACGCCCTACCGCCGGCCTCGACATCATCGAGGCGGTCCGGGCGGTTGTCGAGCGCTGGCTCGGGAGGAGGCACGGCTCCCTGTCGTTTCGGGTGACGCAGGTGCTCTCGGGGCATGGTTGCTTCGGGAAGTACCTGTGTCGCATAAACAGGGAGCCGGACGCTCGGTGTCACCACTGCGTCGACTGCCGGGAGGACACGGCGCGGCATACGCTGGCAGAGTGTGCCGCTTGGGAGGAGCCGCGCCGTGCCCTCATCTCAGAAGTAGGCAGTGACCTCTCGCTGCCGGCCGTCGTTGAGTCGATGGTCGACAGCGAGGAGTCCTGGGACGCGGTGGTTTCCTACTGTGAGACAGTCGTCTCGCAGAAGGAGGCTGCGGAAAGGGAGAGGGAGATCTCGTCCACTCACCCGGCCCGCAGCAGGCGCACCGGGCGTCGGCGGAGGGCGGATAACGCCCTCTTCCAGCCCCCCTAAATGGGTCCAGGGGTGACGGACTCAGGGACGTCCGTCGCCCCCCAAACATCAGGACCCGAGGTGGCGGCGCGTAGTGTTCCACGCGCTTCCCTCTTAGACGTCACGGGGGGAGTCAAACACCTCACTCCCCCCCCTGACCCGAGGAGGCCCGCAGCGGCGGGCCGGCACCAGTCGGGGGTTGCGGAAGATTTTTACGTTCCCGCGACCCCCCGGCGCAGGTGTGAGTCGGAACACCGGGGTGGTTTTTAGTCAGTAAGAGTCTGACAGACCCCTCCGCCCGCCCCAGGGCGGAGGACATCCATGAGGATTTTCCAGCCCGGAAAAAAAAAAAAAAAAAAAATACTACCCTGATCTCACGGGTTAGGTTAAATTGGAACTGTAATCAAACCAACCACCCACGAGCCGAGTGAGCGAAGCGAGCGGTGCAGGTGCTGCGGTAGCGGCCGGCGATCGCTACATCCAAGTTGGCCGTAGTTACTTGGCTATTTTGTATTTTTAGGACGCTAAAATATAATTTATTTGTTTTTTTTAATGTTCACAAAAAAGTCGCAAAGTATTACGTAGGAATACAGAAATTCGATTCCGCATTGAATAAAAATAGTAGGGTACGTAATACTTAAGTTCTTTAACTTCTTGAACGATTTATAAGAGTCAAACAGAAAGAAAATGGATAACCGCGGTGCTACGGTTTCGTTGGCGGTACTTTCTCAGCCAAACGGATATGGAAAAATGTGCTTCAGGACTATAGATGTAAAATAAACCCAAAATCCGTGGTTTAAAAACCGTGTTAAATAAATTTAAATCAGTCTTTGAACCACGGATTTTGGTTTAAAACGGTTTATTTGCAACTATATTCAGGACATACTCGGTTGTTGCATATGCTTCAATCTGGTTTGTTTTGCAGATTTATATTGTACTCTCTGTTGTTGTTGTCAAACTGGTCTATGGAACATATTGCAGCTTATAGGAATAGTTGTCCAGAAAGATCCCATTTTGCTAAACAGTTAATTGATTCAGATCATACATTAAATAATAATAACACTTTCAAAATTTTACACATTATGTGATAAAGGATTCAAAATTTCAGTATTAGAGAGTTTAGAAATTGTAAAAAATAATACAGCGACCGTTACAATGTTGAACGAATTAAATACCCGTAATCAAAGGTCACCTTTGTTGCGATTGTTCACCCCCTCATCGCGCTTATCGCACTGATAACGATCCTAGTCGAGTAGCGCCGAGCAGCAATCCTATATAAGAGGGGGTGACGGGTTATTTGATTCACTTACAGTCCGGTTAAGTAGCTAATGCCCCTAAAAATTATCAAAACTTTATCAGTGCGTTTTGTTTTTGTAAAAAGTTAAAAAAAAAACGCTCTGATAAAGTTTCGATAATTTTTTGTAAAAAGTTTTTTGACTATTCAAGAAAGCATATTGAGTCTAAAATAACTGTGTTGGCAGAAACATGGCGTTCCGTTTTCAGTAGTACCTATACCTATCATATCATGTATTACTATAAAGTCAGGGAAATTATTATGCAAATTGACACACTATGTCAAATTGATATTGAGTCTAAAATACTCGTGTCTTTGGTTTTGAATTTACGTTTTTTGCCACCGACTTCCGTAATAAAAGTAATTTTTCACTTTTTTGTGGTTTTTGGAAGTTAGTTGTTTTTTTTTTGTAAATAGTTTTTTTTTTCACTTTTTTGTTGTGGTACCCTACCTCACACAAATTAAAATACCACTTCATGTTATGTAAATAACAGTGACGGTAACTTAAAACATCATAGGTACATGTAGGCTAAGTGGAAAAAATACGTATTATTGAAGCTAACTCAAAAACTACGCAAGCAAAGTTAATAAAATTTATATGGGACCACCTCTGAAGCATGACCCACCAAACAAAAAAATAATCATCAAAATAAATTTTAATTGGCGGAGTAATCGCGTAAAAAATAAAACAAACAGTCGAATTGACAACCTCCTCCTTTTTGAATTCGGTTAAAAAGTTACATAATTATATTACTTGTTTGAATTTCTGTTTAGTTTCAACTTCTTATCATTTTTTTAAATAAATATCTATAATCTTCGAGGCAAAAAATAATAATTATTCCATGTATTTATTAGATTAACTTTCTAATTAAACTAGTTTACGAAATTCCTAAGTCTTAAAACGTGCACATTGGTCTTCTTTTTTGCTCAATATCAGGAGCGTAAAATTATAAATGAGTACAACTTTCATCATATAAAATCTCTCAATAAAATTATAATTCCCAGAACGTCAAAACAATCATTGTATATTCCGCTGCTCTAAGAGATAGATAATAAATTAGAAGGGACGACTGAACGATGAGTAATGAGCCCTGTAAAACATAAATTTGTATTGTCTTTACTTATTAGACCCTGTACCAGTTTGTACGGCAAAATCCCCCATTTCGTAAATTGGCAGCTGCAATCAGATAATAATGAGGAAGATGCACATTTATCTAATATACACATGCATGTATGGCAGTTGTAGCGTAATATTGAATTACAACAGATTTGTGATTACGATTACAGGGGAATTGTAACAAATTATACAATTGACGTGTTTAAAGAGTTAGTTACATTCATGATAGTATGTGTACTTTCAATTGCCAGCGTACTCTTGAACCCCTGAAAACCATTTTTATTTCTGTCGTGAATTTTCCTTAATTTTCAAGAACTGATAAAGCCTCTGGTCAGTAAATCTCACATAAGCTGCTACAATTGGATCATAAAAACGGCAAAAGCGCATCAAATCACTTGGTAACAGATTTTAAAAAGGATTGAAAAGGTTTTCAGAACCCGAAAAATTATGAAGTTTTCAATCAACTCAGAACAAAGCCGTCCACTGCTGGACATGGAATGGATCCTTCCAAGTAGCGCCACAACATTCGATTCTCCTCCTTCCGAATCCTAACCCTAACTTTTATTTCCACGGTCCATCTTACTGGGGGCTGGGGATCCCACGCTGCGCTTGTTAGGTACATCCGTGCATCTGTGATAATACAAATATGATGAAACCTCTGTCATAACTTCTTACAAAGTTTTTAGGGCACTTGTATCTGTAATTCGGGTTATTTACCCGTTGTGTGTGATATCGTCGGAAGTCGTACGGATGCCATGTTTACTCCAGTGACCGCAACGGCACGTTAACTGCGCACGCGCCGGCCTATGTTATTATTATTTATTTTTACACGCCTGCTCGCCGTTTGCGCAGTTTTCTTTTGAAGACCACCCGAAAGTGTTTTTAGTTATTCGCTTACTGAAATATGTAAATTATGTGTAAATAATGTTTGAAGCTTGCTATAAACTACCTTTTGTGACCGCCGAATGGAACGTTTTCAGAAATATTTCGAATGTTGTATGCAAAATGCTTTTCACTTTACATGATTTTGTAATTTCTTTACTTTCTTAGCCGTGAACATAAAAATTTGATGTATGAAATCTTGAGATTTTTATGCTATAATGCTATTTCCATCAGATCACCGTCGGCCAGAGACCGAGCTGTTGGTACGAACCTTGGTTATATACCCACCTCTCCCAATCCTGGCTACTTTTCTGCACCCCTGAAGTTGCACCGAATACAGCTAAACTATTATATTTGAACCTGGTTTAAAATACTGTTTCCGGAATTCAAGTTTGAGTCGGTAGCACCAGTTTGCTTGCCAAATAAACTTGCTGAAAGCGATGTACCTACTGCGGAAACAAACTTGAAAGTTTACTGGATATTTTACGTGTGATTAATTTCGTTACATTTAGAAATCTGCAGTACAGCCACCTATCGATTTCGAAAGCATTTTTGAGCAAAATTTAATAAAATACCTTCACGTTTTAGGACTCTCATAGTTATATACTTTGTATTTGATATCCTACAGGGTCAAATAAAATGAGCTAGCAAAACTCCGCAGACGTGATATCGATATACAGGGTGTTAGTGTAAACACCGTTATCCTTGAAACCAGTGGTTTGGTTTCATTTATAGATCGTAAAATCAATGGAAAAAAACTTTTTTTTTTTAAAGAAAATCTACATTTTTCCACAAGAATATTTCACCCTATACGCAAAGGCAACAAACTTGTGTCTCAACACGGCGGGCGGCGGTTGGCGGGGGCGTGCGGGGCGCGCGGGGCGTTACATGACCGGCCGCGAGCGCGCGGCCCCTCTTCAGTCGGCTGTTTCGCAGCTCTCTCGAGCGCGGATCCATGGATATCGGGGCAGTGACGGATATTTACTTTTTAAAATCTAAAAAAAAGCCAGGAACAACAAAAAAAAGAAAATAAGGTTTTTTTTTTGTTGTTACTGGGTTGGTGGCTGCCCACACCCATGGTTTGAGTGACAACGGTGTTTACACTTGCATACTGTATAATCATGATAACACAAAAAAGAGATTTGATGATATTTTTTTTGGGTTTACGGCCGTAAATGTGTAGTGTAGGTACTTGGAACATTCGTTTTTTATTGAGTTAACTTCACAGACGTAATGGGTATCGATATCTTAACACGATAAAATAAATAAAAAAACAGATTTTCTCAACTAATATTTTAGCTAGCTCATTTAATGTGTCCCTCTGTCAGTATACAGTACTGAATAATACCTAATGTAAAAATAAATGTAAAAGGCTTATGATACTAAGCCGGGTGGAAGGAAAACGCGCTCGAGGCAGAGCAACGCATTGGCAAGATGGTTAAACGCGGTCAAGAACGCGGCCTGTATGAGGCAGAATTACCAAGTGGTCCACACTGCAGAAGACCGCATAGCTTAAAGACGCGTCGTATGTGGTTGCGATCCTCAGCATTGAGGGAACGACTAATATTAATATTGTAAAAAACTGTTCAAGGTACAGCTAGTAATGTATCTACTATTTTCACTAGTTCTTACCAAATACGACACTGAAATTATTTTGTACCGAGTGACACGTGAAAAAAAAAACAACAAACACAGACAAATTAATGAGGTCAATTTCAAGATATGAATAAACACACATCTTCCTGGATTTTAATCGAGTGGCAGTGTATCGATATAAAATATCCATTATTCCATGTTTTTTCCGTAAATTAACTTTGCAGAATCGCTTCTCAATACGCAACAATAGGTTTTTGTGAATCAAAACGAAAATAAAGCCATTTTCAAAAACAATTAGTTAAAACCTTGTTTGTTTACGTCACGTACTATTGTACTATTATGTACATAATAAGTATCCAGTATGTAGTATGTACCAACCCCGCTCGTTCACTTGTTTTGTGTGTAGGTAAACAGAACACAGTCGATTTTAAATTACTTCAAAACATGACCCTCTTCGTATAGATAAAAGGTTCATTTCGGCATTAAGTTTAATCTCGTTAAAACACAGTTCTCGTTAAGATGTCACCTAAATATTTACTATCTAAGCATTCGTTCAAGCAAAAAATTGTCTTTGTATGTTCATAAATACTGAGTTAATTGAAACGCCTCGTTAATCGTTGCGAGTCGCTCGTAGATTACCAGCAGGAGAGCGAGCATTAACATTTTTACATTTGCTATGCATCTCTCCCGACGTTCACATAAACCAAAAAAGAAACAGTTTCAAAGTGTACCTAATACTTTCCGGCACATTGACTCCAGAGTAATTAAATACCGGAGAACGAACTCGGAACTGTACATTGAAAAATTTAGGAAAAATTTGTCACCCTCGAAGATTGCTCGCTCGTATTGAGTTGATAAAGTTCACGATGGAGCACTGCTAAGTTTTTGTCGAGTCAGAGTGGACTTCCTTGAACGATCTTCAATAACTCCAAAGAGGGAGATATTAATGTTTATCCGAGGATTTATTAATGTCATAGTTATTTATTGCGAGTTATAACGTTATCAAAGTATAATCTGTTAAATATAATCCAATCAAAAACATAAATGTGAAAATGGGAGCCAAATTCAATATTATGAATAAGTGTGGTTGTCGACTTCGCCGACAAAAGAATCCTGAAATTTTTAAATTTACATACAAAATTCAAAAATAAATTTAAAAACAATTTCTTGTTTTTTTCTGCTATAACAATGTTTGCTATTTAAAAATATAACTTCATTGAATAGTCGAATTATTTACACAAAGCACTTAGGATGAATATTGAAGGTGAAAATTTTACTTGGCTAGTTTTTATCAGCAAACCTACATTTTAGAGGAGTAAGCTATGTTGGCTTTACAATAAAGAAACGGTAACTTGCGCATAATATAAAGAACTAGCTGCCGCCAGCGGCTTTGCCCGCTGGTAATCTTAATAAATTAGCCTATGTTACTCAGCGTGAATGTAGCTTTCTAATGGTGAAAGAATTTTTGAAATCGGCGCAGTAGTGTTTTGAGTTTATTCATTACAAACATACACACAAAAATACAAATCTTTCCTTTTTATAATATTAGTGTATATAAAGATATAAATATGCCTAAATAGGTTTAACTTCCAAATGATTCGTGTAATATAACACAAGGCTGCTACGTCGCCAGTTCTTTTCTTGAACATGGCTTGACACGCTGCCGCGTGTCTAGATATAGGTATATATATATATATATATATATATATAATACTTTGTTTAATAAACGAAGTGTAATATAAAGAAGATGTGAAGCGTAAAATATTTTAATGCGCAGGGAAATACCATTGACTGAAATCTGTAAAGTTTACAAAATTTGAATGAGACATACCTACGTTTCACAGGAGAAACACACATAACAGATTTCATATTTCAAAAGAGATTTTCTAGAATTCCATCAATTTCGAAGTGGTTAAAGATTTTATAAGATCGAAGTCCCCAGCTAGTATGTTATTTTCAACACCAAAATACCTATTGAATATTATCGAAAATCGGTAGCTGACCTATTTCGCCTAGAAATGAACTTCAAATACCTAAGTTTGAAAATGGCCAAATCCTTGGGTGATGAATGCATCTTAGCCCGCGACCCTACGGCCGCCCGTCATCCGTCACGGGGCTATCGCCCGTCTGAGCCGACGTAAAAATGCTCCCCTCACTAACACTTGATTAATGTTTGAAAAAAGTCCTTAATTGGCCGACACCCGAACATTTCATTTTCTTCACCCGTATAACAGCTGGCTAGGATCCTTCCGATTTTTACCCCATGATTACAGGTTAAGTCTTTATTTTTAGGGTTAGGCATTATTCGTTATTGCGTTTTGTATTTAAAAATTATGTTAAATATTTATTTGGTGGCCATCTGCTGTTTAATCACGAATATCGACTGACGTTCCTTTATTTGATACGGAATATCCGATTGCTTGTAGTTTCGTTACCTTCAATATTGGACAGCCTTTATTATTCATTACTTTTAACGCAAAAGTCAACAAATAGATATGCCTTTGTTCTGTTATCGCGGAATCCTTAACCTATTCGAAACCGTAATTTTAGGTTATTTCTAGGCGTCTATAGTTGAAAGCATTTCTATTTTCAATCCTTTTGTTTGAACAGTACTCAAACGAAAATAACTAATTAACAAGTGGGTGCCTTCATTTTATCATTCATTTAGGTGAACTTTATTCACTGAATTAAGCCTGATCTAGTCTCCGATTTGTAGAATCTCATTTTAGTTTTTGTTGTCAACCATATAATAACACCACCAAACTTATCAGCTGACATGACACTTGACTACAGGTAAAATGAAAATGCTTTTTTTTAGACTTTTAGTTTAAATTGGTTATGACTATTCATATTTTAATTACGAGTAATGATAATGGTACTTTTATAATAAGCTGTGGTGAACTAATCATAAGGATTTTCCAGGAAAACTACCTAGCAAGTCTTCCTCAAACTAAGGGTGAATTTCACCAACTAAACTGATCGTGATCAGCACATTTAAACATATAATAACGTATCATAATTGTTGTGAAATATTGACACTGACAGCTCTTGAACGCGGTTTAGATGTGCTGATCGCGTACAGTTTCATTGGTGTAATTCACCTTTAAAAGTTGGGGCGATTTTTATTTTTTATGAAGATATCTAAGATTTCATCAAAGTGTTCTGGGAATCAGTATATTGTGAAGTAGGTTTCAGTTGGCTTATATTAAATTTTTCGCTAAACATTTACCACAAATTCGTAAAATTCTGAGGACGTTGACGTCCAAATGAGGTTATTTGTAGGCCTTAGCTGGGGGCAAAATGGATGCTCGGCTAATCGGGGTAAATGGTAAATAAACAGGTTCGGGTTTTTGCGAGCTTTGTCGTAATCATTGTGCGGCTGTTGTAAAGCTGTACCTAATTATTCGTTTATTCTCAACTTCTTGTGTTAAGTTAGGCTCAGGTTCCAAGTCAATAGAAGAATGACAAAGAAAAACAAGAGTTGTGCTGAGTGATGCTTTACTAGTCCATAGACTGATCCATGAAAGTATACTACTAAAAGGTATTTTTCCTTCTTATATTTTTATTCAGTAGGTAGGTACTACCGTCCCGCCCGTCTGCTATGCGTGTGCAATGGCGACATGTAAAAACATCAAGAAAATCTTAATATGCTCAGTGTCTCTGTGCTATATTTGAGTTAAAATTAGAGTATTTTAATGCTAAAACTACACCAAAATGCATTGTTTAGTTAAAAGTTCTTACTACAGTCCGGCCGTCGAGAGAATGCGTGCTTGGCACCTGAATTTGATCACGTTTTACCCGACTACGTTGAAGCAAAAACGAGGGTTAAGATTTTGACCGGTATGTACGAGGGGTGTTCAATAAATAGTGAGAATGAGTATGACGAAATTATCTGTTTTTAAATGTTATTTTATTTTTCGACATATTGTATAACTTTTTTCTAAAAAAAAAATCCCTTTCTAAAAAAATCTTCTTTCTGATCCCTTAAAAAATCGTGTACGGCGGCGACTACTGCGTCATCATCTTAATTTCTGGCCCCTGAGATGTTCCTTTAGCCGCAAAAATCGGTAAACATCACTGGAGCAAGGTCTGGTGATTATGGAGGATGTTCCATCTCAGTGTCAGATGGCTGCAGAGTTCTGTTGAACTGTCAACTCTAGATTTATACGCGGGGGCGTTATCTTGGTGAAACAAACAAACAACAGAACACGTTCCGAAACGACGCAAACAAATGACTTCTATTTTTAACCGACTTCTTCAAAAAGGAGGAGGTTCTCAATTCGTCTGTATGTTTTTTTTTTTTTTTTTTTTTTGTGTGTATGTTACCCGATTACTCCGCCAATTATGAATCGATTTTGATGATTCTTTTTTTGTTTGGTAGGTCATGCTTCAGAGGTGGCCCCATATAAATTTTATTAATTTTGCTTGCGTAGTTTTTGAGTTAGCTTCAATAATTACGTAGTTTTCCCACTTTGCGATGTGGATGACATGTTAATTGACTCCGTCACATAGCAGACAACGGTATACGAATTTGTGTGGGGTAGTTACCACAACTAAAAAGTGAAAAATAAAAACTTTTTACAAAAAAAAAAACAACCGACTTCCAAAAAAAAGTGAAAAATAACTTTAATTTCGGAAGTCGGTGGCAAAAAACGAAAATTGAAAAGCAAAGACACCGACTTCCGAAATTAAAGTTATTTTTGACTTTTTTTTGGAAGTCGGTTGTTTTTTTTTTTGTAAAAAGTTTTTATTAAAACAAAAGAGATTTGATTGTTTTTTTTTAAATTATCATCATAGCTAATGTCTGGGCTATGCCTGTCAGTATTTTTTTTTTTCTTACCAAGGAGAATCTATCGCATTCTCACTATTTATTGAATACCCCTCGTATGTGTCTATGTATGTATGTTCATGTGTTCCCTCATAACGTCTAAACTACTCATCAGAATTTGACAAATGATATATCTTTGGAAGCGTCTTAATCGTCCGCTAGTTATAGGCTATATAATGTCACATTAAATATGTGTAGGTATTAGTAATCTGTTCGATTTATGTCACGTGTGACTCCGGATTTTTAATTTGTCTGTCTGTGATGTCTTTTTTATACCTTTTAGTTAACTTTTTTGCCGTAGTTGGGTTTTAGTTTTTTTTAACTTTTATTTTACTACTAGAAATTGTCCAAATGACATTCGTCAGGAATGCTTTCTCTCGATGGCCGGACTGAAAGTGGTCACATAGACACACTAAAAACGCCTTTGTTTTATAATATGTTTATGTATAGATTCTGTATTTTCATTTCTTAATAGTCAAGTGAAAGTGATGAACACTTTCACTTGACTAATAATAATTATGTTTAAACTAGCTGCGCCCCGCGGTTGCACCCGTATAAGTTTCGATCTCTTGGGAATATCGGGATAAAAGGTATTCTATGTATTTCTCCACGTCATGGTCTACCTATGTGCCTATTCGGGTGCCAATTCCATCCAAATCTGTTTAGCAGTTTCAGCGTGAAAGCGTTACAAACAAACACACTTTCACATTTATAATATTAGTTAGAATAATTAACATGTTTTTTTAAAGTGTCTTTACTTACCAAAAACTAGTGAATCATCCTAATAGACGACGTACGACTCCTATTTTTCCGATGTTTGATGGGCATATTGCAACCCAGAATAGGTCTGTCGAAGGTCACAGACTCCCTTCTGACTGTGACCCACATTTAGTGGGGTACGGAAGGCACTGACAGAGGAAGACGAGCGAATGCAAGAAATAAACTTAATGAAGTGATACGATGTTGCTTACTTGTTGGGAAATCGACGCATTAGGACGCGTCTTGCATGCATAAATAAAGTTTATTTTACGGCTGGGTTGTTCAAGGAACAGGGTAATATTGTCATATGATGAATGTTATAAAAACAAAGCTAAATTGATAAAGTAGTGTCTGTCACTAAGTTATTTGTTCATTTAATGAATCGCCACCAAGAACGTATCCACCGTTACAGGACGGTAAATAATGCTAACATAAAATATTTGACTTTGATGCGTTTATGGGAGATGGCCGGAGAAGGGTTGCCTTCTCCTTGGTTTCTTTCACTTCACTTCCACTTTCCAGTGTTTGTTTTGTGTTGACAAAAGAAACAATGGAAAGGGGGGGGGGGGCTGTGTTGATTAAAAAAAACTATTCGTCATAAAACCACAGCATTAGCATTAATTTCAAAATAATTTTCCCCCAAGCACACGTTACACGTTGATGTTCGTTTTACACGTTGATGGCAGCAAACGTCCTCGCAGTCATGAAGGCATTATTAATGCGCTCAAGAATCATGAAGGTGGGAACCAGGAATCGGGTTCAAGTGGGAAGTGAGCGTCGAAGTGAGCGTCGAAGTGACGGGGGTTTTATTTGACACTTTGAATCGGGTTCAACTTCGAAGTGAGCGTCGAAGTGACTTTACTGAATCCCACTTCCTACGTCATCTCATACTTTCACTGTCAAAATCTCACGGTCAATTTAGTTCAGCTCGCTGACACGCTCGCAAGGATAGCGCTAGTGTATCAACCGAGTTTTATAGAATGCCAATCAAGAAACTCACGGCGGATTCAGATTCGAAGTTTAGCGTGAGGTTTACAGAATCGCACTGCAGGTTACTTTTAAATAGAAAACTGGCCTAAAAATACAAAGTTTTGGCCACGTACGAGTAGAAATAGTGCCGGAGGGGATTTCGAAGGGATCTGAAAATAATAAAAATAGACCATTGAGATTTGGTCATTTTACTCCCTTCCCTACTGCAGGGATTACAGTTGAAGGATTTTGAAGGGAGGAATTATGAAATATGAATGTGGATAGCTATAAGAGTAGGGGAAGGCTAAATAAACGATGGATGGACTGTGTGAAAGATATGGTCAGAAAGGGCGACTATCGAGATGACGACTAAAATATCCAGCAACATTAGTGTGGATGTTCGTGGCAGGAACATAAATAAAATTGTTTTGTGAATTTTAGCAATCACTTTAATGATACGATCATTTTACATGTTTTCTAGATAATCGCCATTTTTCTTCTCTCGGAAAACGGATACACTCTCCCGTGTTGCCAGTAAAAAACACCAAAAAATGTAGCCAGCAAAATAATAAAAACTAAATCTATGTTCGGATGCGAACAGTGGAAAGTAAGAATTTAAAAGCCTTGGAATCACACAGTGGCAGCTTTTTAATAAGAGCTCTTGTCTACACATATATTTATTCTATGTCTTACTGTTTAGTGATGACCAACAGACCAACACACAGTGAGGAGACCATGTGATTAATGCTCGAAACTATCGTTATTCCTTCTTCCTTTTTTTGAAAATGCTGGTGATATAGATTTGTTTTATGAAGTTATCAAACACAAGCCGTGTTTTATAACTTCGGGATGGAATTTCCCATCGGCAAAAGTTATGAACTTCCATTAAAACTTTCATTCCTTATTTAACCCCTTTAGGGGGAAGTAGGTATTTTCAAAAATCCATGCGATATAAAATAAACTCTTGTACTTTCATGGTTACAGTGTTTTAGGCTGTGTGTTATCTGTCGGTGAATTTTAGATTTTTATTAAGTAGATATTTCTTGTTGGTCCAGGGTGGGTACGATGATGGTGGTACGCGGTAGCGTGGCCTGCGCTCGCGACTGTTCGCTGCAGTGAAGTGGACGGCTACACCATGACACCTGCGCACCCCTGTCTGCTCTTGGTCGTGGCGATGCTGCTTACTAAAGGTCAGTTAGAGAGTTACTTGATTCAGGATTAGGGAACAAGTTTCGGCATTTGGCTATGATAGGTTATAGGCTAATGATTTGACTGATTATATGCCTTATGTTTAAAATTTAATTTACTAAAAAGATTCTTAATAATAAAAGCAATTTTTTCTAGAAATGTATATTTAGGCTAAGAAGAATGAATATAATTAAATATTAGATCAAACATAATTTTCTGGTAACTTTCTCAAAAATGACATCATAATTAATGCATCTCTCTTATATTTTGATCAATATTACTCACGCAAGATTTGAGTGTAAGACATCACTACGTATTTAGCACATAATCTTCAATATTTCCTCTTTATGGTTTTAGAGGAATTATGTGGTAAATACGTAGTGATGTCTTCATCCAGAGCTTTTCAATATTTATTTAGATAGTATATAAGATTAGATAGCTAAACTTGTCATCGTCCCACCGGCTGTCTACTCATACAACAGTAAATACCCATTTTTCTCCTGTTTTATGACTCGGGTGTGTACAAATGGCTGATATGATACAGTTTCATGCTTTGTTTCTACTTCTTCACTTAGAATATTTGAAATAAACATGGATCCCGTAGAAAATAGCAGCAAACATTAAAATTCGTCCCTTAGCCGACAAGTTTTCGAATGGTGAAACTAATCGTGAATGACAGGCAGACTGACATTCGTACCTCATTGAATATTCATACAGCAAGTTCAATTTTAGAGGAGTACCTACAATACGTAATTAAATAGCTACTCAGCAGTAAAGTGCACGTAGCTAGGAGTCAGATAGTCACGCTACCAAGTAACAGTATGGAAATATAAACAAATTAGTTTACCTAATAGCGCGCACTGATCGCTTTCCACGTTGGATTCGCAAGAGCTAATTTTCTAAGCAAGTTCCTTAACAGTACCTACACTCAATACAGAGAAACTTACGTAGGTATTGTTGTACACAATGTGTTCACTGCTGAGATTACAAGACTACATAGGATGGGGAATGGAATATCATTTGTACATAGGTAAAATTATTCAACAGGCGACTATGCCGAATTAAAGTTGTTTGCTTTGTTTTATTTATGTCAAGCGTCTATAGAAACATAGTTTACGTTCCCGTAGCAACATTTGTTGCGGTTATTGATCGCTCATAATGTAATTAACACGACAGGCAGGACGACACAGCAGTGCACTTTACGCCGCCACTTCCACAATAAGAAATCACGCCGGTGTATATTTTTTTCTCATTTTTCCCTTTCCCACAGACAAAATATCTACTGACTTTGCTTTTATTGAAATTACCCTCTTCGTCGTGGGAAGAACGAATTAAAATCGCATTAGGAAATCCCGTTTCCGCCTAACTTTTCCAGTCTGTGCACAGAGTCCCGGTGTATCGGAATAAATGGCCCAAACTTCGTTTATTTATATAGTCTTGCTGAATATTTATGTTTTCGTTCCTAATTTGGCATTCCCGTCACTTCAAATACAAGTTTACCGAGTTGAGAAAAACTCGGCTTTGTATTTTAAGAAAAATATGGGTGGTTTGGAAGTTTATTTGAATGTTGTTTGTGTTTGCATTTACTGTTTTATAACAATAAAATTAAAGCAGCTATAAACATGAGTGACTCGGGTGCAAGGAAGTCATAATCAAAGAATAAAGTTCTTCTACTTTTCGTGTGGTTAGTGACTAACCTGGTGTCAAAGTTTTAAAGCAAGGGCGGCCTCTGACTTGGCTTCACATGCCGTCGAGAAATATCTCTCAGGCATGCCGGTTTCCTCACGATGTTTTCCTTCACCGGTTTTAAAGCAAGTGATATTTATACAATACGCACATGAATCAGAAAAGTCAGATGTGTGACTTGGGTTCGAACTCAACACCTATGACTTGGCAGTCCGACGGTCACACCACCAGGCTATTACTGCTTAGAATAAAGTTTATAGAATAGCTTTCTAAGTAGCGCTGTTATAGTCACCGTGAAAAATATTTTCTTCGTAAGCATAAAATAAGCAAGGAGTTCCTTTTATTCAAACGTTCAGAGAAATGGTGTGCAAATTATTCATATTCACGGAACTGCTAGGTACATAACGTGATCTGTAACTACCAAAACCGACAAATACTAACAGCAACTGACGTGTAACGACGTTGACGTCGTTCGTCGCAAGTTCAGGTCGCAGTAAAGACTGTTTATGCTCCAATACTCGTTAAATTACTAGTAAACCTACTTGTAAGAACAAGAATTTAGTGCGAGCCTAATGTGTCCCAAGTTGGTTAATATGAAAAATGCGAATGGAGTCACGCCTGTTCGTTGTTGCGCACCCAAATAGGATAATCGCGTAGTTATTGCCTATGTCGGAATAGACACTAGCCACGCCAACCGCTCGTTTATTTACATGCTATAATCCATGCCATAATTCTGTTATGTGGAAATGTCTTACTGAGGCGGCGCGACGCGACGGGTGAGCCGTGATCGATGCCCGCAGCTATATTCAATGATTGCCTTTCATAACGAATGCCCATATTTACCCATTGTTTACCTCCGCCCGGTATCTGTACTCTTCTGTACACAGAATCAAGTAATCTACATTATAAGAAGTTATTGTGTAAAGAGTTTACTGCTTAGTATTATCTCAACGTTATCTAAAGCAAAAACAAAGACTGCTGAAATATAATCTTCGGAAGTTATACTAACAATGCTGAATATCTGTTCGTTGTTATTACAATGATTTTTCGGCGTCATATTTCCTAGTGCTACTTCCCTTATTCTTGGCCATTAGTACAGATATATGATGATTGCTGCAATCATCGCGAGCGTATAATTAATTAGGGACGGTGTGATAAACAGGCTATCAAAATATTTTTGTTTGTTCATGTGCTAGAATTCTGGCCGTTTCTGTCATTATGATGTTATTTACATTTTATATAATCTAATAGCATTGTCTCGTAAAAGGCGACATTTCATCCAGAATGCGGCAGATGGCGTCAAGGTCTAATATTTTACGGCGACTGCGGCGTTGTTGTTGACTCGTCGCGATGCCAAGTGCCCATAACATGCACAAGCACAGTATAGTATAGCGAACGATGCTTATAAGACAGACATTTGACGCTAACCTTCACATAAGCCTTACTGATTATTAACGCAAAGTGGAAGGAGGAAGCGCGGCAAAGTCATACGAGTGTATTTTCTTAATCTCTAGATTGGTTTGTTAATTTCGTCTTATGTGTGTCAATAAGCGTCTATAACATCTTAAAGCGGAATTTAAAAAAGCTAATAAATTGAAAACATGGTCTGTATTTCATGATTAGGTACACTCTTTCAACAAAAATATAATTCTGTATAAGTTCGTATATCAAATCGGGAGGCATTATCGCCTTCTCAGAAATCATCTAATCGTAGTCATTGAGATGATTTCTCTAACCACAAAATAAAATACTAACGCGATCTATGTATAACATTTCTAGTGGCTGCCATAATATATCTGGAACGAGTAGGGTATAGTTAGTTAGCAAGTGAAGTAAGTCACTTATGCGGTATGTAACTACCCACTACTAGGCAAATTTCAGACGTGTCTAGATCTAACTAGAAGCTGGAGATTGCTGAGCAAATGAATCAATATAAATGCATGACCCACACCTGAATGGAATACCGCATTTAGAAAGTTTTTTTAACGCTATAACGTTTCAGATTGAAAATATCTTTAAATAAATTCTTATTGAAGAGTTGACTAAAATTGTAAGTAGATAATATTGACTAGTATAGTTATTATGATCATCATCTTCAATCTTCTTTGAAGCCTTCTATTACCCAAAGCTGAGTATAGGCCTCTTCCCTGGTCAGTGCAAGTCTTATCCAGGTCTCTTCATCCGTACATCTATCTGTTGGTCAACAGTCCTCTAATAAACACCGTAATAGCTCCTATAGTATTTGTTATTATCTTTTATTTCCCGTTCATTAAACTGTTAATCAGTTCCATGAACTTCAAATCAAATAATTTATTGCTTTCATTGTTCAATGACGTGCAGTGTATCGGAAATAAGTAGTCAGACATCTCGCTGCGATCGTTGCTTAGTTTAATTAGCCTCTTCGACGTAATCACAGACCTGAGTACGATATCATTTAATTGATGGTTTTCGCCGAAATGAACAAGTTATAATAACTTGTTCATTTCGGCGTAATATTTGGATCGCTTTTAGAAGTATCATTTTTGGAGTTGGTAATTTGTTCTTCGTAAAAGGTTTTGTTTTTGAAAACTACGTAGTAATTATTACACCAAGCGTTATTCTACGTATTATGTTGGTCGGTCGACTTCCAGTGTATGGCATTTACAATGAAGACTCGAAAAAACAACCAATTGAAAGCTCATGCTCGTATACAAGAGTTTATTATAATGATCCGGACATTAAACAGCATCCCTCGCTCACAATGATTACACGCCGTAATGATCCTTTTGATAAATACTAGCGAAGAGTTACAAGGGTGCTTATAGTAAGCACAACAAATATTTTAGCGTCGCTCATACACTACGTAGATTACACAGTGGCATGCTCGGTACTAAGAACAAATAACTGAAGTCGTTACCATAAAAATATACAACGGTATTTTAGAAGAGCGTGTATTCCGCGTCGGAGCGGTATCTCCATACTTTTCACATTACTTATGCATAGAGTACAGATTGAAACGAGTCGCGTAGTTGCGCCGTCATCGGTATTCAAAGCCAACTCCGGACGGCTTAACCGCAACCTGTCTTCAACCCTGATTGTCTACAAACAAAGAATAACTAAAATACACGCTTCATATCCTGTGCCAACCTAGTTCTAATAAATGCAATCGCCGATTCATTCGATTGTTTGTTGCACACAAAAACTTTTGAATAAGCCTTTACAATTCACGATGGAAAGCTTTTGGAAGTAAAATTATTTGTTGATTTGGTAATTATAATATTGTGCGTGGATTTAATTAGAATTACGGACGTTTCTAGATAAAACATAATTAGAAAGAAAGAAAAGTATTTTATTTGGGCCACGCACAAGAAATAAAACAAACATTAAAACTAACAAAATCAGTAAAACAAGTAATAAAAAATAAAACACAAGGGCAAAGAAAACCTGTGCGAGGCCAAAAAGGCTCCTGTCTCAGCATAATGCTACGATATTTGAGAAAAAAAATTAACAAATACCGCAGCGCTGGTATTCTGATAGGGCGCGCTAATTCAAAGTATTGTGTTATTATTATGTGATATTTTTGTAACTTTTATTTTGATATCCTTTATGGACTTACTACCTATATGAATTTTGAATAAAAAAAGCACAGTCTGTTTCTAAAACTGATTTCCTCCAACAGACCTGTGGTATTCATAGTGTTGACATTTTATTCACCGTATTTTGTGTATCAGTGAAGGTTTATCTCCCGACACGACGTTTGCCCGAGACGGCGTCTCGTGCCGTCGACGTGAATCCGCTTTTCTTTATCGTAGGTACAGTGAAAAAAGATTTATTATTTCGTGATCCCCAAACCAAATTACTGTTAGATTTTCTACATAATATTTTGATTCTTTATTGCCAACAAGTGAATAGAATTTGTTGCATGGTTTTTAGATTAAATTTTGTGGTTGATGCCAATGAAAACGGTGGAAAAATGAGTTTGTGATTATTATAATGTATCGAACTACAAGTTCACTAAAAATGGACGTAATAATATAATTATTAGTAGGAATTTAGGTGAAACACCCATAAAAATCAGAGAATCATTTCACATTTTGAAACACTGACGCGAAAATGAAAAATGACATTTATCATTTTACCGTACAAAATAATTTGTAAAGCTTAAATATAAACGTGCACGATTGCACAATGATGTTAATATAAAAGAAACATTTATTTCACAGAGCACTACATTTTATGTAGAACACACAGAATACATAGGTACTACGGAATTATTGTAGGTCTAATCCTTATTGACTAGTTATTGCCTGCGACTTGGTCCTCGTGGAATTAAAATATAGTATAATAACAGTTGATACGACATCCGATTTTAATTAAACAAAGCCTATATCCTGACCCAAATTAATCTCTGTGTACTTTTGAAAATTACGTGAAAATCCATTTTATTAGTTCCGGAGATGTGCGAGAACAAACAAACAAACAGACAGACGCACCGACAGAAAAGAATGGTGTAGGCCCCGCTCGCCCCGTGGATCTTGCCCCTTTGATTAAAATGTCCCACTCGCCCCGTTTTTTATTATTTTGGTGTACCGATTCGCCTCTTACGAAGGGGCGAGTGGAATATTGACGTTTAAATAATTATTTCTATGTACCGACTCGCCCCTTGCGGCATTTCCTTGCGAAATTTAACCAAAAAAGGTACAGTCAGACAGAAAAATACACACATTATAAATAACGATATCTCACCAACTCGTGACACTTGTGGTAGTTTTTGCTACCTGGCTTACCTATTATTACAAAAGGAACTTTTTTCATGGGTCCAATAAACAAAAGGTTTGTTAAAAATATTTATTAGTGTAACTAAACGTGAATTTATGCAAGCCTAGTACTTTTTTGTTAGTTATAAGTTTTTTTGTGCCTTTAATCCAAATCTTATTAGTGGTATAATCTATACATATAATAAAATCGTAAACGGTCCGTGTCTGTACATTAAAGATTTTTGCAAAAAAAGTATTAGAAGCCGCGAGAAATAAGTAATAGAAAGTAAAAAAACATTTTTTGAAATTTTTGTCTGTTTGTTTGTTCGTTTGTGAGCGCATCACGTAAAAGCCACTCATTGGATTCCAAATTGAATTACTAAACAATAAGAAGCTTTATTGTGACTAACATTTAGTCTTTATTTCATCACAATCGACCTGCAGAATCAAAAGATATATGGATTTAACACTTATGTTTTTTTTTTTATCCAGGTATTACGTGCATACTTGACGGTATTTTGTTCACAAGAAATTGTGCAAATTCCGAGCTCTAACCTAACAAAAAGTACTAGGCTTGCATGAATTCACGTTTAGATTATTTTAAGTACATGACTGTTATCTATAAATAATAATCAATTGTCGTATGTATGAAAGAAAGTTCATCACTAGAAACTTGCTCGACCGATTTGGCTGACTTTTTTTGTTATATTCGTATCTGGACAAGGTTTGTATGAATTTTTTTTTTTGTCAATCCACCTGAAAAGTCGGAATTACACCCAGGCGACGCCGGGCACGAACAGCTAGTACTAATTATGATTGTAATACTATCTTGAATTCATGCAAGCTTAGTACTTTTTGTTAGTTATAAACTATTTATGTCCCTTTTATCCAAATCTTAATAATGAGATAATACTAATGATTGTAATACTATTCATACGCAAAATACGCGCTTTGACGTGGAGTTGCGGATACCAGCCCGTATTACCTATTACCTACTATCTTGAACTCATGCAAGCCTAGTACTTTTTGTTATATTTTGATTGAAGTTTTAAGAAAAAAATATTTATGTTAATATTTAAAAACTTAGAGTGCTGACTGTACTTTTAACCTACTAACAATCGGGGGCGACTGGGGCCATCTAATATTCGAAGGGGCGAGTGGGTATACTTAGGTAATCAGGGGCAGGATCCAAGGGGCGAGCGGGGCCTACACCCATACGAAAATCGCTAGTTTTTGTTCTATTACTCTTCTTTAGTTACCCCTTTCTATTTTTTTATTACTTTTCTTCAATTTACAGACTCTACTGTTTATACCGCATTCTACTGTTTATAACATATGTATAGACTTTGCACACAAGGCTCCACTTGGCCTTCTTTCACTACTTAAGCTTCTAACAATAAGATAACACAATTTGATGGTAATTGACTTTTTTAAATTAAAAGAACTCGGTAAAACAAAAAACAAGTTAGAGAAAAAGAAAGAAGTGTTGGCCGTTATTACGAACTTGTACAATAATAATTATGTTCCTATCAACTGTACTTCGCCAGGGATTAAAGACAAACTGAAATTACAAAACAAAAGGTGAGCAGGGATTTCAAATCAATTTTAAATTCTCGAACATCGATGAGTCTATAGAGAAACTAATAACGTAAGTTATAAATAGAGTATATTGGGGAATTTTGGACCATGGGCGTACAGTCGCAGTCACAAGTGCGTACCCCTTGTTATCTCGCCCTTATTGGCGGGTAGTCGCAGCCTCAAATAATCTATGAAATATGACATAATAGCCTTGGTAATAAAGGTTAGAGCGGTGCTCCCATGTGGATAAAACACTTGACGTTTATATTGTTATCGATGGACATCTTAAACACAAGTACCTACCTAGGGGAAAATCGAAAATATTCCTATGACGCTTTTCGGTTGGAGAATAACAGGAATGGACCATGACCAAATACCCTTACTAAAACGATCACGTTACTAAGCTGCACATGGTGAATTTAAAAGCACTTTTTGACCTACATTTTGAAAGAATTCCTCCTGTTTCAGATAAAGTAGCAGTTTCTTGTATATTCGGTAACAAAAAAAATCTTTTTCCTGGCATTTTTGGTCCGACACTTAAAAAAACGATTAATTGCGAATCATTTTGAGTCAGGTGTTTTTATACATAATTTGTTCAGTAACGAATTTCGGTTTAAGTAACAATTGTCTTAACCTAGTACGGCTTGACTAGATTTAGCAACATAAATAACAAAATTATGTGGCATAACTCGCCACTAGGTTCGGCAGCGGCTGGGTCCAGCTTAAAATGTACCAAGACTGGGAGAGGCAGAATGAAATCAAACTATGCTATGAAAATCCAACGATCCTATTAGATACACCTCTATCGCTAGGCACGTCTCTGGTGGAGAGGCTGACTTAGGATAGCTAAAAACATCTGGAGTGGGTCTACCAGATGCTTGTAACTTTTCGAATAATTCCACATACTAGTAAGGCGATCAGTGTAAAGGAAAGTAAAACAAATCTCTCACAAACAGCGTAGGTACGCCTTTTTTATTCAATCTTTAAGCATTTATTTCAAAACCCTAAATAATTATAAGCCATGGCAGTGAAGAGATGGGCAGTCCCAACAAAATGCGTGGATCAGCACCATTTAGCCATTTTGAAGGAGGCTGAATGATCCAACACGTCATGTTTTTTCCATCAAGATCCTTTGTAGTTGCGCAGATAATTTACTGAATGCACGTCTCTAAATACATTGCACGCGTAAAACACATTTAATTCACCGAAACAGTGATGTACGATTTCAATCATCAGAGCACCGCAATATCGTATCCAATTACCGATAAACTGACACGTATCGTAAGTCCAGTAAGAAAACCAAAATCGTCAATGAGATATCGCTTTCAAGAATGTGTATATCGAGCTTAAAGTGCAAAAAATGTGCGGCTAAGTGTTTAATAAACAATAAATAAACAAACAAACAATAACACACCAAAGAGCTCAACGTTTGAACGTAACACTAGGTTTATATGGCGACGAGTGACATAAGTGAGTGAATGAGCGAGTGACAATTAATATCAGTGTTTTCAGACACATAATTATTTTTAACCCACAAATCAAGAATCACAACAAGAATCCGCTTCGGAAAAAATACTATACCTACAAAAGAACATAATTATTAATCTATACTATAACACTAATATTATGTTGCATGTTGTTCTATAGATAGTGCTGTGCACTTCTGTATGTGACGAACTCACAATACCTTAAACTGTATGTGATTTTTATTTGTGTATGTTTTAGTGCGTTGGTTGAAGTGCCATATCAATAAATATATAAATAAATAATATTGTGGCCTCCATGGTTATATCCTGTACCTCAAAAATAAGGAATACTCCTACCACTAATCTGATCACATTAACCGAAAGAACGAAATGAACTGTAATCTGTCACTTATCGTCGCCATTAAATCAAAAATGTAACCGGAACTACAAAAAATATTTATTTTTATTCAATTTTTCATAGGCTTTGATTGACTTTAGACTAAAATCTAGTTAGAATAAATGAAGGATATTTTAAAATATGAATTGGCTGTAATCGATTAGGGCATAAATGGTCAGCGTCATTTGTTGTTACTGTTATTTATTATAACTTACTTGCAGGGCTTCAAGAATTCCAAGATTAGATCCAGATAGATAAAATATTTTTAACATACGCTATTTCATTGAACACAATAAGGGTTCAAATATAAGGGTTGTAATATAATTATATATACAATATGTAAAAAAAACCCTGTCCGATCCAAAAGGGGCTCATACAGGTACTTTTTTTTTTTTTTTGGGTGGGAAATCATCAAATGACTCTCCTCGCTCTGGGCGGAGCGGAAGGGCGTGTCAGACTCTTACTGACTAAAACCCACCCGTGTTCCTTCAGTTGCCTGTTGCCAGGGTCCCGGTATCCCTTTCGGACTATTCCGCAACCCTGGCAGGCATCGGTCCTAACGGACCCCGTCAGGTGTGCTGACATCTCTTTGAGGCGCACGTGGAACACGATACGCCATCGACCCGGGCCTGGTCCTTATCATATCTTACCATAGGCACGGGCTTGCGGACGGCGAGCAATGGGTAGCTCGCCGTCCGCAAGCCCGTGCCTATGGTGGCCGGGAATCCGCCTGGGATTCCCGACGCCCAGGGTGTCTCCAGCGGCGGCGGTTAGGGGCGTGAGGGCGCAGGCCTTGCCTCTCCCTCACGCGTTCCGCCTCCTCCTTCACGAGCATCACTGCTTCGCAGAAGGAGGTGACCGCCTCCCATGCCCTCTCGCTCCGTACCATGGCCTGGACCAGGGCCGGACGCGAGAGGTCAGTGCCGCCAATCGCCTCCACGAGGACACGGCGGTGCTCCGCCCAAGCAGGGCACATCTCCACCGTATGCTCCACCGTGTCCTCCGGACGATCCGCACAGTTGTGACACCCGGGCGTTTCCTCCCGCCTAATCCTACACAGGTACCTCCCGAAGCTGCCATGTCCGGTGAGGACCTGCGTCAGGCGGAAGGTGAGGACGCCGTGGCGCCTCTCCAGCCACTCCTCAAAGAGGGGACTTATCGCCGCAATTGTGGCGTGCCCAGCACTGGGTTGCGAAAATCGCACTCTCCATGCCGCCATGAGATCCTGCCGGAGCTCTATCCGCTGTGCCGCGATTTCTCGCGGCAGCGGAGTTACGCCCCGGCGCTTCATCTCCTCGCGCCACTCCCAGATGTGCGCGAGGACCTTCGCCTCCAGATCGGATCAGGCGTTCGGCCCCCCAAGATTGGGCAGGAGCCGCCCCAAGGCGGCCCCGGCCCGGTCCAGCCTGGGAGCCAAACGACGGAAGTGCTCTACGAAGTTCCACCGGCTGTCGAGGACGAGTCCTAGATACTTCATCGTCGACTCGACGCCGATGTGAACCCCTCCTACCGTTATTTGGGAACCCGACAGTGGCGCGTTCCGAGGGCCATGAAAACACATGACCTCGGACTTGTGCAAGGCCACCTCGAGTCCCAATTGCCGGATTCTTTCGACGATTGTCGCAACCCTGCGTGTCGCGAGTTCGGCTGCCGCCTGGTACGACCTCCCTTGCGCCAGGACCAGCGTGTCGTCAGCGTAGCAAACTATGCTGGCGCCGCTAGGGAGGTCGGCGCGCAGCACCCAGTCGTATCCGATGTCCCACAGATGCGGCGCTAGGACCGATCCCTGTGGGACACCGCACGACTTCTCTCGCCGGTTCCACACTCCCTGGTGACCGGGGTAGATGACGGCCCTGTCCGTCAAATAGGCCTCGACCACACGACAGAGGTAGGTCAGCATCCGGTGGTGTCGGAGTGCCTCCCTTATGCAACTCCAGGGCAGGGTGTTAAAGGCATTGGCGATGTCTAGAGACACCGCCAAGACGACCCCACCCCGGGGCACAGCATCCCCCGTCGTGAGGGCCCGTACGCGCATGATGGCGTCCACCATAGAGCGCCCTCTGCGGAAACCAAACTGGCTCTCCGCCAAATCCGGCCCCTCCCGCACCAGCCGCCGACCAGTTTCCCCGTCTTCCAACGAAGTGGGAACTGGCCCCTCTCCATACATGCGCTTAGAAGACCCGTCAGTCGAGGCCCGAGAGCCTCCATGGCCAGGACCCACGCCTTCCCAGGCAGGCCGTCGGGTCCTGGGGCGGTATTCTTGGCATTCAGCCTTCGTACCGCCACTCTCATTTCTTCCTCGGTCACCTCCGGAGTATCGTCGTCGTCGTCGTCGGCGGTGTGGTCCGCTTCGAGCACCGCAGTAGGCGGAGCCATGAGTGGGGAGGTATGTTCCCCTCTCGAAGGGAACAGATCGCTCACCACGTCCTCCACAAGCTGAGGCCGGAGATTCTGCGTCAGCGGGGGAGCCCATGGGCGGAGTTTCTCCCGCACCATCTTGTATGGGCGTCCCCACGGACCTGCGTTTAGAGTCTCCAGCGTCTCCTCACGGGCCAGTGCCCTGGCCCGCAGGATCTCCTCCTGGAGGGCGGTCTTCGCCGCTCTGTACTCCTCGTACAGCTCCGCCTGAATGGCTTCCGTTTCCGGAGGGCGGATGCGGAGCCTGCGGTGCCTGGCGTACCGGCGTCGCGCAGCAACGCACGCATGGCGCAGAGCCGTCAACTGCTACGACCACCAGCTCACCTGGCGCGAAGCACATCCGGGCTGGACCCGGGGCATTGCCACGTCACAAATATTGGACATGGCCTCCCGGAACCACTCCGCCTCGTCGTTGATGTCGGCAGGCCTGTCCGGTGATGACACCCAGGCCTGCACGATCGAGGCTTCCAGGAGAAGCTCCCGGTCCAGCTGCTTCAGCGCCCACCGCGGACCACTCGGGGCCTGTTGGACCGGCGCGCTCGAGGACTGGGCGGAGACGTCAAAACGGATATACCGGTGGTCGGAATACGTCTCCACCCCCTCCATGACGCGCCAGTCAGTGACACGCGGTGACAGAGCGGGGCTGGCGAACGAGATGTCCACCACCGACTCACCCCGCATCCGCACACACGTGGGGACAGAACCCCGGTTTAGGACGACCAGGCCTGTCTCCAGAGCCCAGTCCTCCACCATCCTGCCCCGTGTGTCCGTATACCGGGAACCCTAAGCCACATTCTTGGCGTTAAAGTCCCCGAGGACGAGCACGAGGAGGGAACGGAACCCGACGACGACGACTTTCAACTCCGCAAGGGAGTTGTGGAACTCGGCGAGAGTTCGGTTCGGGGAGAAGTACACCCCTACCACGACAATCTCCCCGAACCGTGCTGCCACGCAACCCCGTCCTCTCTTGATAGCCTCGAGGGACGGGGTACCGGCGGCGGCCGACGAAATAAGGGTCACTGAGCCGCTCAGGTCCTCCACCCAGTCATCCCTGGGCGAGACAAAGTACGGCTCACCGACCACGGCGATATTAATCGACCACTGCGCCAAGCTCTGAACCAAAAGATCCTGAGCGGTGGCGCAGTGGGCTTGCCTCTGCCCCTGGCTTTGCCAGGCTTCGGTGGAGCGCAGGCCTTACTCCCGATCCGGTGGTCGGCCGGCTTGCCTGCCGCCGCACATACGACGCAGTGCGGCGTGGCCTTGCACGTGCCGGCCTTGTGACCGGGCTGACCGCAGCGGTAGCAGGCATCGCTGCGGTCAATCTCGGAGGTGCATTTAGCTCCCACGTGGTCGCCCACATGGCAGCGGAAGCACCTCCGAGGTCTGGGTTCGAGCAGTTTGACCTGCGCGGACACCCAGCCCACCAGTAGCCTTTTGCCCTCCCCGGCAATTTTCTTGGCCGCCGCAACAGGGCAGCTCACCGTAATGGCTTGCATGCCCTTATAGTCATGACCGATGGTGCCCGCCTTAGCCTGCTCGGCAGAGCACCCCCCAGTCCTGACGACGGCGGCCACAACCTGTTCTTTCGTGACCGAGTCGTCCAGGCCCTGGATGCGCATTTCAGCGCACTGAGTCGGCCTGGACACTCGGGCCTCTTCCGCGTTAAGGGACGCCCTGAGCTTTTCAGCCAGGGCGTCAGCGGCCGTGCCACCAGCCGGACCGGGGAACTCTAGCATTCGGGCCCCGGTGGCAGCGATCCTCAGTCGGATATCTCCGGCAGCACCGAGCTCCCCTAGGTCCACCACCCCCTAGGTCCACCACCTACCCTAGGTCCACCACCAAATACAGGTACTGCAATATTATTACCAGAAAATAATAAATAAAATATTATTATTGAAAATAAAAAAGTTATTGCAATTTGAAATTCACGTTTTTAGTACCAAAATTACCAAATTTCCTACAAAGGTCATAAGTTATGACTTGTAGACACCCACTACACGACGACCACCCGCGCCCTATGTAATAACCCGGTAAAATTTTCCATTGAAAAAAAACATCCTCACGGATCGGACAGGGTTTTTGTTACCCACTGTATATATTATAATTATTTCTTTTTCTGAACAGTCGAATAATGTATGAAACTTGAAAAAAAAAATAGTTTTCATAATTGCAAAAGTTCGTTCTTTATACTGTAATTACGTAATTACTTTGTAATTAGTACAATTTGTGAGTAGCATTAAAAGGACTACAGAGGATAGATTAATGATTCAATAGGCTCGGTGCCCTGCCGAGCTATTTGTCTATTTCAGTGCCACAATGTATGTATGTATTATGAATACTTGAATAGGTATCAAAGGTATAATCACTTATCTAAGTACACACACTAAATTGAGTCGAAGACGATCAGAGTCTTGATTTTTAACTTGAAGGAGCAATTCAATCTCGTTGCTTGCTTGTTCGGCTCACGTACTTACCTACTCATGTAGTGGTGTGCGTCGAAGGCGTGCTGCTTCATGATAATCATTCGCTCGTTACGAGCAGGTAATGCGCCCCAAATTCCTAATGCTCGACAATAATTCGATATTTTTGCTCGAGTGCTCGACGCTCCACGGCCGCTACGTTTTCCAGCACACCCGCCGAATATGCGAAACAATTTTCTCCTTATGAATAAAATTTTAAGGTGCGTATGCAAATTTCCATTACGGAGAGCTGTCTCCTGTAATGGTGTCATATGGGATGTTATTTTCTTTTCATATTATAGACTACCTACGTATAAGCGACGTTTAATACAGTAACTCTTGTTGTCTTCTTCACGTTCTTAAGTGTGTCGTTTTCTAATGTTGTATGTACTGTGTTAGGTGTAATTATCTAAGGAGTCACCCCGTGCAAATAACACTATAAATGCACTACCAGCTACTAGTCCAAACATATTGGTAAACCTCACCTTAACTTAGAACCTTAACCAAAACTATTCAAACACAGGGTATCCCAAGCGTTTTGTACCAACACACAGCATGGTGTATGGGCCTACATTACGAACAAGCTGCCAAGCTTACCTTTTATGAATATCATAGCAACACCTCCCTGCAGTTGACTTTGCCAACACGTACAGTAGAGCTGAATCATTTGGTAATTCCTTTAGACTAGGAGAGACAGCATCTAGGCTAAAATTAAGTAACAACATACAGGATCAAATTAAATTAGCTAGTGAAACTCCGCAGACGTGATGGGTATCGATATCTAAATATGATAAAATGACAAAGAAGTTAATTTGATGAGGTTTTTTTTTGGGGTCATCATCCGCAGTTATTTATTTATTTATTTATTTCTAAAACACTTAACCTAATACATTTTTGTTCTAGCCTCACAACGAAAACCTCTCAGGGTTTATCTGTGTGTGGCGAGCCGTTCAGATACATTTTACAAAAATGTTACTTACAGACTATGATGATACCATAATTTTTAAAATAATGATGATAATACTACTACCGTTTTTATTGGGTGCAATTAACCTCTAAGGTCCAACGCAGAACCTCTCATCACACTCTCTCCAATCTCCAAGTAGTTCAAAAACCCGAGCACTTGCCGGTGTCGCAATTTTCTAATTTTTCTACTTTATTCATTTCTTTCCATGTATATTTCGACTTTTCTTATGTTATAATCTATCCTTTCTTTTACTCTATTTTCAAATCATAAATAACCCAGTATGTACAGTCACAAGAACATAGTATTTTGGAACCCCGATAATTATGATATAGGTCTCATCTCAAAGTTGAAATCGTTATTCGACGAGAAAATTGCTATTGAGTTTTGCTGAGTGTATACATATTTTTGCTCAAGACACAGTCTTTACTTTTATGTCATGCACTTGTGGAGGCCTACCAGCTATTATCGACGACAGGTGCAGTGGTATCTATGGTAGGTCTATGCGCCTTGGGCACGCCACAATTGCGGCGATAAGTCCCCTCTTTGAGGCGTGGCTAGAGAGGTGCCACGGCGTCCTCACCTTCCGCCTGACGCAGGTCCTCACTGGACATGGCAGCTTCGGGAGGTTCCTGTGCAGGATTAGGCGGGTGGAAACGCCCGGGTGTCACCACTGTGAGGATCGCCCGGAGGACACGGTGGAGCATACGGTGGTGGTATGCCCTGCTTGGGCGGAGCACTGGCGTCTCGTGGAGGCGATCGGCGGCAATGACCTCTCGCGTCCGGCCCTGGTCCAGGCCATGGCACGGAGCGAGAGGGCATGGGAAGCCGTCACCTCCTTCTGCGAAGCAATAATTCTCGCGAAGGAGGAGGCGGAACGCGTGAGGGAGAGGCAAAGTTTGCGCCCTCACGCCCCTAACCGCCGCCGTTGGAGACGCCCTGGGCGTCGGGATTCCCAGGCGGATTCCCGGCCACCATAGGCGCGGGCTTGCGGACGGCGAGCAATGGGTAGCTCGCCGTCCGATTAGGACCAGGCCCGGGTCGATGGCGCGTCGTGTTCCACGCGCACTTCAAAGAGCATGTCAGCACAACTGTCGGGGTCCGCTAGGACCGATGCCTGCCAGGGATACGGGAAAGTCCAAAAGGGATACCGGGACCTTGGCAACGGGCAACTGAAGGAACACGGGTGGGTTTTAGTCAGTAAAAGTCTGACAGGCCTTTCCGCTCCTCCCAGAGCGGGAGAAGCCATTGGATGATTCCCCACAAAAAAAAATGGTCTATGCTCATAATGCAGGCACTCAATGTAGTCTTTGCAAATGCTTTAAATAATGTTAACTCTATGTACTACAAAGAGTAAAATGTGAATTACTTATAGAATTTTGTTTAGTAGGTACAATCTACTTCACATGTTTGTTTTTTTTTCCTTACAATATTCTTTGTAGGGACCTACTTAATAACAAAACAAGGTTTTAATACCTCAATATAAGCAGATACCTACTTACCGTACGTTGAGAAGAATTGGAAACATCAAGTAACATGTAATGTGGGAGAATTTCGTGGAATCGTACTTATTGGATAGATCTCATTCTTGGAGAAAGTGATAAGTGCATGTGTAATTATGATTTGCTTCAGGTAACTTTGTTATGAAATATATTAAAGTGGAATTGGCCGCTACAATGGCGACATTAATTTAACACACGTATACGATTTTGCGTATTCGTTTTATGAAAATATTTGAATTTCATTTAACGTTATTATGTATTGAACTTTTTTACAATTTTCTAGTTTACTATCCTGGAGCAACCTGTACTTAAAGAACTGTAGCGAAGAATTAATTTGCCGGGGTCACGGATCATATGTAGGCGAATAGAAGGAAAGCCGCGCAATTTCTTAGAAATTATTCCGACAAATGATCTTACCGATAGAACGTAAGCCAGCTGGTAGGTAGCTTCATGAAAGAATCTTGTACACAGAGTGATCTCAATTTTGGTTATGTTTTTATTATTTAGTTTGTTTGGAAATTTAAATTTTTCAATTTACGAATTATTTTATTTTACTATAATTTTTATGTTTACTGGCCACTAACCCTACCCGTGTGTTAAATTAATGTCGCCATTGGATCTCTGCCTTTTCGCCGAAAATTGTTTGCCAGATTTTCACTTGGCAACTAACGTTTCGCAGAATTTTATTTGGCCGAATAATGATTAGCCAAGGAGACATATTATGAAGGACGGGACGGTTGACGTGTGTCGGGCATGCCACCGTCCGGGTGAGTCCATCAGACATATTATCTCTGGTTGTTCTCGTCTAGCTAACGGCGAGTACTTGCACAGGCATAATCAAGTGGCCAGGATTATTCACCAACAACTTGCGTTGAAATATAAACTTGTGGACTCTGAGGTACCGTACTACAAGTATGTGCCCGACCCAGTTCTCGAAAATGACCATGTCACGTTGTACTGGGATCGGTCTATCATTACTGACAGGACTATTGTTGCCAATAAACCTGATATCGTAGTGATAGACCGATTAGCGCGCCGCGCAATGATAGTCGATGTTACCATCCCACATGACGTGAACCTCGTGAAAGCTGGGAAAGAGAAACAAATAAAATATCTCGACTTAGCACACGAGGTTGTCGACATGTGGAATGTGAGCTCGGCTATCATTGTGCCGATTGTCGTAACGGCCAATGGCATGATAGCCGAAAGCCTCGACCAACATCTCTCGAGGCTCTCGTTAGGCGGTTGGATCAAGGGCCTGATTCAGAAGGCAGTGCTCCTTGATACGGCTCGCATTGTGAGGAGGTTCCTGTCTCTGCAGCCCTAACCACCGGTAGCTTGGACCCTGCTCCCGACACCGGCGGACATCTATTTTTTATATTTTTAAATGTTTTTTTTATATGTTTATTTGAATTTAAGAAATATTTAAAAATGTAATTAGTTAAGAAAATAAATAAATAAACGGAAATAATAATTATTTTTAATTTGAGATGGTCTCTTGACGAATTAGCTGTTGCAGTGACTAAAAATACATTAGATTTGATCTAATAAAATCAGGATCGGATAAATTCGCAGACTGGCTGACACACATAAAACCAGTCTGTTATCACCTACTTACGTACAGTCTGATACGGGCTTTACAAAAGATCTTTGTGTTATTGAACTTTGGTGATCGTGATTATACGCCGTGTGGAATATATTGTTCAAGAGGAACTTGTATTAGGTCTGCATAAAGGAAAAAATCGTAGCGACGCTCTGAGGACGCTACGGCGACGCCGCGCCAGCTCGGCTGCCAGGGCTGCGTCGTAATGCATCGGAGGCACGGCGCCCTAGGCCGCCAGAGCGCGACTGCGTCGCTCCCGTCACTGCTGTCACCAGTGTCACATAGGTAGTGCTTGTCAACCTTCGATATCACTGAGCATCCTGGAGAGATGTCCGCTGTGTACCCAGGCCCGGTCTTTTAAAGGTAGGCGGGGTCTGAATGTGCATATTGGAAAGCACAGACCTTCAAATGCAGTCTCTTCAGACCCTGTCCCAACAGCCATACCTACAACACCAGACACACCCCCACACCCACTTTTGAACCATTTTGGAAAACCCTTTCAAAATTCAAAAACTCTGTTCCTGTTTTGAAGCGAGTTCCCCGCGGCGCTAGACCTCTAGTGGCACAACAGCTAGCAAGCTGCGTTCGTCTTGCCGCCCGGGAGAACTCGCAAAGTGCTTGGGAACAGCTGCTCACCTTCCCTTACAGGATTCTACATGTGCAAAAGAATTTGGCAACCAAAAAGACCTTAACCGCACAAATTAAAAAAAACTGTAATATTTCGGCTCTTAATTTAGATTCAAAATTCCCGACACAGAAATATGCCTCTTCAAGAGGTATATCTCATCTGGTAGAATCTAAGTTACGGGAAGGTGACATCAGTGGAGCAGCCAGGACTCTCTTTAGTAGTGATGTGGTGGCACCATGTTCTCCAGAAACACTCGCAGCTCTGGAGAGCAAACACCCTGCTCCAGCGGATGGTCTTTCTTTTCCAGACCCCCTTGATCTGGATAATCACTCCCTCACCATCACAGGTCGAGAGTTGATCACAGCCGTCTGCTCCTTTCGTAGCGGTTCCGCTGGCGGCCTTAGTCCTCAGCACCTTAAGGACCTCATTTGTTCAGGTGCCGGGACAGCTGGTGAGTCGCTTGTGAAGGAGCTTACGGCTCTGATCAACCTTATGCTCTCCGGCAAGGTGAATGAGTCCGTCATTGACGTTCTTTATGGGGCCAATCTATGCGCCCTGCGTAAAAGGGATGATCGTCCCATTGCCGTGGGAACTACCTACCGTCGTATGGCAGCCACGATTTGTTGTAAATTTTATGGTGAGGATGTTTCGAAAAAAATTCAGCCCCTGCAGCTAGGTTACGGCTCCAAAGGGGGCTGCTGTACACGCATTGTCGACCTATCTAAATTCTGAGAAAGGAGAGGTCATCCTGAAGGTTTACATAAAGAATGCCTTTAATTCTGTTAATAGGGACACCTTGCTGGCAGAAACTAAAAAAGAAATACCTCAAAGGACCATGGGGGATTTTGTATGGCGTCCCCACCCTCCAACAGTCATAGGATACGTGTCAATATGTTTTTAGGGATCCCGAGAAAGACTTACTGTCTTGCTCCATTGCAAAATCAATGGGGTTTTTTTGTAATAACAAAAAACTTTTCTGTTAGCTAACTTAACCTAAGCTATAATTGCCTATCCTTGCCAAACATAACCTAACCTCACCTAACCTAACAGTGATAATTTGATCTTGGATTTTGAAGGTCAAATGGAACTCCTCAATGATAAACAGCATTTGTGTATTCTTGTGATTGGATAAATGTACAAAATAATTGTTTAAATCCTCATGGATGACCTCTGCCCTGGGGCGGGCGGAGGGGTCTGTCAGACTCTTACTGACTAAAAACCACCCCAGTGTTCCAGCTCACACCTTCGCCGGGGGTCACGGGAACGTAAAAATCTTCCGCAACCCCGTGACCCGAGGAGTGAGGTGTTTGACTCCCCCCGTGACGTCTAAGAGGGGCGCGCGTGGAACACTACGCACCGCCACCTCGGGTCCTGATGTGTAGGGGGCGACGGACGTCCCCGAGTCCGTCGTCCCTGGACCCATTTAGGGGGGCTGGAAGAGGTCGTTTACCGCCCTCCGGCGACGCCCGGTGCGCCTGCTGCGGGCCGGGTGAGTGGAAGAGATCTCCCTCTCCCTTTCCACAGCCACCTTCTGCGAAACGACTGTCTCACGGAAGGAAACCACCGCGTCCCAGGACTCCTCGCTGCCGACCATCGACTCGACTACGGCCGGCAGCGTCAAGTCACTGCCTTCTTCTGAGATGAGAGCACGGCGCGGCCCCTCCTAAGCGGGACACTCTGCCAGCGTAGACCGCGCCGTGTCCTCCTGGCATTCAACGTAGTGGTGACACCGGGCGTCCGGCTCCCTGTTTATGCGACACAGGTACTTCCCGAAGCAACCATGCCCCGAGAGCACCTGCGTCACCCGAAACGACAGGGAGCCGTGCCTCCTCTCGAGCCAGCGCTCGAGCACCGGCCGGACCGCCTCGATGATGTCGAGGCCGGCGGTAGGGCGTGAAAGCCTGTCCCGCCATTCCGCCACCAAGACCTCGCGAAGCTGAGACCGATGCAGCTCTATGTGTCGCTGCATCGGTTGCTCACCCCGCACTCTCGCTTCCTCGCGCCACCGATACGATGACGCGAGTACTTTCGCCTCGAGGTCCCAGGGCGGGGATCCGGCCAGTGCACAAGCCGCCTCGTAGGAGATCGTGCGATACCCCCTGATGACTCTGACGGCCATCGCTCTCTGCGGCTTGCGCAGGACTGCGATACTACCGGCCGTCAGGTCAGCCGCCCAGATCGGGGCCCCGTAAAGGGCCATCGATCGCACGATTCCCACGTAGAGCCGCGTTGACAGCGCACAGACGCTAACCTAACCTAACCTAAACTTTTCGGTTAGCTAACCTAACCTAACCTAAACTTTTCGGTTAGCTAACCTAACCTAAGCTATAATTACCTATCCTTACCAAACATAACCGAACCTAACTTTAAAAAAAGGTATCAGAGAAAAAAAAAATGGTCCCTGATATAAAGAAAGGTTGTCATGAATGAGAACCATATTTAGGTCGCTATATTCTATGCCTCTTAAGTGCAAACTAAGAAAATATATAAATGTAAAATAATGCTAATATTGAATAAAAAAAGTAATATTCCAGGAAAACCCCACATTTTTGAAAAATGTCGCCATAGTAAAAAAGTATCGAACCCACCAGACGCTTCGAATGACACTAGTCTCAAGCGTGTTGGTGGGTGGGGACGTTTCTTCCCATGGTCCTATAGTTTTCTTTGGCAATGTTACAGACACCTCTCTAAATTACTGTTTCGGGACAACCTTGTGGAATCTGCTGTTGGCTGTCAACAAGGTGACCCCCTCGGGCCAGTGATTTTTAGCTTAGCCATTCACCCAAATACTCGGCAGCTAAATTCCAAATTTAATGTTTGGTACCTCGATGATGGAACCTTGGGAGGCGACGTAGAAACTGTTAAAAATGATCTTAAATTTCTAAAAAATGAACTTCATTCCATTGGCCTTGATCTCAACCTTTCGAAATGTGAACTATACTTAGCGGACAGTACTGACAGACATCTGACACTTCCCAAATTTAACGCAATAACCCCAGAAATCAGAATTATTGAAAAAAGCTCTCTTCGTCTCCTTGGGTCTCCAATCATTGAGGATTCCTTTCCCAGTTTCATAGAGGAAAAACTTCAAAATTTCAATGACATTTCGGAAAGATTGTTCCAAATTATTATTATTTATTACATGCATTCGGCCATAACCCTAATCCGCTACTGCTGTTTCGGCCCTAAATTAACAAATTTTCTTCGCGCTTCGCATTTATGGAAACACACTAATCTTTTAGACCAAATGGACCAAATTATCCGTCATACATTAACTTTGATCCTAAATGTGGCCATGGACGACCATCCATCTTCCCACAGACGGTGGGATGAGCCGCTCTGCAGAGTAGTACAGAACAATTTACTTGACACGTCTGCTACTACTGCGGAGCGCGCGCACCTGCTGGCTGTGGGTAAGCGGGAGTCGGGTCTGTGGCTTCACGCACTACCGTCATCGAACCTAGGAACTTTGTTCGACGACACTACGTTCCGCATCGCTGCTTCCCTGCGACTAGGAGCTCCATGTTGTTCTCCTCATCGCTGTCACTGTGATGAAGTTGTCAACAGCCTCGGACACCACGGCCTGTCTTGCAGCCGAAGTGCAGGTCGCTTAGCACGTCACGGTAACATTAATGACATCATCTGACGAGCTCTTGTCATCGTCGGCGTTCCAGTTGTATTAGAACCCAATGGCTTGGCACGCGACGATGGCAAAAGACCGGACGGCATGTCCTTATTTCCATGGAAGATGGGTAGGCCTTTAGTGTGGGACGCAACGTGTGTCGATACTCTTGCGCCATCTCATCTTCCTGGCTCGGCGTGCTGTGCTGGCGCCGCCGCTTCGGCTGCGGAAAACCTCAAGCGGCGAAAGTATAATAGCCTTATAGGCAATTATATTTTCGAGCCGTTTGGGGTTGAAACCGTAGGGCCGTGGGGTCCGAGTGCTCATAGTTTATTTAATGAAATCTCGAAACGGCTGTTTGACACTTCCCGTGACCCAAGGGCTGGCTTTTACCTTGGTCAGAGGCTAAGCATTGCCATTCAACGTGGCAATGCCGCCAGTCTCTTGGGTACACTACCAGCCGACAGCTATGCGGAGGAATTTTTCGACGCCATATTTTAGATTAGTCGTTTATTTGTACAGTTAGTTTTGTTTAATATAAGTTAGAAAATTATTTAGTGTTAGATTGTATATTTTATTTAAAGTTGTAAATTAAATAAACTTGTTGGAGATTGAAATGTTTGACAAATAATAAATGTCTCAAACGTTGGTTGGCAAGTGATAATCTGCCAAACAATTTTCGGCGAAAATGTAGCGGCACGTTGTATAGGTATATAATAGAGCACCTAGAAGATTACCTAGATGTATGAATTAGTTAAATCAAATAAAAATTTATAATAAAAGTTCTCAGATAATAAACAATAAAATAATTCGATTAGTTATCCGTCACACGAAGCCGTCCTAAAACTGAAACTGAAACCAACTTTCTCATCCACTGTTTCAACTTGCTATCAAATATTCGATTTCGGGTTCCGGGGTTTGTACCGCGCCGACGAATCGCAAACTTGCAAAGTAAACTGTGCAACGAATAAAACAAACAGCATATTTCTCTTTTTTAACTCCGGTCAAAAACCTTCGCTGGGTTGGCAATTACGTCCTCAACTGTTCAGAAAATATTATTTTAGGACTATATTCATTGAACTTTTAAATGGGTTAACTTCATAGAGCTAAGTGCGTACATGAAGAACATTTAATACACTCTAACGTTCTATAACATGAATAAAATATTCATTGTTTAATGTTTTGTAATTGGTGTTATTACAAACAGCCAACTCTAAGAGTTTGTGTTAATAGGGAATATGCATGTATTTTTATAATATTTTTAGTCGATAGTTTATATCGTCAAATAATAGTTTAAAAAAAATTGACGGCAAAAAAGCAATTTAAAGTACTTAAAATATTTTTTTTAAATATCCAACAGATCCGGGCTATTTAAACGCCCTCCATTTGGCGCGTTTGGTGTGGTGACGTCACAGTCCGTGAAAACAAACAAGCAACTGTCAAGTCAACGTCAAACACTCCTTTTTGTAGGAGCGTTTGACATTGACTTGACACTTGTTGATTGACTTGACATTGACATTTTGATTGTTATCCCGGATTCTTACGTCACATCCGCTCTTAGCTTTTCAAGTATTTGAATTACCGACAGTTATTAGATACTTTAAAAAAAATATTTTCTCGCTCAAAAATAAATTTTATTCAAAAACATTGCTGGTGGCATAATTCTGAAGTAATATAGTTTATAAAAAAAAATATTTAACCCATATTTGAATCACATGCATATTCCCTATTGCGATCAATGATTTTCTCTTTTTGAAAATACATTATTCATCACAATCTATCTACTCCTTTCTATGCATGTTGAAGAAGTGAATAAGAAATATTATCGAGCAAATAGATTTATGGAAACTATTACCACCTAGTTTCTCGAATCTTGCTGCTTAGATAGCAACGTTTCTTCCAAAATCAGAATTCATTGAAAATATTAAATGACGGTAATAACGTTGTTGACACAGCCATGAATCAATGCACTAGCAATATCTTTCAAATACTTTCGGATTGTGATTGAAAGTATGTTACGCTTAAACATCCTGTATCTTTTTAAGAGTTTTACTACAAATTCCAGGACCGAGCATACAAAATCTATAATAAAATATGCGTCATGCCTCCTCAATCCATACGCACACAAACATTGTCACATACACATCCAATGCGATTCCCGAATACAACAGCTGAAAAACTGGATTCCTAGCAAAAAAAAACTTATATAGTTTATTCGTTACGGGAGCTATAAATGTCTATCAGTTCTGAGCTATCATAAACTTTGTAGAAACCACATCAAAGTTAGTTTAATTGTAGTGAAAAAAAACGCTGGGAGTACACGAATTCTTTAATTTGTTTGTAGAAGCTACTATTTATATGAGTCGGTCTTATTTTTACTGGGCGGCGCTCATCGTGAAATTGAAACGTGTTTGAAGCTCTAACAATAAAAGGGAAATTGCTACTGAAGTGGTGATTGACTATCTGCCTAAAACATGTAGATAATATACTAATTAACACAAACGGCTAATGCGTCTGTAATTTTACTGTTAATAATAATGACTGTGACTTGACTTCATCAAGCAGCGATCAACATAGTCCACGATTGGGACTGACTTTCGAAATGGGACTTTAATGTCTTTGTTGACATTATAGGAAAAGTAAATAACACTTATTTATTTAAGAAAAAGGCTATTTTGGTATGATGACAATAATAGCCCGCTTCGTCCATAACGTTTACATGAATGGACGTTTTTTCACATTTGTAATTTTGTTTAATTGCCAACAGAAGTATCGTAATAACGTTATTCGCTGGTCCTGCCGTACCTACTCCTCATTCATTCGTAACAACGGGAGGCATTCGGCACTAATTGACACTGTCACGGCATTAACTCAATGACGACAAATATAAAGCTGCCGATTAAAACCAGTCGCAATATTTTTGTTGAACGATGACAATTTCAACACTTTAATTGCGATCTCTTTTGCTTACTGAGGCAGTTATCATAACAAATATTACTGGATAATTACGAACAGATCAATCTTTTATTTCCCTCATAACACCTTGAGGTACCCATGCACTATGTATCCATCGCATATTCTTGGTTTCGGTTTAAAGAATTTATTCTCATAAGTACAACACATAGGTTCACTTACAATGAGATACAAAGTAAATTGTTTATATCTAAATAAATATATTTTGCCTCCGATGCGTGTTGGGGAAGTTATACAAAACAAATATATAGGAAGTAGTATTGTATTGGTATTCTAGTTAATTTATCTGTCATTGCTTCATTTTTATTTCTTTGTACCAAATTGTAGCATAAAATTTTTATTCTAGGTTCATTTTCTTTACGTATAACGGGTGTAAAAAGACGCTTAACGAAACCAAAAGTAACTTGTTATTCCCGTTATTGTGATCTTTTTTTGTTCTGCACCATACCTGGCAACCTTCTGGTTACGGAGATATTGAAGGTTCAACTTCCAACTTTTTCAGGCATTTTAAAGAAAGCAAGTGTTAAATGTTATAACTTAATTTTAAATACCCCCACGAACCTTTACTTGCACCCATAAACACAATGTTTTTCGTGCGTTACGTTGCGCATTACAGTAAACAGCAATTTTTCACACCAAAAATAAGTCGTTTCTCAGCAATTATTTTTGTGCAATTTGATGTACAGAATGCGTAATTGACGGCTATGTGATGGGCCTTTTTACACCCTGTATAATTAATGTAAAATACTCGTACATGTATTTTAAAAGAGTACCTAACTATGGAGTTTCTTGCCCATTCTTCTCCTATGAGACTACCTTTTGGGAGGGGCAACTAGATCCATTCTATTTTCAAGTAAAGTAATAAGAGACTTTCATGTGCCTATACTTTTATGTGTTTATACTAATATTATAAATGCGAAACTGAGTTTGTTTGTATGTTACGCTCGCTTTCACGCTAAAACGGCTGAATGGAATTGGATGTTTGGTACATGAGTAGACCATGGCGTACCAAAGGATATTGACCAATTTGGACCAAATGCTGCCCAGCCATGGGAGTGCTTCCAAATGGTTCCTTGCATCAATTTATACATACAAAAATTAAAAAAAAAAAAATCTGTCCCAGGGTTAAAAAGTTATTGCCTTTATACGGAGTCGGCAGGTATCCATAGGAACTTCTCAACCAAACAAGACACCACCATCGAGTTTGGACTCGTTGAATATGCATTGACAAGTGCTTTACACTAGGCAGTGTCCAGGGTCTGATGATGGAGCCGGAAGATGGCTATAGGAACTCCTCAACCAAACAAGACACCACCATCGAGTTTGGACTCGTTGAATATGCATTGACAAGTGCTTTACACTAGGCAGTGTCCAGGGTCTGATGATGGAGCCGGAAGGTGGCTATAGGAACTCCTCAACCAAACAAGATAGCACAATCGTATTTGAACTCGTTGGTTTTGTCTTCATAAGTACCTAGTATAGCCCAAGGTTGCATCCAGGGTCTGGTGATGGAGCCGGAAGGTACCGATAGGAACTCCTCAACCATATAAGACAGCACCGTCGGGTTTGGACTCGTTGAATATGCACTGACAAGTGCCTTATACTAGGCAGTGTCCAGGGTCTGATGATGGAGCCGGAAGGTGGCTATAGAAACACCTCAACCAAACAAGACAGCACCGTCGTGTTTGGACTCGTTGAATATGCATTGACAAGTGCGTTATACTACAATGTAAATGATATGCATAAAAATGGAATAAGAATGTGTTGTTTAACATAATTACTGTCATTATTTAATAAAAATGCGCCATTGGTTGGTTGGTGTTCATCAATAAAAAGTACTCAACAAAAAATAGTTTTTCTCAAAACTCCGCGGATAGATTTTATTGAGCTTTGGTATACAGACTAGTACAAGCCCAAGGATCATAATGCACTATGTGTCCATTCTGGGCAGCACTTGGCCCAGCTCCCATAAATGGATGGTCAGTAAAAAATATTTAACATGTAAATGATATGCATACAAATGACATAATAATGTGTTGTTAAACATAATTGCTGTCATTATTTTGAGTAAAATGCGCCATCGGTTGGTTGGTATTCATCAATAGAAAATACTCAACAAAATATAGATTTTCTTAAAACTCCGCGGATAGATTTTATTGAGCTTTGGTGTACAGACTAGTACAAGCTCAAGGTACGTAACGCACTATGTGTTCATTCTGGGCAGCACTTGGCCCAGCTCCCATATATGGATGGTCAGTAAAAAATATTTAACATGTAAATGATATGCATACAAATGACATATAATAATGTATTGTTTAACATAATTGCTGTCATTATTTTGAATAAAATGCGCCATCGGTTGGTTGGTATTCATCAATAGAAAATACTCTACAAAATATAGATTTTCTCAAAACTCCTCGGATTGATTTTTATTGAGCTTTGGTTTACTGACTAGTATAAGCCCAAGGTACGTAACGCACTATGTGTCCATTCTGGGCAGCACTTGACCCAACTGCCATAAATGGATGGTCAGTAAAAATTATTTAACATGTAAATGATATGCATACAAATGACATAATAATGTGTTGTTTAACATAATTGCTGTCATTATTTTGAGTAAAATGCGCCATCGGTTGGTTGGTATTCATCAATAGAAAATACTCAACAAAATATAGATTTTCTCAAAACTCCGCGGATAGATTTTATTGAGCTTTGGTGTACAGACTAGTACAAGTCCAAGGTACGTAACGCACTATGTGTCCATTCTGGGCAGCACTTGACCCAACTGCCATAAATGGATGGTCAGTAAAAATTATTTAAAATGAAAATGATATGCATAAAAATTAAATAAGAATGTGTTGTTTAACATAATTACTGTCATTATTTTTAATTAAATGCTCCATCGGTTGATTGGTATTCATCAATAAAATATACTCAACAAAATATAGATTTTCTCAAAACCCCTTGCATTGATTTTTATTGAGCTTTGGTTTACTGACTAGTATAAGCCCAAGGTACGTAACGCACTATGTGTCCATTCTGGGCAGCACTTGACCCAACTGCCATAAATGGATGGTCAGTAAAAATTATTTAACATGTAAATGATATGCATACAAATGACATAATAATGTGTTGTTTAACATAATTGCTGTCATTATTTTGAATGAAATGCGCCATCGGTTGGTTGGTATTCATCAATAGAAAATACTCAACAAAAAATAGTTTTTCTCAAAACTCCGCGGATAGATTTTATTGAGCTTTGGTGTACAGACTAGTAGAAACCCAAGGATCATAATGCACTATGTGTCCATTCTGGGCAGCACTTGGCCCAGCTCCCATATATGGATGGTCAGTAAAAAATATTTAACATGTAAATGATATGCATACAAATGAAATAATAATGTGTTGTTTAATATAATTACTGTCATTATTCAATCAAATGCGCCACCGGTTGGTTGGTATTCATCAATAAAAAATGCTCAACAAAAATTAGTTTTTCTCGAAACTCCTCGGATAGATTTTATTGAGCTTTGGTGTACAGACTAGTATAAGCCCAAGGAACATAATGCACTATGTGTCCATTCTGGGCAGCACTTGGTCCAATTCCTATACAGGGTGTTAGGGTGAACACCGTTATCCTTGCAACCAGTGGTTTGGTTTCATTTATAGAACGTAAATTCAATGGAAAATTACAACTTTTTTTTTCTTTTTTTTTAAACCTACATTTTACCACAAGAGACGCAAGTTCGTTGCCCTATGCGCTAGGGCAACGAACTTGCGTCTCAACACGGGCGGGGGGTGTGGGATGTGACCTGACCGGCCGCGTGCGCGACCTCTCCCTCAGTCAGTCAGCTGTTTTGCTAGAGAGCATGGGGTCGGATAGAAACTTTTTAAAATCTTTTAATGAAAATAACGTTTTTTTTTTGCTGTGTTCGGTCATTTATTTTTAAATTTAAGTCAACTACCCATGGTTTGAATGACAAGAGTGTTTACCCTTACAGCCTGTATATGGATGGTCAATGTCCTTTCATACAATTCCGTTCAGTAGCGTATGTCCTAACCCCATGGGCTACTTTTCATCCTGGAGCGTAGACGAGGTCGCAGCAACAGCTAGTTTGAAATAAATGATTTAACTTTGACTTTGAGATTGATTGATTGCGAGGAGGCTTGCGTCCAGGAGTGATATTATCTGCTGCATTTATTTAAACTGCTATGATGTCAATGATCATTATAATCCATGCACATAACAACTATGTACAAACTGCAGCCATTCTTATTCTATTTGTTACTTCAAGCGATACTACCCGACTGAATAGTTCGTTTTTAAATGACGTAGGTACGCGAAGTTTCCTTAAGAGAACAATACACGTAGAGATATTGCATCTCCAATACATAGGTAACGAACGCTGAAATATCGAGTAATACTAACATAAATATTTTGTATTCTATCTAGAAATGTGAAATTGCCTTGTCAGTACCAGTATGTTTCTACAAAAGGAGTAAGTACTCCTTTAGTAAAGTTGAAATATTTTGAATAATGGACCATACGAAGGTGTTGGGCACCTCTACTTTGTGTAAAAAATTACTGTAATTTAGAATTACTGTAATAATAAAAAAATACTATTAATGTAATTTGAAATACAATACTTTTTTAACTTCTATTAAGATTAGACGTTTTTATCTTTTTAAAGACAAAAAGAAACAATATACTTAACTACCTACCTACCTATTAAAAAAGGTGGAGCATCGCGATTTCTTCTTTATAGGAATAGTTTTATATTTATCCCAAAATCACTGACTATTTCATTATCATTGGCGTTTTTTGAAACGATGCAGTCATCGTCTCCTTTTATATAAATAATAATTTAATTCCTACCAGTAACATCATTCTGCCCAGTATAATCAAATGAGGCATCCTCATCCTCGAGCGCTGGGCGCAAAGTACTTGGCGTCCAGCGTTCGGTGTGGTAACACTTCGCGTTTTGGTTTGCAATTGGTCAATCGTCATCCTGAGGATGCCTCGTTGAGAGGTGAAACACGTGTCGATTTCTTACAGGGTTTTTATGACTCTTGAAGAATAGTCAAACGGAATAGGTTACTAAATATATCTACGTCTATTGTATTTTATACTACGGGATAACTGAATTTTCAGTTTTAGTTAAGCCTAATAAATAAAAGTTTTGACTGGATTATTTGGAAAGCTATTTGCGTTTTCAGTACAGTTTCAGCCTGAAGCCGACAAACGACAGATGAATAAAATGTTCAATTTCACGATACATTTTTTATTGAAAACCATATTTTTGATACAGATTAGTTATGGTCTAAAAGTGTTATTATAAAGATTGACAAATGCAGTTTTCAGAGTATACTAAAATGCGTTTTTTAGCTATCCGGAATACTTACTATTCCTTGATGTCTGGGACTTTTTACCCGGACTGCCAAGGAAGGGTTATGTTTTTATCTTACTTAATAAAAATCTTAAATTCAACTTAGCATTCTTAAATAAAACAAATAAAGGATTTTTGAAAATTCATACCTTATAGGCGTTAAATAGTGAAAGTTTGTATGGAATTTCGTTATTTTTGCCGATGGGAAATCCTATGGGGCATAATATGCCTCGTGACCATTTATAGGTAACTAGCTTTTGCCCGCGACTTCGTTCGCGTGGAATAGTGACTTCCGGCAGATTTTTGGTTTTACCCACATAGTTCCCGATCTCGCGGTATCTCTTCAAAAACTTAATGTGGAAGATATTCTAGGGAACTCTTTAATCGAGATCAAACTAAACTTACATTATACAACAACCAGACAACCCAACAAATAAACCTTTTAATCGAAAAATACAACGGAACCTATTTTGAAAACAACAACCAGACAACCCAACAAATAAACCTTTTAATCGACAAATACAACGGAACCTATTTTGATAACAACCACCAGACAACCCAACAAATAAACCTTTTATTTACCAATTTTAAATTTACGAAACGATCAATCCACAATTCCACGACAGTACCGAAGCGCTCGGCCGATACCCAACCAAATGCGTGTAACGAAACCATAGCGCGATCTATTTCGATCCCAACGCCATCTATCGAGCATAGTGACAACTCGGATTATTTATCTATACTCCGTTCGGGCATTTTCTTTGTACTAAAAGTTTTATTATATTGATATTATTTTTTTCATACCTTTTTACTATTTATTTACTTTTTTCAGTGAATTAAAACAATAACATGAACCGAACTCGTGTAACGATCGACACCATTGCGCGATCACCAACTCGACATATAGTACTAATAGAATTATCTATACTCCGTTAGAGCATTTTCTATGTACTAAAAGTTGTATTATATTATATTTTTCATACCTTTTTACTATTTATTTACATTTTTCCGATGAATTTTCAGTACTGAATTGATGCCGACTCTTGACCAATAGATGGCGCTGTATGTCGGGAATAAATTTTATTTTTTATTTTATTTTTTGTAATAAAAACTATCCTATGTCCTTTCTCAAGTTCCAAACTATGTCTGTACCAAATTTCACACAAATCGGTTCAGTAGTTTAGGCGTGAAGCAAAGACAGACAGAAAGACAGACAGACAGACAGACAGACAGAGTTACTTTCGCATTTATAATATTAGTTTGGATGTTAAAAGTAGAAGATCTCTGAGTATTTAAAATTGTTTTGTTTCTTTATGATCAATACCTTTGCTAAGCGCGGTTTGCATGAGTACCATTTTCAGCAGTCGATTTTCATAACATAACATCACGCCTGTAATCTCCAAAGGGTTAGGCAGAGGTGTACCTATAGCTAGACCCACATTTCGCCAGTTATGTTTAAGTCCCATGTAATAGGGGGCGAGCCTATTGCCATCACATAATCAGCCTATAATGTTCCCACTGCTGGGACACAGGCCTCCTCTCTATGAGAGGGAGTGGGCCGTAATCCACCACGCGGGCCCAGTGCGGGTTGGCAGATGTCACATGTCTTCGAATTTTTGGTTCTAAGACATGCCGGTTTCCTCACGATGTTTTCCTTCACCGTTTTGAGAGCAGTGGTGATGAAATTATTTACACAAAGTAAAGCGCCTGTCGGGGTTCGAACCTACGACCTACAACTCGTAAGTCGCGGCCGTTACCACTGGGCCACCACTGCTGTTTCCATCTCGCCACTATTGCCATCAACCGGGCACAAATCCAGACTCCAGGTTGGTACTGAGAAATTCCAGATGGAAAAACTGAACCTAGGACCTCATTCTAGGCAGTAGCGCTTGCAACCACTACACCAATGCCTCGTTGGTCCACTTCAATCTACGTTTTAAGAATATTTATTCAAGTCGTCGTTCCCAGAATATGATATTGACATTCGTTATTTTGTGTGCTTAACAATACATGATTCGTTCGGCAATAGGTCCTTCGCCCTGTAAGCGACATCTGATGTCAATATTTATAGTTCACTTGAATCTAGGTTCCATATTTTCTTCATTACTTATGCATAGAACACAGATTGGCTACAGTGAAGCAGTGTCATCAATATTCAGCCAGCGAGTGCAAGTATAGGCCGCTGTTACATCAACCTTTTGATATCTTTATAATTGCTTCGCCAACTTTGTGGGGTATTGTGTGAATTGCAAATTGCTATTGCCCTTTGTAACCATATGAAAATATACGGGAAAGTTTATTTGTAGACTTCGTGCTGAAATCGGTCGGCTCGGTCCACGTGTGTTCTTGTAAAACTAAGCCTGGTATCCAAATCTTTTATATCCTTTCACGTTATTTATTAACTTCCATATTTCGATCGGATTGCTTACATCAAACTTGTGGCGGTATCTACATCGCCACAAGCGAACTACGCATCAAAGACCTGACGTCCCACAAAATTCTTGACGTCACATAAATCTTGCATCGCGCAATTAAAGTTTACCGTGCAATGGACATATACAAGAACCCAACATCAATCGTTGGGCAGTTGCCTGCCAGACACAAAACCCGTCTGGTCAGAGGATCCTCCTTTTTCAATGGTGGATTAGTGAACTTTAGCCCTGATCCTCATACCCTTAAAAACTTATATACTAAAAAAAACTTATAGAATATTTTCAGCAAAATAAAATAACATTTTCTTTATCCATCAGAAATCAGGGTTCTTATCATCGCTCCCGCTAAACGTTCAATATTCATTAACAAACCCTTTTTTAGTGGAACTTTCCACATGTTCAACAATCACGTATTATGAAGAAAAACATGCTGTAGAGGTACTTATGTTCTCGGAGGGCGCACCGAGTTATATCTGTAATACAATCGCATCTAATAAGAACTCTTGATGTGGGTTCGATGTCTATCGAGTGTCTGCTCTTATTAGCATAGTATGAGTAGAGTATCTGCATCCGATGATACGGGTTGATTGCGCAAATACACATCTTAGGAACGAAACTGTTTTTAATAAAACCATTTCTTTTGCTACCTTAATTTAATCGAACCTTTGGAAACCTACATGTTTTACGTTTTAATAAAATTCCAATAGGTGAAATTATGAGTAAAATAAAAAAAACACGGTGGTAATTTATTTCACTAGATTCTAGTAATCATCGGCTCTATAGTTCCAAATATGTGCATTAATTTTGAATTCGTAGGAAAGCGCAGTAAAAGGGTCACGTTTCACTGCTTACAATTTTAATATGGTTGATAATGAGTGGCTAATGACAGCAGTACGGCCGGACCACACACTAATATTGCAGCACGTAGGTATTTGCGCTTTATACAGTTCACTGATGTGATGAGCGATGACTAGGAACATGATAATCCAGCGCAACTGTTTCATTTGTAATATTGCTGTTATTCTAACACAAACACCCATTGATTGATAGTTGCCTCCAAGTGAAGGGGATAATATTTATGGGGACATTTCACATATCCTTTCCACATTTCACAGATTAGTGGAAATATAGGAGACCTACCTTCGAAGCAGACAAGGATCCACAAGGCAATGTTCTATAATATAGCTACACAATATATAACATTATTTTCCAAAAACATAGATATACCAGGGTGTTTGGAAGCTCTAATAACTCCAAAATCGTCTAATATTCCAAATGGTGTCTACTATAGCTCTCTTAAGGCACCCAGCTTCCAAACATCCTGTCTATATTTACGTAATAGTACTTTCCAATGAATAAACATAGACAAAGTCTGAAGGTTATTTAGCGATGTAGCCTCTGACGTTTTTTGTCTGTGTCTGCGGACTAATTAGACGCTCCCATATGTGGCCTTAAAGATTTATTATTAGTATACACAAAATGAATGGTTTGTTTTTACATAAAATGGAAATCGCTGTACCTACATCTACCAGACATAATTACGTAACAATCTTACTACCAAGATAACTTTTAATTAATTTAATTAAAACTTCCCATCGCTGTTGTTGTTATGAACAAAAATTATAACAAGAAAAATATTTCTCCGTTTGTTGTATATGTTTCATCTATTCAAATGATTCGTTTTCTTTGTGTAGCTATTTAAGTAACAATTACAATAATTAAATCAATATTTTGAAAGACTTCGCTGCTTCAATTAAGAGAGAAAAGAATTTACGTAGGCCTTATGGCTTACGAAAATTATATTACGAAGAATAAAATCTCTTTGAATTCACTAAAAACGCATTTGTTATGAATACTCAAATCGAAACAATTGCTCTTGATTTGGTTGTTACGCGTTCATATTATCGACATTGTTTTGAATGTCAGTCAGTCCTACTTCAGTGACGAGACGAAGTAATTATCATTCAAAAGTTCTGAAAGCTTATCTACACATAGTATAGATATTGAGGTTACATTTTAGGAATTTATTGGAGAATTTCGTTGCTAAGCGATTTTTCCTGATAATTTTCATATTATATTTTTTAAATCCATACTTATCTATACTTTTAATATTATAAAGCTGAAGAGTTTGTTTGTTTGTTTGTTTGAACGCGCTAATCTCAGGACCTACTGGTTGGAATTGAAAAATTCTTTTTGTGTTGGGTAGTCAATTTATCGAGGAAGGCTATAGGCTAAACCAAAATTAATGTTATTTAGTACAACAGCTCGCAACAAAGACAACATGACGATCGCATTTAACGAAGATAAAATTGACATAGTAAATGAGGTAAAGTTTCTAGGGGTATACATTGACAAATATTTAAATTGGAAAAGAGAATTGCAAGCCATTGATTCGTATATTTCCTCTGCGTGTTATGGCTTACGCAGTCTTAGGGATGAAATAGACGTAAAACACCTTAAAATGGTATACTACGGTCTGATAGAATCAAGGTTGAGATATAGTGTTCAGTTTTGGGGGAATAGTTTTAAATATAACTGCCAGAGAGCTTTTGTACTTCAAAAGAGAGCCATACGGACCATGGTCCGGATATCACAAATGGAGAGCTGTCGGCCACACTTTATAAATTTAAAAATTCTTACTGTGCCCAGCCTCTATGTGTTAGTACTATTAGTGAATTTTAAAAAATACCTCCTTAATTATGAAACAGATGAGGAGAGACAGTTGAGGGAAAGTACACGCAGGAAAGATTTTAAAAGCAAAATAAGACCCCAACTTAAGATTGTTGAACATAGTCCTCAATATCAAGCAGTGCGGATATTTAACAGCTTGCCATTGGATTTAAAAACTTTAATTTATAAGAGCTCATTTAAGTCAAGACTCAAAGCGTTCCTATTGGAGAAATGTCTGTATTCTATAGACGATGACATGTAATATTAGTGAATTTTAAATTGTATTGAATGTTTAATTTGTAATGTTATTGAGTTTTATTTTTTATTTTTTGTTATTTTATATTTTTATTGTAATTATGAATTTGTTAGTTTTATAGCTTTAATGACCGTGTTTTTCTTATTTATGTATGATTTCAAACACAATGTGAATTGTTCCTGCATAAATTGAATTGAATTGAATATATAACATCACGCTACGACCAAAAGGAGCGGAGCATAAAAAAATCCGCGACAGCATATGTATATCATATCATATCGTATGCATATCTTTTAAGATTGACTCACTATAACCTTTTTAATGGTAATCAAATTTGTTCGAAATTAATGCATTATTTGCGAAGGAGTTTTATCAAAATTATATTAAGTCTTATTTAAATAAATAGTTTTAACATCAAGGATATTTATGTAGCAGTAAGATACTTTTTAATTCATTCAAATCGGACATTTAATTTCAAAGTTATCACGAGTATGAAAATGCAATACGCGAACCGTTCGACGCCGGACGGCGCCGCGCCGCCGCGATGTTCACTACTCTAGAGAGGACAGGATGGGCACACGAGTAGATCATGACCTGGAATAGGACATATGATACCTAAGTTTTATCCCTATATTCCCACGGGATCGAGACCTACGCGGGTGAAACCGCGGGGTACACAGCTAGTAATTATTATAAATTCGAAAGTAACTTTGTCTTTCGACGAAATTTGGCATGGAGATAGATGGCATCCTGGGGAAGGACATAGGCTACCTTTAGTTTAAAAAAGAACTAATACGAGGTGATATAGGGGATGTAAGTTTGTATAGAAAACCCAGCATTTTTTAAGTATCCCGGTAGACATTACCGTGGGACGATATCCGACATCCATACGGGCGAAGCCGCAGGCAAAAGCTAGTTTACAAATATATAAAATGATACTTCGATTAAAATCGTATTATGTACCGATATCTATACCTACACCAACTAATATTTACAAAATTTAATCACATCTGTTAATAAATCAATTAATTACTCTTATTTTTTATCAGTTCATCTTTAGAACTTTGGACTGAGTTATTTGCATTTACTCGACTTCTGAGTGGCTCTTCCTTTTATTGTGACAGACAAATAATTAATCAAATTGTAGGAAGCGGCAACGAGCAATAGTGGGGTTATCGATAGCTAGTACGATTTGTGTTCTGTAGTGTCGTAGGATTAATGTAGCCTGAAATCGTCAAGGACTAAAATAAAACTATCTTGAAGAATTTGGTTTTTGTCTGTGAAAATGTTGTCTACTCTATTTAGAAACCGGCTGTACCGGTTTCTGAATTGAGGATATCAAGATGAAGTACTAGTCATACTCTGCATTAGCATTACTTAAGGCCCTTTTTACCTGCGAAATTTTATATTTCTTGATGTTTTTGGCAAAGAAATTTTGAATTTAGCGGGCTACATTGAATTAGTCACCATAAGTAATGCGAAAGTAGAGTTTGACAAGTTCTAAATTCAGCATCCGGATGATTTTAATTTCAAAGATTTAAGACAGTGTTTTGTTTATTCGTCTTTAGATGCACCACTTCTTTAGCACATTTTCCAAAACGACTTATGTACCTACGGTTATACCGCGCTTATAACGGAATAAGTCCCATGGGCTTTCCGATCGCCATGTTCTGAGCACTCTTGCGAAACCAGGCTGCAATTTTGGTAATGGAAAGTCCAATGATACTTTCCCGTATTGGTAATTGATCCTGTTCCAATCGATCGAGATGGAATCGGTACCCATACCTTTTGAATCCATCTATTTATGTCTTATAAAAAGTCGTGTAGCACTGTAAGTTGCGTGCTATTCTGTAAGATAAAAATCAAAATCTTTAGTATTCAAATTAGGCTGAGAGTCAGCACTTTTTTACCGCTAAAATTACTTAGGACTCCTAAACGCCCGCTTATCACCACTTCTAGTGGTTTAGCTGGGGAGAAGTTGCGGCGTAACAAACTCCCCAGTAGCAAATCTGTCTTTAGAAGAACTTGATTCCATATAATAGTAAAGAGGCGGAAATCAAAATGTTTGCAATAAGCAAACAGTAACGTTCATTGTTGAGTTCCTTTTATAACTCCTGAACCCTTAAGGTATAATCTTGTTTACAAATGGCGGCAAAGATACGCGCCGTACAGACATGGGCCATAATATGTTAATTTGGCCCAAAACTGCTGCGCCAAGTCGACCCTATATTGAATATTTTGTTTCACTGTATAATTTAACAAAATTAAACTTCTAACCTTATACAGTAAATTTTATTAATGTTAACATTTTCTTAGTTTGTTATTTTTCATTAAAATTTTCGGAGATTTTTCTGAATTGGGGACTTTATTTCTTTGAATTGAGTTAAATAGAAGGCACATATAATTATTATGGATCGCGTCATGTGTATAATAAATTACTAGATTTACTTATCTATGAGTATCTATGTTATATTCACGGCGTGATTCCTGTAAGTACACGGTACAGGGGTGAGACACGTGTCAAGGGTATTGACCTCTACTATAACGAAATAATTTAAAAACCCTTCTAGATTTTTTAGGATTTTTCATTTTATAGCCTCGGTTTAACTTAACAGGTCTTCACTTTTGGTACCTTGTTTTACATAGAGCGTCTTTAGTCTGACTTCGAATTTAGCGATTTAGAACATCAACTCCTAGTTGATAATATATTTTTCAACACACTTGCTCGTAACGTGGCTCTTATTGACCCGCTTTTAGGTTCATAATGCAGTGTATTATGGAAGCGTGCTTTTTACTTTATGGCAACATCACATACCATGTTACCATTATAGTATTTACTCATTCCATACCTACCATACATACCTATATAGAAATTGACTTTGGTGAAACTTTTTAATACCATAGTCAAATCATGGGCGTTTAGTTATGAAAAAATAATCCCACGGGCAGGTCAGTGGGATATTATAATTACATGGAATTAGTATGAACTATCCTATAGTATATAAGCATTCTCTATTTTCATACGAGCAGAGATTTGCGCTTCGTTAATTAAATCTCATCAAAGAGACTTCATGCCTTTTTTTATGCCTTCTGTGTAAATAAATAAAATGATAAAAATGAACTTAAGTACTTAATATTCAATTAAATTACATAAGTACTTTTATATTTTGCACTACATATTTACCTTAATGTTTTGAATACGCAAGTATTCAGAACATTAAGTTGTGTTTATTACATAGGCTGTTTAGCGGATTTTCCATTTATTTACACCTGCGCGCGCATTGATAGCGCGGCGCGCGAAAAACAAAACCAGAGAGCCATTTTTCATAGATACGAATATTTGTTAACATTTTTCGTTGTGTGGTTATTTTCAAAAATGTCGACTTCACTGGAAGAAAAACAATATAGATTTGACCCCGCCGGAAATACTAATCGAGGCACGAAACGCGAGTGATAGCCTGTTGCCACCAAAATCTAGAGAGAAATACCTAGCGGCCTACGAAACTTTCATACAGTGGAAAAATACCAAAAATGGCAGTCATTACCGGAAAACGTATTTTTGGCTTACTTCAATGAACTGGCAAATAAATACAAGCCCAGCTCGCTTTGGTTATTTTAATATCTGTGCTATAGGCAAACCAGGAGCGTTTTGACCAGGAGCATGGGGTCTCAACTCGAACAAATTATAATTAGTCTTGAAATTTTTTCAAGATGAATCATAGATGGCAGCATAAGTAAAAATTATGAAATTAACAATTACTAAAAATCATTATATGGCAAATTTTGGTTGAAGTAATATTAGTAAAAACCAAAACATCTTTGTTTAAATGCTGATTTATGTATTTACACTCATAAATTTCGTATTTTCAACAAAAAACATAAATCAAGGCTTTTACTTCAATGAAGTACCCCTTAGAATGAAGTAGCCATCTGTTAATCATTTTGTTGCGACTTCTTTGCAATAGATGGCTTTTTAATTAATTTTTTACTGGCATCAGCCAAAAACATTTTCATTAAGTTGTTATTGTTTTAGTTGTGTGGTTAAATAAGTAGTATCAAAAATACAAAATTTAAAGTATTTTCGTCACCAATTGACGTTTTTAATCTATGCTCCGGATAGTCAGTACCTGGCAACAAAGGTCAGTTGAACTTTATAAATCTAAATGTGTCATCTTTATAATTACGTTATTGTAGCATAAGTTCTTACAACAAGTCTGTGTTTTTCCTCGCAAGTGTGTTGAAAAACGTCGTATGTAACGCGTGTGCATTGGTCATTACACTCTCGGCTACCTTATCGCGTTCGCCTTCGGTTCACGCGACTAATACCGCGTCGACTGTAATATCCAAAAGAGCGCACTTGTTTCACAATGTACTATTTTATTTGTTTCAAAGGTACTATAACGACTTATTCACAAGTAACAGACAGCATAATAACAATAACATTTTTATACGATTATAGTTTTGTCACTTAGGAGTAGGTAAACAGCACTTATATAACAAAGCTTAGTCTTCCAAATTATTTTACATACCTAATTTAACAATGAGTCTATTAAAAGGTCAGAGCTTCTGTTCATCTTCCAGGCGGGTCTTGCAACATCAACGGCTACGGGCCTCAGTTTAAAACGATTATTTCGCCTATTTATTTGCCCGATTTCTTCATTAAATATGTTTGTACAGGTGATTTATATCAGTTACATGACAAGAGATAGACTGAATGATGATGAGCCCTCGTTGGTTGTCATCCGCACTTGCGGCTAACAGCAGCGTCAGGAACGATGACCGCGACTGTCAAGCACTCGAAATAACATAGCAATTATAATGTTCTTTTGTTTATTTTACCCTGTACATTCTATTTTTGAAATACATAGACGGTATCGGTAATGCGGACTACAGTACTGTGTGCCAAGTCTAATGCAAATCGGGTTTATTCGGTTCCCGACACGCAAAGTCATATGTCTTCGTATTAGAAGAAGAAAATTATATTTCATACCGGTTCGCTAACCTGAGAGCCAGAACTACAACCTTGACAGCAGAGTGACTACTCAAAGTCAACCAATTGCAGGTCTAGCAACAGTAACCTTGCAACGATAAATAATTGTTGCTAGGTTACTGTTGCAATAGTAACGTTAGCGTACGGTGAAATTCTCTGACATCGATATTTCAACTGTCACTGTCTTCAGTTAAGTTTTCAGAATTATTGAGTTAATGAGCTATGATTCAAAGGAGGTCAGTATCAAATAGATTGGATAAACTTAATGCAACATTGTATTTATTTTTATCATTGAGAACTTATTAGTCAACCTCTATGGATATTTCCGATTAAAAGTAATTTATTTGACATCTTGTTTACGAGCTTGCGATTTGAGTTCGTGTTTCATCGTGTAATCTCGTGAATGTATGAAACTGCAAAATTGAAAAGTTTGAAGGTGGCTCATCAATTAAAGTCCGTGACTGTACATTGTGATACAATCATACGACGTTTTTCAACACACTTGCGAGGAAAAATACAGACTTGTTGTAAAACTTAAGCTACAATAACGTAACTATAGAGATGATAGATTTATAAAGTTTAACTGATCTTTGTTGCCAGGTACTGACTATCCGGAGTTTCATTTAAAAACTTCTATGTAGGTTGGTGACAATACTTTTGTATTTTTGATAATAATTAACCACACAAAGAAAACGATAATAAATATGTATGGAAAATGGCACGCTGGTTTTTTTTTTCCATAGGTGTAAATAAAGGCACTTGCAAAACCGCTGGACAGCCTATGCAAAAAAATACGATTTGAAAAAGAAAAAGAAATACAAAAAAAATATTTTAATAAAACTAAACGTAGGTACCATGGCGGAGTCAAATCTATTTATTATTATTTACGCTATTCTCCCGTATGTGAAATCGACATTTTTTATTTAACGACACAAAGAAAAGTTAACAAATATTTAACCACACAACAAAAAAGTTAACAAAAATTTATGGCAAATGGCGGCTGCTTTTGTTTTTTCCGCTAGCGATGCGCGCGGGTGTAAATAAAGGCACTGGTAATACCACTGAACAGCCTATATAAAAATATAATAATGTTAATAATACATAATGCGTAAATGGGGTTAGGGTTGTGAACAAGCAGTTCGTCGGGGCGGGTGCGCGTGCCACCCGCGGCCTTACCGGAAAAAAGCGCAAGTCTCTAGTTCATACTAATTCAATGTATATTATCCCACTGACGTTTAGTTATGGTAAAAAATAGAGATTTTACCATAACTAAACGACACTGGTTTGCTTATGGTTCTTTTTTTTAAATAAAAACTTGCTATTGAGCGCTTGTCTTTGGTAAAAATCTTCACCAAAAACAATTTTAATTGGATACAAATTCCATGCTGCCATGATAGTACTTACAAATTCCATACTGCCATGTCATTACTCCGACTAATAAATAGTAATCTGTGGCGCAAAAGGCACGCTTCCATAATACACTGCAGTAAAGAGACCGGTTCTCCACCTAAGAGCTAATACCAAAAACGAATACCACTGGTATTTGTTGGAATTCATATTTATTTTCTATTCCGAACGGATACCACTCTTTAAATAATTAAATTTAATGTGCAAACGAATACCAAGAACCTGAATTTGGTAGTCAGCTCGGTCAAACCCAATAAATTAAAGTTTTCTAACATTTTTATGTGATCGTAATAAAATACTATCCAAATACACTTCATTCCAATATTTTTACAAAGATAAAGGTAAGAGTAGTTGTGAGTCATCTTGCTACTTTTTTTGGAGTATCCTCGAAAACGCACCCACGATGAAACATAGAGAGGAGCATGACGGATTCGTAACAAATGATATCGATAGATGTTTTAAAATTCAACTGTCCTAATTTTTTAAGTTATTCAAACTACCAGGAAATCAGAAATGAACTGGAACTAGGTGCTTAAGCGACTTACTACTTAGCTCAATTATGGTAAAAATACAGGTTTTGAAATTGAATCATTTGTTGTTTTGAAAAGTACCAGGGTGACAGAAATGAAAAGAAAATAGGCGCCTAAACGATCTCACTAAGTTGCACAACAACCATCGATTAAACACAAAGAGGAATATAAAGTATTCGTTACTATTTACTTTATCGATAGAAGTATTAAAACTGTCCTATACCTTACCTATTTACTGTAATGTCCTATACCTAATAAAACTATCAGGAAAACAGAAATTAACTGGAAGTAGTTGCTTATGAAAAACACCTGTTACTCTGGTAGACGTCTTTCGGAAAAGCTCCTGAAGTCTATAAAGGCCCTATACGTATCAAGAATTTGACTTTTTTCAGTATCACTTAATATCTTGTTCGTTTTTTTCCCAACTCATAAGTAGATTGATCGTTCACATTTTCGAAAATTGAAATTACAAAGCATTTTTACTGACTGTACCTTATAACTTCGAACTGGTTTTGGTATTAGTTTAAACAATGGTATTCGTTCGGCTTAGAAAATAAATATGAGTTGAAACAAATACCTGTGGTATTGGTATTATTACGCAATAAGGGTATATTGCGCAACACACTTTCAATTACAATTCGAAAGAATTTGAAGAAAATTGCTAAACTATTTAGCTTTTGTTATGTTTGAAAAACTCGTCTGCTCAATAACGTTAATAATTACGCAATGAATGTTTTTGAAATATCAAAATGAAAGGCATCGCCATTGTAAGTGTGTAATTACCCCGTCGGCCGCTGATTCAAATCACCGTAGAAACGTACGAACATAAAATTCGATTGTATTTCGTATTGCATAGCAAAGGGATTAATTACTTAGGCTAATTAAAGCCTAAAACACAGGATTGCATCAATTCATATAATCATAATGACTCAACTCGACTCAAAAGCCTAGATATGTAAAGCTAGATAGAGACCGAATATAAACTAGAGAAAATCTGCCCACATTAATTAATTCGAAATAACTTTACTCGAATATTATAGACAATGAAACATTGATATTAGCCGTAACCATAACGTTACGATCGACTTAACCGTATGATCGTTAACACTTGGTCCGGTTTTAATGAAATCTTGACGTCATACCGGCCGTCCGTCTTTCGTCTGGTAGGACAAAAGGCACTGATTGATCAAAACATAATCAAAACGCTTGGCTTGCTGCCCTGATAACCGATTGTGAGTTGGTAGGTATGTACTTCTGAATCAGGGGTTTAGTTTTCCTCTTGTTTTGTCTACCTTGCTTGTTTCGGTCGTTATAAGTTCTGTTTTTCTTTTTAACCGACTTCTTCAAAAAGTAGGAGGTTCTCAATTCGTCTGTAAGTTTCTTTTTTTTTCGTGTTTGTTACGCGATTACTCCGCCAATTATGAATCGATTTATTGATTCTTTTTTTGTTTGGTAGGTCATGCTTCAAAGGTGGTCCAATATAAATTTTATTAACTTTGCTTGCGTTAGCTAGTAGTAGTTTTTGAGTAAGCTCCAATAATTTCTTATTTTTCCCGTCACTGTTATTTACATAGCAGGTAGTGGCAAAAAACGAAACTTGAAAAGCAAAGACACCTACTTCCAAAATTAAAGTTATTTTTCAGTTTTTTTGTGTTTTTTTTGGAAATCAGTTGTTTTTTTTTGTACAAAGTTTATATTTTTCACTTTTTACTAAATGGAGCTCGGAGGCGATAGTGAAATGGTGAGCTAGAAGTCCTAGGTTGCGCAGGTTAGGATCCATCGAGCTTTCCATTAAGAAATTCTCAGAAGCTAGTTAAAAGCAGAATGGTCGCCCCGAGTACGGTTGTGGGCTTATGCTATGCTTTCTACATGCCCAATTGCTAACAAAAGCGGAAGCAATTCTGTCTGTGTGGTTAGTATTCATTTATTTATGTTTTTACCAAGAGTATTGCGTTCATTAATTGCCGAAGAGTTAAAACTTTGACAGCTCCACTTATATTATCGATAAACAAAATAAAACATATACATTATCTTCAATAACGGAAGTGTGAAATAAAATATAAAATAAAGTTGTCATCGTCAGCGGCGCGGAACACGTTACACTAGTATTCACGGCCGGTGGACCAGCAAACTGTTACTACTGTAACTACACGCTCTCCAGGGATCATTACACATTACATTACACATTACATCGTTGCGGTCACTAAGCTCCACACTAAACGGCACTAATGCATCACGGGAACTAGTATAGACCAACGTCACTATAATTATCTCTCTCGCATACCTCCTTCTCCCTATTTTCGTTTTTTAGGATTCCGTAGTCAACAAGGAACCCTTATACTTTCGTCATGTCCGTCTGTCTGTCTGTCCGCGGCTTAGCTAAGAGACTCTTAGTACTAGAAAGCTGTAATTTGGCATGGGTAGACATATTAATCACGCCAAGTAACGTAACGTGGGGATGTTTTTTTTCTCTATCCTATGGTGTGGGGCTGTGGGGTGTCGTTCAAAAATGTTTTGAGTACCTATGTGAAAACCATTGTTGGATTCAGGGATCCGTTTGCGAAATATTAATAACTTTATAGTGCGTGCTGAAAAAATTCAAGGCAGAAATTAACAGAAGGATAAATATCGGGGTTTTAATACAAATATATCGTAATTATTGTTGAAATGTGCTAAGGCCACAATTAGCACATTTCAACAATAATTACGATATATTTATATTAAAACCCCAAAAAAATAAAAAGGTAAAAAGCTAAAACCCAACTACGACAAAAAACTCAACTAAAAAGGTATAAACAAGACATCACAGACAGACGAATTACAAATCCGGAGTCTCGCGTACCACTCCAGATTTTTAATTTGTCGATTGTCGACTTATTGAAGGACACGCTTTATTTGTTTACTTGCATTAGCGCACTAGGTAATGTGCTTTAATTGTTGTTAAGTTGTTGTTTTCTAGTACTATCCCCAAGTATGCTATGGAAGGTCAGCTTCGGTTTAACAGATGCGGCCAAATATCGATATTTTACAAGCAGTCGTCATTTGACGATTACTAACCCTTTGGCCCTAGTTTCGGGACCGACGGTTTAGCAGCCCCTTGTGGGCACGAAAGGGTCTCGTTAAGTTAAAAATGTCCATCCATCCATTTACTGACTGCGGCAAGATTTGACTAGCAGATCAATGGACCGTTATTTTGCCATAAGTAGGCATCCAGAAATTTCGTCGATTTGATTTTCATGGGCAGTCGGAAAGAAAAGATTTTTTTAAGTCGTATTTCTTAGCAGTAGTAGGTACAAATTACTATCTGCAGTACCTACAGTTTGTCAGTATGTATTTGTCAATGTAGTGACTTTGAGGGTCACTAGCAATTCTTCTTGAATCCTGAAGATATCTTTGGTCTCTTTCCTGTGTTTCTAGTATTTGGAGATTAGCTAAGACGCAGCAGCAGCGACTCTGTTTTACCAATATATTCAGCCTCTTGCGGCAGGACTAGGACTTGGCAACAAAACAGTGGCGTGTGTGACAAATAACAGTACAAGTTCCCATTTTCAGATCAGTATGAAAATTAACAGTGTGTAAGATGTGTATGAGAATATCCTTTATCTAGCAGTTGGAACATTACTAGGCTATTATTACACAGAGACATTAATTATGTAGTGAGGCGCAGCCATGTCTAATGGAATATGACAACCATATGACGCCTGAAATATGACAACCATACAATCAATTGCTGAATACCTCCTCCTGCATATAAGGCATATTCCTCTTATTCTTGATGAAAAACTGGGCCAATAAGCTGGAGTAATCTTTATCAAATGATAACAAAAATAATCTATCAAATTATGTAACTCCACGCTCCTACCTACTGTATGTTCACTTACATTTAATTTAACTTTGTATTTGATAAAATGGAAGTCCACAAGGGTTTGTTAATTTACCATCAAATTGTGGTTTGGTATGAATAGTTTTGATAGTCGATTCATTCGTTCGTTTTATTTAAGTTTTTATTCAAATGGAAAAAAGTCTTCCGAATAGAGTATTATTAAATGGAAGCCCCGTTGGTGTCGTGGTCACAAGCGCGACTGCTGAGCGTGAGGTCCTGGGTTCGATTCCCGGGTCGGGCAAAGTGTTATTGGGCTTTTCCATTTGGAAATTCTTAGTTGTTACTAATAATTTGGAAGGCCCGGAGTTTGGAAGTTGGCGGTGTGATACCCCCGTGCCTCGGAAAGCAGGTTAAGCCGTTGGTCCTGCGCCTGATCTCTCTCCGGTCGTGTCGGATTGCCGTACCATCGGAAGATGAGAGTGAGGGAAGAGAGAGTGCACCTGTATCTGCGCACACACTTGTGCACTATAATATGTCCCGCGCCGAAGGCTAGTCCCCGTTGAGATTGGCCGCTGTGGCCCTAATACGGTCTGATTCTCATTAGACATTCTGTCTTCTGAAATAAAAGTGGTCCTCCCATTTTACTACAAATTACCCAGAAAGAGGCTCTAAACTTGATTTTAAAACCACCAGTACCTGTGTGTTGACTGTTTATTGCCATCGTGGTGAAAGGATTAGCCAAGCAGCGTGCAAAACTCGCTGATTGCCCAGTGTGCGCCAGACGTATAGTGACTCTTTAGATACATCTCGGGGAGGCTCCTTTCATGCATCCCAACTGACACGTAGCCGAATTCTGGGCTGAGTAAAAACAAGATCAGCACCTACACTACGACGATGGCATTAATACTTCATAGTCAGCCCCCAGTACCTATTCATAATTGACCTTGCAATTCCGAGAATATATTGCATTTTATTTACATTCACATTATTACATTATCCAGCGCCGCGGTATTTTTTTTTCGAATATCGCAGCTTGACTCTGAGATAGGAGCCATTTTGGCCTCGCACAGGTCTTAATTTTTTTTTTTTTTTTTTTTTAATATATTGTTAATTTTGTGTACTGTGCGTATAAAATATTTTTCTTTCTTTTCTTTCATTGTCGAAATCGTCTAAAACAGCAGCAAGTGGTAAAACCCATGTGTCTAGCTACACAACGCTGGAATTTCAAATCGAAATATTGCATCAATATTCGCACCAACACAACGCTTGGAAAATCTGTGCCTAGAAACTGACCTGATACTAGTGCTATCTACGAAAACCCCGATTTGTGCCAGCCTAAACAAGAGGATTTGTTAAAATGAATCCGCTGCACGTCCGATACGTTGTTATTCTGATAGGGTTACGTTTGTATGGTACTCCCAGTAATGGTCAAAGATATTTTGATACACGTCATAGAGGCGCCTATAGCGGGAACATAGAACTTAATTTTGGACCGAAAGAATTGATGCATTTATTTGTGCTAGACACGGCTACACATCAAGCTATACTTTTCAGTTTATGATGATCTCGCATTGTATAGGATTTCCGTACAATGCGAGACGAGGTCAGCACTAAATAAATAAATAAATAATAAATAATCGTTTATTTGCTAAGAAAGTAGGTACATAAAATAAAGGTGTTCACAATTTTTTTAGATCCCTGTACAATCTACCTTAAATTAGGCATGCAAACATTAAAATAAAATGTATTTAACTAGAACAAAATAAAAAACCACGTCAGTAAAATAAAAAAGTAAAAAAATATAGAATTTAAAATGGAAATATACAATGTCAATAATCTATATATATAAAAGAAAGTCGTGTTAGTTACTCCACTTATAACTCAAGAACGGCTGAACCGATTTAGCTGAAAATTGGCAGGGAGGTAGTTTAGAGCCAGGAGGACATAGGATACTTTTTATCACGAAAAAAAAAATATGAAGAAAAATCGTTTTCTCATACATTCTGTATAGAATGGGTTTTTTGATAAAATCTCGGTAGATATGTAGGTAGGTGTAGGTAGGGTAGGTGGGTAGGTAGGTAGGGTAGGGTAGGTAGGTAGGGTAGGTAGGTAGATAGGTAGGTAGGTAGGGTAGGGTAGGTAGGTAGGTAGGTAGGGTAGGGTAGGGTAGGGTAGGGTAGGTAGGTAGGGTAGGGTAGGTAGGTAGGGTAGGTAGGTATGGTAGGTAGGGTAAGTAGGTAGGGTAGGTAGGTAGGGTAGGTAGGTAGGTAGGTAGGGTAGGATAGGGTAGGTAGGTAGGGTAGGGTAGGTAGGTAGGGTAGGTAGGTAGGGTAAGTAGGTAGGGTAGGTAGGTAGGGTAGGTAGGTAGGGTAGGTAGGTAGGGTAGGTAGGTAGGTAGGGTAGGTGCGCCGTAGATATGTACTTGCTACCCGTGCGAAGCCGGGGCGAGCAGCTAGTTAAATATAAAGAGCAGTGTCATTTAAAAAATCATCAATTGAATAATAACACTTATCAAGTAATAGGCCTGTCAGTTTCTTTTTAAACATTTGAATTGGATATTTTCTTATAATGTCTGGTATTTTGTTATAAATGGTGGGACCCATGCCGAAAACACTTTTCTTAAGTAAAGCTGTATTGTAACTACCATTTTGTAATAGGTTCCTATATTGACTTCTAACGGGCCCTTTTCTAGTTTCTGACACTGTTGAAAAGTAGTTCTTATTTATCTTTACAAAAATGGCCATTTCCAAAATATATAATGCCGGAAATGTTAACACTTTGAGGGACTTAAACATAGGTACACAACTATCTGTCATTTTCAGGCCACACATTGCCCTTATACAACGTTTTTGGGCCTTAAATACTTGTTCTCTCATACTACAATTACCCCAGAATACAATTCCAAATCGCAGAATTGATGCTACTAGACCATGGTAAGCTAACAATGTCGTAGTTGTACTCACTTTTTTACTTAAACTGAATAGCACATATGCAGAAGTGCTCAGTTTTTTGCACACCTCTTCGGCTTGGGGTTTCCATGTTAACTGACTGTCTATTAATATTCCTAAAAATTTCGCAACTGATACTTGGTCAATTTTGTGTCCGTTGTATTCTATAGTCAATTGTTGTACCCGTGAGCGTTGATAGAAATGCATTATATTCGTTTTCGTTAAAATTATTAAATTATGAATGTCAAGCCAATTTATTATGTCCTTAAGTGTATTATTAATATCACATTCATATTTTTTGCGTCAGTGCATTTTAATAATGCGGTGCTATCGTCAGCAAATAAGACCATTGGATGCTGAATGTAACGTGGCAAGTCATTTATACATATAGAGCAAGAATAGTGGTGGGCCTAGCACACTGCCCTGTGGTACACCATATCTGATAACTCTAAAGTCAGATACATATTTCTTTTCACGTTTAGTCTTGAAGCAAATTTTTGTTATTTCCGAGTATTGTTTCCGGTCACTAAGGTACGATTTTATGAGGTTCAGGATGTTACCTCTGATTAAGTTAGTAGTTTCAAGAGTAGGTAAGATTTTAGCGTTATTTTTTATTTGGTCAACAAAGTTATTATTAAAAGCATTTGCTATTTGTCTTGGGTCATTAATTATGTTGTCGTGCATACTGATCTGAGTTATAGGTTCGGCAGAACGAGTTTTATTATTAATAATCTGCCAAGATGCCTTAGATTTGTTACTAGAGGTGTTAATATAGTAGTTGGTTTGTGCTTTTTGGGTCAACTTAATAATTTTCCTAAATCTTTGTGAGTAACGTTTAAAGTTATTCTTATTTTCATTCGATGGACTATGCCTATATTTCCATAATAAATGTCGCTGTTTTCTACTGCATACACGTATACCGCGTGAAACCCATTTAATATTTTTATTTGCCTATATAGTTACACTAGCTTAAAGGGGCACTATACTGGAAATGTATACCTTGATGTGTAGCCGTGTGTACCTATATTGATAAACCTTTCCCGTAACAACATATTTCGCACAAAATTAAATGGTAATTCCAATTCTAAGGTCCATTTAAGTTAAGTGGACCCTAGAATTAAGATTTTATTAGGTTTTCTGAAATAGACTGCCATGTGGAGTAACACCACTCATTATTGTGTGCGGCTAGTATTTGTGCAACAACGTATAAACAAATGATCATAAGCATTTGTCAATTTGATTTTAGCGGGGTCTCTAAATAACTAAAACATGTCCCATTTGTGTTTCAGTAAACCCAGTCTGATTGGCTAGTAACAATAATTGCCTTTGCACTAGAAGTATGCGTGCGCAGAATTCAAAGCTAATTTGGGTCGCAACACTTCTCGATGATTAATTCGATAAATAAGGTCCGATATTCTCGTCTAAATTTCGGCCTGCACGGTTTCAAACAGTTTTCAAAATTCAGCCTGCAATTCCATGTACAGGTACATAATGTTGTGTAGTTGTTGTAAACTGAACAACTTTATGGTTCCCTGAAGTTAATTCTGCTGTAATCACAAGGATTGGCAAAGGTATGCAAAGTCGAAGTGCATATATGTGCACATCAATGACCTATGTCTCTTTTTATCAAAGTACTTAAAGAATAACATTTTTCTTATTAAAAAATAAATATTTCCTTCAAAATGAAATTATTCTAAAAACGAAATTCTGTGAATGATGTCATTTTTCATCATCATCATCATTTCAGCCGAAAGTCGTCCACTGCTGGACATGGCCTCCCCCAAGCACCGCCACTTCGACCGGTTCTCGCATCCAGCGGATTCCCGCGGCCTTCACCAGGTCATCGGTCAACCTTGTGGGGGGCCTTCGCACGCTACGTCTTCCGGTACGCGGTCAGCCACTCCAGAACTTTTCGGCCCCATCGGCCATCTGTTCTGCGAACAACAATGTGCCCTGCATACTGCCACTTGGCAGTACTTCGGGCTATGCATTTTTCATCACTCGGTGTTAATTTCTTCTTCCTATATTTATAAAACAGTATGTTTCATTTCAACTGAAAATGACATGTTATTGCGTTTGTGTCTCTTTATTTTCCGACAAGACGTTGACGTTTATGAAGAAGCCACTGACGTCATCTGAAAACGAAACGGTACCGCGGAACTTACTTGTTAAAATAATAATGATCCCACTAAATATTAATTTGAGATTGTTCATTAGCTGAAAGGATAGCTAAGAATAACTGAGAATAAGAGCATATCAATCCAATTCAACTACAGAGGTGATGAAACTAATTGTTTGCGCATCCTGGGCAGTCACGTTACCAACCTGCTTTTTGCTTTTTTTACCACTGCATGAGCTATAGTCTCATATAATCTAAACCAAGACGAAAGACAAACATATCAATCCATCATCGTTTATTCAAAACGTGCTACGAATTAATCAGAAAAACCATACAATATCTCCAATCGGAATGTAAAAGCTCTAAATCCCATCAAAACACCCGGAAGCAAGTTAGGAAAAATATATTGCGACTATCCAAAGGGTTTTAACACAATTCAGAGCTCGTGAACCGTTACATTACCCCAGTTGAGCAACCCAAACCACGGATACCAACGGATAGATTAGGTACTATTTACGTACACATCACTACGAATTTCTTTTCCATCGGAGAAGGTATAGTAGAGTCGTTATGCATTTGTTTTTATTTCGCCCATATCCTTGGGGATTATTCTGCATTCTATCGTCAATGGGCAGTGATCTGATCAGTGTGGACAAAATTAACTAAGTACAGTCACAGTATAATATTTACAAAGAAGTGCAAAAAAATACATTTGCGATACTTATTGGAAGGTGTTTTTTAATCTTTTCACACGACTCTTTCTGAAAGCTTTCACGGCCCTATGACCCACATTATGGGTCTTGGTTATTATTTAACTATTGTGTCAGATCATTGTAAAATTCCTAAGAAATTGCTATGATTTTTGCAAAATGTTACACTATCATTTACTACTACGGCTCTCCCAGTAAGTTCTCACAAAGTGAAGTCTAGCAACACACTCGACATTGTTTCCGAGAAACACGCTGTATATCATGCACGACAGCGCGGTCTAAACAACACGCTAATAAAATTGTTTTCTGACAGAACAAGCACCCGCGAATGTCCTCACAAAAACATAGTATTACATAACCGCCTTCCATCCTAAAATATACATCTCTGAAAAGCTACTCAAATCACAACAGTGTTATTTTTTCAACACCGAAATGTCTCCATTTTTGTATAAAATTCCGAGTCAAAACAAACAATGTCCTAACAAAAACAAATGCCTATTATTTATCGTTTCGGAGAATCAAGAAGGGTTAATATTTATTTAAAAAAACCGTTCGTTATCTAAGACAAGAGAAATACAAGCAATTTTTATAATTTACTTCATTACTCCGTTGAGTTGACATTCTGTATTTACGCCGTCTTCTGTTTATTGTATAGTGAATGTTAAATTGCCGTAAAATCCATTTAACCTATTTCGCTTGCTCACAGTGATCTAATTTAGCGTCATTGGGCTTTCAGACTGTTACAGTAGTTCTTAAGCTACCAGTCATATGCGTTTAAGGTGATATTAGATTTTTCAACCGAGTTAGATAAACTCGAGACGTCTCCGCATTAATCTCCATGAAAAAGTTGTTAAGACTAGGATTATTTATTTACGACTTTCTTAATCCTGAATCTTGAACCATAAATCATTTCTGTAATTCCTTCTTGACGTATAATACGTTAATTCTGACAGCCAGTGTATCATAAAATAAAGGATGCTTTCTCCACAGTTGCACATAAACGGGAGCTTAATACGATGTAGTGTGCGCACATAAGTCAGCAGAGTATTGCAACCGCGTCTGTTACACTGTAGTGCAGGATTAATCATTTTGTGGGGGCTCTCATCAGAGTCAGCGGACTTCGACAAACAGCCGCTCGCCCGCGCCGGCCGCGTCAAACAATGCGTGCAGTAATTGAAATGTTCAGACCGTGTCCGTCGCGTCGTCGTCGCGTTGTCGCCCACTAAACAATAATCCCATTACGATTTTTATAATCCTACGGCAATTTGGAGACAATGGCCGTTATGACTCAGTTGTCTCCGAGTGCTACTTCTTTGTTCGCTTAACTACTTACATGGTCGTGTTTCATTTCGCTTACTATGGTAAGAGACCGTGGTTTAGGAGCTGATAAAATTACGTCAGTATTATAATAATTTATCCTTATGAGGCTTTACAATGGTGTAGATATTGCAAGATATATGTTTTCGAAGGAAAGATTTGGATGACAGAGATAATTATGCAATTGAAAATGTTATTTCATTTTGTATATAAGATCTGTCATAAAGGCAAACATTCAACCATTGCAGACGGAGACAGAATAAGGTCTCACTAACCATAAACGTACCATTGTACATTTTGTTACGGAATCAAAAAACCCACACGCACAACTGTAAAGTATCCATTTATTCATAAGTACAGGAGCAAGGCCCCTATCCGTCCTGAGAATGCAAAACGTAGGCGTTTTTCAAACATATGTACATACAAATACTTTGTGAAAGGTCTAATCGTTGCGGTATTTTGTTTGCTCTGGAGAACTCCGAACTTGCTAACGCGTTCGACATCAAATAGGTTTTAGTTTTTAGTAAACAGATAGGTACTAACAAACTTTTGCAGATTGATCGAAAACACAATTTTCAATTCAAACTCTACAGGTTGAGCTGGGAATTTTCATAAAAAATGAGAAAGCTTTTGAACTTGGAAAATATTTTTCAGATATCAAATAAAATTCGTGATATCAGACTCTTCATCATATCGAGTGATTGAGCTGACAACATTTAATAATTAAGATAAAATGAACTGTGCCGACAAAACTTTATTATTAGTTTTGTTAATCAAGATATTTCAGACGGGAGTTTCCTTTAGGAGACGATTTTCGCACCTCCAAACCTCCATAACCTTTTAAAAGTCCGCTGGTAAAAAAAAACATCTAGGTCACAGGTAGTCGTCTAGATAGACATCTGAAGCTGTCAGTGTCACCTGACGAAAGGCTTTGCAATAAAAACCAGCACTCTAAGGGCCGAAATACATAACCGCGTTGCGACGCCGTAACGCTAAAATCGGCAGTTTGCCTTTCACTAGGGGAGACTAGTGGGAGCCAGCATATACTCGTATCATGTGTGTATAGTATAACAAAAGATAAGCGTCAACATTTCTTTAAATGATCACCAAATGCAACGATTGTGATTTTAGTAAAAGTATTATTGTTGGGCTACAACGATGATGTAAACTAATGCACCTAAACATGCTCGTATGATATGAAATAATATCATACATATGTGGAACATAGATATGTCACTGTCAACATATGAGGGACACGTCAACGTTCTAACTAAGAATGATCAGGCAAAAGGGGAAACATGGTGATTTTTTTTTCCGATTTTTTTCTTCATAATTATTCTCAACTGTTAATTTTCTCAGTTATTATTCGTAGTTACTTCATTTACTTCGTGATGCAGTATCGTTTGCTGTTAAAATTAATTGCTCACCGTAAGAACTTACTTCGCTTCAATTATGAGTAAGGTATCAGAGCAGCATCGTAACTAAAACTGCTACTCGATACCGACTATTAAAAGTTTTTCCTTAGTTTCCTAACTCACTCATTAGATTTTCAAACTTACTCGATAGTAAAAATAAAAGTTATAAAAAAATCAAGTAATAAAAACTAAAACCCAACTACGACTTAAAAGGTATAAACAAGACCCCACAGACAGACAAATTAAAAATCCGGAGTCACACGTGATCTGTTCGATTTATGCCCTAACACGTGTGACTCCGGAGAATTTGAGAACAACCAAGGTAAGCACAATAATGCTTTATTAAAAAAAAAAAACATGTTAAACAATACATAACTACGAAATTATGATTTTCCATGCGAAGTTTTTCTTTCGTGACTTAGGTATTTATAAAATCATCTTGCCCATACACTTAGTTAATTATTTGATCTTGGTCAATTAAAAATAAATAAATTCATGACATCACATCTAAAGTTAAAGCAAAACTCACAGAATAAGTTTTTTAAACAGACATGACTGCACACTTGCACAGTCATGTACTGTGTATTGCCTATTTTTTGTAGTATATGCAATGCATAATACATTGTTTGTGTTAAAAGAAAAAACCAATATAAAAATGTGTGTTTAAGAAAGGTTTACTATGAATGTGATAACAAAATAAACTGAACTCGTCTACCGTAAAAACATTGATACATGGAGTCTCAAAAATGGCCGAGATTCCCTAGGTCTATACATAATTTATTAGGTGAGTTGAACGAAATATATTGTTACATTTCAAGCTCACTTAGGTAATAAATAAAAAAATGTGGTTGACATTAAATCAATAGCATTCAATTTTGTGATATTTTTCAGATTATGAACATAAAACATTATGCATCATTAAGGAAGATCTCAAAGCTAAAATAAGTTTCGGTGAGATGTTTCTGAATTCTTGAATGTATCATTATCGACAAGACAGTTTGTTTTGATCGATTGTCACATTCTACTGAGCCGATCTATCTGAACGATGAATCTCGTACTCGATTCGTCATTGAATAGGATTTAAAACCCCCGAAAATCTATATATAGCTACAAGAAAGGGGTAAGAAGTGGTATAGAGACAAATCAAATCGCGTCCCCCAATTTTACACTGTCAAAGCGTTCACCCGTTGTCCGTGGACCATAAACTTGGCAGCAGTCCATAAAACTTGCAAAAAAACTAGCGAACAAATAAATGTCCGTCGTCTGTTTTGTCAAATCTGTGCAGTACGTGCGCTCTTTGGAGGCGAGAGCAGAGCGCGAACTGATTTTATAGCGCCATAAAATCTCGTGAAACGCGCCCTTAAATCACAACTCTGCGTCGTATTTCATCGTTTTGGTTGTCAATGTTTATTTTATATCATATTTTACAGATCCCTCCTATATAAATCACGCTCGGATTGATATACATTAAGGTCACGTACTTTTGGCAGAAACGCTTAGTTTGCAGCCCCGTCGCCGCGCCGCACCGCGATGCGTTGACAAGTGGTCGCCGCGCGCCGCTGATCTATCGCGAATTGTTTCGTCGTGCATGCCGCCATAAGTGGGAAATATTGTGCCCGATGCACTTTCAGAATAACCGATGGAGCGAGGAAAATATCACAACAAATACATTTATCATCCGTATCTTTGATGATAAAATATTATAGAGAAATAAATTCACATCGAGTGGACTCTATACACATTAAGAATCGGAAAATGTTCACAATAATAGAGGTAAGTAGTGGTCAACAGTGAGTAGGTACGTCATTTGAAGGGGATGATTGTGAGAAAGGCTCTTAATGTGACGTAATCTTGGCAGAGATTGGCCACTTTAGTGAACGTCGGGAAGCTATTCATTGAATGCCGTCCCCATTCAGGAGCCCGTCACCCGAGTCAGAACTAATCTCGCCAACATTTTTAATTTGTCACTAAGAAAGCCTTGTTTTCGGTGTCCATTATTAAACCAGTTAACAATTTTATAGGAATGCTTAGACACTTACTTGCTTAATTTTATTCTAATGATTAGACGCCTTTGAATAACATACCGTCTAGCAATACCATCAGTTGTAGTAGGCAAGTACTTCACCTTTAAATAATCGATACTTCAAAAAATCTGAAGTCACGAGGCTTTGTACTGTGACTTTGAAAACAAAAACGATAAATCCAAGGTTTATACCGCGTACATTATCTGCCTGGGAGCTCGCCTCCCACAGTACAGCTAAGAGCAACACTTCCAGATTTATCAGCAATAACTATCTCCTTAATTTAAAACTTTGCTGACGCTGGAGTGGAACAACAATGGGAATAAATAAAGTAGCTTGGTGCCTAGAGTCGTCGGGATTCTTTAACGTGAGGCGTGGTTACTGCCAGCTGTGGCAGCCGTCTCGAAAACAGAAGCAATTTTGAAATTTAATTTTGCAACAAGACTACATGCTTGCCTATATTATAAGAATATGTTTTCTAAATAAAGAAAAAAGGGCTCCAAAAGCAAAAAGCACTTTAAAAAAAATCGAGTCCTAATTACTAAACATTTTTTGTGCCTGTACTAGCTGCGCCTCGCGTTTTCACCCGCATAAGTCTCGATCCCGGGGGAATATCGGAATAAAAAGTATCCAATGTAATAATCCAGGTCATGTTTTACCCTGAGTTTCGAGTTAATCGGACCGCGCGTTAAAATTCTTCTATACAAACTTTGACACCCCCCAATCCCTATTTAGGTGGTAGTTTAGAAAAACTTTATAATTAGATACGTATTATTTATTAACTCAAGGAATAAGATTTTTCGTACAAACTTTGCCCCCGTTTTTCACCTCCTTAGGGGTAGAATTTCGGAAAATCCTTTCTTATCGGATGCCTACGTCGTACAAAGAACACACCCTCTAAGTTTCAGGTCTCTACGATCAGCGGTTTAGGCTGTGCGTTGATCCGTCAGTCAGTCATTCAGGACAAAGTATTTAAAGTATATGTATAGATTAGGATAAGTTAGGAAAGTTCAGATTAGGATTAATTAGTCTTTTCGGAGCGAACTACAAAACAAAGCTTTAAGTACCTAGGCACATATTCCTTGTATTTTTTGCCTATATATTATGTATCTATCAAGCTTTCTCTTCCATGTTTACTGATCAGTCTACAGTGTCATCAAGAAACGTAACATAAACCCAGCGCCTTCCGTTCGATTCAGTAAAGACTCGATAAGGAGCCAGTCGTAATCATCGAAGACAAAACAAAGCGATGAAAAGGATCAGCGATTATCACTGAGCCTGGCTGAGACGGAAACTATTGAATAAACAAGCGACTGGCGATCCGTCACTGTGCGCGCTTCTTGACGCGTCACCTCGCTGCCACTCTGCATAGACATACGGTAGAAGGTGAGACACGCCACGATATAGCTGAAAATATTATAAGAATATCTGCTGTTTTAGTTCATATTTTACTGCTAATCATCGTGTCGAACACTAATAAAATGGCTGTATAGTGGTTTCACAATTGGACGGCATCCAACAAAGTATGCCAAGGATAGAAAATTGGATCAACATCAACCAAAAATTGAAGGCGAAAACGTTATAGCTTGCTACAGTTTAATAAGTGCGTACACATGAACAACGAGCCACGAGCCACGAGTGAGCAAACGATATTGCGATCGACAAACTCGTTTTCATACCGAAGCGACATTCATTCCATGCGGTTTCATATTGTTGGCGGCGCAGCGCTGTGCCGCGTGTAAGCAATGGAGACAATTTATACGCGTGACACAACACATGATTAAATGATAACATTGTCATGACTCTTACATTTTAACATTAACACAACACTGTGGTATGATCTCATGAAATCCCATAGTTAAATCTTATACGCTCCGAGTGTATCAGTCTCGACTCTCGACATTCGCGAAGCTCGTTTCTTTTTATGGAGCTGAACTACTGCGTGATTATTGTTTTGCGTCGCGTTGCTGCGGGCCACGAGTAATCCACTTAGGATTAGCCATAAACAAGAAGGGCCATTGTCGCGACACGAGCGATCTGTTAGCGTCTAAGTGTAACTGATAAAGGGCGTCGACGGTATTGTTCGCAGCGGCATTAGGCTTTAATCCGGTGTCGCGAGCGCGCCTCGTTAGCTTGATTGTTCGGTGTCGCCGGCAGATGGCCGCCGTAATCCGAGCCGGCACATGCCGCTGCCCTCCAGCCCCCCCTCACCATACCTCCTCCGCGGAAATATAGCCTCTTTGTGTTTGTTGCATCTGCAGGTAAATTGTGCGCCAAAATTGGACCGTACGTTACTATAGTACGTGCCCCGTTTTGAATGCAACCGGTATGAATTTTATTATTCTTGAAAACTTATTGTTATCAAAGCAGCTGAATGCATTGTTTATGCGATCATATTGCATCTGGTCATTTGGTAAACATGAATGCTAAAATGTTCATGTAAATGCAAAACGGGCATAGACCGGGTTTATTTTTAAAATGGGCTAATAATAGATGAATGTAGCGCATTCATCTTTTATTAGCCCATTTTAAAAATTGTTTAAAATGGGCTAATAAATTTATGTCTGCCTTTTCCCCATAATAAGTTTGACTATAAAGATCTTCTTTTTCTTTGGTGTGGTTAGCGACTAACCTGAATAGGAAATATACATCATACGAAAACATCGTGAGGAAACCTGCCTGAGGTTTCCTCACGATGTTTTCCTTCACCTTTTTTTAAGAAAGTGATAATTATAATTACGCACATGAATCCGAAAAGTCAGAGTTGCGTGCTTTGGGTTCGAACTCGAGACTTATTTCTTGGCAGTCTGACGGTCATGCCACTAGGCTATCAACTGCTCATAACTATACAATTTGTAAGCATAAGGTTTGTCAATCTGTAGCGTACTAGAGCCCCATAACTTGTTCTTTATCCTTATACATATATAGCATAAAATCATGCTAAAGTCGTAATTTCAAAGTTAACTTAAAACAAACATGATACAGTTTTTCCCATAAAAGTTAAAACGAACTGCGTTTAGCAAGTAATAAAGTCGCCATAACTTTTATAATTGATATATCCTTATACATATATAGCATAAAATCATGCTAAAGTCGTAATTTCAAAGTTAACTTAAAACAAACATGATACAGTTTTTCCCATAAAAGTTAAAACGAACTGCGTTTAGCAAGTAATAAAGTCGCCATAACTTTTATAATTGATATTAATCGCCCGTCATTTGATGTGAAGAAATAATATTAAAAGGGAAACAATAGTAATGTGTTATTTCCTGCTTCTATTAGAAAGTGTATAAGCAATCAGACCGAACCGTGAGTAAACACACAGATGGAGAGAATGTAGACAGTACCTACTCTGTTCACAGTCATCCATGACTAGTGTAAACATAACTGCACCGTTTAATTTACTCTGTCAGAAAATAACACATGTACGAGAAGTTTATATGTAATTTGAATACCAATTGATTGTAGTTCTCGTGTTTGTTATTCGTTGTTGTATCTGGAATTCTGGAGTAGCGGGCTTGGAATTGCGTTATCTGTAAACATTTGTACATATCTAAATATTTACCCTCATTTCCCAAAGGCTTTGTTGAGCAATCATTTTCAGCGGAATTTGAAAGAACTGTTTGTGTTGTAAATAAACCCTCAAATGGCTAGTAGGTTCCTGGTAACTTATTAGTTTTCCCGTTATAATTATGTATACCAACCCAATTTGCAAGTCAGATTATCAATTCTACCACAGTTCTCATAAGTACTTAATTCTGTAAAAAAATCGCGCAGTTTCGGAACATTCTTTTTCTTCAATTCTGTCAAAAACTCATCATTGCGAGACCACTGACACTGTATGTAAATTAGTAGACTTGGCCCCCAGTGCGACCACACCCCACGACATTGTGTGGCTTTCTTGTTCGTTCAGAACTTTTGTCACTTTACAATTTTTTTATTATTTCACTTGTTTCTATGGATTTTCCCAATGATGCACTACTGAATTAGACCAACTACAGTCCGGTCGTCAAGAGAATGCGTTCTTGACACCTGTCAGTTCCACACTAACGAATTTGTGTTTTGCGAATTTGATCCTTATCTAATAGATATTGTTCAATTGACAGGTATCAGGAACGCATTCTCTCGACGGCCGGACTGTAGGTACCCGTATGTAGTGTTACGGGGTAAATAAAAAAATATTTTATTTACAAACTAGTAGTGCTAATCACTACAGGTAGTATGTAGTAGTAATTTATGCCGTCAGACAATTTTGTGCATTTCATGGCGGCGCTGCTTGTCAAGGGAAGCCGTCACAATCGTCAAATCCAGTACATTTCATTTTACAGAGCTAAAGGGTGTTTCGCCAAAGAGTGCCTTTGCCGTAATGTTGGTTCCACTGTTAAATAATAAAAAAGACCTAGGTATTAGGTGCCGTAACAGCGTATTCGTATTGGTCCTACAACAGTGGAGCCAACATTACGGCATATGAACTATTTGATTAAACGCACTCTACAAGGATCTTTTGGCGCTTGACTAATATTGACAGGGCGTTATTAGTAAACATTATTTTGTGCAAAGATGAAAAAATATAAGATGGCATTCGTTCAGATTTTCGTCACGCGCTAAAGGATCAACTATAGTTTTCTGTTTGTTAATATTTTCTACGATTTTTTGTTTTTTTTATCTTTTTAAAATTTTTATTGGTAACATATATACATTGGGTAACTTATTATACTAAATTAACTAAAAAACAATTACATATATAACAAAAATTAAAAAGAAAACATAAAGGGGAGGGGCTCATTGAGCATCAAATAATTCGTTCGCATCGCTGTCAATGGGAAAGGTGCCCAAAAGGCTGGCAGCATTGCCACGTTGAATGGCAATGCTGATTCTTTGGGCTAAAAATAGGCCAGCCCTCTGGTCACGTGAAGAGTCGACCAATGGAATTAATTACTTTTTATTCCGGGTATAATCTGGAGCCTGCACCGGTGCTGAGTATTTCGCGGAAAGCCACGTCTGAACCCTGTTACCGGTAATAATATTCTGTTTCAGCCTCAAATTGCTTAGCATGATCCTCCGTTATGCCGAAAATACTGCAGCATTAATTTTGTAATAAGTAAATATATGTTAAAGTTGAGGGTTGATGCTAAAACACGACTCCTACATAAAATTTTCTCGATGCAAAATTAATCCAAAGTTGCCTCTAAACCGAACTATAAACCGCTGGTATTCAAAAAATACTTCAAATTAGATCATGAAACTTTGCATAATAACTGAACTAACTAAGAAGCAGGTCTTACGTTTTTTTATTTTTTATTACCTATATTTTCACCGTATAAAGCAATAACCTAAACTATTCGAGGCTTGAGAGCCGCCAGAACCCCACTCTGTCTCGCTCTCACACAGGCCACGAGTAGTATGGTGCGAGCGAGATAAAATCAGAGGTAGGGTACAGCCTTAATCAATATAATTTGTTGGTAGGACTGGTCTTTGTAAGCCAACCAACTGTGAATAAATCACGGTGTCCTACCTACGTGTATTAAAACCAGATTGAACATAAACTGAACATCAGTATTGAAATACTCTACTATTAAGCTGTCATTCTCTACAGGGTTAAATTGAATTCATGGGCATCCTCTTAAGGGGTCATTGTACTCAAAAAGTGAATTCTAAACTTTTAGTTTTAAAATAGACCTGAATTTTACGTCAACTATGACAGATTTTTTAAATAATTTATACCGGTAAAAATACGACGCTGTTGTTATTAATTTTTCATAACGAAAAACCGCGACATCAATTAAAAAATAAATATAGTTTCCACGAGAAATTTATATATTTAAAAACGATCGAATCACTTGCACTCTTATAACTACATATTTCAATTCATATTATATTCAATGACTATAAATAAATCACTGTTCGCTGTGCCTATGGGGCCTTCTATTAGATCATATTTTGGCTTGAACGGAAACCGCATTTTGCCACTTTGACAGCTCGGGCAAATTTGATGGTTAATACTTTTTTGCCCAGCGAGCGTTATCTCGGCTATTAAGCGAACTTGGCATTAGCCAAGTCCGCTTTTTGACCGTATCTGTGTCCTGCTATTTTGAAATTCCTTGAAAATCCTGCTTCCTTTGCATTGCCAGGTGACACTTCTAGGTAAAACTGCTTACTACAATTATATATAATTTGCGTAACGTTCCCAGAATTACCTACAGACTTCTTTAGGCTAAGAAAACGTAGTTTTTAATCTGCTTTTCTTAAATATTACGAATTCGGGTTATAAATCATCATCATCATCATCATTCTTCTGCACTCATGCCAATTTATTCGGGGTCGGCGCAACATGTATTTTTAGGGTTCCGAAACTATAAGGGTTCCTTGTTGACTAAACAAGGAACCCTTATAGTTTCGCCATGTCCGTCTGTCTGTCTGTCTGTCCGCGGCTTATCTCAGAGACTCTTAATGCTAGAAAACTGTAATTTGGCATGGGTGCATATATTAATTACGACAAAGTGGTAAAATAAAATTGTAAAGAATATTTTTTTTGGCGTACCGTCTCTCCCATGTTCTCGTCAATCCCATGGAGTGGGGTATCGTTGGAAAGGTCTTAAAAATAATGTGAATTTGCGAATGCCTTTTTTCGTTTCAGGGATCCGTTTGCTGGGCACGCCACAATTGCGGCGATAAGTCCCCTCTTTGAGGAGTGGCTAGAGAGGCGCCACGGCGTCCTCACCTTCCGCCTGACGCAGGTCCTCACCGGTCACGGTTGCTTCGGGAGGTTCCTGTTTCGGATAAGGCGGGAGGAAACGCCTGGGTGTCACCACTGTGTGGATCGCCCGGAGGACACGGTGGAGCATACGGTGGAGGTCTGCCCTGCTTGGGCGGAGCCCTACCGTGTCCTCTTGGAAGCGATTGGCGGCGGTGACCTCTCGCGTCCGGCTCTGGTCCAGGCCATGGTACGGAGCGAGAGGGCATGGGAAGCAGTCACCTCCTTCTGCGAATCAGTAATGCTCGCTAAGGAGGAGGCGGAACGCGTGAGGGAGAGGCAAAGTTTGCGCCCTCACGCCCCTAACCGCCGCCGTTGGAGACGCCCTGGGCGTCGGGAATCCCAGGCGGATTCCCGGCCACCATAGGCGCGGGCTTGAGGACGGCGAGCAATGGGTAGCTCGCCGTCCGATTAGGACTAGGCCCGGGTCGATGGCGCGTCGTGTTCCACGCGCGCCTCAAAGAGATGTCAGCACAATTGGCGGGGTCCGCTAGGACCGATGCCTGCCAGGGTTGCGGGTTAGTCCGAAAGGGATACCGGGACCTTGGCAACAGGCAACTGAAGGAACACGGGTGGGTTTTAGTCAGTAACACGGGTGGGTTTTAGTCAGTAAAAGTCTCCGCCCAGAGCGGGAGAAGTCATTGGATGATTTCCCAACCACAAAAAATAAAAAAAAAAGTGATCCGTTTGCGCAATATTAAGCTTTAAACTGATAATTTTTATTAGCGTCAAGTGTCCCCCCTGCCAGCTAAATAGTTGATTTTGGAAATGTGAAAAAAGTTCACCGCAGTAGTATATATGTATAACGAAATTAAAAGGCAAACTATCACAGCTTTGTAGGCTCTACAAGTTACTCAGTAATAATCGATCAACTTTTTATGCTACGGCTACACTTCGTGTTATCGCGAACTTTTCTTCGTGCGCTCTCTGTTGCTCAGCGAGTAATCGAGGGGTGTGCGAGAGAGAGCGCACGAAGAAAAGTTCGCGATACCGCGAAGTGTAGCCGTAGCATTACAGTTTCAAAAACAATGTTAAGTTTGTTGGATAAATTCATCCCAACTACGGACGGAACCCTTCATTGTGCGTGGTCCGACATGCACTTGGCCGGTTTTTCTTCCATACTCTCTTTTAGTCAACAATTCGACATCTCGGTTGTCACTCCCTTTCTCACCATAGCATCTTTCACACAGCCCATCCATCCGGGCTATAAATATATAATAAAAAAACATTTCAGGTTCACTTTTGGTACTGACAAAGACTTTCGGCCAATCCTAAAAAGAAAAAGCGATCACGTCGATCAGATCAACATTTTATGAAAGTAGTCAATTGCTTACACTCAGGAAATAGGAGGATTACATATTATCTCGACGGGAAGCCAACAAGGTAAAAGGGGAATCTAAAATCGCACTTTGAAATGTTTGGCTTTAAAATTAATTGAATGAACTATAAAAATAATTAGACAATGCAATCTATGGTGACAACATTTTTGCGGCAGATTGTATGATTCGTCATTTTGAACTGGGTGAAATAGGTTATGTTAGAACTGTGACCAACTGCTACTTCCAAGTTGCTGGCAGATTTTCATTCACCATTTTCTTATTTTTCGGGTTTTCGCGAAAATTCGATCAATCAGAAACTAACTGGTTTTGGAGTTAGTTTTCGACACACTTATAGTGCAAACCGTATTTTCTTTACTTCATTTTTCATACATATAAATTATATTTTTAAATATTGGAATAAAAAATATATAAAACATTTAAAAATATAAAAAATAGTGGCCCACCGGTTTCGGGAACAGGGTCCAAGCTACCGGCGCCGGCGGTCAGGGCTCCAGAGAGAGGAACCTCCTAACAATGCGAGCCGTGTCCAGGAGTACAGCTTTCTGAATCAAGCCCCTAATCCAGCTGCCCAACGAGAGCCTCCTCAGGTCTTGGTCGAGGCTCTTGGCAATTAAGCCATTGGCTGATACGACTATCGGCACAATGATCGCAGAGTCCACATCCCACATGTCGACAACCTCGTGAGCCAAGTCAAGATACTTGATTTGTTTATCTTTCTCGGCCTTCACGAGGTTCTCGTCATGCGGGACCGTTATGTCAATGATCATTGCGCGCCGCTCTGTTCGATCCACCACCACTATATCAGGCTTATTGGCAACAATAGTCCTGTCAGTGATGATGGATCGATCCCAGTACAATGTGATATTTCCATTTTCGAGAACTGGGTCGGGCACGTACCTGTAGTCCGGCACTTCCGATTCCACTAGGCTGTATTTCAGAGCAAGTTGCTGATGGATAATCCTGGCTACAAGGTTGTGTCTATGCAAGTACTCTCCGTTAGCTAGATGAGAACACCCGGAGATAATGTGACGGATTGATTCTCCCGGTCGGTGGCATGCCCGACAGATGTCAACCGTGCCGTCCTTCACAAAAAATCTCCGGTAGTTGTTCGTCATGATAACTTCATCCATAATTGCACAAACAAAACCTTCGGTTTCCCCAAAGAGGTCACCGAAACGCAGCCAGGCTACGGACGCTAATAAATCTACATCGGATCCAGTGCAAACCGTTATTTTTATAGTGATAATATTAAATTAAAGATCTATTATTATTTTAAAGTGCTGCTATACAATTTTATAGCTGTTTTCATTAAATTTAAAGTGCTATTAAATGCATCCCAAAGTGAAATATGGATTAAATGGGAGTTCTGTGTAGGGTTTGAGGCCTTGCTGGCTTGTCGGCCGGTCGCCATGCATTTGAGGCGGCTGTCACGCCCGGCTTAATCCGAGCGCCATCCTAGCGGGTGAGGGGTTAACACGAGATGCTATTCCGGAATACGCAACATAGAAACTTGTGTCCTTTAGTCCTTTAAACAGCGAATTTTAGCCTTTTAGCAGAGAAATATGTAGTATCGATGTGTCATATATGTAAAGCGAGTTTAAAATATCTTCAATAGATGTTTTGGGTACGTAGCAGTATTAATTTAGTAAAATTAAGGCTGTAAATACATGAAATGTATACGTACATATTTGGCAGAATTTTAACATATTTAGCGTGGATTTGTTGTAAGGATTTTAGGAAAAGAGAGAGACTCTTCTTCCTAGGATCCTTGGCTTACCTGCTTTAGACATAACCCCCTCCGGTTTACATAATAAACTAAAGTTAAAATCTTAATATTTCCTGTACACGTGAACAATAATTAAAAAAAGTATACTTAAAAATATACCTTAAGTAAAAAGTATACCTTAAGTACGTTAGCACATTGTCAGCTCTTTATAAGCACGTAAAATAAACATAAGGTTAAACGTCAACAGATGGATTACCTCTCACTCCTCCCAAGTCTCAGTATTTTAAGTGTGAGGAATAAACAATCCGTCCCTATGTCGAACAACCTCCCAAACAATTCTATGCGCCGACAACCGTAACACAGTTTGCCGTTTGTCTGTTTTTCTGAATGTATTCCGGATTGGAACAAAAATGGCTGAACGGATTTGGGTGCAAGGGTATTATTAATTTCGCAGGCAAAAATTAAAGCGGACCAAGAAAAAACCCGCCAATTGCGTTTCGGACCACACACAATGACGGGTTCCGTAGTTGTGATGAATTTTACATCTTCAAATAGCAGAAGGGGGTTAATTAAGACATTCGTTATAATATTAAAAAATGTACATAATTTTATTTTCAATACTTAACCGTTTTTTTCTTCTCTGGCACTTTATTTTTTGGGTACAAAATGTTCGACACCTGCATGTGTCCTTCGGCACACAGACAGTTTATAACCTGGATTAACACATAGGGTACATTTAATCACAGTAGTAAGACGTAGGTACCCGTGGAATGTTTTTCGACATAAACGCGGGCGAAGTTGCAGACAAAAGCTAGTCTAAATAAATTAACCAGCAAACTTCAAATTTTAAAAAAGACAATTTTATTGATTCTTATAATTTTACTTCACTTTACTAAATGAATTTAGTTAGTTTATAAATTAAAGGTTTAAGGGTTCTCGCCCGTTTAGTTAATAAACCAATACATAATTAAAGTGATTATCAATGATTTTTATAAAAACGGTGTTGATGATAATAAATAACGAAAGCATTTACTCACGACTGACCTTTGTACTAATAGGTGTTAGACTGTCATCATCATTGTAGCCGAAAGATGTTCACTGCTGGACATAGGCCTCCCCCCAGCACTGCCACTTCGGCCGGTTCTGTGCTTCCCGCATCCAGCTGATTCTTGCGGCATTCAAAAGGTAATCGGTCCAACTTGTGGGAGGCCTTCCAACGCTACGTCTTTCGGTACGCGGTCGCCATTCCAGAACCTTTCGGCCCCATCGGCTATCTGTTCAGCGAGCAATATGCTTTGCGCACTGCCACTTAAGTTTGGCAATTCTTCGGGCTATGTCGGTTACCTTAGTTCTCCTGCAGATCTCTTCATTTCTGATTCAATCACGTAGGGAAACTCCAAGCATAGCCCTCTCCGTTGCCCTTTGGGTGACTTTTAGCCTTCTAACTTCTAACGTGGTCGCTCTCAATGGGCCTTCATTGTGAACGACCACGTTTCAGTGCCATTGATCATCACTGGCAACACGCACTGGTCAAAGACTTTCGTCTTGAGACACTACGGTATGTGAGACGAGAAGATATTGAGTAATGGTAATCAATTACGTTACCTAGACGCCGAAGTATATTATTATTACCTACGTGACTATGATTACCACAAATTAAAGTCATGCTTTATGTAAACGTAAATCCCTCATTAGAACCCCAGAGTAAACGGCTTGGCATTACAGTCACATTACAGTGACTAATGATGAAATGAATAATTAATAGACGCTATTTTTATAATATAATATCGATTGTAGAGCTTCGATTATATTGATGTTGCTTAATTAGAGCTGAGAACGTTAATGATGTGAAACTTATACGTACATATCGTTCGAGTAATCCTATTAAATTGTGTTGTTCCCGATTATATTGTGACCTGTATATACCTACTGTGATAATATATTAACGTGCGTCACAATAAGAGTTTTGTTATTTGTGCTGATTATTTTGTAATAACAATAGTGTTAAAATATTTAAAAACATGACTGGCGATATTTCTGAATTACGGCTGGCGTATCCTGGCCCGTCAGCTTGATGAAAATCTATTATCCTGAAAACAGTTTTACTTAGATACCTATGTGATGAAAAAATTACGCAGTTACCTAAGTCACATCAAAGTAAAAGACCATCTCTTACTTAGATGCGGTTTTAGAAGCTGTATTCAAAGACTCACAGGCTCAGTAGGCAGTCTAAAGTTGCTCTGTAGTTCAGAATCATACATCTCACGGCAGCGCTGTTTGCGGAATCCGGCCACCAGCGCACATTCAGCGAGCACAATTGTTTATTCAGAAAGCTTGTGCAAGGCGTGTCTTAGCAAACCACTCGACGCTGCGCCGCTTCGCTGACCGGACGAGTGTGATGAAAACGGGCGCTCAATGATCCAGTTTAGGCGAACTAGCGCGCCAGTCATTACCATCTCATTACCATATACAAACATTAGTCACACATCGGAAAGGCTCAGAGAGCTCGCTGTGCCAACAAGGCACGGCTCTCCCGGCCACTTCATGCACAATATTTGTACTTAGCTATTGTCTGCACAAACACGCGGGATGTTTGGAGAACAAACGTAACGGAGCACAGAACGAGATTAACCCTTGTTTATAGTCTTACTTACTCTCCTTGTGAGTCACAGCCGCATGGCTCTGATCTGCTTATAACAGAACACAGCATTAATAAAAATTCTGCAACATAAACAGGGTGTGCTTACAAGTAATCACGTTAATTGATTTGTATTAAATTAGTACAATGTTTTCGTTAAATTTTTACTCATACTTCGGAACGGTTCTGTGATTTTCCTGTGGAAAAATAACATTATATAAATGAAAAATAATATTGTTCTTTATCAGTAGGTGTAGAGGAAAGGGTGGTGTACGAGATTTAATTTTGCTCGGAGAACGATCGATTCCTTTACATTTTTTCTAACGCTAGTGCGTTCGAATCGATTTATCGAAGGATCGTTTTATATCAACGTATGTGTAAAATGAGCAATACTGTTATTCACAGTCCTCACATGTTTCATGTCTGATATTGCATAAAGTATAAGGATCAATATAAATACCAATTTGATAGGTCGTCGTAATCTGCCAAATCCCTCGCAAATTTGCTTTAGCCTGAGGGCCAGACGTCCGGATGTCTTTCGATTTTCACGCGAAAAAATCTATTGCTCTCTAAAATTCATAACGTGCAATTCTCGTGGTAGGTTCAGAAGTCAATTGGTGATGTTTAAATGTTGATCGATAGCATAAACTACGGTAATAACACGGTAAAACTATTTGAACTATTGGCACAATGTGTCGGAGCTGTAAATTGCTCCTAAGCTTATGTAGCAGTATGGAACCTCAATCAAAGTCAACACAAAGTTTTCGTTTGCGTTTTGATATTCAAACTGTAGGAACTAGGAACACGCAAACTATCAACGAGTGGAATAATTTCACAGATCAAACAATTTTACAAATCATGGAATTTCAGGCCATAAAACGAATAGATTCAGCAGAACGTACAGATGGTGCGGCAACATTGTTCAACACAACAAATTCGTGTTGTTATTAACGGCGCGCCCTAAATAATTCATGATATTATTGAAGTTACAAAGTACACAATACGAATTTTGGTTATAATTGAAAACGGACCGACTTCGGCTTATTCTTTGTGAATTTATCACTAGGGCCGAGGTGGCAGAGCTACGACGACGCGTTGTTCAGATAAAGTTTATTTTATGACTTAAGCGAGAACATTAATATTCATTACTGGCACAAAATGAACTAACTTTATTATTATAATAAAGATCAAAGAATATCGCTGCACGCCCGGCAGGCTAGCAGGGCCCTCCCGGACGTTATATTATAATTTTTAACCCCATATTGCACCTCAATTTGGTGAGCACTCGTAATCTGCGAGCACTACCTACTTATTGCTATGTTACATAATATCATAATAATATATTTTTATTTAATCTTTTCATTCCCTGGTGGCTGCACATGAGGTAGATTGTTGTGCCCACAATATAACAAAATGTAATAAGTGTGTCAAAGTGTTACAAATCTGATATTTTTTATAAATTATGTTTTGTTGTAAACAAAATTAATTTCAGTATTTTACAGCTATAGAAATTATAGCAACAAATAAAAGATGGTCGTACTCCCACAAAAGGGTTGCGGAATTAACCAATATTTCAGCGACGACATTGCTCTGTTTTAATATAATTTAACTTGTAAATGATTAAATAGATCGTTTATCTACCCACAGCTCTAAACTTGAACATATTTTCACGTAGACTTGGACATCTTGTTTGTAATCACAGATTGAAAAGCTTTTATTTCTAACTAGCTGTTGCCCGCGACTTCGTCTGCGATCCAGAATGAAAGTAGTCTATGTCCTTCTAATGCCTACTAACACTGTAATTTGAAAATATTGTAAAAGTATTTTTAAAAGAGTAACCGTGGAGTTTTTTGCCGGATCTTCTCCATAGGAAACGACCAATTGGAACCGTGAAGGTTTATGTGAAATAAAATATTTAGATTTTGATCAGCCGTTTTAATGTGAAAGCGTAACAAACAAACAAAAAAACTCACTTTCACATTAATAATATTAGTTAGGATACATAATACCCACCTTTCCATGTTTAATGTCGCACGAGTCTTAGAGGCTTTTTATTTTTCTTAAATAAATTAATCTCAAAGAAATGTTTTCTACGCATTTGTTTGTTGTAAGTAATCTTGGCAAATACTAACAAACCAGGACATTTGTGAGATTTTCTATCTTATCTCCGCCGAGTTGTCTTATAAGCGCTAAACTTTAAACTCTGTGAAAACTAAAGTAAGTAGCTTACCAACTGTTACAAAAATAATATTTCTGAAAAAAATAATATCACCTTTCAAAAGGACTGATGAGATCATAATTTTAATAATTCAAAGGTTCAATGAAAGATTCTCTAACATTCATATTGAAAACATATTATATAACCTATTATAATATAAGTTCGTAGTTTGGTAGTCGAAGCCCACGTTCAGACGGATTCAAAATGGCGCTTCAATCGTTAATAAAAAGTAAACATCATTCAGCAATATCTAATTTAAAACATTTCATTGAATGGCCAGACTTCTTCAAGAAATTCGCAGAGAGTTGGTTGTCTGCGTGCCTTCCCGTTAAAGTCTTCCTGTCATTTCTAGATCTACTATTCTTCATGCGCCATATCTAAACGAGCATCGTAACGACACGCTGGTAATCTCACAGTGTTACGGCAACGCCAAATTCTACCAACCAAAAGTAAACTTTGAGTCTATGAAGTCAGGACTCAATTTTGTGGAAAGCTTCATCATAGCAGCATGAAGTGACTGTTCCCTTTGAATAATAACTGCATTTAAAAGTTTAAAATCATTTTTTCACAGCTAGTTTTTTCAGAGTCGAAGTATTTACGAGTGCCAAACAATATTGTATTGTATATAATTTCAGTTTCAGTTTCTATATATTAACTGAAATTGGAGCAACCCTACTAAAATATCAATTTAATTGATATTATAGACTTAAGGCACTGGTATTGTTTCTTCATTTCAAATTAAAGACATCAAAGCGTGGCTTCAATCAGCTTCAAGTTATTTTCACACACACACCACCATTTTTAGATAATCAAGTTCAGGTAAGTTCAAGTGAGTATTTGATAAAATCAATGTTTTACAAACGAAAGCCCATTAAGTTACAGGCGCTACTACTCGTTGCTATCATCATAATGTGACGCAACCTTTACACAGTGTCAGTGAGACGGTGTGAATTATACTCACTTAGTTACTGTTCTGCGCTTAATTTCACATAATCCATCTGAGTGTCGCGTAACCCACATAATTGCGGTGTGGAATTTTGTTGTGCGTTGGTCGGATTTGTGGGAGAGCGGTCGGAGCGACGCGATGGCGCGGGCGAGCACGGAGCGGAGTGGGCCTAGGATCCTGATCCCGCATCAAGTTGCGAATAATTGAGTGGCACCCTCACCCGGCACCACTCTAAGTGTTACACTTAATTAGACCACGTGAGAAGTGCTTAACGCCACTCACTCCAGCTTTGTACACATTGTTGCATTAAGCGTAAACAATCAGCGGTAATTACATTATGTTTGTTCAACATAATTATGTCGCTGTCGCTACACGATACGCGTTATTATTCAGCGTTTGTTTTCTTCATAAAACGCTGAGAGGTGCTGTTATCGCGTTTCATTGTACCTACGCCAGGAGAGAGTTGTATAAGTTTATTTCCACTTGAACCGTTTTAACGACGCTGTTAGATCAACATTGATGTGGCTATTAGCTGGATGGGTGACCAATTACGTTCCGCCTCATCTTTTGTGTGCATGTGACAACAAGTTAAATCAGCATTCTCAGCTGACACGCACTTTAACATTAGTGGCCTTTGCGAAGGCTTTTAACTCTGTGAAATGTTTGACTCGGCGCTGGAGGGAGTCGGAAAAACTGCAGGCGTAGCGTGGCGTTTTCTATCTCTACGAAGAATAGACATGGCTTTTTCTATACAAAGTGACAGTTCGTTTCTTCATTTTTGACATCCACCGTAGAAATCTTTCTACAATCTGTCATTTTGTCTTTCATTTCTAACGATCTTTGTCTAGATCTTTTTGTACGTAGACTATTTCGGAAGAAAGTTTCTGACCTTACTGTCAAAATCACACTGACAACCGATAAATCCTATGATAAAACAAAGAATTCTGAGTCGAACTATGTAAAAGAGTGAATTTCGTAAAAAGTGCAGTTGACCCTTTCTACTTTGCTGCCGTCTCGTACTGTCTACTGTCTACGAGAAAAGTCATTTTTGTCTACTCTTCCGTCGACAAAACGGTGCTCATGCTACGCCTGCTGGGGCGGTAAATAGTCCCGACCCTTAATCTTTTTCCTTGTATACCTACACGAGAATGAATCGGCCGTTACTAAAGCCGAGTAAGTTTTGTGTAAGCTGTTAATTTGATAACTAGTCACATGGTCAGTTAGTTGGTTATTTCATATTACATTATTTTCGCTGATGCATGTTTCTGCACCATGGCAATCTGTCCTAGAACAATAAGCCACTGTGTTGACCAACTTCAAGTCTATTTGTTTTTTATTTATTTATGAGAGAGCTTCAATTTGTGCGGCGTAGCTCTCAAAAGAATATCGCATCTCTTCAGCCGCGTGTGTACCCGCGTGTGTATGTGTTATGTATGCATACGAGGCTGAAGCTCGCTACGCTATGCTGACTTATTTCTTCCTTTACTGTTCGTATGTTGAGGTCTAGTTACATATATTTGTTGCTTATACTTTGGGGTATATTGATCAGGTTCCCCATCATGGGAAACTTGGGTAACGGTCATCCATGGTTTTTGTGAGGTATAATGCCGACTAAGCATCCTCCATTATATTGGGTTACTATAACTTTGGTTGGGGACCTAATATATAATTAAACAGTTATTGTATTCATTAGAGTTCTGTCTGAAAGCTCCCAATACAATGCTTAAAATAGGTATTCATTGCCTTTAGTCAACGTCAACCCCCTGAATTGCTCCTGCTAGTCTGGCTAAGTTAAACCTGAAATTATGAAAAAAATCAATAAACTTATCCTTAACATTTCTTTTTTGTGCTGAGCACTTGTTCAAGTGTATTCCGATCCCGATGTAATTCTATCGGTGGGAAGACCCTCGATGCTGGCCGGCGCGACGGCTTCACCTGCAGGATTAGGGAATTTGTTCCTTAACTTATGTACCTACCAACATACCGCCTCACCCGCCTCACGAACTTCAACGAGACAGTTTACATCCTACGACATTTTTATGACATATTATGGGAACAATAGGAACGTATATCCTAGTATATTAGAAACTTTAGCAATTGTACGTGAACCCCTTATGTTTCGCTGGAGCTATTTCAACACAAAGTTTCGACTTTTACGATAATGTCAGCCATTGCCATTCAAACGCGCTAAAACTTTATCAATGTGTGTGAAAGGATAAGCGTTTGGCTCGTATCTTATACATACGTATAGCATAATGCTATATCAGATACATTCTGAGCAACTTAATAAGGACCGACGTTTTGTACATATAGCTAGGTAGATACATGGCTTCTGCACAGCGCTCCGTTGTCCTAGTCTTAGTATTCAGTGGTTGCAATGCAAGTCGATAATGCAGCCATTCTGATTTCCCGTGAGAACAATAAGTTTTCTCGAAATGTTGCACAATATTATAGGTCCGTTTGTACTGGAAACGTACAGACTGTGAGAACTAGGATAACTATAAACTCTCAAAAATAAAAAAAAACACTGTTTCTATATCAAAAATATAAATATATTTTTACACTAATTCCTGGACAATAAAAGTAAATAAATACAATAAAGTACTGCAAGCAGCATAGTCCCCAGAATTTTACTAGCTGCGCCCCGCGGTTTCTACCACGTAAGTCTCGATCCCGTGGGAATATCCTATGTCCTATTCCAGGTCATGGTCTACCCATGTGCCAAATTTCATCCAAATCCGTTAAGCCGTTTTAGCGTAACAAACAAATAAACAAACAAACCCACTTTCGCATTTATAATATTACATAGTTCGGATATAAGTACAGTTAGAATTATTTAGATGATTAATAACACATGCAATTAATTAACAATCATTAGAAATAATGAGTGTTTGCAATCATTAGAAATATGTATAATATATAATATGTATATGCTCCAGATTCTCCATCCTCTTATTAAGCGTATTGGCTGCTTACTCCGTCATCTTTCACTATTTCTACAAGAATACTTTTTTGTATATTGGCACCTTGTTTTTTTTTCTTTGTTGTCATTTAATTGTGCTTTCGTGTGTTGTGCCATTTATTTTGTGTGGTAATAAATGGCGCTAATAAATGGTTTATCCATCTATCTATAACCCATAAAAAATTGTTAAAATATAACAAGCAAAATCTGCACAAAAGTGAACCCAGTAAGTAATTAATATAATTATTTCCCTAAAGCATAAACCTTTGATACGGTGTTATTCACTCGTTCCGTTATCAAAATGTCGCAGATCCCCCGATGCAGACCCTACAAGTTTGGAACTCAAACGGGTCACAGTTAATAGAGAGGTAGCCACTCCTGCAGTTTGTTTTAACTTTCTATTGCTCATTTTCAACTCGTTTAAAGTGCTTGTTTTGCGGTTTCTCACGACATTTAGGTACAGGTTGATATACATAGCTACCTATAAATTGTCACGTTCATTTTGTTTTTGTTTTTCCGAAGCGCTATCGTATACCGTACCTATAGATTTTATATATGAGAAACGATCCTATGTGTAGATAGGTTATTAAACAATGTTCATCGAACAGAGAGCAACTGAAAAAGCTTTCTACTCTTTTTTATTTTAAGGTAACTGAATATTGGAGTTATCGACAAAAATCAAAAGTTTGATTAATTCACATACGACTCAGAGTTTGATTTTCCTTCATATAATTTGAGGACCGGAATAAAAAATTTAAGGTTCAAATAAAATAAGCTAATCAGTGCAGCAGGAACTTGTTATCTACTGAATCATTAAAGATTCCTAGGACCTATATATTCGAACACAAAGTGCCAACCCTTCCAGATGTCTCATTGAATATACAGACATGGCGTAGGCGGTATCGGTTTTCTAGGAATTTCTGAACATGCTCAATAGTATCCTCTAAAGATATATTGTACAACTAGCTGCGCTACCCACGTAGGTCTCGATCCCGTAGGAATATCGGGATAAAAAGTATCCTATGTGTTAATCCAGGTTATAAACATCCAAATCCATTCAGCCGTTTTTGCGTGATTGAGTAACAAACATCCAAACACACAAACTTTCACATTTATAATATTAGTAGGATGTACAGTCACGGACTTTAATTAATGAGCCACCTTAAAACTTTTCAATTTTGCAGTTTCATACATTCACGAGATTACATGATTAAAACACGAACTCAAATCGCACGCTCGTCAACAAGATGACAAATGAATTACTTTTAATCGGAAATAGTCTTATCCATAGAGGTTGACTAACAAGTTCTCAATGATAAAAATAAATACAATGTTGCATTAAGTTTATCCAATCTATTTGATACCGACCTCCTTTGAATCATAGTTCATTAACTCGATAATTCTGAAAACTTGAATGAAGACAGTGACAGTTGAATTATCGATGTCAGAGACGTTACTTTCGAACTTGTCAAAATAACTTATTTCTCCGTACGCTAACGTTACTATCGTAACAGTAACCTAGCAACGATTGTTTATTGTTAGGTTACTGTTGCTAGACCTGCTAGACCTGCTATTGGTTGACTTTGGGTAGTCACTCTGCTGTCAAGTTTGTAGTTTTGGCTCTCAGGTTAGCGAACCGGTAAAGATATGAAATATAATTTTCTTCTTCTAATACGAAGACATATTAAATATGACTTTGCGTGTCGGGAACCGAATAAACCCGATTTGCATTACACGGCTAAAATACGAACAGTGTCAGGTGGCTCATCAATTAAAGTCCGTGACTGTACACACGGCTGCACATCAAAATATACATTTCCAGTTTATACTGATTTCGCATTGTATAGGATTTCCGTACAATGCGAGCTCAGCTTATACTGGAAATGTATAGCTTGACGTGTGGCCGTGCGTACATAAATTGTATTGGTTTTCGTTGCACGTATAGGAAACCATGGGAATAACAATTCTAATGATTGATATTAAATATAAGTTGTTATTTAATTCGATTATTAATAATGCACAAACTGAGCAGGATTAAATCGAATCTGAATTAAAAATTTGAGACTAAATTGTGATAAGGGCAGGAAAATGATGATGAAATATGTGTGTGTTAATTATTCAAAGTCAATAAAATATGTACTGAGCTTAGCGGCTTTAGGTGGATTGAATGCAAACGTAGCGATTGTGGTGCTAACTACAATGGTCTTCGATAGGGCATAATATTTATAGTAATTAAAAAATCGTATAGCATCATGCCTCGTTATTTATGTAACCAACTTGTTACTAGGATAGAACATAATTATTAATATCATCTTATTATTGTAGGTTTATATTAATTGATTGAGTCAATTACTCGAAATTCGAAGCGGCAGATATCTATTGCTCCTTAAGGGCCGATCCTATCTGGATCGGCATAACAGACAAAATATTCGCCTTCAAAAGGTTACTACATAAATTCTGAATTATTACTTAAATAATTCAGGTTTTCTGTTCTATATTGCTTCTGCGGGTTCCCAGTCGCCTTATTGAATACCCGATAAAAAAATCAAACTTTTTGAAAATATGCGGTAGTTATTAGTCATTTCACTTAACCCTTTATACTTAACTTAGGCTTTTATTTTGGGTATTAAGTTCTGTTTACGTTTTTATTTTTTGTCTGCTCGTCAAAGTGGATTTAAATGTAATTTTATTTCATTTAATAAAATTATTATATTTATCTAATCATGAACTATTTAATTTACAGTAATTCAATAATATTGTTACCTAAGTCCAGTTGAAATACTAACACTTTTCAGCACTCGTTACAAGGTGGAGAACACCAAAATTAAATTTTTGTACCGTAGGTAGGATGCATACTCGTACAGTAGGCGCACGGAATATTATGAAGTTGAAATTTTTCGCCAAGCACTTACTAACAAAATGGCCGGAGTATTTTGCGGTCCAAAGTCAAAGTTATTCTGTCGTACGGTCAATTACTGACCGTCTTTAGAATAAAATCCGTCTTGAGGTCTTTTAGCAGGCTAAATGCACTCTACTTATGATATGAATTTAGTTCATTAAATAAGACACCAACTTGAACAACTTGACGAACTTCTATATAACAGTACACACAGTACATTTAGATAATCATAAAAACATGCCCAAGCCCCGTCTAAAATATCCAAAATTAGGAAATAAGTCATGGGCAAAGGTCACGACGGGTCATCGAAGTTTCTTTGCCCCAAGATATAATTGCCCGTAATCCGTTTTAAAACTTTTAGCGTTTTTTTTAAGTTTGTGGGCCATATAACGTCATTCTTAACTACACAAAATCCTACAAGGATCCGGGACCTAGGCCCCTGGGCCCCGCTCGTTAATTACACATATAATGCACAATTGCTTGTTTACACCGCGACATTTATCGAGCACTGAACGGGACTTTTATTGACACATTCACTTAAATATTAGGGTTGCCAGTTGCCAAAACGTTAAATAACAAGAATAAAGAACTTTTAGTTTAATAAATTTTGACATCAGACGACTGAAACCGAGTATTTTCTGGATAAAAATGTTTGGTGTAGAAAGCCAAGAATACTAAAATTAAATGTAAACGTTTTAACTTTTAAAGCTTTTATAAAAAGCCAAAATAGGCAGATTTAAAAGTAGGTAGGTAAATAGTGTTCTTTTGTGGGTACTCGTTATCTTAAAGGTCATCACAGCTTTTATGTTTTTAGACGTAGAGCCAGCGTCTATCTATCTTCTGGTAAGTACCGAGACTTGTGAATTCCGATTTTACTAAAGTTTTTTTTTTTGGTTTATCGACCCACTCATGCTGTAATTTGCTGACTGAAATAACATTAACCAATCAAATCACATAACATGAGTTTAACAATCTATAAGCTTATTTTGTATTACTTTTAAATTATCGTGTTTCCGTTTCCATTTACAAGCTTGAACCTTGTAGTGTTTGTGTTGGGCGTTAGTACTAAGTACGTGTGTCTGTACCTACTAAGTACTACCAGCGAGTAATTAGTTACACAGCGATCGTTACTGACGTATGTACGATTTAAACTCTGTATCGGGTTGCCTAGCAGCCGGATTGAATCAAACTCCTAGCATAATTTGAGCTGTATTTACCATGTTTTAATTGTTACTAATGTAATGCATTTAACTTTCTTAGACGGAATGTAGTTATTATAATTGACATTAAGACGTTTTCCTTTTTTACTTTCAGTGGCTAGATTCGAACTGATATTCAATAGTAACAAATTATCTTTGAACCATTGATAAATATTTTCAATAGGAAAATACGGGAGCGCAACGAGAGTCTTACCTAAAAAGTGAGATAACTTGTGCTGAAATTTTGCACAGTGTAAATTGCTATATTCAACGGAAAATTAGGAAAATTCGACCAATGTTGAATGACAGTGGCAAAGTTGATAAACTATAAGTTTTATAGAGCATTCTCTTTATAATAGGGAATATGCATGTGATTCAAATATGGGTCAAATATTTTTTTCTATAAACTATGTTACTTCAGAATTAAGCCTCCATCAATATTTTTGAATAAAATTTCTTTTTGAGCGAGAAATTAATTTTTAAAAAGTCCCAAAAAACTGTGGGTAATTCAAATACTTGAAAAGGCTAAGAGCGGATGTGACGTAACAATCCGGGCTAACAATCAAAATGTCAATGTCAAGTCAATTGTCAAGTCAATGTCAAACGCTCATAGAAAAAGGAGTTTTTGACGTTGACTTGACAGTTGCTTGTCTGTTTTCACGAACTGTGACGTCACCACACCAAGCGCGCCAAATGGAGGTCGTTTAAATAGCCCGGATCGGTTGGATATTTTTAAACATTTTTTTAACTACTTTAAATTGCTTTTTTGCCGTCGAATTTTTTTTAACTTTTATTTGACGATGTAAACTATCGAATAAAAATATTAAAAAAATACATGCATATTCCCTATTGTACATATATTGAATCATTGAATCTTATACTCGTAATACCTACTCGTTTTAACTCGTGTATAAGCTACGGTCTGGGAACTGACTAAATAATATCATACAAAAAATACACATATCATGTAAATGACGTATTATTTTATTTCAAACAAGGCAAATTATTGAGATAATTCATTCGTTTGAGACAAAGTAAACATTTTGAAAATCAAAGACAGAACGGAGGACGATATTATAGGCCAACAATAACATTCAATGTTTAAACCTAATCCCAATCCACAAAACAGATCACAACAAATCAACAACTTCGCGAGTCTATCTTCAATTTACGAGTAAATACAAACAAACAGGTAATGTATACAATGACAGTTTCATTTCAGAACGAAATATTCCTATAGTCGTGTTAGGGTCAGTACACACCGAGACGTTACGCGACGCGACAATGCTTGAAGAGGCCAGTGGTTATATTACTTTATCTTTTTTTTTGTTTGTTTTTATTGTACATTGTAAACGCTAAAACACAATTGGGCGAAGACACTGGTTCCTGTCACACAGGTTGCTACCTAGCTCAGGATCCACGGCTTCTAATAAGTATATGTAATACCTGTTTTATGTCAATAAAAATTATTTTATTTATTTATTTAATGTAATCCGTCTAATTTTAGTTTACCATGTTAATATTGTGCTATTACCGTGGCTAAAGACGACATTGGAAGTCGTGTCGCAAGTCGTACATAATTCAGGTTGAACAAAAAAGAACCAACCAGGAAAAACGGGTACTCTTTGCTCCGTTGAGTTGAGACGGGTCGGGCCGTTCAGTCGAATCAATGTATTGATAAACTGATACCTAGAACAGTTTCTCGTTTCTGAAAAATGGTTTTGTTTTGTTTTACGAAAAACAACGTCCCAGTAATATTCGAAACAGATCTTAACCTAAAAATACCCTAAAAAATGTATACCCCAAAATTTACCCTGCTGTAATAGTTTCACTCTAAATCTAGGGTAAATTACCCTAAGTTGGCATCACTGAGTAGAGACAAGTCGCCACAGCGGTTTCAGGCTGCGCCTCGCGGCGTCGCGCGGCGCAGCGCGGCGTGCAAGAGCCTGCGACGGCCTTTTCGAATTATCTCACTTAAATGTGTATCTTTTTGTGTAGTAAATAAAGTTATATTTGTATGACTATCTTAAAAAGTGCGCGAAGTCGTTTCGCATCACGTCTCGGTGTGAACTGACCAATCAATCTGCCTAGCCTTTTCCCAACTATGTTGGAGTCGGCTTCCAGTCTAACCGGATGCAGCTGAATACCAGTATTTTACATGGAGCGACTGCTTATCTGACCTCCACAACCCAGTAACTGGATAATACGATACCCCTTGGTTAGACTTTCGTGCTTCTGACGACTCGTAACGACTGTCAAAGATCCACAAATGACAGCCGGGACCAACGGCTTAACGTGCTTTCCGAGGCACGGAGGAATCTCGATATGTGAAAATGGTCACCCATCCACGGACCAACCCGGCAAGCATAGCTTAACCTGATGGATCTACCCGAGCGGCTGCTATTACTAAGCTACGAGGTCCTCCTCGGTGTGAACTGACCCTTATGTTCTTTTATTTTAGGAACTGGGCTTTTTGACTACTGTCAACCAAAACACCTAAAAATATCATCTGCAATAACTTTTGAAAAATGACAAGGAAAGTTCTGAATTTAAATCTGCAAAGCAAAAATCAAACGAAGGTAAAATAATTAACTAAACAGAAGAAGAGGCGTATTAAGCCTACCTACCCACAGGTAATTACCTATTCCAAAAAAATAAGGGATATCTCTTAGTCTTTTATATACAAAAAGACCAAATCAGAAACATTTATGGCCCCCACAGTTAATAGGATGCTGTAGTTTTGTTTCTTCATGATATCTAACAAACGCTGCCCTCGCTGCATCGTTGGCTGCTTTGCCAAAGAGTACCTACTCAACTAACTGCGACTAAAATAACAGAGATATGATAATGCCTCAAGTTGAACTCACACTATCAACTCTTTAAATATTATAAAATGACCGACTAAAACTCCATAGAGAAACATTTACGGATTCAATATTAAAAGTTCTATAGATCGGTTACTTTGAAACATCAGTTTTGATAACGAGGATTTTCTAATAAGTACCAATAAAAACACACAAAAGCCAACGACTCCCGAAATTAAAGTTATTTTTCACTTTTTTTTGGAAGTCGATTTGTTTTTTTTATGTAAAAAGTTTTTATTTTTCACTTTTTACTTATGGTACCTACCCCACACACAAATTCGAATACCACTACCTGCTATGTAAATAACAGTGACGGAGAAAAATAATATATCTTCTACATAGACTAATACGTAATTATTCCTTCCTCAAAAAGGAGGATATAGGAATTATCCATTCCTCTAACATCCTTTTTGAAGAAATCGGTTAAAAAGCTGACACACCTCTTTAAATAATTTTTATGATAATTTGGTTCCGTCCTCAATAAAAAATATGCTGTGTTAGAGTTGCTCTCAACACAACTCAAATCAGTGTGCTTCAATAAAAGCTGGATTAACATCGTATTCCGAACAACAAGCTGAACAAGGGTGGTGAATACCGCAATTTTGTTAAAGCTAACATTTGGCTGCAGCACTGAACGTCCGGCTCATTCCGCGATATAGCGCACTAACGCAAGCCTACACTCACCAAACTATGATGAGTGCTATTTATCAAAGCGAACATACGAACTAATGGAACGTCTGATAACAACATAAGTCCTCTAAAACATTATTGACCCGACATAATGTAACTCCTACTTGACAAAAATATGGGTCAAGAAAGAGCCTTCTTTTATTTTATATTATTAATTATTAACAAGACCTCATAATTATTGTATCGTTACGAACAAGAGCTTTTGTTTAACAGAATCTATTTCAGTCTCAGGTAATTTGAACAAGCTACAATAAAATTAGCAAGGGAAATAACAAACGCTCTCAACTACTAACGGTATACCGTTATGGGCCAGGTTATAGAAAGTTTGAATTTTAAAACGCCGCTTAAGAACCCTCCCCGATCGTATAGTACCCACTTAATGTTTTTCGTACTTGGTAAGTGGTTTAATTAAAATGTTTAAACGTTCGCCAAATAGTAAGTACAAAACATTATGAAGGAACCCGTATTAAAAACGATTAAAAAACAGAAAGTTTTTCTAATTATTTCGTTTTTATTTTGTTGTACATGAAGCAAAACAGCGTTCCAACTTAACAATTAACTACTGAACTTTGAAAACAAGTTTAATTTATTGTTACATGAACATTTAACTTATACCTTATCATGCAATGGCGTGGCAATTGCAAAGCGAAAATTGTAATGTCCTTACTTCTGTAGCATTTTCTAAGAACTTTATTGTACGCATACACAACAAAATATGTTGGAATAAAAGTGAGACCAGTAATTAACTTGTGGATAAGACTTGGAAAAGTGTCAAGTCTCCGAAAAATACTTTTTCCGTCATTCTATTTGCGTGGCAATAAGCATAATTTCGTACATTCGTATCTACCACCTACACAAACGAATTTAATTTACAAACGACCTAAAAGCCTAGATGTAAATGTTATTTAATTAGTGAATTAACCTCATTTTATCTGCCATCCATTTTCGTTTCGTTACAATACCAGTAGGTAAACATATCGCAGTCCACAATTTAGTGTTACTTACTGAAAGCGTGTTTATTTTGTGTGTACATACCTTGCCTACTTGTAATCAATGGAAGTGGGTCGCGATTAAAAGGCACTCAATCCGATGCCCATGTGCGAAGTGTATCGACGCCAATGCCACCACCACTTGTGTTCGACATAAACCAGATGCCCCACACCACATTGATGCAACTTTTTGTACAATTTGTTTAAGAACAAGCCGATATTTTACAATTCTCTAAACGAAGAGTATTTTTGTTTCACTCTGCCTCGGTTTTGATACGAGTATTTTACTCGGAGTAATAACAACAAAGGCTGCAACGCTTGAAACTAACATGAAATAGAAATGTTGACTTTGAAGAACATAATTATACCTACCTACATAAAATAGTAGACAGCCTTCTGTGTAATTACATGTTAGAGCTTTAGAAATTTTTGGTATTTTTAAAATGTAGGTAATTTTAAATAATTAATATACTGTTCTTTTGATTTATTTTACAAATTTAGTTGAGTTGTTTAAGCACTCTTTAATCAGAAACTTAGCCCCGATTTTTCTTACGTTTTGTTTTCGTTTGGTAGTTCAAGAGACAGGTTCAAAGCCCCCTAAAAGGAGAATGGGCTTTTGTCTATGGGGTCTGCCCTGAAGCCTGATAAAAAAAGATATATACCAATGGAAAGAGCTTTTCAAGGGGAACTTTTCCTACTAACATGACTTTTGTCAATTGTTAGTCTGTTCGGAGTAAATGACTTAAATGGGTGTGAATACTTGGGCATCGAAGTTAAGGAATTTCCTTGGCCCAATAGCCATAAGATAAACATCAATAGCTTTAGCTTTTTGAGGGGAACTTTTGCTACTAACATGACTATTGCCAATTGTTCGTCAGTTCGAAGTTAATGGCATAAATAGGTGACTACTTTGGTACCGAAGTTAAGGAATTTTCTTAGCCCAATAGCCATAAGATTTACACCAATGGGAAGAGCTTTCCAATGAGAACCTTTGCTACTAACACGACTTTTGCCAATTGTTAGTCAGTTTGGAGTTAATGATCTAAATAAGTATTACCTACTACTGGGACACCGAAGTTAAGGAATTTTCTTGACCCAATAGCCATAAGATATACACCAATGGAAAGAGCTTTTCAAGGGAAACCTTTACTACTAACATGATTGTTGCCAATTTTAAATCAGTTCGGAGTAAATGACCTAAATAAGTGTTACTACTGGGGCATTGAAGTTAAGGATTTTTTTTGACCCAATAGCCATAAGATATACACCAATGAAAAGAGCTTTTCGAAGAGACCTCTTGCTTCTAATATAACTGTTACCAATTGTTAGTCAGTTCGGAGTTAATGACCTAAATAGATAATAAATTGCGCACGGAAGTTAAGCAATTCTTGGCGTCCAATAGCCATAAGATATATACCACTGAAAAGAGCTTTTTAGGGATAACCTTTGCTAAAAACATGACTTTTGCCTATTATTAGTCAGTACAGAGTTAATGACCTAAATAGGTGATGAATTTCAATAATGCTTAATTACTCACATTTAGAGCTCTGTAGCTCCTTTCGTACTAACAATCGAGAGAAACGTCATATCACGAAATATTTCGTTTGAAGAGATCTTTCCATTGGCATATATCTTAACTCTATTGGGGGATGCGGCAGGCTTAACGAAGGCTTAACGATTTGTACGGCCAATCGATTCTTAAATACATTGTTCCCAAAACGGCATCTAGGAGGCCAACGTTTTAAAATGTCCGTTTATAGGTGAGCCTTGCAAGATCATGTTTGCAAGGCTCAAAGTAAGTAAAAGTTATTTCATTGTCTAAATACCTGACTTTCACTAATGCTTAATTACTCACATTTAGAGCTCTGTAGCTCCTTTCGTACTAACATTCGAGAGAAGCGTCCTATCACAAAATATTAGCCTTGAAGAGATCTTTCCATTGGCATATATCTCAACTCTATTGGGGTACGCGTCAGGCTTAACGATGTGTCCGGTCGACCGACTCTTAAAAACATTGTTCCTAAAATGGCATCTATTGGAGACTAATGATTTAAAATGGTCGCTTATAGGCTTCAAAGTTGATGTTTGCAGGGCACTAAATCATTAAAGTTATTTAATTGACGAAATACCAGAATTACAATAATATTTAGTCACTCACACTTAAAGCTCTGTAGCTCCTTTCGTACTAATGATCAAGAGAAGTCTTCAGAATAAAAAATATTCTTCTTGATGAGTTCTTTCCATTGGTATATATCTTAACGCTATTGGGCTCCAGGGCAAAAACGCCCAATCTCCTTTAAACTACATAATGATACAAATGTCAAGTTTTGTCAGCATGATTGGCACATTATTAAATTAAACTTCGGAATCTATAGGATTTACTGTGAAACGATAACAAAAGGACCGACTCATTTAAAATGTATAGGACTTCACTATTCTAGACATTGTAACGAAGATTCTAGAATAATGATCAAGCTCTTAGTAATCACTTTAGGCTTAGACTGTAATGGAGATTTCAGTTATTGGATTGAGGAGAAAATGTTTTTTTTTAAATGTTTTCTGTAAATGATTGCCTTTAGCGATAAGACTGCCCATTGTGTACCCTAATATAAAATTTCATAATAAAGAGTATCCTATCTATCTATCACAAACTACATAGGTACATACAGATAATCCATACTTCCATACTAATATTATAAATTCGAAAGTAACTCTGTCTGTCTGTCGGTGTGTCTGTCTGTCTGTCTGTATGTTACCTTTTCACGCCTGAACCACTGAACGGATTTCGATAAAATTTGGCTAAGAGATAGATGGCATCTCGGAGAAGGACATAGGGTACTTTTTATCGACATACCACGCGAGCGAAGCCGCGGGCGAAGGCTAGTAATTAATATATAATTTACCAAGAAAATATTTCCTTACAATAAAATCGTGGAACACTCCTGCATAACCCAAGTATCTTACATATTCTAGCATGGATTGTGTTCGTAATTTTAGTGACAGCTGCCAATTCATTACAGCAGGATTATCGCGTGACTCCGAAATACGTCATGTTGGAAAAGTGAAGGTTTCTTACTACGGCTCCATTGGGCGTCCACCTTCATAAATGTCAGGCGAACCTAGTTAGAATTAAATGTACAGTAATACTTTAATATTGAAGAAACTAAATTGTCTTTTTCTTAGAACTACAAGCAAAAAACGTCGTAGAGCTTTTTATTTGATTTTCTGGAAAGTTTAACATTCAATACTTATTTTTTACTAGTACTTATGTACATAATTATAAAAGTCACCAATTGCAATTTCATGATGGAAGTCTTTTTAGTAGTAAGTAAATGTATATAATTTAGCTGTTAGTTAAATATTGAAACCAATTAATTAAATATTCTGCAGGGTCACATCATACTCATTTAAATTGATCCGCTCATAATTTGTTACCAACAAATAGATAACAGATTTCCAGCCGTGATTAATAATAGTAATTAATGTATTTCGTGAAATCAGGTTATAAAACATAGAATGATCCAGAACAACGAGACTACTGCAGACACCTGAGGTATTTTCAGAAAAATAAAAAAAAGTATAACCTCGATACGGACGGGGCGTTGGCGTCGTATAATAAAAGATGCAAACCGACGACGTTTGCGAGCCGTTTTTTTGATAACACATATTGAAACCATACATTACTTCGACTCTTCGGTATTACCGCTACACCTGATACCAAGATTGCTTGTTAGTATTCAGGGTATCGTATTCTTTCTTTTTACTATCGCACGTTTTACAGATGATTAAAAGGTTACGTATCATAATACCTAAGTTTATCCTAACTATTTTCAAAATAAGTACGGTTGATTCACCTAAATTCATAACGCCTATTGGTCGACTCAACTACTGTTTAACTTACATAATGTTGATTCTACTAAAATTAATTGAACTAACGAACGATTGATCTAATGGTTTTTTAAGATATTGGATAGTTTAACTATGTACGAAATACCTAATGGACGACTCGCCTACAGTTTATTAATACTGTAAAAAACATGCAAACAAGCATACACCATGCATGCAGCAGGCATGAATAATTAGACAATGCTGAAAACATTTCTGCGAGCAACTTGAAAGTAGCGCTCGCCGGCCGCTGCCGCGGCAACGCTCGCTACGCTCGCTCGGCTCGCGCGCGGTTGGTCACAGTTTTAACCTAACCTAACCTAACCTATTTCACTCAGTTCTAAATGAGTGGAGTCGGTTTTGCAGCGATTTGTTTCTCTCACGCTCGCTTCACTCGCAATAAATCATTTGGCAAATAAAAATAAACCACAGATAAATCAACAGTATGTGAATCGTCCGTTAGTTTAACAAACCTTTGGTGAATTAATTGTAGTCGAATAAACCGTAGATGAATTCTCCTTTATGGATTTCGTTCATTAGTTATTACAAAAATCGGTGAAACGATCTTTAGATATTTTAAACGGTAGGTCTTTTGACCGTAGTTATCTTGAAAATAGTTAAAATAAACTTAGGTATTTTAATACGTAACCGATTAAAAACAAGCGGTGGTTTACGCGAGCGTTAATCTTATTTACTCGCTCGTGTTCAGCATAAATATACATAAGCATATTGAGTAAAAACGCTGCATTGGTGCAAATTATAATTACCCAACGAGTGTTTGATGCCATCGTTAAATTTGCATTCGCTTTTTAATTAATTAAAGTAACTTAATAATTTTCATGAATAAATTATCGACTTTAGTGTCTACTCAAAGCAGTACAGTAACACAACTTGCGAAATTCTTGCAAACACCACATTTAGTAGGCATATAATAACCGACATAATGAATCATAAGATATTCTTCAAAATGAGCTATATTTTACACACTTTTATAGGAGCGTTTTTACGACATTATGTAACTTTCATAGAATAAAGAAGTCTGAACAAAAAAACGAAATATCTTCTGCATGATTCGACTTGCGACGTTGACTTCGAAAATTAAACTTCTTGAACAAAATGAGTATATTAATTTACTTTGATTCTATAGTGGCTTTTAATTGAAGTTCATTCAATTTATTTTTCAGTTGAGAAGTATGGCGTTATTAAAAAGTAATAAATGGTTTGATGTAGCGACGACCTGAGGAGTGAGTGCCCTTAGTAATTGGCCGAGGAAGCATAGAGCGGGCTCTTAAAGTGCTTCAGTGATGACGCAATTGTTAATTATTTAATTATACACTTGACATGTGCTATTACAAAAGTAATTGCTGTGAGTGGTTCAACCTGCTTGTATAATTATCGCATAGTCCTACTCAATATTGGCAAATGCTATTTACCTACCTACTTACTAATAAGATCGTAAAGTCTATAAACAAATCGTTAACTATTATATAAACGATTGCGATTTTTAGCCACAGTTGTAACAAGCAGAAAGACAAAAATAGATAACTGTCGAATTAGTATCAAGTAAGTAGTAACACAACACGTCAGAATATGCCGACTAAAAATATGCTGAAGCTTGTCCCTACTAATTATTTTTCACTGCTCTAAGCTGTCAAAATCTCTTTCCCACTTGTCTATCAGTATCTGTTAACCACTAGAAATACTTCATATTTTATTTCACTTGAGCAAGAGAATTTCAGCGCCAATATAAACTAAAATAAAAAGTCAAACTGTAGCAAACTGCGCATTATTCACTAAATTGGCTTCGTTTTTATTTGTCTTTCGTCCAGAATTCACAATAACGAACGCAATTATTCAAAAACCAGAAGAAGTATTTTCTCGATACTTATTCAATTCGATATTTGCTACCCGAGGACCATTGTTACATTTATTGAAGCGTACAAGCCTCCAATTGTTCTGAATAGCGGCTAGACCGGCCAGAGAGGGGCTGTCCTGTACCTACTTCAAATAATGTACACTCAGCCCCACTGTAGCGGGTGCTTATCTGAAATGAAAATCTGACTATGAATACGACGAATTTAAGCTTTTCAATGCATAGCATCGTTCGATTGTGTTTAAAATAAAAAAATATTTTTTCAGTAAAACTTACAAGTACGTAATATTATTAAAATATACGAATGCTTTATAATGATACCATGACAACCAAGAAAATAATTGATTCTCATAACAACATCATTATATTGTTTTATCACTCTTCTTCAGTATTTCAACTGAATTTTCTACGGGCATCGAACAAATACTTGGAAGGCCAGTTCCTCATTAAAAAAATGTCTACGTTTACTTTGTGTGTTTACGAGTATAAGAGTCCCTTTTGATCTTTTTGGATCAAAAACTGAACCGCAGCTTACCTGTACTGTGCTTCACAGAGTACTTAAAGTGCCGCGACTGCTGGTTCGTGCACTATCTCCGCCCGCCGACCCGCCCGTCTGCTGACACCACACTTAGCACCATTTCCGTCTTCACAAGAGAGTTCTAGCCCTGTGAATGCGTGCCTAAGATAACTAAATATCAAGCGCGGATAACATGCTTTTTTGTGTACGCAATTACGACATCACCCTAATAAAATGGCAGCACGTACACGTCGGCGTTATTCAAAGTCACTTGCCATTCGGATATTCTTTAGAGTATTCTTGAGGTTCACCAAGGGCCTAAGTCATTTCAGCCGAAGGACTTAGGCCCACTGCTGGACTTAGGCCTCCCCCAAGTACCGCTTGAGGTTTACGTGTGAAATTTTTTGAAATAAAAGCCCTATGAATAGCAAAATATAGATTGCAAAAACCTCTTATCTAGTCTCGGATCTAAGAATCTGAGGCACGGTCACTATTGCCATAATTTGTTCTCTGTCAATTAAATAGGCGATTTTAATCAATACAGAACTATCACCGCAGTACATTTCAACTAATAAATTCCAACACTATTGTATAGAATCTAATAATATTTCGTCTCCACATTTCCATGTTAGGCAGTTAACTGTGACGAACCGAGTTAAGTAAATCATTTTAAATGAGCGTAAGACATTGGGAAAATGATCGTTCAGAATTTTTATTAGCCGTCAGTTCTCCGCGGTCGTCTTCAAGCAAAATTGTTCTGCTAATATTGGCATGTGCCGTTACTGTTTGCTCGTTGTCTTTATTCACCAATTTACTTACATTTGAGCTCGCCCCGCGGGTCGTAAAGTAATATTATCCACCGTTGGGCGAGGGCAATAGTGCCTCTTTTACGGGCCGCGAGCGAGCGTCACATGGGAAATTATTTGACGTGGCGTTTAATGGATTTTTGCCTTCATAACACGCTACCTACAGCCAAATAAAAATACGTGTAGGTACCTACCTACTTATAGTTACACTTGCATATGTAGACCAGCTTTTATTGAAAAAGGTTTTGTAAGCACTTTGGTTGCGGACCGTGTGGCCTGAAAAATGGGTTGTTGTTCATTTATATTTTGCAGCCTTTCAATATTCAACCTTCCTTTCCAAATTGAATGTTTTTTTACCCGACTACGGCGAAGAAAAAGGAGGGTTATGATTTTGACCGGTATGTATGTATGTATGTATGTTCAAATTCAAATTCAAATTCATTCAAATTCATTTATTTATTGTTTGTCACAGGTAAATAGTCAGATCTTACAATAGTATTCATGAATCACTGTAACATACCCATGGGGTGTACAATATTTATATTAATAAGTAGGTAGGTATATCAATGTTGTTGGTTATGTTACTGTTTTAGTCAACCTCATTTTACATTAATTCTTGCACAATTATTAGGGACATACAATTTAGTTTAATAAGTCAAAAAATAAAAATAGAAAAATAAGTTTACCATGTCAATTTTGCGTCAACATCATCAGACATTATTAATAGACATAATTTTTTTGGTCATGCGATTTACATTAGATAAGTACAAAAAGTAAATTAAATAAAATAAGTTTAACATGTCAAGTTTTAGTCAACCTCATACTAACATTAATTAGACGACATAATTATTACGGTTGTATATTTTACATTAAATAAGTCAAAACAAGTTTAGTCAATAATTCGGTCTGTTAGAAATTCATTAATTGAATAATATGTTTTACTTAGGAGAAATTCTTTTAGCTTTAATTTAAAAACTTTTTATGAAGAGATATTCTTGATACAGTTTGGTAGCTTGTTATAGATTTTAACTTCAACACCAAATACACTCGATTTAAATTTAACTGTTCTACATTGAATGCCTTTAAGTTCAGTTTTGTGTCTCGCACTTCTCAACGTTTCATACTTATCTATATCGCGATTTATCATCCTTGCCGCTTCAAATATGTATAGTGAAGGTAGGGTTAAGATTTTCAACCTTTTGAAAACTGGTCTACATGAATCAGTCTTTCTCAATCCGCATATACTTCTGATGCACTTTTTTTGTGCTTTTAGAGCACACTCTCTGTTCGGTGAATTACCCCAGAATAGGATACCGTATTTTAGTATGGAGCCTACATATGCATGATAAACACTTAGTAAAGTACTCTCATTTGTAACTTTTCTTAACATGTAGAGGGCATATGAGAACTGATTTAGTTTTTTGCAAACATGGTCAATCTGTATTTTCCAGTTTATTGCAGAGTCAATATGTATGCCAAGAAATTTGGTTGTCTTAACTTCTTTTAAGGTTTCACCTTTGTATTTTACGTTTAGGTTCTTTAGTTTTTATTAGCAAACGAAATATAGCAAGTTTTTTCTAAGTTAATTTTAAGATTATTTACATTTAACCAATTTATAATACATTCAAGGGAATTATTTACATTAATTTCGTATTTATCTTCATCCTCGTCAGTGAAAATAGCTGTACTGTCGTCTGCAAATAATATCATGTCATGGATTACGGCTTTTGGGAAGTCATTTATATATATTATGAACAAAAGTGGACCAAGAATACTTCCTTGAGGTACCCCGTTCTTAACTCTTTTAGGCTTAGACTGAAACGTTTGTTCATATTTTGTTTTATTTGATATTCTTGTTATTTGAACCCTATTTTTGAGGTATGATTTTATAAGATCTAAAGCATTCCCTCTAACTCCGTATTGTTCTAGTTTATTTAAGAGTATGTCATGATCTACGTAGTCAAATGCTTTAGACATGTCCATAAATATTGTAGTTATATGTCGTTTATTGTCCAGTCCTGTCATTACCTTCTTCAAAAATTTAAAAAGTGCATCGCCCGTTGATTTGCCTTTTCGAAACCCAAATTGCTCATGTGTGAATATACTATTGGATTCAAAATAGTTATATAAATTTTTATAAATGATTTTTTCAAAATGTTTTGCAATAATTGGTATTAAAGCTATTGGTCTATAAAATTTCATCTCTTTTCTATCTTCTTTTTTAAATAATGGGTTAATGACTGTTATTTTTAGTTTTGACGGAAATATTCCGTATTCTAGGCACAGATTTATAATTGTGCTGAGTACTGGAGCTATGATATGGGAAACGTTTTTAATTATTTTAGTATTTATATTATCATACCCTGTACTATTAGTGTTTTTTAGTCCTTTTATTATTTGGTGAACTTCGTACGGATTAGTCGGTTTCATGAACATTGAATTACAATTATTGTATGTCAGTGTTCATCTGTTCCCTCCTATCTTCCAAACCACTTATCACAATTTGACAAATGAGGTATCGTTAGAAGCGTCGTGATTGTCCTCTGGATATAGGCTATGTGAAGTCACATTAAATTAAAAATGGCGCCCTCTAGAGGACATAAAGTGAGGAACTTAAAAAAAAATATGGTTTAATCGTACCATGTTGGGTATCAAATGAAAGGGCTTGAGCACATTTCAAAAATATATATATTATAACCCCAAAAGTATTTAAAAAAAATCAAGTAATAGAAACTAAAACCCAACTGCGACTTAAAAGGTATAAACAAGACACCACAGACAGACAAATTAAAAATCCGGAGTCACACGTAATCTGTTCGATTTATGCCCTAACACGTGTGACTCTGGATTTTTAATTTGTCTGTCTGTGGTGTCTTGTTTATACCTTTTAAGTCGTAGTTGGGTTTTAGTTTTTATTACTTGATTTTTTTTAACTGATAGATTGAATTCAATATTGACAGCTATTATTCCCAACAAAAAAACAACAACCGTCTTCAAAGAAAACACTACAAAGTGAATAATAACTTTAATTTCGGAAGTCGGTGTCATTGGTTTTGAATATTTGTTTTTTGCCACCATTCACTTCATTAAATTAGGGTAGGGGTAGCAGTATAATCAGTATGAGAAGACTGGCCCTGCGTCATCCTTGCGTCTATACCAGGAACTACGAGCAGTCTCATATGTCCAGCTGAAGATCTTGATTATTAGAAGTAGACCAAAAGGATCTAACTAGCGTTTTTTCTCATTGTGCAGAGTACGGAGTCACAAGCCTGGAGCTGCTAGAACTGCGCGTCCCGGCACACGTGGCTCTGGGTACGCGCGCGGCTCTATCGTGCCGCTGGGCGCTGAGCCCCGCCGACGTGCTGTACTCCGTCAAATGGTACAAGGACGGCAAGGAGTTCTTTCGACATGTGCCGCGCGACCACGAGCCGCGCAGGAAGTTCCCGCTGCCTGGGGTTGATGTAGAGGTCAGTTAAGGAACCAACCACCTCGTTTCTGTTACGTAGATTGTGAGGTGATCACCTTGCTGTCGAGCTTATATTATTACCATGGCAGGAGCTTTTCTAAATCAAATCAAATCGATTTATTTGCTATAAAGTATTGATAAAAATGATATTTAGTGAAAAAAATAAACATTTTTTTTCCAAAAGATGTTAAATATTCAATGCAAAAAGTATAAATGATTGATTAAAGATCATGAGAACCCTTTGTAAAGCCGGCGCCAGACATAGTCACATATTTGATCAAACATATTCGATAGACTTTGCACACACATATAAACACTTGTTTGGAAAGTCCGGCCAGACATAGTCACATATTTGACCAAACACTTTGATGGACTTTGCTCACACATTTGACCACAGGCTACGGTGAGGCGTATATATATCGTAAGACGTACTAGATAAAAATAACAGATATTAAAAAATAACAAATATCGATTTGTTCCTAACAATATAAAATACCCGTTACTTAAAATAACAGACTCTCAAGACTGTTACCGCGACTGTTACTGTTAATACATTATAACAATCCCCACCCAAACTGTTACCACGGCTATTACTTACATACACACTGACAAAACGGAAGGATTATAGCAAGGTTATCAATTTCTCTCTCTTCCTCATTAAATAATTTTCTATTAAGATTTAAAGACGTATTTATAGTCCGTACAAAAATAACAGGCTGTTATTTAATAACAGATATTTGGAACTGTTATTTTTTTGTAACAGTAACAGTGATAACAGATATCGTGTTTAACCTGTTACAACCCATGTTTACCACTGGCGACATGCTTTCAGTGTTGCCAACTGCTACCTTCAGCTAGTAGCTAGACAGTCTGCTAAATGTAGCTAGATTGTCAGATTGTACACACGGCTACACATTAAGCTATACATTTCCAGTTTATACTGATCTCGCATTGTATAGAATGTGTAGCCGTGTGTACCCAATAAAGTAGCTAAATGCTACTTCTACTTCGTTTTTGAATCCCAGATAATAATTTGAAAGGAGAACGGCAGATTTCGTACCGCCAACTTTAGTTAGTGTTTCGGTATAAGACATTGAGTACTTATAAAGGACCTTAAAGTAGTTCTTTTTACGTATTTATTATATTTTTAGAACTTTGGAAACGTTTAAAAAAAGGGATTTAAAAAATGATAACAATAAAATAACTGAACGTTAATTTATTAACAATAAAACGGAATGCACATTTTCAAAACTAGCCATGTGTAAAATATAACCATATAATGGTTGATGAAATGATAATTCAAGAAAATCATCTGTCACTTGTCAATGGCGTCGTTGCTGTTTTATTGAATTGCGGTGTGTGAATCCGTTTTTGCATTTTTAAATCTTTTTGATTACGTTGATATGCTGAGTTGAGTATCCGTTCCTCCGTACCGAATGTTGGCGTTACTTTGCGAATGGACGCTTATTAAGTGGTATAGTTGTGACAATTGTGAAAGGGCGCTCAATTTCATTCTTGTGCATAGTGTGTTGGATTTCGACGCGATGTCCAGTGTATAGTGCATTAATTGCAACCTGAGTTTGTCCCGCATGAGACGGCACGCCCTAGGAGACGAGAGTCAGGGCCTGGTCAACACTATCCGATTGTGGAAATAATATTCATATTATGTCGGGAAGCATTCTTAATTTATTGCTGTAATTGTATCGTTGGCTTAAGAACTGTGGGGTGCTGCTCCCATGTAATGAGTATCATTTGGTACTTGAGTTATGCTCGCCATGAGGGTATGACGCGACCTGCTCCCTTTTTAGATGAAGTGATTTTGCAACCATTTTGTATGCATTAAAATAAAAGCTGTTTTAAACAAAACTATTGTTTTATTTTACTGAAAACTATACAACATATTATAAAAAAAAGGTTTAGATAGTATGCACCTTTAATTACATTATTGCATAGAAGTATTAGTAACTGTGTTCAACATTTCATTTCACTAACTTGACACTATTTATTTATGTGTGTGAAACCGTATAGTTACCAAAAAATGCTTTTTTAAAGAGCGAAGCCTTAGATGATCAGTAATGATCACACATTGCAGCTCACACAAAAAGTTCTAAAATCTAGAAACATTTAGATTATTTGTATCGGTATCTGTTTGTTGTATTACTTGTGTTGTAAAAGGGATAGTATGGAAATGCATCTTAAAGTGACATCCTTATTTACGTAAAATATATAATGCGTTTTCGCAGGTACCCCTGAATAATGATAAGGGATTGTTAGGAATAGTCAATAAAACTCGGTGAACATCTTGGCTGTTCGTAACGTCGACAGGATCAACTAATATGAGGAATAAATAAAATATAAGTAAAAATCTTTTTAAAAACAAGCTTTAATGAACTAAAAAGTACTAAATAAAACTTACGTAAACAATAGAACTATAATATTTTCTTAAAAGCTTGAGGCTCATCTTCAAGTTTAGTGTAAGAAGGACATTTACGCCTCAAGCTTTTAAGAAAATATTATAGTTTTATTGTTTACGTAAGTTTTATTTAGTACTTTTTAGTTCATTAAAGCTTGTTTTTAAAAAGATTTTTACTTATATTTTATTTTCTACTTTTTAGCATTAGGATTTGTTTAAATATCTGGTCTATCACCTTCACAAATCCAACGAATTAGGTTTTCCCATGGCTTCCTTCTAGCTCCATCATCAGGCCCTGAACACCACCTAGTGTCAAATTACTTGTTAATACAACATGACCAATGAGTCCAAACACGATGGTGCTATCTTGTTTGATTGAGGTTATCTCATGGCCACCTTCCGGCTCCATCATTAAGCCCTGAACACCACCTAGTGTCAAAGCACTTGTCAATAGGTACATAACCATCGAGTCCAAACACCTTGGTGCCATCTGGTTTGATTGAGGAGTTCCCATGGCCACCTTGCGGCTCCATCATCAGGCCCAGAACACCACCTAGTGTCAAAGCGCTTGTTAATACATGACCAATGAGTCCAAACACGATGGTGCTGTCTTGTTTGATTGAGGAGTTCTCATGGCCACCTTCCGGCTCCATCATCAGGCCCTGACCACCACCTAGTTTCAAAGCACTTGTCAATACATAACCATCGAGTCCAAACACGATGGTGACATCTGGTTCGATTGAGGAGTTCCCATGGCCACCTTGCGGCTCCATCATCAGGCCCAGAACACCACCTAGTGTCAAAGCACTTGTCAATACATAACTAATGAGTCCAAACACAATGGTGCTATCTTGTTTGATTGGGGTTTTCCCATGGCCTCCTTCTAGCTCCATCATCAGGCCCTGAACACCACCTAGTGTCAAATTACTTGTTAATACAACATGACCAATGAGTCCAAACACGATGGTGCTATCTTGTTTGATTGAGGAGTTCCCATGGCCACCTTGCGGCTCCATTATCAGGCCCAGAACACCACCTAGTGTCAAAGCGCTTGTTAATACATGACCAATGAGTCCAAACACGATGGTACTGTCTTGTTTGATTGAGGAGTTCTCATGGCCACCTTCCGGCTCCATCATCAGGCCCTGAACACCACCTAGTTTCAAAGCACTTGTCAATACATAACCATCGAGTCCAAACACGATGGTGCCATCTGGTTTGATTGAGGAGTTCTCATGGCCACCTTGCGGCTCCATCATCAGGCCCAGAACACCATCTAGTGTTAAAGCGCTTGTTAATACATGACCAATGAGTCCAAACACGATGGTGCTATCTTGTTTGATTGAGGTTGTCTCATGGCCACCTTCCGGCTCCATCATCAGGCCCTGAACACTACCTAGTGTCAAAGCATTTGTCAATACATAACCAACGAGTCCAAACACGATGGTGCCATCTGGTTTGATTGAGGAGTTCTCATGGCCACCTTGCGGCTCCATCATCAGGCCCAGAACACCACCTAGTGTTAAAGCGCTTGTTAATACATGACCAATGAGTCCAAACACGATGGTGCTATCTTGTTTGATTGAGGTTGTCTCATAGCCACCTCCCGGCTCCATGATCAGGCCCTGAACACCACCTAGTGTCAAAGCATTTGTCAATACATAACCAACGAGTCCAAACACGATGGTGCTATCTTGTTTTATTGAGGAGTTCCCATGGCCACCTTCCGGCTCCATTATCAGACCCTGAACACCACCTAGTATGAAAGCACTTGTTAATACATGACCAATGAGTCCAAACACGGTGGTGCTATCTTCTTTGGTTGAGGAGTTCCTATGGCCAACTTCCGACTCCATCATCAGACCAGCAAAACAGTATAATTTTTTTTTAATTTCTCGGTAGTTGTATAAGTACAGCACAATCAGATGCCAGGAAGTGCTTAAAAAATGGATGACAATTGGTGTAACTAGAAACACATATGGCCACTTTCCGGCTCCATCATCAGACCTTGAACACCACCCAGTGTCAAAGAACTTGTTAATACGTAACTAATGAGTCCAAACACGATGGTGCTATCTTGTTTGATTGAGGAGTTCCTATTTGCAACTTCCGGCTCCATCATCAGACCAGCTCCATGGTATCATTTTTTCAAAATGTCTTGGTAGTTGTTTACGTATGCCAAGTTTCAGCTCAATCAGATGCCAGGAAGTACTTGAAAAATTGATGACAAAAGGAGTAACCGGAAAGACATACGAACAGAGCAAACTAATATAAAGCTTGTAAAAATACGTTTTAGTTTGTAAACAACCACATTGACAGTCAACTGTCATCTTACAATATACCTATCTACCTACCTCAAAATGTAACCTCTCATACATAAAACAAAGTAAAATAACTTTTGAACCCTAACTTCTAAAAATCGAATAGTTTATACTCTATTTATTGCTGATATTATCTATCGACTAAATATAAAAACAATACAAAACATGAAAATTAACAGCGGTACAAAAATTCCATACTAGCCCGCCATTCTCCTTTCAAATGTTTGTTTTTTGTTTTTTTTAATATGATGTTTGACATTTGCACCTGTCAAATGAGTCCGTCTACTTCTTTTCATGTAATTCCATTTTCCGCGAGCATGAATTAAATTGATAACACAACACAATAAAAATGTTGTTAAAGTTTACCAGTGGAGCCAACATTACGGCAAAGGAACTATTTGATGAAACTACAGATATATCATTTCATACTTTCAGACGCACTCACTTAATAAAAAATATCGAAAGTATCTACGTCATGTGTAAAGTAGCTAGAAAAAGTAGCTAAAAAATCTAGCTACAAGTTTGATTTTTTATTTTATTTAATTGCCTGACACTGAAAAATAGCTAGATCTAGCTAAGATGGCAACACTGCATGCTTTGCAGCACGCAGTGTTGCCAATTTATCATTTTTTATGCTAAATTTGGCAGAGTTTCTTCCTGTTTAGCACACTTTTTCGTCGTTTACCTAAGTCACAGATACTGGTGCCGATTCTCTGGTACACCGAACTAAACTAACTAAACTATCTCTAAAATTCCTTACTTTTGGCTATAAGAATCTTGGAGCTATTCTGCCAAATAAATTCTCTAAATTTAAAACTTATTTTGACACAACTAAAATCGAATTTGACAACCGCGCCTCCACTTGGTAGGCGCGCAGGGACAGCCTTGACGTGTTTTTTATGGATTTTTTCAGTTTTTGTATGGAAAATAAGGAAAAAAAAAAATTACCATCATGTTGAGTATTAGGGGTTTAAGGATTTTTAAGGGGGTTGAAATTTTCATTATTTTTGCGATAGGACACACCGTTTTCGACATATAAGCAAAAGAAAATAAAAAAAAGATACAGTACTGTTTTGCAACTGAAGTCGACTGAGTCTGTTGGTTTAAATATTAGTTCGTGACACCTAATTTTATTCTCCACATGTTTAATCGCGATTAAAAATAGTCAGATTTAGTTAGAGGATTTTAGATAAAGAACAAAATTTTAGGTTACAACGTCAAATTCGGAATAGCATTTTCACTAAATTAAAACTCAGTGCCATCTTAGTGCTGTCAAACTAAAATAATAGTTTAGGTGGATACGCTAGGGTAAAATAACGTGTTTTTTTGTTCTTACTCGGTCATTTATGTGTTGAATAAATGACCGAGTAAGAACAAAAAAACACGTTATTTTCATTAAAAGATTTAAAAAAGTTTCTATGCGATGCTAGCGAAACAGCTGACTGTCTGAGAGAGGGGTTGCGCTCACGGCCGGTTAGGTCACCTCTCACGTCCCCCACCCGTGTTGAGACGCAAGTTCGTTGCCCTAGCGCATAAATGAAATACTTTAGTAAAGAAAAAAAGCCGTAATTTTTCTTTGATTTTACGTTCTATAAATGACACCAAACCACTGGTTTCAAGGATAACGGTGTTTACCCTAACACCCTGTATATTTTTTTTTTAAGTGTGTCCGTTCATAACAACATCATAAATAGAAGGATTTGCAAAATTCTTTTTTGTTTGAAAGGGCATACTTCCGAGATGGTGCCATTGTCATCAGGTCAGGATCTGATGATGGGATCCTGGAGAAATCGAGGGAACTCTTCAAATATTATAGGCACACCTATAGCGATTTGGGTATTTTTTATAGTAACTCGTGCAGTTGCTCTCGGAAAGCACCATTTGGTGAAGTGGAACTGATGATGAAGACCAGAGATGGCCACCGGAACTACTCAATAATAGTATTTCATGGGTTGCTATTCGATTACTTTAATATGGTTGCCAAGCAATTTATGGTCGTCACAATGCATATGGTGAACTTTAGTCATTGTAACTTAGATAAATTACAAACTGATCCTCTAAAAAGCGAGAAATAAAAAGTTTTTTATTTATATAATTTTTAGTGTACAACGAACGTTGGTTGTGAACTAAAAATTTGTCAACGGTGTTTTGGTGAAGCATTAGTGAACCATATTTTGCAGTAGGTAGACATGAAAATGGTACCTATATAATACAACATTCATCAAAAATCCATAGCACATGTCTTGGAGCAAATAGAATCCGGCACTAATAATTGTTGTCATGAAATGCCGTGCAGTCTCGCATGTGAAAGCTGAATGGAATGAGGACCGAGGCTGCGATCGTGCTGACGACGGACCCTATCGCCTTAAATTATAAGCAACTTTAGGTTAGGTGTCGAAATTGTAGGTTTATATCAGGAACACTGCTGTTAAAGATGAGAAAATTATCCCGTTAAACAAAAATTAATAAAGACGTTCGCGATACTGCGGTAAGTGAGACGCCCGCCCGCATAAGAAGTTCCGCTTTCAATCGATATTCATGTCACAATTTTAATATTTCCCGTGTTACGTTAGAGAACACACAGGTTCAAGAGTTTTCAGTACTCAGCCCTCTAACCACACCTATCGAAGGTTTGCTTGTTCTTGAACAATTGTGTAAATGCCGGCCGACCAGTTAATGCGGATGAACTTTACAGTAGATAAGTATAATTGGATTAATCCGGTCGTGAGTCGAGTTTGCTTAGGTCTCCCCGAGAGGAAACAATATAAAACTGGACCGGATATTACGCGGTGAAGAGGCGCAGGTGTAAACACACGCGCTCTCGTGCGGGACTCATTTATACTTTCTTTCATTTAGCTGCCGCCGCTTATCATCTACAACCCATTTACAAATTTTTATTGCTTTTTTATATTTATCGAGCAAACAAAACGTAATGAAAACAATATTTCCAAATAAATGTAACATTCACGAGAGTTTTTATGTGCGAAGGTATCCGCTCTTACATTATACACTTGCTTTATGTGTTTCGGAACTCTATAACTCACAGAGAAGCACAAAAATAAGTTAGGAGGAGTTATTGCAAGGGTTAATAACTGTTGGCAGAAAAATCTTGTAAATCCTTTTAGTAGAAGTATCACTAATAGATATTTTCCCTAAGACCTCGCTTATACCCTTTTTTTTTTTTTGACGTTTGGAAATCATCCAATGACTTCTCCCGCTCTGGGCGGAGCGGAAGGGCGTGTCAGACTTTTACTTTCTGCTTCGCAGAAGGAGGTGACTGCTTCCCATGCCCTCTCGCTCCGTACCATGCCCTGGACCAGAGCCGGACGCGAGAGGTCACCGCCGCCAATCGCCTCCAAGAGGACACGGCGGGGCTCCGCCCAAGCAGGGCAGACCTCCACCGTATGCTCCACCGTGTCCTCCGGGCAAACCACACAGTGGTGACACCCGATCGCTGCATACCCTGACGGTTTAATAACAACAAGCGCAAAATAAATTCTCGGCGTGTTGTAAAACATGCAAGAGAATCTGGGAAAATTGTATAATGGGCTTTACGTATGGAGGTAAATAATTTAGATGGGAAAATAGCCTTAGGTTACTTTGAACTTTGTAAACAATTTAAACCTATATATTCATACAGCCTAGAGGTCTCGCGGCGGAGCGCCGCCGGCGTCTACGGGGCGAGCTAATGACAGCATTATAATTAGCGATGCCTACCTACCCACTTACTTACGGACGTTGTTTAGCGTACTCTTTGTTCCTACCCTGTTTATCCACAAACTCCACAGATTGGATTAAGTTTTTACCAACATTTCTTGGTAATAAGATTTTTCTGTCCGGATTTTTCGTAACTTTAATTAAGTTAAATTGAGTTATTCAATTAAGGGGGAAGTCAAACAAGTAATTTTAGGGAGGATTTCCTTATATTAATTTATTAGACATTTCTGTTAGTCTGACAAGATAAACATTGCAATCTTCTTCAGGGTTTGTTAATATGTTAAACGTACCTACTCTACGTTCTTCCGGTACTTTAGGGCTACAGCGAGAAGACCCCTAATCCTTTACGAAATCAATTTAGGCATCTACTGTTTTAGGTTCGTATTTTGGAATCAATCATTAAACTAGATCCAAAACTAGATTTAGGTAAGTGTAGATTACTTAGTAGTAGTTTGAAATCTGACAATTTTAAACCAACATTCATGCTTATTATGGAATAAGCATCCTTCTAGAATACTATTCTTAGAACAAAAAGGATAATACAAAGCTTACTTTTATGGCTAACTTGTTGTCACTGGGATGAAAGCGTTCGAGGAAAAACGGTAGAAACACCTACCACCCACCATAGTCTGAAGTCAAAGCCGCGGGTCACAGAAAATCAGAAATAAAACTCTTTTTACTTTGAAATTAATATACTAGTTGCAAAAGTAAATTCTAAAACTCATTGGAGTGCTTGATTCCTAGAGAGTTCCTTTTGAGAGAATCTTAAGCACGTTTCTAAGAAAAAAAAGTTTCATACTAGTTTTATCTTGGAGTAGTGTTTAGTATACGGTGATTTAGAATAATAATTCCGTTGAAGTATCTATGTTGGCAACGTTGGGTTTACCGTCCATTTGCAATATTCTTTTGTAGCAAAAGCTTCAGAATACCTATTGACCGTTACCTACGTGCTAAAGAAGTAGGACTTCGATACCACTTACTTTGTTTGTACCATGGGATCATAGATTTTTTTGAACTTTTGTTTGAGAAACGTTTAAGCTACAGACAAACAACACAGAAAACAAGTACCTACTTAAACAAACAATATTAAGTTAAAACCTGTCTGTAATCGGCGGCAACTCAAGAAAAAGTACTTATTCACACGTACCATGAATATTAAACATTCTCTTTTTCTATACCAGAAATCAAGTCCAAACGGTGCGAATGTGACGCTATACCCGGCTGTGCTGGAGACGGGAGGCCGCTACCGATGCGAGGTGTCGGGGGAGAGGCCGCTCTTCCCTACAGTGTCCGACCATGGAGACATGATCATTGTTGGTAAGAAAAATTTACTAGTTTTCAGTACATATCGTTCAGATAGCTATTAACATCTTTTAATAATATAAATTGAGTACACCTGATGTTTTTAACCAATCATTTTGTACGCCAACCTATATGGCAAAACATGTTGTACCTAGCTACTTTCTCATTAATATATGTCGCAGAGGGATGGTTGAAGCCGTGATTTAGCTATATCCCTAGGGATAAAGCTATCCCTACAGGGCGTCACGGATATGCCACATGGAGGGAAAGTATCTTGAATATTGTAGATGGAACATTTTACTGAAAGAAGACATTATTTGAATTTAAAAAACAATTTAAACTGCATTCATAGATATTTAAATAAATACATGGTTGAACCGGGAATCGAACCCGTTACATGAGAAAAATAATCACCCTATAGCTTTATCATACCGATCGAAAGACTTCATCATAAGGATTATTTTTTGCTAAATAACATAGTGTCACAAAAAAAAGGAAGACCACGCGGGTTCAGTGCGGGTTGATACTATCAACCCGCACTGAACCCGCGTGGTCAAAAATTCGAAGACATGTGACATCTATCAACTTGATAGATGTCACATGTCTTCGAATTTTTGGTTCTAGGACATGCCGGTTTCCTCACGACGTTTTTCCTTAACCGTTTTGAGAGCAATGGTGATGAAATAATTTACACAAAGTAAAGCGACTGTCAGTGTTCGAACCTACGACCTACAACTCGTAAGTCGTGGCCGTTACTACTGGGCCACCACTGCTCTCGGGCCACCACTGCTCTCATCTAAAAAGGGTTTGAACAACTATCATCAAAACAAAAGAAAAAAAAACATTCGTTCCAGATTCGATTTTTGAAATGATGAGAAAAACAAAATGGCTGTCTACTTTGTACTTCACATTTGGAGTAAACGTCATGACGTTTACCTGTGAATTTCAATTTGAAGATGGAGGCAGAGAGCGGCAGCATTAGTTTATTGCCTCGTACTTGGTGGAATTGCAACACAATTAAGTAATCGCATCCACTACTACATTTTTGTATGTTCGCTTAAATAACTTAGTTGTTTGGAGCAGTAATGTATTGCTAATAAATTACTTTCGATAACATTGACCTATAAAAATTGGTTCTGTTTTTCGATTTTTACTAAGTAATAGCCAAATTCTTACTGAGATTTGGGTCCTTATAACTTTTTTTCCCAGCTAATATTGCTAAAGATATTATTATTACCTACTATGCAGTTATCTTCAGCTTTACGACCCACACGAAAACAAAATCATGATACGAGTATGTGAGAAATTTTAAAACGGGATAGCGTGACGGGTGGATTCTACGTGTAGTACTTTTTTATTATTCCTATGGCGTAAAACTGTATATTTCGCTGAAACTTTACCATCAGGTTCTACAAACTAAAATCAATCATCTGATGAGGGATTTGGCACGTTACATTTTAGTAAACCCTATTTTCTAAGTTTCCTCGAAATAAAATTCTCGTCGTAAAAATTCCATGACACGATTGGTTCCTATGTGAAGCTAATACCTAGACGTCAGCTACAAATTAATATTAACAAGTACCTATTTGCATTATTCATATTATTAATTGTTTCCAGCTGACCATTTTGAGCAAAAAATGGAACGTAAAAGATACCGTGCCAAATTTTGCAAACGGCAGATATATAGGTATCTTGCCTTAGATCCAACAAATTTACTTAACGTTCCTTTCTTCACATCCAGCGCTACCTGACCACGGCCCCACAATCACAGGCTCCCGTCTGCGGTACCAGATCGGGGACCGGGTTCAGGTCAACTGCACTTCAGGCCGGTCCAGGCCCGCGACCCGCCTGGCCTGGTACATCAATGGGGAGCCGGCCCCGTCCATCGCTCTCGTGCCACCCTCCCATGAGAAACATGAAGATGGGCTCGAGACCACGAGCCTGGCGCTCGACTTCAAAGTAAAGCCTAAACATTTTAGGAAAGGAGACCTTAAGCTTAAGGTAAGATGGGAATAAGTATTCGTTTTATATTAACCGTGACAGAAAACAGATTTAATACTGTGTAATATTTAATTATAATACTTGTGCTTATAGTGCGGCGATATTGTTTATATAAGTCAATCTGCCTAGCCTTTTTCCAACTATGTTGGGGTCGGCTTCCAGTCTAACTGGATGCCGCTGAATACCAGTATTTTATATGGAGCGACTACCTATCTGGCCTCCACAACCCAGTAACTGGGTAATACGATACCCCTTGGTAAGACTGGTTGTCAGACTTTCAGGCTTCTGACGACTCGTAACGAAGTCCACGAATAACACGGAAGAGGTTCGGTATGTAAATATGGTCACCCATCCACGTACGGACCAACCCCGGCAAGCGTAGCTTAACCAGATGGAACGCCCCGTGCTACTGTTGTTACTTAGCCACGAGCTCCTCGACGATATTGCTTAAATAAATAAATATCTCGACCGATTTGATATTTTTTTTCTTTTTCACCAAAAGATAACATGCGAGAGGTGAGACTGGTTTAAAAACATTTGACGGTTTAGTTCACATTCAACCCCTAGAATCTCAACCCCTGTCCACATTCAACCCCTAGACCTAGTTCTACAAGGTTTCGTTTTTAATACCATTGACCGATTATAAACCACTGTTTGTAATTAGTAATTTCCCTAAACCGTACGTTTAATCTGGGATATTGTTGTATCATATTTATATATGAAGCTTTAAAGCTACGAATAAACGATAGTTATTAAATACCCTGATCCCTGATACCCGTGATCACGACCGGCTGTTATTTGGTCGTATCGTCAGGAAATAAAGGTAGCGTGCCTTCTAAGCTTGATTGGACTAAAACTAGGCTTCGTCGAATTTGTGTTGCAACAGTTTTAGGTACCTACTGCCTTTTTCCGTTGATGAAAATGACGTTGATTGTAATACGTCAATGACGGATTTTTTATTTTGTCTACAGTGACGTTAGTTCAACTATGCGTTTTGTGATATAGTAACTTCTCTTGACATGTAATCGTGAATTCTTGCGAAGGTCTAAATCAGGCTATAGAGTTATAGATCTCATTCAAAGTAACAGATTATAATTATTTTGGAAAACAAAATGTAAATGCCTATAAATCTTGCAAAAAATCGGATAACCTTCTTCGAAATCAGATGAAAAGAAACCGTTATAAATATGTCGTTATGGTCCTTATCAATAGATAGACAAGGGGGTAACATTGTGATGTCGAACAATTCTTGGAAGCTCATAAAGTGACTCCAATCAAGTGAGAGTAAACTGATGTCTGACAAGATCTGAAGCAGCAGTCGACAGGAAAAAATTGTTACAACACCGAAATAAACGATTATTTTTCTGTAGACGTAACAACGAAATACGGTGAATCACATCACATCAAAATCAATCTCGGTTACGAAAATTCTAATATCGTGAAATATGTAGGTACCTAGGTACCTAGTAGGAGAGCCGCAATAGTACGTCAAGCAATATACTTAGCTAGGTTTTGTTTTCGTCTAGGTATCTAAACCTAACACATCATCATCATCATCCTAATTATCCCAATTAATTTGGCGTCGGCGCAACATGTCTTTTTACTTCCATACTTCTCTATTAGTCTAAACCTAACATAGTCTTTAAAGTATTACCAGAAGAATCGATACCACCAATTGGTCGGTAAAATCCTAACTAGTATTATAAATGCGAAAGTGAGTTTGTTGGTTTGTTTGTTATGCTTTCACGCTAAAACGGCTGAACGGGATTTGGATGAAATTTGGCAAAGAGGTAGGTAGACCTTGACCTGGAGAAGGACATAGGATACCTATAACCAAGGGATCGAGACTTATCTGGGTGAAACCGCGGGGCGCAGCTAGTAGATAATAATTATGATATTACATAAAGATCCGACTTAGATTTAATACTTAACTATCCCGTGTTAATCTGGGACGTTGAATTCAGTTAGTTGCCTTGACAACCCCTGTACAGCTCCCCTCATGCCCTCACCCTACACCTTGCTGACAAGCTCAACGATAAATTATTGACATGTTATATCCAAATTCTGGGCATACCTTTCAAAATGTTCGTAGGAAAATATGTTTCAAGTGTTAATGTGTATGTACCTACCGACCTGTACCGACCTATCTACCTACAGCTACACAAATCAATAACGTTAGCTGTAAAATATCATTGAAAGGATATGTCATTTGAGTTTCTGACAAAGAATAGAGCAATCTTTTCCGCGGTGTCGTAAAAAGTGACTAAAGTATTGTATCAAAAGTTTTGCCAGCAGCATCACAGAGCAATCGGTAACTTTTATAGTTTTCCCGCTCGATTGCAGCCATCCGTTGCGCTGTCTACGTTCAGGGGATAAAATCAGACTGAAATATTAGGTTAAATAGTGTGACTGACATGTATGGTGTTTTTTCAGTGTCTAGCAACAATAGCGACGGTGTACTGGCGGAGCAACGAGGAAAGCGTTCAGGGAGAGAGGCTGAAAGGTTACTCCAGGTCCCGGGAGCTGACGGAGGGAGGTTCCAGGGCAGACCGAGTGCAGGCTGCAGGCAAGCCAGGCAGTGCCACGGCCGCCCTAGACGTTACCCCCTACCTACTCTTCTTATGTCTCATGATACAACTGCCACAAAATAAATTCAATTTGTAAAAGAACGATTGTAAAAAAATATCGAAGTGAACTATTAGTGAAAAGTTTGGTAGGTAAATAAAGTGATGAAATGTGCTAAAAACTTTAGAAATAAAATGCTTGATTCAATTCGACTACAAGACTTAGGCTTATACGAATGTATCCAATTTTGCATGTCTAACTAATGTAAGTGATGAACTTATTGATTAACCATTGTAAATTCTGTTTTTTGATGAAATGTGTGCCATCATTGTCTGCTTAACAATCAGTATTTTAGTTAACACCTCATGCTTTTTCCAAAGAGAATTTCGGTAACCAAAGTTAGAGCATTTTTATTAACTGTTTTACAGTCTACCATTTTATATAAAAAAAAAAATATTATAATTACAAAGAAGCGCAAGTTTTTACGTGTCGTCATTCCAATATAAAGTGATAACTCGTTTTATTTGATTGTACATAATTATAATAAGGTACCTATATCATTTTATAATGTTAACATATCACAATTGACTAACTGTATTTTTAAAGAGGCGATTGATACTGTATTGCCGTTCATTTATTATGTGTAGGTACGTTGTTGTTCTACTATCTTATATGATCAAATGGTATTATTTTTGATCATAATTATAAGATAATAGAACAGGTTCTGTTTTCTAATCTACATTACGATACAGTGTGACAAGACTATTAGAAAGAACAAAGCCTGAAAACTACGAATGCATCTTGATGACCACATCCACATCGCTCTTCTGATACATTCAGCTTTTCCTTTCAATAAGTAATTTTAAAAGCTCAAGCAACTTCAAGTTTCTGAAATAAAATACTTTTTTGACCTTCAATAAAAACTCCCAAATGACATGTCCAGAAATACGTAAATCAAAGTTGAACCTGTGTTTTTTTGTGTAAATTGCAGCAATCATTGACAGTGTCTGACGCACGTGTAGTATATAGCGCCGAAGGTGACAACCATCGTGAATTGGAACGCACTGCGTTAAACGAGACTTACCATTTTATTTCAACATTTTCATCAGTGCGCTTTGCGTTTGGTTGTGTAAAGTTATTTATAACATCAAACGAATGAGATCGTTTGATGTGGCCCTTACGTTAATACATCTCACACTTTGCTCATATTGACAAGTATTTGAATAATTTACGTATCGTAAATTCGCGGCAAGGTAATTTCTACAGAATAAACGCATGTATCCCAGGTGATTGGTGCAAAGTAAGCGGAAACCTAGTGGCGCTTAAGTTACGAACTTGCGATATCAGGCAATACTAAATAGTAGCCAGGTACACAGCACAGTTGGCTCTACAGGAACACTCCGACAGACAAACTTGCCCGCAACTCTTTTGTGGCGAAAAGAAGCGATTCTTATGTAGTTTTATAGTTTCTAGTGAGAATCGCTTGGAGTTCGTATTTTTTTAAAGTTGACATCAACGCTTTCAGTTTTTGTTCGACCGTCATTCAAGAGTTAACTTCACGAATAACGATGTTCTGGAGTTTTTGTACAACTAAAAAAGCCAGTGAACTAATTTACTCGTGCATAACGTAATAATTGCTTATCTAACTACGTAAAGTAGTCATTTGTGATGTTAACATGCGACAAGCTAGTAAATTGGTCACATTCAAAACAATTACACAGTGATTGATATCATTTTTACTGTAAAAGAGCAGGCGCTAGGTGATATTGTTTCCTCCCATTGAACTGAAACTTATCAGAAAGGAATGTAAAAATTAATCTGAAAGTGGAAAATGAAATACTATTTGAATGTATTCTTATATGTTTGTTAAATAAAGATCCTTTGTGTGGGAAGGATAAATAAATTGTACCCAATTTAGAAAAATATTTATCAAATACCATTTTATTTTAAATTGTTTAGTATTTATAGAGCTTATAAGGGAAATATAATTACAATGTATATATTTTGTAAATTACTAATATTTAGTTAAAGACTTATTTTACAAGTTGATGCGTCACCTCTCTATTATAACTAAATAGAAGCACCTATTAATATTTATCAAACGTATTCTGAAATGAATGGTTCGTCGCATCAATTTCTAGAATTCAGTCAATTTATATTTTACCTAGTCACCATAAATATACATTTTAGATGTTGCTGAAGTGACTGTTGTTTTTGTGTAAGGATTTTTTACTGTAGTAGGTATTTCGGTCTAAAATTATCAAAAATAACTATGTCTTTGTCATTGAATAGGCATGGTTTAACATATTGTATTCTCATTAAAATTAGCACTGAATGTACAGGGTTAAGTAGAAAGAAAATACGAAAGAATAATAAACTTACCAAATTATAGTGAAATCCGCATCAAAAAATATTTTGTTATTAATAAATATATTATAAAGCGAAGACAAAATTAACGAATTTGTTAAGTTAACAAAAAGGTAACATTATGGTAGAGAATATTTCCTTATTTTTCAAATGAGGCTTTCCACAATTATGTTATATCATCATTGTGATTATAAGGTTATTTTTCCTTAAAAATATGAACGCATTTTCCTCATGTTGAACAAAATATTTATCTACCTGCTCCCGTGAATTAAACGCATATCAATTAATGTAAATAAAAGCAAATGTGCAAAGGTGCAAAGAAAATGGCGGACTTTAACGCAGCCAGTGAAACCCCTTTTTACCGCATTTTGCCTTTTCTTACCTGCTTCAAACTAGAATTTGAAAGCTTTCATTCATCCAACTCATTCTTATTCATTTAACGTGGTTTTGCAAAAGCATCTCTCCCTACACTGTTCCGAATCATGAAGAAATTATGTAGTAACCGTAATAATCAAGTATAAGTAAAAATAATGTGGCTATAATTAAATATCCTCATAGGTTTTCAGACGCATAAAACTGTCGGTAAGAGCACGGTATCGTAAAGTTTAAAATTAACATCGAAAACGGCCAGTATGCATTTAATTACAAAATGAAATGTGGCATACAATGCATATCGTCAATTTATTGGCTTGTGTCGGCTTGGGGGTTACGTTACGTACCAATAGCAAGTAATGTGCGGAATTTCCGATATTCATGTTACTCATGGTCCGAGCGGCCAGAGCACAGGGGTTTTAGCCCTACACAGCCTTTGACTGGTAATATATATATCGACATGCGCTATTAATAATTAGTATTAGGTATGTGTATAATTTTGTGGACTACGCAGTACGCAGTTATTGTTGCTTATTGTTATTAAATATTTATAGCGTATAAATACGAGTTTGTACATAATGGATATATCGTGTAGCTCAAAAGAATTGAATATAAATAAATCATGTGACCTAATTATCGTGATGTTATTTTTGTTTCCTAACTAGGAGTTCAAGCGGGGTCACTGTACAAATAAGTAAGTAGGTACCTTTATTTACATCCACATACTATTTATTTATCAAATACTAACTTCTGCCCGCGACTCCGACAGCGTGGAAGCCAACTAGACTCGCGACAATCTAAGAAGTCCGTTTTGACAGCTATAAAAATCATTTGTGTAGCGATGAAAAAAAAATTGTTTCTTATATACTGATTTTCGAGACATATTGATTAAACATACTTAGAGAGTTTGTAATCGACGACTTATCTACATTGCTTAAAACTGATTCTCAAGGCATAATGTTTTATTACAAGTACGAGAACGAAACGTGAAAACGAACTTCTTAGATTGTCGCGAGTGTATACCATAAAACATATTGCAATAACACTCGGCTATAGTGTAGCTTTATATCAGTGTGTTTATATCTACCCCGGTCACCAGGGAGTGTGGAACCGGCGAGAGATGTCGTGCGGTGTCCCACAGGGATCGGTCCTGGGGCCGCATCTGTGGGACATCGGTTGCGACTGGGTGCTACGCGCCGATCTCCCCAGTGGCGTCAGTGTAGTTTGCTACGCTGACGACACGCTGGTCCTGGCACAGGGGAGGCCGCACCAGGCGGCGGCCGAACAAGCGACACGCGGGGTTGCGACAATCGTCGATAGAATCCGGCAGCTGGGACTCGAGGTGGCCTTGCATAAGTCCGAGGTCATGTGTTTTCATGGCCCTCGGAACGCGCCACCGTCGGGTTCCCAAATTACGGTAGGAGGGGTTCACATCGGCGTCGAGTCGACGATGAAGTACCTAGGACTCGTCCTCGACAGCCGGTGGAACTTCGTTGAGCATTTCCGACGTTTGGCTCCCAGGCTGGACCGGGCTGGAGCTGCCTTGGGGCGTCTCCTGCCCAATCTGGGGGGTCCAAACGCCTCCTGCCGGAGGCTCTACGCGGGGGTCGTGCGGTCCATGGCCCTTTACGGGGCACCGGTGTGGGCGCGTTCCCTTAGGCTGCGGCCAGCCCGCCGGTTGAACGCGTCCCAAAGGGTCATGGTCATTCGGCTCGCCCGAGGATACCGCACGGTCTCCCGTGAGGCGGCGAGCCTCCTTGCCGGATTACCGCCATGGGATCTGGAGGCGAAAGTCCTCGCGCACATATGGGAGTGGCGCGAGGAGATGAAGTGCCGGGGCATAACTCCGCTGCCGCGAGAAATCGCGGCACAGCGGACAGAGCTCCGGCAGGATCTCATGGCGGCGTGGAGAGTGCGATTGTCGCAACCCAGTGCTGGGCACGCCACAATTGCGGCGATAAGTCCCCTCTTTGAGGAGTGGCTAGAGAGGCGCCACGGCGTCCTCACCTTCCGCCTGACACAGGTCGTCACCGGACACGGTTGCTTCGGGAGGTTCCTGTTTCGTATAAGGCGGGAGGAAATGCCCGGGTGTCACCACTGTGTGGATCGCCCGGAGGACACGGTGGAGCATACGGTGGAGGTCTGCCCCGCTTGGGCGGAGCCCCGCCGTGTCCTCTTGGAGGCGATTGGCGGCGGTGACCTCTCGCGTCCGGCTCTGGTTCAGGCCATGGTACGGAGCGAGAGGGCATGGGAAGCAGTCACCTCCTTCTGCGAAGCAGTAATGCTCGCGAAGGAGGAGGCGGAACGCGTGAGGGAGAGGCAAAGTTTGCGCCCTCACGCCCCTAACCGCCGTTGCCGCTGGAGACGCCCTGGGCGTCGGGAATCCCAGGCGGATTCCCGGCCACCATAGGCGCGGGCTTACGGACGGCGAGCAATGGGTAGCTCGCCGTCCGATCAGGACCAGGCCCGGGTCGATGGCGCGTCGTGTTCCACGCGCGCCTCAAAGAGATGTCAGCACAATTGGCGGGGTCCGCTAGGACCGATGCCTGCCAGGGTTGCGGGTTAGTCCGAAAGGGATACCGGGACCTTGGCAACAGGCAACTGAAGGAACACGGGTGGGTTTTAGTCAGTAAAAGTCTGACACGCCCTTCCGCTCCACCCAGAGCGGGAGAAGTCATTGGATGATTTCACACCCACAAAAAAAAAAAAAAGGCATAATGTTTTATTACAATTACGAGAACGAAACGTCAAAACGAACTTCTTAGATTGTCGCGAGTGTATACCATAAAACATATTGCAATAACACTCGGCTATAGTGTAGCTTTATATCAGTGAAATATTTTTAGAAATCTGATGAGTAGTTTCCGAGATTACCTCCTACATCCAAACTTAACTTAGGCTTATAAGTTTAAGGACGTTTACGCCTCAAGCTTTTAAGAAAATGTTAAAGTTCGATGTTTACGTAAGTTTTATTTTGTACGTTTTAGTTAATTAAAAGCTTGTTTTTAAAAAAGGTTTTTACTTAAATTTTATTTAGCATTAGAATTTGGTGAAATATCTGTTATATCACCTTCACTTGAAAGGTACTTGAAGCTTGTTTTTAAAGGTTTTTACTTAAAAGTTCGTCTGATTATTAACTCATTTCATGAATGTCTTGATAATTTCATTAAATTCCATTCGATTAATTTTAGTAAATGTTTCTGTAGTACAAAGTGGAATTTCTAAAGTACAGCCGTTTATATTATTTTAAATGCAAGTAGGTTACGTAAACATAAACTATAATGCCTTACAAGTGAGCTTCTAAGTAAAATAACATGCTTGACATGTATTACTTGCTACTAACTATTTCCTGAACCCTTTGAACATTACTATTTTCACTGGAATAAATATACATTTTATTCTAATAGTTTTTATCCGCGACCAGGCTGCCGTGAAACTGTAAGGATTTATTATCCCGCAGGAACCATGTATAATTCAAGTGATTTTTAAATTATTGAACAGATTTATTTAAACTCGAGTCGAAGGTATTTTTGCACGTGTCGCTACTTTTCAATATCTAGACGTTCTAGACTTTAAACTCACTAAGCTGATCGCTGTTTTTCAGGTCGTAGCTCTCTGGATCCACTCTCAATTTACTTATTGTATTAATTATGAATACTTTATGTAATTTAATAAAATTATGAAACAAAACTAGGTGTAACTAAGAGCAATACGTGCCGGGACCCCAACACCGGGGATTAAATCTGTACTCTTTTACCCCTTTCGCTAAAGTTGATAATAATGTAAAATTATGAAATACCTATTTTTTTAGTGCTCATGTTAATGGATGTTTATAATATTATAATATACTTAATTTTAAAACAATTATGAAAAAAACGAAACGACAATTGACGACGACAATGAAACTCTACAAGAATCTTTACGTGTTCATAATAATACCATGTACCTACCTAAAATATCGGTAAAATTATCGCATAAATTTATAACCTAGATTGATCGCCTTGATTGATTGATTTTCAAAGCAAACGGAAGATTCCTAATGACTGAATAATTAGCGACATCAAGCGGTCGATCAGTAAACTAGAGCAAATCAATCAGCTAGAACTTAACCGCTATTAGCAGCCAAATAGCTGACACTCTCCGACTAGCAACGTCTTAATTAATTAAAACTTGTACACTTTCTAGACAACTATTATACCTAAGCACTATTTATAACAAACTTGATAATAATTTAAAAATAATTAGGTAAGTGGCCATTTTGTTTTTTTTTTCGAATCTTATTAAACTACATAAGTAGGTACCTATATAGTACCTATTTTAACTCAATATTTTTTGTTTTTTTACATCAAATCTATCCACTGTTCACTATGTGGTATCAGTGAAATAAACTTTATCCTATTTGAATAAATTGGGTATCTCGTGTGTCAATTTTATGTCGAAAACGGGCTTAAGGATACTGATAGAACGACCCAAATCTAGGGCCTTCGCGGGCGAATAAACAATCCTTCGATTTTTTATCTTTTCCTCTACGGACAGGGGACGAGTTTTAGTTACATTAAAGTACTCATAAATAATTTGAAAGATTACATTTGACAAAGTAATTAATTTGAAAGAGTAATTCAATACATAAAGCTATAGCTAAATGTACCTATTATTCGTTTTCATCCCGAATCTTGCATGTACCTACTCGTAGGTACGTTCTGTTTTTCTTGTAATTCACCGAATTTATTTCAAAGAAGGGACGGGGGTAATTTGCGTTCTACAATTGTGATTTCCGGACCAATACATCAGCATCGGTCTTTGTATCACGAGTTCACGCTCGAGTACCTCTATTTACTCTAGCCTTTGTTATCATAATGGCGTACCTATACGTGAATTACTACTTCCTAAAGCTGTTTATACATAAGTACGTGAACATAGGATATCCATTAATTTTCAACGCCAAGCCAAAAAAAGTTATAAAACTAAAACCCAACTACGCCAAAAGAGTCAACTAAAATGATACTCGTAATAATGTTAGGGCATAAATCAAATAGATTACGTGTGAATCCGGATTTTTAATTTATGACATAAAAATTGAGTTATTTATTTCGCACACAACACAATCATCACATTATCAAATTACTTCTGAATTCGTTATGAATAAACATTTTCTCCTTTTATCCAAACCACGGATTCGTTGCACGAATAAAATTGTTAGAAATGAATTATTCATCAAAATCTGCGTAAACTGGTTCAAATTAACTAGTTTAGTTGCTGACCTGAACGTAATAATTTATGAGTTGATGAAATATATTGAAGTAGTTTACCTACTACATCCAGGCCGCTTATCATCCATGACAAACTTTGTGAAGTCTAAAATCCGACTGATTCATAATTTATAACTACCGGAATGTTACTCGAATTGTTCATAAATTAAATTATTTATCTAGAACATGCCTAGGGAAATAAATCCGACCTTTATCAAGAAACAATTAAAATCATGAAATATAGTCAAATTAAAATTATAATATAAATATTCATTTGGTTAATGAATGCTGCGGGCAGTTTAATTTCTTTTGATTGATACGCTTGCTTAGTCGACCCGAAATGAGCGAGAACGGCTGCCTGCCCTATTATTTTCAGTAACAAGGTTTGCAGCGCAAAAAATAAGAATCAACGTGTATTGCGTGTCATGCAGCCGTCTAGAGTCCCTGCATAACGTGCCGCGTGGATGCAGAGTCGTACCGCACCACAACGCGCCGTGCCGCACTCTGCCGCACGGCAGCACACGCCGCCAGACCGGCACACTCGCCCCCACACGCACGCCACCCGATCCCATTATCGCAAATAGGGCAAACATATTCATTATTCTTAATTGTTTGTCATGTAATTTACAAAACAGTATTAAACACTGGGTAATATTATTTTATGATGAATCACTACAATGACGGCGTTCCATCGGACATTTAATTATCTATCGTTTGTTGCTGCGTGCCTTATTATACGTGGAATAATAAATAATCAATGTTCGCAGTTGCAAATGAAAATTAATAGGTCAGGCTGTACGAAGCGGGCCCCGGTTACCTTTTGCAGCCGACCTTGGGTGAAAAGTTCGCCCCCAAGTAACCCTAACCCCGTTGTAAGTTGTACAGTGTGTCCGACAGATATACCTACTTTATTATACGCATGAATAATGAATGTGCCCATAGTCAATTGAGATTTATTTCCTCAGTTGATTGTTCTCCTTTCAGAAAAACTTTTTCGTCCAAATATTGGAATTTGGGTATCGATATGACTGAGATAAATTAACCAAGTAGGTACAACCCGTGCGCATTAACATGGCACCTAGCTCGGAACTCAATACTCCCCCCGCTACCCGCGCCGCCCCCTGCCGGCGTCGTGCGGGGAAGCGAGGGGAGCTCCAAACGTCATTGAGCCAGGTGCCATGTTAATGCGTACGGGTTGTATAGGACTTTGTTTCCTAAACTAATATATCTCGTTTAAAAGTTGTCAAAGCATTTGCACTTAAAAGTAGCAGTAAACTAAGCTTGCGAATATGTGACAACGTAACCTTAGCCTTCTATTCTTTGGACATGTATCTCGACGGGGAAACAATTCTAGTGACGTCTTGTAGTGCAGGGAAAGGTCGAAGGAACAAGAGCACGCGGCAGGTCACCCATGCGATGGATCGACCAGATTAAATCCGCAGTGGGCGGCCCATTAAACGAATGCACCCATATAACAGCCGACAGAGAGGGATGGCGTCGCATCGTCAGGCAAATCACGGCTGTGCGAAATCTCACTGCAACTTGATGACCACGACCGCTCTGTCAAGAGTGCACCGACAAAGAAGAAGAAGAACCTTAGCCTTATTCTCGTAGCATTTTCGTAGCACGCCGTAGCACTCCATCAATACCGCGTAGCATCCGCTAACGACATCTAAATAACCGCTCATATATACACGAGCAGCACGTTACCAACGGCAGAGGCAACGTCGCGTCGGCTGCAGTTGTCTCTGTCGTTGGGAACGTGCCGCTCGTGTATTGAGCACAAAGGCGTCACCGATCTCTTATAATTCAACAATCATTTCATGCGTTATGCGCTTCATCTTTTTGTAATTCATACTAAGGAGGTATGGCAAAATTAGTGGCCCGCCTTCCTTTCTAGTACAAATATCTAGCCAATCTAAATATCTGTGACAGAGGAGTCTTGCGAGACGTCGTTGCATCCGAAAATAAGCCGGCATTTATAGGCTAGATGGTACCGTACCGCGCAGACTTGATGAGTATTCTTGAACTGCATCATTTACCGACAATGCTAGGCTGGTTATGAAAGAAAAGTTTAAGTTTGATTATCGAACTTATGGCTGTGGCAGTCGTTAGTTTGAAAGTTTGAGCCGATCTCTTACTTACACGGTTGGATTTATATTGAGAAAAATAGTAAAAATCGGCGCGTAACATCAGTTTCATAGGTATGAAACTGGCGTTACGCGCCGATTTCTTCTATGCGTTTCTATGCCGAGAGTCGATGCTAAACCATACATTGTACGTAATGCATAGGTTGCATTACATACAATGTATGGTTTAGTATCGATGCTGCTTAGAAATTAAGAATAATTTCTTCACTACCATCGTATTCCCCTAACATTGTAAAGGAAACTAGATTATTTTTAAAATATAAGTAAAGCTTACACTTAACTACCATTTTTATGAACCTAGTGGTATAGTTATATAAAATGGAAGTTCCATATAAAAACTTATTTCACTCATTTGGTTCAGACAAGCAAACTGATGACGTTTTAAAATCCTTTATTACTTTTGATTACATACGTTGTTGCGACTGTAGCACACAATGTCCGAAATTAAAATCGATATTATTGAAAGTAAGTAATGAGACATGATTTTGTTACAATTATTGTGAAGGATGAGAGCTTCCGAAATTCACTTTTGAAACATGAGTTTTCAGATGACTTTTTATCCGTTTAAATTTCATTTCAATTGGCTTGCAAAGAGACTGTAACATAACAGGTATAGTCGAATGAGTTTGAATTTTGTCATCGACTATTTACTTAGTTATAAAATATTTTTTTCAGGGCTAAACTGCATTAAAAATGTTGAATACCTAACTCAAAAAACTAAAGTCAACTAGAAGATACTTTTCATTCCGAAAAATTAGCTAGGAACTCACATGAACGGTGTTATAACCAAAAGCTCGTAAATCAAGAAACATTGAGACACACAAACAGTAATTTCCGTGAGCGTCGCCAACACCAAAAAAGTTGTTTACCTCTGAAATGTCATCTTGTCTCATCACTAATAATGCTACCCAAAATCACAATATTCGTCAACGTCGCCAACACAGTTAATCTAATAACGACGATTTGTACACAAAATGCGGAAACGGAGAGCTTACCTTGGATTCTCGAAGAAAAATTACGACATAACTTATATCTCTTGACAACGGGATGTTTTTCCATAACAAGAAAAGCGAAATTAAGCGTGTTTGTGCCAACTTACTTAGATTTAACTTACTTATTTCGATTTTTTAAATAAAAATACCTACAATAATTCATTAGTTATATCAATGCTGAAACTGTATATTGATGACCAATCTCATACGCGATAGGTAAGGGTTGCTATGATTATTAAAAATTACTGGTAACTAACAGCGAGTTTAAAAATTACATAGCTGTCTACACAATTAAAGATAACACACAAGACGGTAAATATTACACTAACGAACAAGGAATGCAATTTATTATACACCCCTGTGCATTCCATGCAAGTTGTATAATTCCAGTTTCAATACAATTTGAATGGCCGATAACTTCACAGAAATATTTTTAATCTACACTCGTATTCTGGCAAGTCGATACGATTTAGCATAAAAAGGTAATACGCGCGCCGCCTGTGGCATGTGAGTCATCAAGCGATCCCCTCATGTTGCACCACCGCGTGTCTCTTCACGTCGCGTCGACGCTACCCTCTCGTCGATAAGGAAACCGAGGGAACAAATTTAAATGGGAAATGCCTTGAAATGGCTCACGCTATTGTTGTACGATACCCAAAGGGGAGATATCGGGCCCAATATCTACACGACTATTAGCATTGATATTTATTTTGTGTGAGAATTCAAAACAAACTCGCATCGCCCTCGCGCGTGCAATGCGGAGATCAGTCCAGCTGATTGATTAGACTATACATACATATCGGCCTGCACCCAATAGATTTTATTGGACATGCATCGGGGATTTAACAACAATGTCCCCCCTTTTTATGTTAAAATTACAAGATATCAAAACAAAGTTTATTCATTGAAGTGGCATGCGAAATACATTATAAGTTATAACGTCTCAGGCGTGCCCCACATACTTACGCATAGCTGGTATATTATATATTTTTTCCGCTGCGTGCCATATTAAGTCAAAAGAAGCTGCATTTATAATAATTATCACTGAAATATAGTTCTCTTAGTTTGGTGTGAGAAGTTGGCGTGGTTCCGCTGCGGACTGGCGCTCCTGCCTGCTTGCTGCTAACTCCCCGGGCGCGGAGTGTGGACGCGCTCAACTTTTATTAAAACGCAGCGAGAAGTGGCAAGTTTAGAAATTTACTTATTACCGTGACGCCGTTATGTTTTACGAGGGAAAGAGAGAATTACTTGTAAAAACGCTGGTATTTAATTTAAACGAGATTCTACTCAAAGCTAATAAATGTCGACGATTGGCGAGCTGCCGAAACTGCAACTTTTGCAGTAGGATTGTTTCTAGTTTTCGCGAAGTTAGGACACAAGTTTACAAGCGAAGTTGACCAGGTTCTGTAACGAGATTAATGAATATCTATGACTCTTGTTCGTGCTACTTGGCAAACTTCAATATTGCTCTACCAACTTTAGAATTGGAAGTTTTGCTAAATACAGTGCGCTTTGTGACTTCAAGCACAGTTTTGAATGCAGTTGGTTCACAATTTAGAGTTTATTTTTAAACAAAGTAATATAATGCTAAAGTAATCTTCCTTTACTTACGCAAAATATCGAATGTATAAAATACTGCCTATATTTTGTGACAAATGAAAACATTTTAAAAATCTGGCTATCCCGCTTTTTAACAAAAACGATCGTTCGCACGAGTATGCGATCGTCGCGTTCATATGACACTCATTTATATTCAGAAAACCGGCAGGCGGTCTCTGTCGATGCGACCACGCGTTCTGGTTCGCCCGAACAACATGACCGCGACGATCGCATACTCGTGGAGAACGCGTTGGTTAGGATGCGGGCTTAGAATATCCATTTCACAATACTCAAAAAATCGCTTCGTTATCGATAAAGGAACAAAATATTTACCTGCACGATCTATCCCACATAATATGGAAAATATTTCAGGCTGCCAGAATCTAATCGATCCAATATCTGAGTTATTCAACAAGTGTGACAAACCACTATCGATTACTGAAAGTGAAAAGCTGAATACGGAAACACCGATGAAAACGAGAAACAAATATTGCAAGAAAAAAATTGGTTGCAGAATACACCCTTCGAGACTGCTAACTTCCCCCATAGGGGAAAGTTGAACTTTAGGTTTGTTCTGTTCGATTTTCGTCACCACAGTTCGCTTTTACTTACTGAACAAAATAAATACCTACAATCATTTTCAATTTTCTATGGGGTTTCACCTTGGAATCAGTATGTAGGTAGTAAGTAGCCTACATACTTATTTTAGGGGGCTAACACGCAGCTTGAAGAACATAGGTTGTCAAAATCGTAACAAATTATTTGTCCACAAAATTGACACGAGTTTAACAATCTGTCAGATTTTCTGTTTGACTTGATTAGCCTTTTTGAAACCGGGTGTCACTATAGGACCTCACAAACATCAACCGCGCTTCCAACCACTGGACCAAAGAGGCTGTTTTGTATAACTATTAACTACTGTCAATTGAGCGTTACATTATTAATTTGATAAGATATAACTGCGATCGCTTTGAAGATATCAAAGCGATCATTATCAGGATTTATGAGAATGGCTAAGATTATATTTGGCAGTGAATTTTGCTCGTTTTAATTAAATAGCCTGACAAAACAACGTTGACTACCCAGTGTTTTCACCACAGAACTAGTTAACTACTAGAAATAGTAGATTGGTGACCATAATACATTTTCGTAAACACTTTCACTCACCCAGATCTTGATCGGAACCAATGAGTCGTCCTAACAAACCCACAACCTGTAGTGCAGCAGAACATTACTTAACCACTGCGCCGATGTATCTCTCACACTATTTGCCTAGCATTTGAATCCCAACTATATTAGGGTAAGCTTCCAGTCTAACCAGATGCAGCTAAATACCAGTATTTTACAGGAAGCGACTTCGTATCTGACATTCAGAACTTAGTTACTGGGTATTACTGATACTTCTTGGCATGACTGGTTGTCAGACTTTCGAGCTTCCGAGATGACCGTCAAAGATCTATGAACGACAGTCCCGTCTGTCATTCATAGATCTTTGACGGTCGTAGGCACTGTGGCGGCATCTACATCACCACATGCGAACTAAAAACCTGACGTCACACAAAATCCTGCATCGCGCAATTATAGTTTATCGCGCGATCAAGATATATACAAAATTCCAACATCAATCGTTAGGTAGTTGCCCACCAGACACAACACCCGTCTGGTCAGAGGATCCTCCCTTTTCTATGGAGTCTGAGTGAACTTTACACCCTGTTCCTCATACCTCTAACGACTTCTCAACGGCTTAACGTGCTTTCCGAGTCACGGATCAATCTACCGCAACCTATCCGGGATACGATATTCCATATCAATGATACGGGTAACAACACCTTGACTCCACCTCATCTCAGAAGGGGCCTACCACAGCGCTATTAAGGTCAACAGTAATCGCCAAGTAAGATTCAGGACTAGCTCTCTATTATAGTAGGCTAGTAGTAAATCTAAAGCTCGTAGCCTGTAGCAGAACAGTTGTTATTATTCAAAACAGATACCTTAGCTTTCCTTTGTGCTCCCCGCTTTGAACGCAGCTAAGTTGAAATCATGCCGAATCTACTCAAATTACGTTTTAACTAGGTTAAAAGGTCTGTTTCTGCGAATTTCAGTGCCAACAAAAATAATAATTATGAGATCATATCAAAATGATCTGAATCATCGTAAAAAGCTCTGTTATATAGATTCTTAGAGTTAGGTCTAGACTTGTAGAGATTTAATTACGTGTATCTTTTAGCTAATTAATAATTTTACAGTTACCCAACATTATGTGTTAGCATAGGTTCATAGAACGCAAAACATGTGAATAAGATTTTCATTAGCACTGTTTAAATATTATAATTAGGTACTAATTAATAAGCCTAAGACATGCTGGCTTGTTAAGGCTCTTACACACTGGGGCGATTCGCCGCACGACGCGACGCCGCACAGTGGAACGAATGTATGGGAGAGGTTGGACTTAGGCATTTCTGAGAAAAAAAGTCTAATTTGGTAAACGTATAATGCCATTGTATTAAGTTATCAAATGCCTTCAATACTTGTGCTAACAAATTTCTTTCTACCTCTCGTATTACGGGAGTTAATTGAGAAAATGTGAAATTTTACTATGAAAATGACTGTATCGAGCTCTCTGCCGTCTGATTCCGGTCTCGTTTCAAGTTGTGGGATTTACTATCGTATTACGCATAGCAAAAGCTACATTTACTGCTAAGACACATGGTGCGCCAAACGTGCACCTTCTGACATAATGGGTGATCTATTTTTTAATTGTATCGAGCTTTCTACCTCCTAAATCTGATCCTATTTTAAGTTGTAGTCTTTACTATAATAATACACATACCAAGAGCTGCATTTAGTGTTAAGACATCTGGTGCGCCAAAGGTACACCTTCTGAATTATAGGGTGATGTATTATTTTACTGAATCGAGCTTTCTGCCTCCTAAATCTGGGTCCTGTTTCAAGTTGTACTGTTGTAGTTGATGCTACTGATTTAGCAAATATAATTCAGAATCTGAATCGAATATTGATGACAACCTGTATCTCAGAAGGTGCACGTTTGGCGCATCATGTGTCTTAGCACTAAATGCAGCTCTTGGTATGTGTATTATGATAGTGAGGACCACAACTTGAAACGAGACCGGAATCAGACGGCAGAGAGCTCGATACAGTCATTTTCATAGTAAAATTTCTCATTTTCTCAATTAACTCCCGAAATACGAGAGGTAGAAAGAAATTTGTCAGCACAAGTATTGAAGGCATTTGATAACTAAACATGATGGCATTATTCGTTTTTCAAAATTAGACTCTTTTTTCTCGGAAGTGCGTAAGTCCAACCTCTCCCATACATTCGTTCCATTGTGCGCCGCCGCATTGTTCGCCGTGAAGTTTTCTCAGAAATTGTTTTGTCAAAATTCACGTCGCGCGGCGAATCGCCCCTGTATGTAAGAGCCTTTAGTTAAGCCCTTGAGAAATTATTTGTACTTGGATAGAAACTGTAAATAAATCCCAACTAATATTATAATTGCGAAAGTGAGTTTGTTACGCTTTCACGCTAAAACGGCTGAACGAATATGGATGAAATTTGGCACAGGAGTAGACCATGACCTGGAATAGGACATATGATATTTTTTATCCCGATATTCCCACGGGATCGAGACTTACGCGGGTGAAACCGCGGGGCTCAGCTAGTAGTTTGTATAAATCTATAAATTCTCCTGATGACTATGAACAAGATAATTCAAGATTTTGGGGCTCAGGACCGGCCTTGAAAGACTAACAGGGGCGCAGATTTTCAGCAGTGAGGTGAAAAAAAGTAATTTAAATAAAAACTTTTTAGTTGTGGTGCCTATCCCACACACATTCGAATACCACTACCTGCTATGTAAATAACAATGATGGAATCACTTAAAACATCGTCTACATATACAAAAAAAATAAGTGGGAAAAATACCTAATATTGAAGCCAACTCAAAAACTATGCAAGCAAAGTTAATAAAATGTTTAAAGGACCACCTCTGAAGCGTGACCTACCAAACAAAAAACGAATCATCAAAATCGATTCATAATTGGCGGAGTAATCTAGTAACATACACACAAATAAAACATACCGACGAATTGAAAAACTCCTCCTTATTGAATAATTCGGTTAAAAACTAAAAATTATTATATTTTATATAATATTATATTTCTAGAAATAATAATGCTTGTTTTCTCTTTTCAGTTATGTGTTTTTGCAGTCGAGTTTTTTATTTAAATTACTTTTTTTTCACCTCACTGCTGAAAATCTGCGCCCCTGTCCTTACAGGGGCGCAGATTTTCAGCAGTGAGGAGCCGTGAAAGACTAATAGTCTCCGCACACGGGCTACCGGCCACAACCACAAAACGCCGCCACCGGCATATTTCCTGAGGCCTTAGTGCGAGTTTCTTTTAACTATCTTCACTTTACGCATCGACCGCGTTCGGCGCTCCGATTGGCCCTTCACCAGTGAAGGCCAGGGAAGGGCCAATTGGAGCACCGAACGCCGTCGATGCGTAAAGTGAAGATAGTTAAAAGAAACTCGCACTAAGGCCTCTGTTGTAAACGCCACGGCGTTTGTGGCTGTCGCGTGTGGCCTGTGTGCGGCGAGTCCATATAAAATGTATGAAAATTGCGTGTGGCCTGTGTGCGGCGAGTCCATATAAAATGTATGAAAATTACAGGAAACATGCCGGGGGCGGCGTTTTGTGGTTGTAGCCCGTGGCCCGTGTGTGGAGACCCTTAGTCTTTCACGGCCTGTCGGTATTTAATATCGCGTAGGCATGTAGCAATAAACAATATTACCTTCATATAAGAAGATAATGGCGTGCAATGCTGATATATGATTATTATATTCCATTGGCAAACCTGGGAGTGCTCGTCCACATTACATCCTGTTAATTTGTGTAATAGTTGTTGGTACTATGCGGCCCTACGGGCGAATTAAATGCTCGTATAATTTCTTAACATTTGCATAAAATGTTATCATATGCAAATAAATCGAATTATTTGCTGAGTGACTCATGTTACATCTTTAATATAACTATACTATTGTAGTAGCCTGTGATGACAGTTGTATATGTTTTTAAATAAATAAATGAATAAAAAAGGGAGGAGGCCATTGAAATAGGTAATTTTTTGATCACTACATTACGTAAGAGGTATAGTAATACCGAATATAATCTGTATGTATGAATATATATAGGAAAATAAACAGGTTGATGGATGGTTCTGTTTCGCAAATAATCCCTTGTCAGAGCAAACGAAATCTCACCGGTAGAGAACTCACCAAAACAGACGCAAAGTAATAAAAGAAATATGAATTAATGTTCACTCTTTCGGTACAAAATGACACAAAGTAATAAAAGAAATATGAATTAATGTTCACTCTTTTGGTACAAAATGACACAAAGTAATAAAAGAAATATGAATTAATGTTCACTCTTTTGGTACAAAATGACACAAAGTATTAAAAGAAATATGAATTAATGTTCACTCTTTTGGTACAAAATGACACAAAGCCAGCACAACACTGCTATTGAATAAACTTTATAAGGCTGCACAGCACACACGTGTACTGAGGCGCGCTTCTATTGATTCCCGAAATAAAATGTGTTTTAAAAATATAAAATCTATTAGGTGACGCGATTTTGCGGATGATTTTATGTTAACAGATTGTAAACTATAGCGTAGAAGATATTTTTTGTTGACGTTATACAAAGCATTGATTTAGTTTAACTTCAATAGTAATTAATCTCGTTAAAACTGACAGAAATATACAGTAGCCAAGAACCTGACAGTTACGTAATGATAAGCCAATTAATTCACAAAATTCAGGCTACTCGTAGTTTCCTAGAACAAGTGGGCAATTAACCTATGTAAATTGAATAATTTTAAAATATTCCCGGTCGGGCCCATGTCAAGGGATAGCGGAGGTGAAAATTCTAACTAGTTTGACCCGGCAGCTACCTCCCGCTATTCTGATTAACCAAACTTTGCGGCCACTAGACAGTTTCATAAAATGTCCTGCATTTAAAGTTTTCAACTTAATAATATACTAGTCAAGTTGCTAAAATTTACCTCGCTGACGTTTGTGCGGAGGTCACTAAGTTGGAATCAAGTCCAAATCGATTACTTAACAGCCTCAGGACGAATCAAATTGAGACAACAGAGTGGTTCTCAAATGCAATATTTTATCTAAGAACAAATAAAAAAAATCACAAAAACAATTTCATGAGCAACGTTTTTTGAAAAAAAATCCATTGTACAAACCATCATTCTAGAATTGTCGTTTGTACCTCCGTAGCCTATCTATCAGAAGCAAAATTCAAAGAATATTGTTCTTAAGTGGGAGAGCATTATTGAGGTAGTTATTGATCTGTACAAAGCTATAACTTTACGCAGTATCTGCATAATTGCTGAAATATGCAAAATTCGATTAGATACAACCTATGAATGAAGGTTTCCTTGAAGAAAAAGAGCACTTACAGGCCAGGAACGAATTTCCCGCAAATTCGGTTAAAACTGGTGAAGGTTTTGTATCGCCACTTTCTATTCATTCTAATTATGAGCCATCCATTCTAAGAGTATGCGTTACAGGACAGTTAATTGCCGAAATTACTTGTGCGTACCCCATAGGTCTTAGTTAATTTTAATGGCGCCTAAATGAAATACAGCGCGTGTAAAGTTGTGCGAACAACGCACAAGTAACTCGGCCATTACTCGTCCGTCTCGTTTGTATCAAGCTGAATCTTTTATAAAGACGAGGCGTGTCCCACGGCCGCGGCGGCTCCTCTAATGATGATTTACTCGCGCGAGTTCCCACGGGCGGTGTAATTTTCCCTTAGTAAAGCTAGACTACACACACACCATCGTGTTGTCCGAACTAAAGTGAAAACAAATGAAGAACCGCCTCCGTTTAATCATTCATTCGTGTGCGCCACGTGAGGCGGCTTTATAGAGATTTATTTTGCCTTTTATCGGTCAAGCGATGGAGGTTGTTACTTATTACATCTGTAGGTACCGCTGCCGTACCAATGCCTGCAATAAAAATGTTGGAGACTTTTTTTGGAGATTTCATGAATTTGATGATATCAGAAAAAAAACTTAAATGACATAGTGTGTCTAATTAAGCATAAAGTTTCAATGGAATATAATATTTTCTTTTAGTTTTCTCATTTTAGTGTCCATATAATGAAGAAGAACATTATGAACAAGTACTTAGGTATCTATTTTATTTTATTAAAGAGTTAGACTGAGGGTTAGGGTGAGACTTATTTTTTCACCTACTACACCATTATTTTGTTTGCTACATAGTTAGATAATAGGCAGGTGTGCTATTGCATGGAACACGCTTTGCAAACAGGAAATACCTATTACAAGAGTTATTTTAAAATTTTGTCAAAAACATTTGAAAAGTATTGTGACTTTACGTCTGTGTGTTGGTATAGACAGTTTTGTTTCTTTTATCGAGTCGAGGGTGATGCGAGGGTGCGGGGATTGGGCATCGGGCATACGAACCCAACCAACCCTGCTTAATTAACGCGGGCCCGAAGCGAATATTAAATGTTCGCAAATAGACTTATTTGTCCATATGTCGGCCGTGGACCGTGCCTTACGTGTACCACAACTCGACATTAATTGAGATAGCCAGAGCTTTGTTGTACACCGAATTGTACAAATTCAAGGTTAGTTAGCTGGGCAACCGCTTTAAACTAAATGTTAACTGTTAGTGATGTCATGATGTGGTTACGATTCGTTTGTACGCCACTAGGAACACAATTACGTTCACAGCAGCCGCTTTAAACAGTAAATTGGTATTAGATAAAATCATTACGTACGGAATTAAATCAATTGAAACACATATTTCTATGAGGGTATTCAGTTGAACTTTATAATTTTGATTGTTATTTGGTTCGTGCAGTTTCGAATTTAGATCAGCATGTTGAACTAAATGAAATAACTCGATCACAACTCCGTAATCAGGCTCTACTTATAACAAACTACTTTTGATGAAGGTTTAATGCATCGTATTTTATATCTGATTGTTTTTAAAAATAGAAGTTATCCTACTATCTACTTAGCTTAACGAATTGCATGTTTTGCTTAAACAAAAAAATATAAGGAAACTCGGCAACAAAATCAACCCAAAAAGGCTTTTTAAAATTTCTGAAAAACAGAAATTAGTAAATAGATAAAATTAGTAAAGAGAGAAATAGTTTTAATAATAATAAAATAATAATAATAATATACATTTCCAGTATAAGCTGACCTCGCATCGTACGAAAATCCTATATCAGCTTAAACTGGAAATGTATAGCTTGATGTGTAGCCGTGTGTACCTACATAGATTACAGAATGCAAAATTAAATAACAAAATCGTACCCAAAAACATCCAGATCCATAAAAAGAGCGCATAGTATCCACAGGATAATATTCCCTCCAGAGTGAGAACGTCTAAGCAACTGAATGTGCTTCCCGAGGGAATAGGATTGACTCACTACAATAGTTTAAGAGGCGGGATGCCGAGCGTACCTCCAGCACAATCTGTAGCCGTTGGAGCGCTATTTTCACCTTTTGAGAGCAAATAAGAATGAGGTGAAGTTTATAAGGAGTTAATTTTCGAGTAAGATGAGAATTACAACTGAAAAATTAGATGCTCTATCTTTTAAGTTCACTTTTTATTTTATGTTGAAAATGGTCTTTACTAAAACTACTTATAAGTAAACAGAATCAAAATTTTCCGTACACGTCTACTGCTCAATATTTTATGTTCGAATATTCTTTAGAAATCGGGAGGACATTAAACGATAACACAAGGAAGCCTGTGAATGGATTCTGTGATTTTTGTGCCATCAACATACAAACATCTTTGAATGTAACTAAGACTGGAGTCTTCTGTAAATAATGACATTCGTTGGTTTCCTGACCAAAACCCCGAAATTCCAAACTTCTACTGCTCTTATAATTCTATTGAAACCATAATAGAAAATAGCCTGAAACTTCCAAACAGTGCGCACTGTTTGAGTCTCGCGAACAGGCATCGTGCGACATCTAGCGAATAGTCTTAGAACTAGCGCCAGTGGACCGACTCCAAAACGGAAATAACTAGAGCTTCTCTCGCCAGGATGTACGGAACCACGTTTTATTAACTTTGTGCCGAGTGGAAATAAAGCGTGTGACGTCCAAATTAGAAATTAAAGCGGGACTTTTCAAGGTTACGACATTTTTGTTATGACTGCATTTTTCACTAGGTAAGTACATAATTTATTTATGCCGAACGTGTTTTTTTTCTGATCATATCGCTATTGTTTGTGTGTTTACCATTAGAAGAAATATTATATCAAGTTTATCAGCCTGAATAATTTTGACATAGGTATAGGTACCACATGCTTTACTTCATTACTAGAAACATGAGTGAAGCGTTAGAAAGTTAAACAATAAAAATATTATTATTTATAAAAAATACAGAATTAAATTTATGCGAGAGTGCTATGTCTTTTATCTTAGTAAATGTTTTCATTAGATAATTTGTTACAAAAACATTGAAATTACCGCGAGCGATAACTTGGGTACACTCTGACCTTTCGCTGAGGTACAATAAAAATGATACAGGTCTCTACAGTTAAATAAGTTTTCTATATACCTACTTAATTTAAATGCCTACGGTTAAATCATTACTATGTAATTTAAATGCCTAAAATCACTCATTATCGGTCGACAGTTCGACACCAGCGTTGTTGAAGAGACTATTTGCGAATCGATGTCCAGTTTTTTTTTAATGAAACCTCACGAATGTCGTATCGTTTTTTTTATTATTCGCAACAAAGGATAGCCTTTGATCCCGCACACAATAAAAGTCAAAACAATACACGCCAACTTTATCCAAATATTTGGTGATTTTTCTATATTCTCCCACTGGACCCGTGTCATGCATGAACCTTTGCAATAATTAACAGTTGTTCAAACAAACTATTAGCTATGTAAAGTCTTTTATCATAACAATTAATGCCGCTGGTAATACACACTATAATTAACATAACTGCATATATTTCTGAGTCATACGTGTGCACCCGAATAATTATTCGTTGAACTCACGCCACCAACCCTACACCCTGCGTGTACGCTAGTGAAAAATTGTGCGCTTTATTAATAAAAATTGCAAATATTAATCATCGACACGCAATCTTTTTGATATTGGCAGTACGTTGTTAGCGCTGCGCATGCGCTAGACAGTTCAGTGGCGACCAGTTTTAAATTTAGATCGGTGTCGCCGGAATTTCGCTGGCCTATTTAGACACCGCAAACGGCAGATTTTAACTGAATTCAAAGGTACAATTGTTATTGATGTTCAGTTAAATTATTCGAGTCAGTGATTTATCAGCGATGGATCCGTGTGATGTGAAGTGAAGTGTGAGCTGTTCAGCTGTCTCGGTGCTGTGAAGTGCGCGGGTGGTTATGTACACAGACTGCTGAGAATACTGTACCAAGATGTTTGGCAGGACGATTCTCATATTGTTGTTGTTGTGGACGCAAGGTATTGTACTTCAGTGCACATATTATACTATACTATTCGCTGGCGTGCCCGGTGTGTTCCTAACCACTATGAGCGTACGCATCCATGAAATTTAGATGTAGGTACGTTGGTATAGTTTCGTAGTAGAGTTCTACTTCTGTAACTGTGAATGAGTCATAGGCAATTATAGGTAGGAACTCACTGACAAATATCACGACACGTATTGTACGAGAACGGATAATTTGCTTTATTTCTTGAAAGATTCTCCCTCTTAATGAATTCTAAACTCCTTATTAATGAATACAGGTTGTAACAATAACAATACTTAACAATAGCGAGTGCGAGTACCTTGTCACATTCTGTTTATGGAAAGTAGCTTTTTACCAAGAAAGGCGACTGTTTTTCTACTCAATTAGTAATTAGTAGTTGTTATTGTGTAGAATAATATGAAATATTAAATTATTGATATTTATACTAATGTTTCTGATAACAATGATTTGGTTCTCTCATAATGCAAACGGGGATCGAACTCTTGCCTTCTCGCACGTCATTCAACGAGACCCCTCACCTATGGCCTATTGCCTCTTTGTCATATTCTTTCGAGTATACAAGACGGGTTGACGATTTCAGACTCATATTAATTTTATAAGTTCAGGTTTCCTCACGATGTTTTGCAAAGTAGAAATTCTAAATAGTGTTTTCAAAGCAAACAACTATTTAAAAAAAAGTACCTACCTACGTATGAATTGAAAAAGTCACATTGGTATTTACTTATTTGCCCGGAATTGAACCTACAACCTCCTGTATGAGAGGCGAGGCCATCACGACATTCATTCATTTGACACTTATCTACCGATTATTAGTGGCACTAATCTAGGTACTTTATTTTTATGTATTTCAGATTCAGTAAAGAGCCTTCGTCTGGTAGAGCTCCGGGTGCCTACGCATGAGCCCGAAGGTGGCATGGCCCTCCTCGGCTGCCAGTACGACATGGAAGGGGACACCCTGTACTCCGTCAAGTGGTACAAAGACGGACACGAGTTCTACCGCTTCGTGCCTAAGAATGAACCCCCTGTATATTACTTCTCAATGGCTGGAGTTAATGTTGAAGTGAGTGAAAAAATACATTCAATTGTTTGATATTTACAAAGACGACTGCTAAGTGAGCTTGTTGTCACCAGATAGATGCTTAGGGATTGACACTACACGAATATACACTGGCTAGTCGGGCAGTGTTTTGCAGTAGCATCCCATAATCTAGAGTTGTGTCCGGTTGATAATTCTCTATTACATGGGACTTAAACATAACTGGCGAAATATTGGCGTATGTACTATAAACTTCTTCGATACCCAGGGAAAACAGGCCTGAAGTTCTATAGGAATCTATACAAATATCTATACCAGTGTTTTAAAGTAAAAAAAAAAAAACTAAAAACTAAAACCCAACTACGACTGAAAAGGTATAAACAAGACACCACAGACAGACAAATTAAAAATCCGAAGTCACACGTGTTAGGGCGGCATAAATCGAACAGATTACGTGTGACTCCGGATTTTTAATTTGTCTGTCTGTGGTGTCTTGTTTATACCTTTTCAGTCGTAGTTGGGTTTTAGTTTTTAGTACTTAATTTTTTTTAAATTATTTTGGGGTTATAATTTATATATTTTTGAAATGTGCTCATTAAGCCCTTTCATTTGATACCATACATATTGTAACAATATTCTGATTTAAAAGAGTGTCCGTGGAGTTTCTTGCCCGTTCTTCTCCATAGGAACCTACTACGCTTTGGAATGGGCATCTAGCTTCATATTTTCTGACTGACCGACCCTTTGACAATTCAAAAGTGCCTGTAATTGGTTTATTTGAAATAAATGCTTTGAGTTTGAGTTTGAGTTTGAGTTTACCCAACATAGTACGATTAAACAATTGTTTTTTTTTAGTTCCTGACTTTATTTCCTCTAGAGGGCGCCATTTTTAATTTAATGTGAGTTCACATAGCCTATAACCGGACAATCAAAACGCTTCTAACGATACCTTATTTGTCAAATTGTGATGAGTGGTTTAGAAGATACAAGGGAACAGATGAACATACATACATACATACATACATACCGGTCAAAATCATAACCCTCCTTTTTCTTCGCCGTAGTCGGGTAAAAAAGTAGAAAGTTTTTATTGTTTCTCATGCAATTGTTCTACAGCACAAAATTGAGGCAGCCCCGGTAAGTTTTAAGGATACTTATGATTGGATTACCTCGCAACTTCCCACTTTTTCTTCTTCCACTTCCCACGGTTACTATCTACAAAATTGAGACATAATTAAAAAGAAAAGAAAAGTTTCGGTTCTAGGATGTTACAAAATTGTTTTAGCATGTTCTGGTATGTGTCTTTGTGTGTGTATGTGTGTGGGGAGCGGATGTGCAGGGTGTGTGGGTGTGAGTGAGTGTGGGTGTGAGTGAGTGTGTGTGTGTTAATGATTGATAACTGTTGTAATAAATGATTGGGTACAAGTTCTTCATTAGCATATTATTCTGGTTAATTTACCATGAGCAATAGGTATATGTGTTTCCTACTAGGTGCACCAGTCAAGTTTTTTAAACCCCATTTCCTGTTTTTTATGACATTTAATACAAATCATAATAACAAATGTTGTACCTCTATGCCATTTAGTGCGAGTATTAGGTACAAGTAGTAATTTTGTCATAGATAATGTCAGTGTTAACATTTAACAATGTAACTGTCAGTGTAGAAACAAGAAGCATTGTTAGATTGGATCAAATGTCAGTTCAATAAATCGTTAAATAAATTATTCATGAATGTATCTATCGTACGATGATTCTCTGTAAGTGCGTTTGTCCACCACGCCGTCACAGAGAACGAAATGACGGCGCCGAAGTAGCGATACATACATTTACTATAATAGCTGCGTGGCCACCGCACGCAAGGAACATATTATACTCACGAACATCTAACCCGAGCGCCGTTGTGGCGGAATCTACATCGCCACATGCGAACTGCACATCAAAGACCTGACATCACACATCCTGATTCGCGCAAAAAGAGTTTACCGCGCGATCGACATATCTAAGACTTCTCGACATCAGTTGCCCGCCAGACACGACACCCGTCTGGTCGGAGGATCCTCCCATTTCAATAGAGGATCAGAGAACTTTACACCCTGTTCTTCATACCTCTATACCGTTATCCCAGCCGCCGAAGTGTCGATTAGTTCGGCGCGACTGCTAACACTCGGCCCGAGATCGTCACGAACCGATGTACCGGCGAGTTATTCCATTCTAATTCCAAAAACTAATACCACTGGTATTTGTTGGAACTCACATTTATTTTGTATTCCGAACCGATACCACTTTTAAAATAATTAAATTTAATGTGCAAACGAATACCAACAACTTGAATTTGGTACAGTCAGCTCCATCAAACCTAATCAAATTAAAGTTTTCTAATATTTTTATGTGATCGTAATGAAATACTATCCAAATACACTTCATTCCAGTATTTTTACAAAGGTAGGTAAGAGTAGTTTAAGTGAATCATCTTGCTACTCTTTTTGGGGTATTCCTCGAAGCGCAACTACTTTGAAACGCAACTGATGAAGTGCCACTTAAGTATTCCTCGAAACGCACCCACAATTAAACATAGAGAAGAGCATGACGGATTCGTAACAAATGATAACGATAGACGTTTTAAAATTCAACTGTCTTAATTGTTTAGTTATTCAAACTAGCAGGAAAGCAGAAATGAACTGGAACTAGGTGCTTAAGAGACTTACTACTTAACTCAATCACGGTGAAAATACCGGTTTTGAAATTGAATCATTTGTTGTTTTAAAAGGTACCAGGGTGACAGAAATGAAAAAAAATAGGCGCCTAAACGATCTCACTAAGTTGCACAACAGCAACACAAAGAGAAATATAAAGTATTCGTTATTATTCACTATAGCGATAGAAGTCTTAAAACTGTCCTATACCTTACCTATAACTGTAATGTCCTATACCTATTATGACTATCGGGAAAACAGAAATTAACTGGCAGTAGTTGCTTATGTAAAACACTTGTTATTCTGGTAGGCGTCTTTCGGAAAAGCCCCTGAATTTTATAAAGGCCCCATACTTATCAAGAATTTGACTTTTTTCATTATCACTTAATGTCTTGTTCGAAAAGTTTCCCAACTCATAAGTAGATTGGTCGTTCACATTTTCGAAAAATTACATACAAAGCATTTTCACTGACTGTACCTTATATCTTCGAACTTGTTTTGGTATTAGTTTAAACAATGGTATTCGTTCGGAATAGAAAATAAATATGAGTTGCAACAAATACGAGTGGTATTAGTTTTTGGTATTAGAATGAAATGACTCGTACCGGCAATACAATACGGGATCTCTTCTTTTCGCATAATGCATTTTTTCCTAATATTCTTTGGCATAACTATTTTGTATTTATTTTTTTGGTATTATTATAATTCGTTGCCATAATTGTTTTTGGCATACAGTTTATGTTGACATAATTATCTTGTAGGATATTTTTTTTTTTAAATTTTAATTCGCTAATTGTTACTAGGCGTAATATCCGGAACCGAACTAGTTAGATTAGGTTAAATATTTTTACTCGCAAAAAAGGTTAGGTTAAGTTTAGAACTGTGACCCCCTACGCACGGGCCGAGCGAGCGAAGCGGTCGGTGCTACGGCAGAGGAGTGCTAAAACCGACTAGATTGTATAGAAAAAAATACTTTAGTTAGAGTTAGTTACTTGGGGTTCCGAATACTAGAAGGATTTCCATAAACGTCGCGCTGCCGGCGCCGGTGTAATTAATTAATGTCAATATGCGTAAATATATTTATGCTGTTGAATGTTATGCCTTTACATTATTATGTTTAGAGAAATTATGCTTAAAATAATTATTCGTAAGCTGTTAAGTAAATATATTTAGTTAGGATAAACAAAACTATTCCATTTTAGTATGTCTTAAAATGTTATGCAAATGGATAGGGAACCATACAAAACACGTTTGATCTTGTCCACACACTGCCGCTACACCGCCGGCGCTGTTCGCCCGGCTTTTGTTTTGTCTATCTTAACATACTGAACCGCCGAGTTCGGTCGCGGTGGATAAACGATTGTCGTCAGCCTCTCCGGGACGTCACATTCGGCTTGAATAATCTCATTTCTCGGTGATATCCCGGTGACGGCTGCGGTGGACAAACGCCCTAACTGTCAAAGGACTAACCTCTGACCAGATTTCAGTAGGTACTAGCACGTCCTAAAAAGAAACACTTAAAAAAAATCTTTCAATATTTTTAACATAAGCGATTGGCGATTCATTTTTATTAACGCTGTAAATAATAATGTATTATTGTATTTCCTGATTCATACCGGTAAGTCAAAAAAACCTGCGTATAAATTACCAATTAATTGCTGTATGTTTGTGCACAATTGTATTTGCAGCAAACACACCTGTCGAACGATGTTATGTGAAGCTGAATCAGTGCGGGTTTAAAAACGGCTCCCTATCAGCACGGGTTTATTAAAAACAACTTCCTTTATTATTTAATTGACTTCAGTCGATAAAGTTAAAGTCAAATATTTTTGTTATCAATTATCTACTTTGAAAATCAAAAATACAAAGTCAAGTTAATTGAATTGCCCATTCCTAAAGCTCATATTATGGCGAAAAATTAGCCTTTTTTAAATTGAATTTATAATTAATTAGATAATAGTATTATGTGAAGACACTGATATTTATCTGTATCTATTAGGCTTGCTGTTAGCTACACGGTACTGTTACATATAATATTTAGATACTAAATATTGTCACCGTAGACGCACAGGTCTATCTATATCTGTGCGTAGACGATAATTACTAACAATATCATGTGCTTGTAGTACTAAATTATTTATGTGTGTGTATGTATGTATATGTATGTATATAATGTATGTTCATTCCCTTCATTGATGCCACGTAAAGCTGATGATGAACTTCTTTCGTTTTTTTAATAATACTTAGCTATTACCTTACCTATTAAAAGAATGAAAAAAAAAGAAAAAAAAAGATGCAAATCATTAGCAAATAGGTACTTATTTTGTGAAATCATCATAAATGCCTAGCATTTTCCCAACTATGTCGGCCTCCAGTCTAACCGGATAAAGCTGAATACAAAACAAATAATAGGTATGTGAAATAAAAAAATATTTTCTCATTTCATTCGCCTTTTATAAAATTATATAACTCTTGTACCTATGCACTGTTCCCGGTTTTTTTCAATGACACTGTTAACGTAAAGGCTCGTACATACCGGCGCGATGTCGCGGGTGCGACAAGAGTCGCACTGCCTCTCGCGCCCGCGATATCGCGCCAGTCTGCACGAGCCTTATAATGGGTATTTTATAAAAACATAACATATGGAACCCTTCTGTACAGTGATATCATTGACTGGATGTGATGTATTTTTACCCGACTACGGCGAAGAAAAAAGAAGGGTTATGATTTTGACTGGTATGTATGTATGTATGTATGTATGTTCATCTGTTCCCTCCTATCTTCCAAACCACTTATCACAATTTGACAAATGAGGAATCGTTAGAAGCGTCGCGTCGTGATTGTCCGCTGGTTATAGGGTATGTAAAGTCACATTAAATTAAAAATGGCGCGCTCTAGAGGACATAAAGTGAGGAACTTAAAAAAAAAAATGGTTTAATCGTACCATGTTGGGTATCAAATGAAAGGGCTTAATGAGCACATTTCAAAATATTATATATATTATAACCACAAAAGAATTTTTTTTAAAAACAAGTAACAAAAACTAAAACCCAACTACGACTTAAAAGGTATAAACAAGACACCACAGACAGACAAATTAAAAATCCGGAGTCACACGTAATCTGTTCGATTTATGCCCTAACACGTGTGAGTTGTGACTATGGAACATATGGAACCCTTCTGTACAGTGATATCATTGACTGGATGTGATGTATTTTTAATCTCCACCGTTACGTTTATGATAGAATAATTCACTGTCGCAAAAGCTTTCAATTATTTGTTATGTCTAGATGTTTTTTCTTCTGCATATTCTTAGTTTTAGTCTCTCTAACTCAATATTCTTGCAGGCATTTATTCGAAAATTCTCTTTTAGATTTATGTGTTATTATATTGAACTTGTTACAAACAAACTTCTGAGTCGTCGTCATGGAAAAAGCTGTCTGTAACTTCTGAACAATTATTCGGAATATCAGCAATACTTGGAAGAACTCCGAACTCACTAAGTAGTTGCTCTTTACGTCGAAATTACGAATACTTAGACCTTCTTTAGCATGTTTACTCTAAAAACCCTTGGTATACCTGTACTAGTTCTCTCAACTAGTTTATTTTTGTTAAGAAATAATTTATAATAATAATTATGAATGATATTCAATAATCTTGCTTCAAAGCATAACTTTTTTGTAATTGATTGCTCTGAGATTCCCGCCAACTGTCGCCTCCTGCCCAACATCTATCAAATAATGTCCGGTGATGTGACGTTATAAGTGTATATGTTCACAGTAATACGGATACACGATAAGTTATGTGAGTGGCGAGTGACACGGTAATTCACGGTGTGCCGCGATACAATACGCATGTTCTGTATTATAACTACGATTAAAGTGCTATTTATGCATTGTTATGCACCTACACGATTGATATAGGGTTCTTTTCTGATCTATGAAACCTTTCATATTTTCCAATGCATTCACAGATCTACCAAAATTGATGTATCTCTTAGTTGCGAAAGACGAGAGTATTTGCCTCAATTTTCTCCATTCGTATTGTATTTATGTATTCCGTTGACTTTCTTTCTATTGCAGATAGCGCGCTCTTCTAACACAGTGGTCGCACTGGTAAACCTGACGCAGGAGTCGGCAGGACATTATCGATGTGAAGTGAACGGCGAAGCGCCGAACTTTGCTACTGTATATAGACAGAAATACATTAACATACACTGTAAGTTTGTCTTTTAGACTGTTACTACTGTTTACTGTTATAGACTTGCCCCTTATAAGCAAAACACGAATCATATCAAGAGGCCAATGTAAAAGTGTTTTTTTTTTTAATGTATTTAGGTATGACTCTACTTCAAAATTAATAAAGGGAACGGATAGAGGTTAACAATTTGAGTTTCCTAGTAACAGAAAAACATAAAACCTGAACTGGAAACATTTATTAAATTAATTTTAAGGGGCATCATTTTAAGCCAATGGATTGAACCGGTCGACTGGTCACAAAAAAGTTTGTTTGTCTATGTGATGCTTCCAAGACTTCTTCAACGAGATCTTGCCTCGGAAAAACTTGTTTGAATAGGTTCAATTCCTATGTTCAGGAACAAAAATGAACGTTCCATTTAGTAACTCATGATCAGTATCTGATTTCATTTCAGTACTTCCAAAAAGCGGACCCCGCGTGGTGGGTCTCAAAGAGCAGTACAATTTCGACGACTTGGTGGTCGCAAACTGTTCACTGCCTCCATCCCGTCCCAAGGCCCATCTGAAGTGGCTCGTGAACGATAGGCCTGCGCCCTCTTCCTACGTCCTGGGACCCTGGTACCGGGTGTCGGCTGAACGACCTGATGCTGCCGAAACTATTCTTCAGCTAAGCTTCTTCGCGACCACCTCTGATTTTGTTAATGGAGCCATCAAATTAAAAGTGAGTTAGTTGTAGTTAAAAGTTTAATAACTCATTTTATTACTTATGGTAAATCCCCTTGATATTAGTAACGATTCATGGTCTACCTCAGACCTCGGTTTTATTGCAAAAAACATTAAACCTTGCAAAAGAATGTCTTGACACAAAAGCCAGGCTGGCTACACCAGCTATTTCCAAAATTGACAATTTTCTCTATATTTTTAGTGACGAGCATTTCCATCTCAAAATCTCCTGTATGTTCATTTATTTATGTTTGTTTTAGTGCCAGGCTACAATAGCGCCGCTGTACCAAAGAGAAACAGAATCCACCCATTACATAGCGCTACCCTTTACTATCGCTACGGATGCACCCGAGGCAAAGGAAATCAAAGGTAGGTAAAGGTAAATCCAATTATCCTACAGTCTTTAAATGCAGTAAAGTGAATAATAAGTATAGAAAGACCCAGTTTTATTCCTGGATGGGCCTCATAATTAATTAATCCTTACGAATCTCCTTGGCTAATGAATCGGTGATCGCGATGGTTGTTTAGATACTAAACTGTTCATACTCCAATGTTTTAAAGTTTAAAATATTGGAGTATGCAACTACTAGTCTTTAAAATTCTCTAGTTGTCATAATTGAATGTTCTAACACTACGGCCCATGCGACTAAAACTATGAAATCATTTAATTTTTTATGCGTATTATTTTATCTCTTGTTTTATTTTCAGACATCGCTACTTCGGTGGACAATTCCTTAGCATCCTTACTTATACCAATTTTTTTCTTAATTTTAATGTAATAACATCGTGAATTCGTGATATATATTGAAGTCAAGCATAGGTGGCCAGAAATATGCACTCATGCCTCATACACAAATGCTGCAATTTTCAACAAATCTTTCACGGTTCACATTTCAAGTGTTTTGTGGCGAAACGTGGCGACTACAGTGTAGAACGTTTTAGATACGGTTAAACAATTCTTCGGAAGTTCACAAAACTTGAACATCAGGAAATGTACGTGTAGGTTAGTTAAACCTACATATGGAGTAAGTAACTAGGGAACTTGGTCTGCCACGAAGCAATCTTGAATACTGTCGTTTCGGAACGTAACAATTATATGCCTTAGTATGCTGTGCACTATGCTGGGGATAATTGCACTGCATAGCTCGTTCAACAGCGAGCATTTGCCAGAGACGTCAAATCAAAGAATTGTAGTGTGTTTTCAAATGTTTAAGAAATCAATTTAACTTTTATGGAAATTAAATAAGATTTTATGAGACATTGAGCAGCCATACTCGTAAATACAGTGATTTTATTTAAAGAAGCAAAGCCCAAAATCGGCTTCTATTTGGTAACTCGTTAACGAAATCATCAAAATATTTAAAAAGTTAAAAAGACCCTCAATCAAAACCTCCCTCAAACAAAAATATTATATTAATAATAATATTTTTGTGTTTAATAGTATTTTTGTGCAAGATTAATGTTTCAAAGTATACAACGAACGAACTACACAGAAACTTAAGTATAAAAATAGCCACATAAGCTTTTTCAGCTGACATATGAAGTGCGTTTGTGTATCCTAAGACAAATTGCGGGTCGGATCTTTTTTCCTTCCAATAATAAATAGTCGCCAAGCGAAATATTTTTGTCCACTTGGGCGAAATGCACTTCCGAACAGCGAATACTGAAACCACTGCCTATATTTTATGCATTTGAACTATTCATAACTTTAATGCCGTCTTTGACTGTGTACATTTTTGGCTACCTTGCAAACGAATGTAAGAAATAAAGACGTAAGTTATTGATAATTATTAAATGGCTTTACCATGTAGGTAATCTTATAAAACTGAGCTTAAAGTTGTGTAGATTAATAACGAGTAAGAAATAATTACAACGACCAAAATATGTGGCTTTACCATGTAGGTAATCTTATAAAGCTGAGCTTAAAGTTGTGTAGATTAATAACGAGTAAGAAATAATTACAACGACCAAAATATGTGGTTCAAATAATTTAAGCAAATCCTGCGGGATTGGGGTGAGATTAAGATTTCTAGGCGTAGAGAGTATTGAATAAAATTCTATGGCACTAATCCGTGCGCACTTGAAGAATTAAAATGTATACTACAGTCATAGATACGTATTGATCTCGTCCTTTTCTTTTGCAGTCTAGTAACCTACCCATGTTATTTTATATTTATGTTTTTTTCGTGATATTTTGATGCATTCGAATGTAATAATTATATTGTTTTCTACGCATTTACACTATTATTTTCTTGATACCATACTAATTAGAAGCATTGTGATAGCGATATGACTACTTTGCATGAATACCGATTGTACTTTATAAATAAAGGAACTAGTGATTTACAGAAACAAGTTGTTTTATATATAATTTATTTACAAAGCTATACAATTTATGTAGGTTTGTAAGTTTTGAACTTAGTGAAGCGTTTCGTGTCTATCGTTAGAGTCGATGTCCTTGTTTTGTTATCAATATCCGGAGCCCCGAGGGCCGCTGGGTCCACCGCTGGGGTAACCCTGTTCTCCATTGCCTCCATCGTTCTGAGATCCTGGACGTCCTCGCCCTCCATTCTGTCCACCTCTACTTCCTTGTGGTCCACTCGGTCCGCCGCTTGGGTAACCGTCGCCATTACCTCCATTACCACTAGGGAAACCTCCATTGTTTCCTCCAGGACCACCACTAGGGTAGCCTCCGTTGCTTCCTCCGGCACCACCGCTCGTGTAACCACCCTGTGAACCTCCACTTGGATAACCTTGGCCACCGCCATTCAAATCTTCTGCACCACCTTGGGGTCCGCGGGGTCCTTTACCGTTCCTTCCATTTCCACCACCATGACCATTACCACTAGGCCTTCCACTGGAGTAGCCCATGAAGCCTTGACTTCCCGAATCTCCCTGTCCAAAGCCACCTTCTTGATATTGTCCAGGGCTACCTGATTGATCCTGTCCAGATCCTGAGAAACCGCCATCAGGACCGCCTTGAGGGTAGCCTTGACTTCCACCTTGTGATCCTCCACCTCCTGCAAAATAGCATATTTAAATAAATATACAATTAACATAATTATTTAGATTCTATTCTAACTAGGAACATTTTAGTTTTGAAACAAAATGTTTGGGAAACCTTCAGAGATTATTACTTTAAATGCTTCTACCTATATTAAAAGTATTCAAGCTTCTTTAATAGAAGTTTTAATGTATGTTTACGTCAAGCCTATTCATTTATTAAAGCTTTATGTTTATGCACAAGTAAAAAAAATACTGTAAAAAAGCGGGCATTAAAGTCCGCTTTCTTACAGTATTTTTTTGGTAAATGGCTCAGGAGCCATTTTCTACCAGTCAGCCTTAGGGTGATGCAGAGACAAACATGACAGGTACAACGTAATTGATAAATAAATAGATATAAACAAAATAAACGTAGTCAGGAGAAATAAGGATATGTAGAGGAGAAAACGAATCCGAAAAAAAATCCATCAGCGCTGGGATGATTCTGCCTATAAGTACGAGACAACAAATATTAGAACATTTATTACCTCGACCAAAACCGGAGCCCCCATTACCGCCACCTGAAGAAACAGAAATATTATAAATAAAATTAACTGAATACCTACTAATTAAATACCAATTTGAATCAGCAAGTAATTTCAATTACCAACAGCTTTGTTTAGGTAATGCGCAGATTAGTTCACACTAATTTTACAACGAAAATAGCTCATTTGAAACCACTGAAAAGTTTAATAAAAAATTTTAAAACCCCTGACACAAACAAAACCTCTAAAAAGTAAAAAAAAATGCATACATGGGTGTTTCAAACTACCGCAGCTAACACAAAACAGCTTGAAACGGCTGAGCCGATTTTAATAAAACGTGTCTAAGAACCATCATCGCTAGAAAACTGGCTTTCCAATAAAAAAACCGCATTCAAATCGGTTCACCCGTTTATGAACTACGGTGCCACAGACAGACAGACAGACAGACACACACACATAGCGGTCAAACTTATAGCACCCCTCTGTTTGCGTCGGAGTTAATAAAATGGTTGATTTTACGATCAGATAACAACTCTTTGGTTTCGTTACACTATTGACTAAAGTCTTTCTTCTAAGTTTTTTAGCCAATAGTGGAGCTCTAAAGCTCTAATCACTTAAGTTCATTTTAAATGTAGTCTAGCTTAAAAGCTATACACAGGTGTCGTATCGCCAACCAAGATAATGAACCAACCCTCGTATCGGATCTGAGGCATGTATCCCTGCAGGCCGGCCTCGTACTCGACAACCTGTCTTCTGCCATCGGGCAGCACTACGTTATACTCCCCCGTGGCCAGGTCGCCATCACGCTGCTCAGAATGACCAAATTTAGTACCTGTCTGAGCGTCGTCCACCTCATAGCTAAACTCGTATTTAGCTGGCTCCTGAAAATAACAAACAGAGCTCGTGAAAATAACAAAGTAACAAAAGAATATGCCATAATTATACAAAGTGATACACGTTCATACACTGCCTATACAACAGTTGCATAGCCTGTTTTTATGAAGGACGCTGTTGATGGCAGTAACTCTTTTTTATTTATGAGGGAATCTTATTTTTTGCAAATTTAATAGTTGACGAAGTACATACATTAGATTGTCCATCATCATAGCTTGATCCACCATTGCCTCTTCCGCCCGGACCGCCGGGACCACCAGATCCGCCACCAAAACCAGGCGCACCATACGATGATGATGGCTGACCACCAGCCCCCCCGTTGAATCCAGCTTGAGACCGAGCAGAGGCTTGAGAACCAGCACTAGGAGACAAATAATTTGAGTCTGGCGTTTGAGATCCATGACGTTGGTTGCCTGACTGTACACTGCCAGCAGATGAGAAACCTCCAGTAGGCGGTGGGCCATATGAACTGTCTGGTCTTTGACCGAATCCTGGTCCAGCCCCATTTGATCTTCCTTGCTGGTTTGGTGCCCCGTATGAGGATTGCGGCCGCCCCCCTCCTCTGCCACCTGGACCACCAGGGCCGCTTCGTCCGCCTGGTCCCCTTCCATTGCCGCGGCCTGGCGGACCGTACTGTGAATCGGGTGTACTTCCTTGATTGAAATTGCCTTTTCCTTGCTGAGACCCAAAACCTTGAGGCCCTTGTCCGTTGTCTCTTGATGACGGTGGACCGTATTGCGTGTCGACAGATGGGCCCGTTTGTCCATTAGAGTAAGAATCTTGAGGGCTGAAACCATCACCAGGTTGAGATCCACCCCCTAATCCGCTATTACTTGCAGGAGGGCCATACTGCGATGATGGTCGACTACCAGAACCGGATGGAGGGAGGTAGCTGTTTACTGGAGGCTCGCATTTGCTTGCCGGCCACGCAAGTGCGCTTAGCAAAAATATGTACTGAAAAGTAAGAATATAATTTTAAAAACCGAATTAATACCCACAATTGGAGTTTGCTGCTACACACACTAGGCTAGACTAGGAGAGAGAAGAAGAGCTTCGTAGTACTTATATTTATTGGGAAACTTTATACGGACAAAATAAATAAAACATAATTAAAAGGCGCAAAATAATACATGAACTGTCTACATGACATACGTACATACGATATAATAAACACTTACTAAAATCATTACTGGGGAGCTTTCATGAAACCTTAAAAGTAAACTAAGCTCTGAAGATGTGTTACTTTACAAAGTTTTAGCTTTTGAATACATTAAATTTGAATAGTCGCTGTTTATATAGGAAAGTTGGTACTGGTGAGCGTGATACAGATACGATGCAAGAGCTCACGCGTGAGTTTGCGTCTAGTTTCGTGCATCTGCCTCGCGGCCGTCACTGCGGCGCCCGCGACGCGTCACCGTGGGACTCCCGGCTGGCGAGAAATAATGACTCCGTTACGTGACGAACACATACAATTAATATCAATAAAACGCTACCATTTATTTTAAAGTAAATGTTTGTCTGTCAGTAGTTCTGTCAGTGCAGAATTTATTAAGTAACTGAGAAATAATTTTCAACATTATTGTAAATATCAATTACTGTTTACGGGATTGATTTTGTCAGTTCTTTGTTTCAAATGAATTTCCTCTTTGGCTGTTTTATGCCACTGAAACATGCCATGGAATTTCGATCCTGGGCCCTCCATTTCTATTTGTATACGTTCCTGTGCACAAATTGGAATGTCTTGTTCGATGGACATTGATGTGTGCTATTCCTCAAGTTCAAATCTCGTAATGGATGGTAATAAATGGGCCTACTACGCTATGTGACACTATGTAGGTATGTACAGTCACGGACTTTAATTGATGAGCCACCTGGTACTGTTCGCATTTTAGCCGTGTAATGCAAATCGAGTTTATTCGGTTCCCGACACGCAAAGTCATATGTCTTCGTATTAGAAGAAGAAAATTATATTTCATATCTTTACCGGTTGGCTAACCTGAGAGCAGAACTACAAACTTGACAGCAGTGACTACTCAAAGTCAACCAATTGCAGGTCTAGCAACAGTAACCTAGCAACGATAAACAATTGTTGCTAGGTTACTGCTGCATAGTAACGTTAGCGTACGGAGAAATTCTCTGACATCGATATTTCAACTGTCACTGTCTTCAGTTAAGTTTTCAGAATTATTGAGTTAATGAGCTATGATTCAAAGGAGGTCAGTATCAAATAGATTGGATAAACTTAATGCAACATTGTATTTATTTTTATCATTAAGAACTTATTAGTCAACCTCTATGGATAAGACTATTTCCGATTAAAAGTAATTTATTTGTCATCTTGATATTTCAACTGTCACTGTCTTCAGTTATGTTTTCATAATTATCGAGTTAATGAGCTATGATTCAAAGGAGGTCGGTATCAAATAGATTGGATAAACTTAACGCAACATTGTATTTATTTTTATCATTGAGAACTTATTAGTCAACCTCTATGGATATTTCCGATTAAAAGTAATTTATTTGTGATCTTGATATTTCAACTGTCACTGTCTTCAGTTATGTTTTCATAATTATCGAGTTAATGAGCTATGATTCAAAGGAGGTCGGTATCAAATAGATTGGATAAACTTAATGCAACATTGTATTTATTTTTATCATTGAGAACTTATTAGTCAACCTCTGTGGATATTTCCGATTAATAGTAATTTATTTGTCATCTTGTTTACGAGCTTGCGATTTGAGTTCGTGTTTAATCGTGTAATCTCGTGAATGTATGAAACTGCAAAATTGAAAAGTTTGAAGGTGGCTCATCAATTAAAGTCCGTGACTGTACCTACTTAACTGAAAGCAATGTATTCTTTCATTAGATTAAATACACGTAGTTATTTTTTAATGTAACTGTCACCGAGTTTCACTACTGAATTTAGCTCGTGGCTAAGTAATAACAGCCGCACGAGTCGATCCATCAGGTTAAGCTTCGCTTGCCGGGGTTGGTGCGTGGATGGGTGACCAACTTTACATACCGAGGCTCCTCCGTGTATCGGAAAGCGCGTTAGCTGTAGGTCCCGACTGTCATTCGTGGATCTTTGACAGTCGTTACGGGACGTCGGAAGCCCGAAAGTCTGACATCCAGTCTTACCAAGGGGTATCGTATTACCCAGTTACTGGGTTGTGGAGGTCATATAAGCAGTCGCTTCATGTAAAATACTAGTATTCAGCTGCATCCGGTAAGATTGGAAGCCGACCCCAACATAATTGGGAAAAGGCTAGGCAGATTGATTGTAAGCCATCTAACTATGTAGTTTGACTTATGTTTAAAACATACAATACGGCCTTATAAGCAATAATCGCAATCATTTCTAAATCTGATAGTATACATTGCCATCACGCATCGTTTAGAGAGGTCCTAGCAATACTCCACATTTTTACCTTACGAAGGCCACATGAGTGACATCGAGTCACAGATCGAGTGACTATCACTAAAGTTTAGGCTGCGTCTGTACATAACACAATCGCTATAAACTGCGTAGGTACAGCAATATAACCAGGCATAAGACATATAAGCGATGATGAGTGAAGATAAAGCGTATTGTCGTCGTAAAAGTGTTATGTGTCTTGCCTAACAACCTTTCCATCACCTTCCATATAGCCCTGTGACAAAAAAATAGCCTTCTGATGTAGTTACCACAAAATACACTCTTGTACATGACGCCGGAGCCGCATCGGAGCCAGACAAGATGAAAAAGCAAGAAGGCAAGATGAAACAAAATCAGAACATCCCAAAATGAAAATGTAAAACCTACGCGGCGGCGGTGCTGCGCATGGGCGATATGCATTCGTATTCGTTTATACAAAAACGCGGTGCCGGTGCGGCTGCGGCGTCAAATACAGGAAGCAGAAGGACAGCCGCTTGTCTTACGCACTTATTTTTATAAGAAGGATAATGGAAGATTGGTAGGCTCTAATTATTGTTCAGTAGCCGTAATAAGAAAGAGGCAGGAGTGGAAGACGAAAAGTGACGCAACAATAGAATTAATATAAAAACCCTTTTCTCACAAGTCAAAGGCTATGGTGGCGATGTTATGGAATGGCCATACCACACCAAACTTGATTGATCCAGGCAAAGCCAGGCGTTCTGTGTTTATTACTAATATGTGGTTGTTTGTAAAATGGAACATTGTATCCGTGATGTTGGGCCGTGCAGTGATCTGTGTCATCCTCGCTAGTTAGCTAGTCGTGAGTGTGCGCGTTGCGACAGAGGCAAGCCGCCCCTTACCTGCGCCCGCGCAGCGACACCGACGCGTTGATAACGTACTGCGAAACTTTACACTTATAATGAGGCTTATGGGTTCACGATTTTTGGAGTCGTTATTATTGTGTCTCGATTCTCATAACAGTGTATTTATGGTTATTACTGTTGTACTCGCACCTATAAATGTCGTGTGCAATTGAGCTTGTTCTACACTCATATTTCAGGAAGCGGGTTCTTTTGTTTTAGCCCTTTTTTACTACGGGATTTTGCGATCTATCATCTCAATAGGTACTGTTTTCTACATATCCGGTATGTGATAGGTAATGTGCGTCCGGTTTTGTGATAGGTAATTTATCTATATTATATTCATCTCATGCATCCGATACAATTATTTTATTTATCGTTCTAGATCTCAGGAGTTCGCATGAATTGTTCGTAAGATCTATTGCCAATTTAGACCTAACTACTGAAAGCATAGTGACATCCATTGTACACGTGTAATAAGTAGCGGACCTCGAACAAGTATGGGCATTACCTTTTCATTCTCACAAACCAATCATGACATTAGAAACGACTTCGGTACTTGGTATTAGATGCTAAATATTGCAAAATGTTGCATGAATAACTGTCATATTCTAGTATAACATTTTAGGAATAGTCTGAGACTAATGAAGCCATTACAATGATTCTCATCCGAGATATTAATAATAGATATTTGCGTGGAAACATGCTCTTTATATATTTAATTAATTCCACGAAACCACAAGATCTGCTTTGGTTCATGTAAGCATTGCCTAATAAACAGCCTCATACGATTCGTGAGTTACTCGCGGACTTACCGAGAATCGATGATCCTCATTGTTCATCATTATCAGCTATTCCTAATGCATAAATCCTACGTCGTTATGGCCGAGGCTGGTACAATTGTGTTGCACTCTGTGTCAATACTGGAAAGTGGGTCAGCGAAACAGATTGATGACGTACGCTGGCACATCGCTCCAACCGGCGACCCTTTGTCAATTGTATGTACGTCCCTGCTGTAGGTTCACTTAAATAGATTGAATCGTCCTACATGGCTCTTTAGAATATCAGCAGGCAGTGTATTTGCAACTTTGATTTGCAATTATGCTGATTAATTTATAGACTGTCGCAAAATTGTATTTGGTCGTGTTACATACCTACCATTGTTTGTTGTTACGCTCTTATTTATAAGATCTGCAAAGTCTTCAGTGCTAGAATCTTCGTATGTGTAGGTCCCTTCAATTCATTATCTGTTTTATCTTTTCCCGACTGAAAAATTGGGGTCAGCTTCCTAACTACAATAATATTTTACAAATAATGATCATAGATCGAAAAGCCAATCTCATCTCAGCGACAATCAATCTCAAAAATATATGATAATTAGAGGTATTTTTGACAAATTCCTACTGATCAGCGTGCGTTCTTAAAATACGGGAATTGTCCCTCTTGATATTGGGACCAAGGCCGACAGTTGACCGTCTGTTTTCTGATCAATGGTCACCTATCTTCAGGTCGACCGAACGGTGCATTATAGTTTTAAATATTATAACTATAACTAATATCTACGAAATGAATTAGGTTCCGCACAGGTGTATAATGTGTAGGTTATAGATATGTACCTGGACACTTTTCTAATAGTGGGGTATTTAATGTCGTCAACCTTGAAAATCTTCAACAAAGGAAGCCGCTTGGCACAGGCATACCTACTGGTCATCTAAGCTGATTTAGCCCTGTACCCACGTGGCACCACCCTGCAGGTAGGTGGGGGAGGGGGGACCCATCTACCACGTTGCACTCTTACGTCGATATCTGCAAAAGTTTCGCAAATAGGTCAAGTTTGGTATCGTTTTCGTATAATTCAAGGACGAGGAATTCATTTCTGGAACAACATTTTCACTCGTTCGTACAAAAAAAGAGAGTTCGGCGCAAAAACAGAAAAATAAAAATTAAAAATTCTTACAAAATCTTTGCTTGCAATTAAATTACGAGATTATGCTTTATAAAAAAATATTGTTGTAAATAGCCCTGTTTATCTAGAATATATAAAAATAAACTTTCTTAGTAGATTTAACTTATAAATGTGTCAAAAAAAATAATTTGCGCCGCGCGGCGGAACTGCGATAGGAGAAGTGCGTATTTTGGATAGGATTTGGCACTTATTGTTTAATAATGATACTGATTAGTATATATGCTTCATGTAGTATTCTTAAAGAAATATCTAGAAATAATTCAAAATAATAAAAAAAAAACGCCAGTGAGATAATCACTATTCCCAGCTTATTTTAAAAAATGTGAGTTCGATTCGGCATTCCCATAATTTGACTTCAAAAAAACGTTTTGTTTAGGTGCTAAAAATAATAATGAAATAAAAAATAATAGTACAGTTTTTTTTATAGTAAATAAGTGTAAAAAAAATAACAAAATTTATTAACAGTTTCCGCTGCTACGCATTTTTGTTTGCATCCATGCAAGTAGCGGCTGCTGGTGGTAGGGTGGTCCACACAGGCTCCCATATGCCATTATTTTTGGCCAACCCCAGTCAGTAGGACATGGCCGGTTTTGTAGGTACTGGTTCTAAAAGTTGACTCCATGTCCACACTGATAAATCGCTCGAAAAATATGGTTCGCAGGGCGTCTTTGGTCGGTGGTAAATTCTCCAGCTGTCTGTCCTTTTTTGTAAATAGTCATTGTCTACACTGGTTTCTATCAGTGCATGTGCACGATCTAAATAAAACAAAAGTTATCACTTCAATTCACAAAAGCCAACCGCCACTTCACTTATTTATCATACAAAGCAATGAAAAAACCTTAGCATATTTATATCCCTCAGTTGCACTTGAATAAGCGTCCCAAGCTTCAAAAGCGCTACGTAGTAAAAAGAAACTACGTCCTGAAGGAAATTTCAGCAAGTGGTGATGGCAACTTTGGACCGGTCGGACAGGTTGGCGGTTTAATGGGGTCCAGTGACAACGATCCTCAGTAATGAGGGACCGATTGAAGAAGAAGATAAGAGGATTTTTCCATTTCCTAGCTCTCCAGTGCCAAGATACAGAATTTACAGCTGACAAAGAATTTTATGCGACAGACGGACCGACAGTACAACAGCAACAGCAGCAGAAATAAACAAGCAGGACCAGTACCTACAAGACCGGCCATGTCCTACTGACTGGGGTTGGCCAAAAATAATGGCATATGGGGGCCTGTATGGACCACCCTACCACCAGCAGCCGCTACTTGCATGGATGCAAACAAAAATGCGTAGCAGCGGAAACTGTTAATAAATTTTGTTATTTTTTTTTACACTTATTTACTATAAAAAAAAACTGCACTACTATTCTTTATTTCATTATTATTTTTAGTAAACAAAACATTCTTTTGAAGTCAAATTATGGGAATGCCGAATCGAACTTACATTTTTTTAAATAAGCTGTAATAGTGAATAGCTCAGTGGCTATTTTTTTTTCTTAATATTTTGAATTATTTCTTTAAGAATACTACATGAAGCACATATACTAATCAGTGTCATTTAACAATAAGTGTTAAATCTATTAAGAAAGGTTATGTTTATATATTCTAGATAAACAGGGCTATTTACACCTATTTTTTTTTTAAAGCATAATCTCGTAATTTAATTGCAAGCAAAGATTTTGTAAAAAAAAATATTTTTTATTTTTCTATTTTTGCGCCGAACTCTCTTTTTTTCTATCAACGAGTGAAAATGTTGTTGCAGAAATGAATTCCTCGTCCTTAAATTATACAAAAACGATACCAAACACGACCTACTTGCGAAACTTTTGCAGATATCGACGTAAGAGTGCAACGCGGTAGATGGGTTTTTCACCCCCTCCCCCACCTACTTGCAGGGTGGTGCCACGTGCTAAATCAGCTCAGATGACCAGTAGGTATGCCTGTGCCAAGCGGCTTCCTTTGTTGAAGATTTGCAAGGTTCTAGTACAAATCACGACACTAAATACCCGACTATAACTGCTAAATCGGATTAAAGTTAGTACTTAGGTACCTATAGTTGTTCATTTTTTTTAGACTGTTCTACTTGAACTGAAGTGTCATGAAAACCCAGTCGCCGACTGTGATGGACACTTTTTTCTACAGAATAGATTACGGTAGAGTTACATTCCTCGGAAATACAAGCAACTACGGGACCTTGACAATCAATCTTATTCGAGAAGTTTACAGTTTACATTGGGATAGCCGGTAATATCTAAAGGGCAAATGGTTTGAAATGAAAAATATACTATTCGTTTTATTATTCTTTAAAATTCGCGTCTCCTTACAAAACAATTATACTTACATATCGTTTACAGAAACAACATAATATCTAAATGAGTGTTTTATTTTTTCAAGGCAGATAGATATACAATAAGTACCTCATTATCTGCCTAGGCTTTTCCCAACTATGTTGGGGTCGGCTTCCAGTCTAACCGAATGCAGCTGAATACCAGTATTTTACATGGAGAGACTGCCTATCTGACCTCCACAACCCAGTAACTGGGTAATACGATACTATTTATTTTATTTTATTCTTTTCGGAAGGCTTACAGACAAATATCGTTATAATAATATCAATAATATAAAACTAAGTTGCTAATTACAAGCCCCCACCGATGAATACAACGTGATTACTCCCTCATAGTCTAAGTTACTTTATAAGCAAATAAATTAAATAAATTATAACCATTACCTCTTGGTAAGACTGGTTGTCAGACTTTCGGGCTTCTGACGACCCGTAACGACTGTCAAAGATCCACAAATGACAGCTGGGACCAACAGCTTAACGTGCTTTCCGAGGCACGGAGGAGTCTCAGTATGTAAAGATGGTCAGCCATCTACGGACCAACCCCGGCAAGCGTAGCTTAACCTGATGGATCGACCCGTGTGGCAGTTAATTATCCACGAGCTCCTCTCATACGATACATATAAGTACCTATAAAAGATTAATCTGCCTAGCCTTTTCCCAACTATGATCGATCGGCTTCCAGTCTAACCGGATACAGCTGATTTAATATGATAAAATTAAATAAGAAAAATGTTCGTAGGTACTAACGACCACCACTTTGAATGATATCCTGGCAATAATAGTACTATTACTTACAGAGTATAAATTACCTACTCGTGAAGTCCCAGCCTTCGGAATCCGAAACCGATACAAAGCCAGAGTGAAAACAAGGTGTTTTTATGCCAATACAATTTCCATCTCAACCTATATTACAATACTTATTGACAACAAGATAGAACACTAAATAACATTGCTTTAAATATTGTCCGGATTATTTTTGGGCTTCAATTTATACTTTTCTGAAAAAAATATCCTTTCTAGAATCCCGACGAAAAAACCAATGTGTGTATAAAAGCAATTTGATGTTTTCCATCGCTGAATGCTGTTTAACGGCTTCAAATAAACGATGAATGAGTGATTGATAAATGATTGTTCAATGAGAAATAATCAACGTTTTAATTAGAACAATAAAGTAGAAATTGGACTAAAATATAATATATTTAACAAAACATCGTCACACTATGTAATCTTACTATTAATATCACTATGGTACTTACATCTTACGCTTACCTCATCTATCACAGTTAAAAGGTACTATAGCTACTTACATAAAACAGTGCTACTTAAAAATTAATTTAGATAGTCTATTTACATTGTATCAAAATAAACAGAAAATAATAATTTTGTAGAGCGTTTCTTAAAAGGTTTTACTTGACCTTTTAGATTTTCAAACTGAAAACTTAGCATTAGGGGAAACATTAAGGGTCGTTTCTTGTAATAGGTACAGTATGACACAACTTAGATGTAGCATCGGCAAAATTCGTATAACTGATCACCACTCGAATCGAGTGCGCCTTCAAAATCTCCAATCTTTAAATCACTAAATTGATAAAAATAACATAATAATAAATAACTTTAGAAAGGTCAGGTGTATACCTATGTATGAACGTAATATAAATTTACTTATGTAAGTAATAAAAACTTTGATGTATTTACAAAAAAACTACATTATTGTCTTCTTTTTTCTTTCGAACACCGAAAATGTTTTGTATGATTTTGTGCCATTTTTTTCGCAAAGCAATACGCATCAAGTTCAATTGCGAAGCAATTTTTCACAGGCTTAACTACATTTAAAGTTTTGTAAAACAATGTTATGCTCTCTCTTTACTGTGCTAACTACTACTATGTTATTGAAACTCAGAAGGATTTAGCTACTTATGCATATTAACTAGTCGTTTTGCGAACAGTACACCTCGCGAGCATAAACTTTTTTGCAACAATTACCATAATTAAATACCAGTAAACTTTAAAATGGGATATTTAAATATAGCTCTTTCTTCCTGTTTCATGTTTATTATTGTATTGTTTATATATATATTTATATAGATAAGTATATGCTTTATGTATGTATGTATTTATTGTATATGCAAATGGTACACCACTGTCTACCTGCAGTATTATCTCTCCTTCGCGCTTTAATCCATCCAAAGGTTGTCTGTAAAAGATCGCTCTTAGCGATAAGACCGCCCATTGTGTCACCCTATGTTAAATTTCTACATTTGTATCTGTATTTTTTATGGTGTACATAATAAAGAGTATTCTATTCTATTCTATTTACCAACGTGCACAACGACAGTGCGTTCTAGCGGAGCATACAGAGCACTTTATAATGGGTGCACAGTAGTGCCATCTAGTGACGTTCTTGTAATTAACATTAACTGAAATTTATTTTCAGAATTCTCTTGTTTTGTGATGAGAAGGTGGTACAAGTCAGTCAAGGAGTTACAAGTCTAAAGTCGTAAAACCTGTATACCAAAATTCGTCCAGATCAGTTGTAAAATACGACCTGTACTGGTACTCCTCGTACCAGCAAACTGACACACGAAAGCAATTTATGCCAGACTTGAAGCAGAGACGCCTTGCTCGCTCGGTCAATAAATATTCGATGGAACCTCTACACTTAGTACTACAACAAGATTTTTATACTTCTAGCTAAACTTACCTATTAACCTAATCACAAGTGGCACTAAATTTACTTACATCTTAACCCTATTTAGTCAAGAACGTCGGGAGATGATTATTCTTAAACCTGATAATTTGTGAAAATTAAAGATGAAAACTAAATTATTCTAGTAACTTATCCGTAGGGTTCAAACACCATGTAGGTACACTGAGAAAATGTCTGTCTTTTGATGGCAAATAGTTTGATCGTTCGAAAAGACTGTTTTTTTAAGTTTACTGAAAGAGCGTTTCAGTAAAAATAAAATGCTGCGTTGTGAATATCTTAGGATAGGGTAAACCCATAGAATAGGTAAGTACTCTTATCCTTTGATTACCACTTACTTTAGAAGACGTCTAATCACTCCTACAAATTCATGACCAATAAAAAAGGGTTTTTGTAATACTTATACATAGAATCTTAAAACTACAATACTGTTTGCATGTTGATGGTTTCAACTTTCTCCTTTTTGCTTTCTCCGCGGAAGTGCTGCTCGATCTCTGCGAGGGATTTGCCTTTGGTCTCGGGCACCATAAACAGTACGAAAAAGAAGGCGATGGCACAGAAGCATGAGTACAACCAGAATGTGCCCGCGGATGTTAGCACGGCCTGCAAAGAGGAATATTTTACATTAAATCACGCCTGTTTCGCCGAAAGGTTGGTTAGAGGTATACCTACGTATTGTAGGTACACCGTTTCCACGGTTATGTTTAATTCCCATGTAATAGGAGGCGAGCATATTACCTACCACCAACCGGGCAGAAATCCTGACTAAGGGCGTTAACTGAGACATTCCCGATGGAAAAACCCAATAACACTTTGCCCGACCTAGGAATCGTACCCGCGAGTAGGTAGCAGAAGTAGGTACTCGCGACCACTAGACCAACGATTCAAGGAATATTTTAGGTAATTATTTATGAATTAATGAAGACAAACAACAATGTTTGGAAAATAGCTTGTAAATGATGCTGTAAATGGCCCACTAAGACTACAGTAGTTCTGCCTGTTGCAGACAGAACAGTTTTGTCTTGACAAAACAAAACAGTTTACGTTACGATGAGGTAACTCTGTCTGTGTGTCAGTTTTGTTACAAGTTGCGCGCCATCATTGTTTTAAGAGACTGATAGTCTGTAAAAAGACAGTCTTGATTCAGGGTTGTGCTCAGCCTTGCCACACACAATAAAGGATTCTCGAAACTTCAAAGCCCTTCTACACTGTTCGTAACTCTGTTACCCCTAACAGAGTTTTATAAACGAGTATTTAGATGATGGCCAGGAGGTTATGCTGCATCCCCACTGGTAGGTAGCGCAATTAATTAGTTTTAAAAACAAATTACAGTACAACTCCAAGAATTCATTCTAGTTCTTTTCTTCGTGTTTTATTACAGCGATAAAAAAAATCTGCGGAGTAATTGATTAACTTTCAATGCGTTATTTACGTTGTAGCAGACAAATTTTTCTAACACTCGAAGCAATGGGTTACCAATATCCTTCAAATTAAGTAGGTTATTCAGATTGTGATTTAAAGTGTGTTACGCAGTTACGTAACACACTAACACCAGCACCCTAATTAGGGAACTGTTATCTGTTAGAAGGATTTAGGGTAATATCATTAATAACTCTTAACTAATTACAAATACCTATAACTACTACTTTGAATCAAGTCTAATTACAAACTAGCAACTACCCACCACGTTTCATGTAATTGACTACTTATTAACGAGAGAAATATATCGAATGTGGGCTGATGATCTTTTACTTCGGTTTGCTTTCATAAATAGGGACCTTTAACACTGGCCAAAATCACGTTATAACAGAAATGTCACTCAACATACCTAGTATTTTTATCTCACGAAGCGACACGCGTTTTACTTGTAGTTACCAACTGTACAAGACACAGACAGTACCTACACAGTTTCAAAACTATATTTTATAATGCTGGGAGTGATAATATTTTTATTTTTTTGAATAATGGTTCACAGCTGTCCATTGGGTGCTCTCCACATATTGAGCGAATACATTTCTATCGAGCTCGGAACACTAGTTCTACAGAATTGCCCCATATTATAAATGCCATAACGCAAAATTGATGCGACATAGCCATGGTATGCACATAGTGCTGCATCAACACTAGCCACTCAAAAGTAGATAGGTAGGCACATAATCTCTCCAAAAAAGATTATATTAAGCGTTGTTGTACTGCAAAAATATTAATGTCTTTTTTTATTTTGAAATAAAGAGTGTAGATTTTTTTTTTTTTTAGGTAGGTACAGTAAAATTCCAAAATTCAAAAGTGTCTTGTAGAATTTCGGTTCAATTGTTAACATGGGATATAAGTACCTATTTACCTACAGCAGCATCGTAGGTTTACATTTAAGTAATGTACACACGTCTACACATCAAGCTATAATCATCAAGCTGTAAGATTTTCTTAAAATGCGAGGTCAGCTTGTACTGGAAATGTATGGCTTAATGTGTAGCCGTGTGTACATCTTCATCATCTTGTTCATCATCATCGTAATGTAATGTTCGTTTTCAATCAATACTTTATGGATTTCACAAAGTTATAGTTGTATTTTCCCGTGACTGTATAAAGGGTTATGTTGTATGTTAACTGCGATCTTACAAATAACCGTTGTGAAATGTAGCTACAAAATTACATTTTCAATTCACTGCTTGTTGAAGTTACGCGTTATTAATTTATCAAACAGAAAACCATATGCATATAATAGGTGAAATACCTATCCACAATATTGTTTCGTAATAATAAATTATACCTATTGCCGGCATTATGGTACAATTATTATTACAACCAGGTTTAGCTTTCAGTAAGTAATTATATTCTCGCTGTTATGAACAGGGAATAAAAATTACAGTTTCAATATTATATTATGCATTTTCGGAAGATTATTAAGTAAAAATAATGTATGCAACCATCTTTGTTATTATTTAGTAAAGGCAATCACGGATCCCTTGTTCTAAAGAAATGGTTAAGTTTATATTTACCCGACTTCGGCGAAGTAAAAAGGAGGGTTATGATTTTGACCGGTATGTATGTATGTTCATGTCAATCATATCTTCTAAACTGCTCATCATAATTTGACAAATGAAGTATCATTGGAAGTGTCTTGATCGTGCACTGGTTATAGGCTATTTGACGTCACATTAAATTGGCACCCTCTAAAGGACATAAAGCCATGAACTAAAAAATAGGGCTTAATTAGTGCTTTTAAAAAATATATACCTAATATTAGAACCAAAAAAATAAAAGTACTAAAACTAAAACCCGACTACGACAAAAAAATCAGCTAAACAGATATAAACAAGACATCACAGACAGACAAATTAAAAATCCGGGGTCACACGTAATCTGTTCGATTTATGCTAACACATGTGACTCGTGATTTTTAATTTGTCCGTCTGTGATGTCTTGTTTATATCTTTTAGCTACTATATTCGAGATAATCACATAGTTATACTTACATCAAGAATATGATAGGACTTGATGACCGAGAACATAGACATCAGGTTGACGGCGCTGGCCATCGCGGACAGCTGCGAACGGTAGTGCGCCGGGAACAGTTCGCCCAGCAGCAGGAAGGGCAGGCCGCCGAAGCCGAGCGAGAAGCCCAGCATGAACACCACCAGGCTCGCGATCGGGAGGTACCTGGGGGATTCATAAATTAGTAACAAGTAAGATTAGACATCAATACTATATGTGTGTCAGTTGCTTTTTCACGCCTAAACCACAGAACATAAATCAATCTGCCTGGCCTTTTCCTAACTATGTGGTTGTTGGCGAAAATACTCGTATTCAGCTGCATGCGGTTAGAAACTGGATGCACCTGAATACCAGTGTTTTGGATGGAGCTACTGCCTATCTGACCTCCACAACCCAGTTACTGGGTAATACTTTAGGGGTATGAGGAACAGGGTGTAAAGTTCACTCATCCACCATAGAAAAGGGAGGATCCTCCTACCAGACGGGTGTTGTGTCCAGCGGGCAACTGCCCAATGATTGATATTGGTTTTGTTTATAAATGTTCACTGCACGGTAAACTCTAATTGCGCGATGCAGGATTTATATGACGTCAGGATTTTTGTGTGAAGTCAGGTCTTTAATGCGTAGTTCGCATGTGGCGTTGTAGATACCGCCACATCACTCCCCTCCGGAGACCGGAGGTCGATAGTGAGCTGAGTCTTGTATCTTGCGATGCTTGCCAGTGCCAGTTGTGGTTCCAGTGAGTCGGACCAGGTGCCGCATTGTTCGCGGTGGGTCGGAACTGTTTGCGGCGATTGTAGTGATTGAGTTGATTGCGTTGATTCCCCAGTGACTCAGGGTGATGAGGTTGAGGTGATTGAGGTGATTCCCCAGTGGGCCGGGGTGATGAGGCTGAGGGTGATGACCAGGAATGCGCGTTCGCTGCATGCTGATGGTCAGGATACCCGTTGACGCCTCGGGTGTTGGCTTGGCTGTGTGACTCGCCTCACTGAAAGCTTGCGGGAGTGATGATGATGACATCACGTTGGAGTAGTTGCACGAAGGCTGCGTTGACGTTCATATTCGGGGTCACCAATTTAGGCGTATGAGGAACAGGGTGTAAAGTTCACTCATCCACCATAGAAAAGGGAGGATCCTCCTACCAGACGGGTGTTGTGTCTGGAGGGCAACTGCCCAATGATTGATATTGGGTTTTTGTATATAATATATGTTCACTAGACGGTAAACTCTAATTGCGCGATGCAAGATTTATGTGACGTCAGGATTTTTGTGTGACGTGCGGTCTTTGATGCGTAGTTCGCATGTGGCGATGTAGATACCGCCACAATACGATACCCCTTAGTAAGACTCGTTGTCAGGCTTTCGGGCTTCTGATGACCCGTAACGTCTGTCAAAGATATAAATTGCCACTAAACTATATTATAATTGTATAATTTTTATGAAATTTGAGAAACTTAGTCTGAGACCTGGAGAAGGATATAAGCTACTTTTCATAAATTATGAAATACTCAATACATGCAGATGAAGTCACAAACCACAGCCTTATAATAACTATAAGCAATTAATGAAACTGATAAAACCAAGAAATAAACAAGTCTTCAAGTATAATAACACATTCGGACGCAGTGAAAAGTGGGATAAACATATTAGAACTTACCGAAGGAAGGTAGCATTAATTAGAGGAATCAACAAGTTTGATAAGATAGCAAAGAGAGGTAATGAAACTTAGACTAGAAACTGATCAAAATGGAAAACGACGGAGTTTCAAACATTAAACATTCGAAAGCGGTAAAGTGAGGAATTTTGTCAGGCTATCTTCTAACTAATGAAACTAGTGACAGTAAGTCCTGGGAGGATAAATAAGGTTGATGATATAAAAATCCATATTATTGACTAGAAACTGATAGAAGAGACGTCGCATAGGTTTAAGCATTTTTAATTAGATATTTTTAATATGTCTCGATATAGCAAGACTAGCGATAGGAAGATATAGAGGAATCAAGAAGAAAGATGGGCAATTAAATATGTGCTGGAAACAGATAGAAAGAAGAAACCGTCGCGTAGTTATACAAGCATCGGAAAATTGTCTGTATGAAAGCGGTACACAATTATGCTTTTTACAGGCTTATGTATTTTTTGGCGTTCAAAGTGTGCCAGCCAGTCAGAAATCAACTATTATTGAAAATTCTGCTTGATTTGATTGGACTCAAATTACAACTCGTTAACGCTGACAAGGTTGTTTTGTTCCGATAAGAAGAACCTTATTCAATTATGGCCTCCTTGAATTAAATTTTTTGTTTGATTTACGTAAATATTTGCTCGTATTTCTTAGAAACATAAATACCATATTTCTAATTATTATTTACTGCTTCAAATTGAGTAGGTAGTTTAATGGTTTCTTACAAAGTTTTCCTTGTCGTCGTCTAATCGACTCGTACCTACTGATTCATTTACACAACAAAAAGAAAAAAAAATCCATCTGTGAATTCCACCAATGTGTTGGTAAACAAAACATTATTTTTAATATGAAATCGCCAAAATAATTCTATAAGTAGCTGTTATACAAATGGAGATAGAACATTTGGTTCACTCACATCTTCACATCCTCTTTACTATCGTGACTAACTAGGCTATTATCCCTTTAAACTAGTGATCCTGAACTGCACCCCATGTTGTTCCAATGACCTTTTAGGGGTATGAGGAACAGGGTGTAAAGTTCACTCATCCCCCATAGAAAAGGGAGGATCCTCCTACCAGACGGTTGTTGTGTCTGGCGGGCAACTGCCCAATGATTGATATTGGGTTTTTGTATATATGTTCACTGCACGGTAAACTCTAATTGCGCGATGCAGGATTTATGTGACGTCAGGTCTTCGATGCGTAGTTCGCATGTGGCGATGTAGATACCGCCACATCACTCCCCTCCGGAGACCGGAGGTCGATAGTGGGCTGAGTCTTGTATCTTGCGATGCTTGCCAGTGCCAGTTGTGGTTCCAGTGAGTCGGAACCGGGTGCCGCATTGTTCGCGGTGGGTCGGAACTTTTTGCGGTGATTCCCCAGTGGCTCAGGGTGATGAGGTTGAGGTGATTGATGTGATTCCCCAGTGGGTCGGGGTGATGAGGCTGAGGGTGATGACCAGGAATGCGCGATCGCTGCATGCTGGTGGTCAGGATACCCGTTGACGCCTCGGGTGTTGGCTTGGCTGTGTGACTCGCCTCACTAAACGCTTGCGGGAGTGATGATGATGACGTCACGCTGGAGTAGTGGCACGAAGGCTGCGTTGACGTTCATATTCGGGGTCACCAATTTAGGGGTATGAGGAACAGTGTGTAAAGTTCACTCATCCCCCATAGAAAAGGGAGGATCCTCCTACCAGACGGGTGTTGTGTCTGGCGGGCAACTGCCCAATGATTGATATTGGGTTTTTGTATATATGTTCACTGCACGGTAAACTCTAATTGCGCGATGCAGGATTTATGTGACGTCAGGTCTTCGATGCGTAGTTCGCATGTGGCGATGTAGATACCGCCACAACCTCATGACGTCAAACGTCATCTCACCCTTTTTGTTGTCTATTGGCGCTTGGGTACCGTCAGAAACCTCTGTTGCGGTGCTACTGATCTACTTCTGTAGATTAACACTGTTACTTTTATACACGATTGAAAATGGACCCAAAATTATTAATTAGTAATAAGCTAACACATCCATTTTTTTTTACTTAATATTTTTCTATGCAATTATGATTAAAGAAACTATGTTGCTAGGTGAGTCTTTTGTATGTACCCAATCATACTCCAGCTCATAAATACTTAAAAATTTTACTTCTTACCAATTTCGTCAAATAATACCTCTAATCACACGTGCCGCCCGCTATGCCAGATGACGAAATCATTTAACACGTGATTTCACTTGTTCGCCTGTGGCAATGGCAGGGATACACGCTAATGAATTGACAAACGTGTCCTGCAGTGTGACCTGCCACTCTCACATGCGCGTCAAATTCAACCGTTCAAGTTTGGCCGAATGCACAAGTACTGAGGCGGTTCGAAAAACCTTCTAGTTTGAAAATGGTAGGTTAGTTTATTTTGCGGCATACAGGTTTATAATAACAATGACTCTTAAAGAAAATTGTTTAACAGAGGAAAATATAAGCATTTAATTATTAGTCATCATAGCTTGCAATAATTTATCCAATACCTGAAACATGCAATTGACAGAAATTGTCTATTACGAAACAAAATAACTGCACATAATGTGTAATAAATGCAATAAAAAAATTGCTCCACAAAATATTCATAATATGTGACAACCAAATTATCGGTCATCCGATATCGTCACTCACGGAAACGATGCTAAGTTAATATCGTTTCACAGAAATACAAGGATCCTAAGGCGCAGGCCACACATAAATGGCGTCGGGCGAAGACACGGTGCGGGCGGCTTCCTGTTCCATTCAAATTTTATAACAAGTGCATAGAAATAAAGCACAATATAGGATACACGGAATGTCGTGGCTCCACGCCCGAGCCATTTGAATGGAACAGGAAGCCGCCCGCGCCATGTCCTCTCCCGACGCCATTTATGTGTGGCCTGCGGCTAAGGGTAGCAGCAGCTGCTTTATGAGCAGTGGACAGGAGTATTGATCTTCCATCACTTAAAAAACTGAACACATCCTTCTAAGTTACAATTAAAAAGTTTATTACCCAAGCCACGGTGACTCCTTCAAATGGAAATAGAATGCCGCGCCCATGGACGCCATCGAGGCGCACATGATGGCCGCGGACACCAGCAGCAGCGGCCGGCGCCCCGCGCGGTCCACGAGCAGAGTGCTTACTGCGTTGCTGAGCAGTTGTACCACACCTACTACGATGGTAGCTGTCATAGCGTCTAATGTGCTACCTGGAGTGGATAGATATTTTAAACTTGAGGGTTTAATTTATTGGGACTTATACAAATAGACTAGCCGTTAGGTAAAACATATTAGTTATTCGGTTTTACTTATAAGTTCAGCGCCCGTATTTTTGCCATCAATGAGTTTTCACTTCGAAACTTTCGGTTTTCTTTCCAAAACACTTGATTGTTTTAATAATAATCTTGAATTCAAAGATTGAAAGCAAAAAACCTCTTAGTGTCTTACAAATGATACAAAAACAACTTTTAACAAAAAATTCAACCGACAAAAAATAAACAGAAAATCATAAAATAAATAAACATTAACAAGTTTTGGGTCGACGCTTAAAAACGTGTTTGTAATTTAAAAATAACGCGTCTACAATCTCCTTCATTTTACATTAGTTCAAAACTCACCAGCGTTCCTGAAGATCTCCACAGTAAAGAATATGACAGCGTCAATGCCGCTGAACTGTTGGAACAACAGCAGGGCGAACCCGATGATCATGGGCTTAAGAACCACGGGAGAGAACATCACTTTGCGAGTGAATAGGCTCGGAGGACCAGCGGGGTCTTCGGCTTTCCTGTGAAGAAGTTAAAAAAAGTAGTACAGACGACAGCAAATATAAGTATTACCTAAACATATCCTTTGGGGAAATATGAGGACAACGTGACAGATTCTGTAAGATCCTTCTTGATTGAAACCCCACAACCTATTGTAGCCAAAGATAACTTCTTCTTTAAAATCAACTTGAGCTACATCATTATGTTAGTAAGGTTGGTATAGGATCGAAAGATCAATAGTAGAACATGAGATGTCCTTTCATATCCTCAGAGCCCTTTAAAACTCTTTCTCTCCTTCGATGATAGGGCGATGCAAAACTAATTATCTCTTTTCAGTATTAATAAGTACCGCAAATCTTGTATCTTGAATTGGACTAGGACTTGTGTCCTACTAATCACTCTTTTTCCTATAAATTCAAGATTCGTATCTAAATATCAAAAACTATTTGGTTTTTGGAGATACGAATCTTGCATGAACTTGCAACTAGTGTGTACTATATTAATATTGTATGTACACGGATGAGTCGCTCTCGTTAAGTACATGAATAATAATTACCACATATAAAAGTTCGTTAGAACTGTTAGAAATCATGTTTATTAATTATACTAATAATGTTCACCAATTACGATAACCGTGATGCATTATAGAAGGTACATTTTTGTAGGTATACCTACCTATGTGAATAAAACAGATCAACAGGTCAACAGATGAATGGTAGATCATCCTAAATATCACTAAAGCCATGTAGACATCTATCGCTACGGATATCTACAAAACGAACAGAAATAATTTCTTGGATACGAGTCGGTAGGTACCTACCTATAAAATACGAATTTGCAAATGCTGAAGAAGTTATCTTATGCACGATTTTCTTCATCCCTGTTTTCCTTATGAGTATTGTACTTTCCTTCTCCAGGAGTAGATTAAAAAAAAATCTGTGTCCAGGATAAAGTCTATTCGGATGATCACCTATTTGCTACCTGTAGTCCTACAATCACTATTATCCTTGAGTACGTCAATCTGCTAATCTCAAACACGCGCTACCGATTTGCGAGTTAAAAAGACAGACCACGCCAATGTAATTATTTGGGAAGTTGTCACATCATCCTTATCGATAACTATAATCGTATTGCAATCGGCCTCAGAATATGTAACGCAACGTGACCGGTAGCAATTACCTGATGCCGCCGGTTGCTGCCCTGTTGACCTCAAGCAAGGTGAAACTATAACAAGTTGAGGCGTCTTTTTATGGAGTGTAGTGGTTGGACATTTGAATCGAAACGCTCTTATATGTGCCTTTTATTGATAGCAACGTTGTCAGTACTGATTGCCTAGTTGTTAATCATGTTAATGTTGTTACTTACTGATTAATCCTTCAATAAAATTGTTATCAAATCTCGAAAGCAAGAAAATTATTAAACAAGGTAGTTTTGGGATTGTTTCGGATTGCGTAAATACAAAGGCGGATGCAACACAAACAGCTGTAGCCGTTGTGTGACGCTGCCGCGTTTGTATGAATAAAGTTTTACAAACTCGATTACTTACATCACAGACATTTGAATACTCTCTGCCTCAATGTGATCGGCTCCGAAAGACAATGTTTTAACAAAAAAGCAATACAGCTTACTCGCTCCGTCTACACTGCAGATATCAAACTTGCTTGCGACGTAACGCACCTGGCTCTAATACTAAATAGCCTGCCTAGCTGAGAGCAACTTGGAAGTAGCGCTCGCCCCGGCTGCCGCGCCGCGGCACCGCTCGATTCACAGTCTAGCCTAACCTAACCCATTATACCCCGTTCACAATTTTGTGACAGTTTATAATCTAATGGATATAATACTATGGGTATCTGCGTTGAATCCGCCTTTTCATTGCCTTAAACAAATAAATGTGGCTGCATTACAAACCGCTGTTGCAGCTGGGTTCGGACGGGCTATTACACTCAAGAGAATGCAGCACGGATAATGGGTGTCTGTGTACTACACCATGGGACTGACGAGAAATAAATCATCCCCACTTTACGTGTACCTTAAAAAAAGATATTTTTTACGATTTTATTTTACCACTTTGTCGGCGTAATTTATATGTATACCAATACTAAATTACAGCTTTCTAGCACTAAGAGTCTCTGAGCTAAGCCGCGTACAAACAGACAGACGGTCATGGCGAAACTATAAGAGTTCCTTGTTGACTACGGAACCCTAAAAACGTCGTGTGTAATCAATATGGTAAAGCAATAAACTTAATTGAAGAAAACGCCATAATTACACTTAACTGCATGATGAAGTAGAAATAAACACTTAACTGCAAAATGATGATGTAAAAAGGAAATCGGTATGATAAGTACACAATAGTAAACGTTCAAGTAAATTTTAAGTCCCACTATTTATATACCGACAACGGGATAACCAAAACACGCAACACTCGGTTGTTTATTGTGATTCTCATATTTCCATGTCGTTACTTCGTAGACTAAAAGGAAGTACATATTTAACTTAGTTACTACAACTAAAGTCTAAGAACGTTTGCTGAATACAATAGCGACGTTACAGTGCAGTAATCTGTAGGTTTACTTGGACACGAACAAAAACTCAGATTTGTAAATGTGAAAGTTTGGATGTACCGTTTTATTTCCCGGAGAAGCACGTCTCTGATAATAATAAAGAAATAGGAGGCGTTTTGTGTTGTGCATAAGCTTCAAGTTGACCGACCATAGTCAAGTTCCTACCTTAGCCGTACCCAAGATAATACGCTAACTACCATTTAGCTTCACACCATGGCATTTAAGTCAACTAAGCTATATCACTCTTCTATGGTCACACTAGCGGGTCAAACATATAGGATGCATCAGACAGATAGGCCAGGATCGTCACACAGTGGGTGCGCGCAGGCGGGCGCCATCACCGAGGCAGGCCTAAGAAACGCTGGCGTGGCGATTTGGATTTGTTCCAGACCGTTTGACCCAGAAGGCAAAACAGCAAAACACAAATAAAATTTTAAAGGTATGGGAGACACCTCAGCCAACAAAGGTTAATTTAAAAAAAACCTATACATATTATATTCTATTGTGATTCACCTCAAACAATTCACACAAACCAGGATAAAATAATAAAATACTACTTACTCTTGATTATCTTCCTTAACGGTGGCAGTAGCTCGGGCAGACAAGTGTAACCACTTGATCGACTCTGACGCATCCAGACCCTTAGACTGCAGCCACACGGGAGATTCTGGCAGAGGCAGGAGAACCACGAATAAAGCCACTGGAAATAAATAAATTGGATATTATTTACCTTTGCAGATACCGGAATATTTCCGTAAACTGTTAGTAGTTCTCATCACTAACTGTAATCATATCGTTCGATATCAAGTTCGATGTCATATAAATGGTATTATCGTTAAGTATATTTTTATTTCCTTTATTTCATAAAGATACTTATAAATTACATTTTTAAATATTAGAATATAAAAACATTTAAAAATATAAAAAATAGTAGCCCACCGGTATCGGGAACAGGGTCCAAGCTACCGGCGGTCAGGGCTCCAGAGAGAGGAACCTCCCAACAATACGGGCCGTATGCAGGAGGGTCTTTCTGAATCAGGCCCAGCTGCCCAACGAGAGCCTCCATAGGTGTCAAGATTCTTGACAATTAAGCCATTGGCTGATACGACTGTCGGCACAATGATCGCAGAGTCCACATCCCACATGTCGACAACCAAGTCAAGATACTTGATTTGTTTATCTTTCTCGGCCTTCACGAGGTTCCCGTCATGCGGGACCGTTATGTCAATGATCATTGCGCGCCGCTCTGTTCGATCCACCACCACTATATAAGGCTTATCCCAGTACAATGTGATATTTCCATTTTCGAGATCTGGGTCAAGCACGTACCTGTCGTAGGGCACTTCCGATTCCAAAAGGCTGTATTTCAGAGTAAGTTCCGAAAAAATATTTTGTCATAAGGTGTCTCCACTTTGTCTCTGTTATTTTTCGAAATTTAGGTAGATTAGCTCTACCTGTTCCGATCACTGGTCATGAGGCTTATAAATATAATGACAGTACGCGTATACTAATAGGTGTAATATTACCGCAAAACACAGCAGACAAGAAGGCAAGGTATCTCCAGTACAGCCAGTTGCCGGCCACGTATGATATGAGGATTCCAAGAGACATCGACAGGGTCGGCAGTGAACCCAACCGGCCGCGGATTTCAGGGTCACAGCATTCACTCACCTAAAAATATACACAACATTAACATGACGCCTGTAATCCTCGGAGTGTTAGGCAGAGGGGCGCTAATAGTACACAAACATTTTACTGATTAAGTAGGTATATTTAAGTCCCATGTAATAGGTATAGGCGGCGAGCCTATTGCCATCAACCGGACTCCAGGGGTGAACTGAGTTTCTGATGGATAAACCCAATAACACTTTGCCCGACCTGGGAATAGAACCCAGGACCTTATGATCAACAGTAGCGCTTGCGACTATAAGACCAACGAGGTAGTTTAAAATATAATAGGAATTACGTTATTTTGTAAATGATGTTCACAATTTTTTAGGATTCTATCATGAATTTTCTAGGTAAACGTAACGTTAACTCTGGTAATACTTAGTTAGAGTCAAGTACAAGCAACATTAAGAAATAACAATTTCTTTATTCGATTCAAGCTAGTTATCAAGCTTATCAAGTTATTGATTTGAACATGTAAGAGTGAATAAACTGTGTTAAAATGTAGGTATATGGTGTATAGGGTTCCCTATCCATATAGGCATACTTTTGTTTATCCTAACAATATTTACGCATAATATTATTTTCGCCTATCAGCAAACGCATAATAATTTTAAGCATAATTTCACCAATCATAATAGTGTATAAGCATAACATTCAAAAGCAAAAATATATTTACGCATAATGACTGACTTTAAAACATAATTTTTAAACGCATAAAAAATACGCATAATAATTGTTTCCAAAATTAGACACTACAACATATTTTATATAATAACAAGTACAATGACCACTTGAAAAATTTCGCGTATGAATAGAGACACCTTATATAGCTTCTAGTCGTTTTTGGCACTTCGCCGGCCGCTACCGCGACACCGCTCGCTTCGCTCGCTTGGCTCATGCGTAGGGGTCACAGTTCTAACCTAACCTAACCCACCTAACATTATTTTTGTAATAACTACGTAAAAACATCCGTCCGTTATTCTAATATTTTTTTATGCCTTAACACTATTATGCTAATAGTCAATACGCAATAGTAACATTATGCGAATTAAAATTATGGCAAAACAAATTATACAACAAGATAATTATGCCAAAAAAATTGTATGGCAAAAAAAAATTATGCCAAATAATAATTAGACCAAAAAAAAATATGCCAATATCGTTATGTCAAAGAATATTAGGGAAAAAAGTATTATGCGAAAAAAAGGGGTCCCGGTGTATAGACATCGTCGACCGTAATCTAACTTAGCGTAAGGGACATTTTGCTCAAAATAAGTTAAAAATGCAGTCCTTTAAAGTTTTTTGCGCTCTTTCGAATGGTGTACGTAACGTCGCCGTAGCTTGAAAAAATGTCCGATACGCCATAGAAAATGTATGTTTCTAAATCATTTTTTAAACAAAAATATGATGTATCGGACAAAAGTAAAAATGCAATTGACATAAAAGACACACTTTGGAATAAGTGTCCCTTACGTCAATATCCTTCAGGTAAAATTGAAAAAAAAAAATTTATTGCGTAGCAGTTCTAAATTGTTACATTCGTCTCCTTTTAGCGCACAACTAAAAGAAAGAGAGCCAAATACTAGTATTCACCATGCATAGTAAAACTTATAGTAGGTAAGTAGTTGAATCTTCATCCCATGAATGTTGTTCCAGTGTTTATTTATAATATTTGACCTTAGTAGTAAGATCTCTAACCTACTAAACTCTGATGAAGTGCTGTGCAGAAGATAATTGTATGGGCACCGTCACAAGTTCACAATGGCCGTCTTTCCACACCTGCTCTTAAATAGACACTTAAGACTAAGATATTTAAGGATTGTCACGTTTAAAAAGAAGAATATTGAGAAAACGGATGTAAAATATAGGAATATAGTATGGTTGAAACTGCTAATGTGACTGAGATTTTATTACGTCCAAAAGATATAATAGGTAAGAGAAAAGGTAAAGGGAAAAGAAGAGTCTAGGTAAAGTTAAAGAAAGTAATACAGAAGAACTAGTGAAATCAATATAATATCAATTATAACGATGAAAGCGCTAACGATGAAGAACAATACATTTTTAATCTTTTTAGTTTAGTTAAATAATAATTATCGTTATTTGTTGCAAAACTGTGGCTAACCTATGGCAAACATAAATAATAAAAAGGTAAAATATTTTAATTTTGTTTTGTATTGTTTCAAAAAGTTGATTTTGAGTTTAAAACTACTAAAATAATAATAAAAACAATTTGCTATTTTTTTTTCTTCATTTGCCTTTGTTTTATTTACCGGTATTAGTACTTAATACCTACATGTTAAAGCACTTACGCCATTTTGAGTCTAAATAATTAAATGTTGACAGTGTTACGTCATTTAAACTGGTGTACAAAAAGAAAAGTTAGGGCTTGATGGACATTTTAATTTTTTCTTGGACGTAACGCACATCTTTGTAACTATAGCTTTACTAGGTAAATAAATTATATCAAGTAAAAGAGGCCAAAAAATTAGACAGAACCATATAAACCACTTCAATATAACCTTAAAAAGAAAAAAGATATGATTAGATTTCAAAAAAAAAAAGGTTTTTGGCTCTCCTGAACAGTAGCTATTTGTCCCTTACGCCAAGTTAGATTACGGTCGACGATATGTCACGGTAAAACTACTTTTGACCGGTTAAAACTTTTTTAACATTTATATAGTTAACATTTACTTACTTAGATTCGTAAGTTTTTTTTTAGTAACACTTTTATTTAAAAAAAATGTAGTGATTCTAAATATAACTAATGCGTACCGTAAAAACCGATTTTTAACAGAGAAAATGCGTTCATACATATTTTTATCATAGCTCCGGCACACTCAATGCACAGGTATCCAAAAACCAAAAACCGAAAGGAAAAAAAACTGTTTACATTTTAAGTTATTTACTTTATTTATAATAATGACTCAAATGAGACTCAGGACCGCAAATATACCTATATATATTCATATTATTATCAAATGCAGGTAATTAGGTACCGCGAAAATGCAAAATGTAAATGGGCAACTAGGTACTTATATTTTATCAAAACAAAGTAGGTATTATGTTCATTCTGCGGTCAACTAATACGCTTACGAAACAATGATCCAAACACTACAAAAGGTCAGGTGAACACTGCGAACAGTCATATGTCTGTGGATTAAAGACGTATTATAGTTGTGCAAATTATATCATGTATGGGTAATTATTTGATCCGATGAGTCTGATGTGTAGTTTCTTGTTGTAACGTTTCCGCTTTTATTGTGGATGAGTGAATTAGCGTCATTCATGATTAGAAAAATATTGAATAGAATCTCGCAATGATTTTTTGAAAATATTGTTAGGTATGCTTCCTTGCAGCATTGTCTGTACGTAACAACTGGCTTTTTAAATAGGTATTTATATTTTTATGCAAGATTTGCATAGATTTATATTGCAAATCGCAATACCTGTCAAGTGTAATACTGATACAATAATTTATTGGTAATCTTCCTTGTTATCTTTGTAATTTTTTTTATAGCTTCAAGCAAATGGCATTAAATGCAAACTTACGTAAACTTGCGCCGTAGCCAACACAAAGCCGACTCCGACTCCTGTGATCATCCTGCCTACTAGCAGCAGCGGGTAATACTTGGCGAAACCCAGGATGAGCCAGGACGCCACCCAGATGGGTGACGTCAGCTGTAGCGTGCGCTTGCGACCCAAACGTTGCATCAGGGCACCGGATAACATGCTGCCCAAGAAAGCGCCCAGTGGAGGTATAGCACCTGGGTAAGAAAATAAGAGGTAGTTATATATATATTAACAAAATTACAAAAAAAAACTACATTTTAATGATAATTATTATAGCTGTCATATTCATTAATTGATTTCATTGATTGCGGCTTTAATAGGTAGCTGTTTGTAAAGAACATCTCGATAACATAAAAAAACCAAACTTAACCTCAAAATTCAATATTTCAGCGCAAATACGGAAAACGAAAATAAAACTACTACATCAAAGTAAATAGTTTCTTTTCTCAATAAATGTTTACGAAACTGTCAAACAAGGGTAGGTAAAGAAATATATTGAGGATAATGATAACGCCTCTTTACAAGAGCAACGTGACATCTCATAAAAACGTTTTTTTTATATGTATATTTCTTGTTGTTATTTACTTTAACTTGAATAATATGATATTAGTTATTTAACTCGTTTTTGTTGTAAAACTCGTGAGTATTGAGAATGAGATAATGAATATTGTCACATTATTGATGAAAAAGTTACAAGTTTTCTTTGTGATATCTTTGAATGTTGTTGATGAATCGTTTTCAAATACTATGGGATATTTTATTTTACATCATTATTTTTGAAAACCTTTAAGTTTGGGTTTATATTATGCTAAAATGTTACATTATACATGCTAAAATAAAGTAACTTTTAGGAATTTGTTTTTCAGATGGCATCACGATCTAGGATGTTAGTTCAATTAGCTACAGGTGTTAAAAATAATTTAAGTGTACAACTAAGGGCCGATTGGTTAACGTAACATACGTACGTCTAATAATGACAATTACGTGAGATGTTTAACATTAGTTAAATACAAAGCGTTGTTTCATTGCATAGAAAACCGATTGTCAAAGTTATTCGGGCTGCCAGTAAAAAGCAAATGTGCAGATGTTTGACAGTAAAATGACGTTAACCAGTGGGTATGGTACCGGGGACGTGAAACAACCCGCCCTTAGTGATTCAAACTCTCAGATAGATATTTTAACACAAGACAAGAATGAAAATGCCAAAAGCTCGGCCAATACATTGCAGATTTGCAGACATCAACAGAAGGTATTTTTTTACTTGTACTGTTTTTTTTTTCTAGTTGTGTTCCTATAATTTCATTATTTCAATCCTCTTTGTAGACAAACACATCGCAGTAGATTCCATCCGAACTCGTAGTAATTCGACTAGTAGCAGCGGTTCCTCTAGTTCTAGCAGTTCTTCGAGTTCTAGCAGTTCTTCAAGCAGTGGCCCATCTATATATCAAGGTAAGTTAATTTAAATGCAGAGGGATATAATTTATTAGTAAATAATTTATATCCCTCTTAAATTTAAATGCAATGCATGCTTAAATTTAAATGCATTCTCTACACACAAGTAATGCATTCTCTAGTACAAGTAAAAAAATACCTTTGTGATTAAAAATGATGTTTTTATTTGTATGTAAGTAATTTTTAGTTACCTTATCATTTTAATTTAAGCGAGTACTAAGTACTATGTGATTGATTTGATCTCTTGTTGATTATTGTGCCTTAAACTAATTTCATGGTGTAAGTAACCCATTGTTTTCGTTAATTTGTATTTTTTTAATACAAGATCTTTATTTTGATAGTGTGTTTTATTTAACTTATGTTATCATTATCACACAGCCTTACACCAAAATTGTACATCTTCAATGTGTTATGTTACAAGCATTTTGTGACATATTTTCATTAAAAACGTGACATGTGTGTCTGTGTTTTTTTAAATCAGTTTTTTTACTTTTTTCGTATTGAACTGGGTTTATTTTTTTGCTTATTTTCAGAAAGCACATTCATTACCGCAACAATTTAATTGTTTTCCGACGGTAAAATTATCAATATTTTAGAATTTATCAACGTTTAAATGTTTAAAATTGCTCTCCTGTAAAGTTGTGGTTTTAAAAATATCACGGTGTTCTTGTAAACAGGCATTATGGTCTCATCAATTACTAGGTGGATTACAAAGGGACACCTGTAATAAGACCATGACACTATAACTTCAAATGTGTAAATTGGTGATAAGCGCCTTTCGTTTACTGAAAGCTAATCTCAATACAACAGGTATTGAGATTAGCTTTCAGTGATTGCCACTGAAGTGCTAATAAGCATTTTATGCATTGTGACGACCAAATGATAAGTTTTCACGAACATATATTTTGTTACGCTTATTAACTGTTGGATACGGCTAAAAATCTCTTAATGACCGATATTCACAGATATTCCTACCAACATTAAACCTAGGGAGATTAATTGTTATGCATTTTGTGCTGTCTGTATTTATGCTGACTGTATTTTGTGCTGATTGTAATTTTTATAGCAAAAGTAAAATTTTACTATGCTTTGCGAAATCCAATAGATGGATATTATCCTATTTGTCCGTTAGACTCAGCAGCAACTCTACAACAACAATAAATACTATCACCATTTCAGCCGGAAGACGTCCATATAAGCATTATGAGCAAAATTCCTGGTAATTTATAAAACCCCATGACAAAGTACCATCAGACATCTGGTTATTAGTAGAAAAATTATAGCCTAAAGCGACCAGATTCCATTAAAGCAAAGTACTGAACCTTATTATACCACTAGGGTAAAAAAGAGCAAGTATTAAACCCATAACAACAATGCAAAAATAGCCGCTAGATTGTGATTGTGTCTAAAATGAAGGTGTCCATGTCCACCCACGCAATCGTCATCGTGATATGCTTTACAACTCAACGCCCCCTCAGTATTTCACTTCCGTCACAAACCAAATCGTCCCAGCCCACTGGTCCTGATATTAAACTACGAATTTCTTTACTAAACATAATAAAACGGTTGTACCTATACTGCGATCTGAGGCAGAGGTGCTTACACCACATTTCGCCAGTTTTGTTTAATTCCAAGTAATGAGGACATATCGAGACTTCGGGTTGCTACTGAAAAGATCAGACTGCAGAGACAAAGGGTTTCTTTAGCTTTCAGTCGTGAATTGATCTCCTCATACCAAGGTACTTACAAAATTTTAGAAGTGCATGGCAAATACAGTCACTCTACCTATGAATAACCCTTACCTCAAATACATCTAAAGTATTACAGAATTAATTGTGCACAATAAATAAATACAAATAATAGCAATTGTACAATAAGCCACACTTCAGTGGAAACAAAACTATTACTTATAAGCTGCGGGGTAATTGTGTAACACACTAACACTAGCAATGGCTTTCATTTTGACAGATTAACAACATTTATATTTACGAGTACGTTGTTGAGCAGACAAATTTTTCGAAATATGAATTCAGAATGTGATTGAAAGGATGCTGGGGGCTTAAAACGGTCACTATAACAGAATCATAATATGAAAATATTCTAAATCATCGTAAAATGTCACAAACTGACAATTCATAATAATTATGATCTGCGTGTAATTCATATTACCAAAGAATTCATCTCCTGATCTTTTGTTCTATTGAAACTGCTCACTACGCTAGGCCAGCTCAAGGTCTCAGTGTTACCACTGATGAACGACCGACGAATTACGTCTAACTAAAGTAAGAAATCTTGATCAGTCATTCGCTTAAAACGGAATAAGCGCTTCTATCCTTAGCTCCTTACCTATCCATGATTTCTGTTCACTGCTTTGTATGATCTCCGGATCTATGGCCTCGATGGACGGGATCGCGGAGGCGGAATAGCCCCTCACCAGGCCGATGATTAGGAATGACAGCGAAGCGCCAAACGTCAGCCATAACTGTAACAAGGATGAATATGAATGTCGCGACTGATTTAAACCTAGGTCATTCGGTGTTCCTGAATTTTTTTCTGGATATTTCTGCTTCAAAGTTCAAACTGTTTCTGCGTTTTTCTGAATAATTTTGGCTATGTTTGATCCCGTTTATTTATTTGATACGTCAAGAACACTAATGTACGGAGGCGTACTTAATATCATAGGCATTTTCTGCCAGTCAACCATTGGGTGATGCAGAAACAAAACAGTGGTAGGTGCAGTTACCAAAATACACGATAACACAACTATAAAATAATATAAATTACCTATAAGTAATAAGTAATAATTATTTATTTTTACATTGCTCTCGTCTCCGTGGTGTAGATACTTATAATCTACACCACGGAGACGAGAGCAATATAAAAATAAATAATTGACCTCCTTTCGTAAGTAAACAAGGCAATGTTGTAAATATTATTGTTTTATTATACTCGTTATACTCCTGTAATAAATATGTTTTCTTTTGTATAATGTACAAATACAATAATTAATAGGGCCGTGGTATCCTATAATTTAGATACATGCGAAATCTACAGGCTTAGTTGATTGATTGATGTATTTAGTTGGAAAGCTAAAAATAAATAAATACATAAAAACATGCCTAAAGGTAAAAAATATAACATTGAACTTTGTCTTGGCATCCCACGCAACCGTGCTTTGCAACTTTGTAATATCATGACTTTCGTGGTCAACACAACAGGTGAAATTGGCACATAGTAAATGCATAATAAGTAAACATACAGAAGACGCACCGGACTGAACTAGTGTGCAGAGGGAACATAACCAATATTATGTTGACGCAAAAATGTGATCGCATGCTTTTTTATTTGCGTTTTTATCTATATTTGAACGTACGAAATATTTTCTAAACAAACGAAATATTAGCCATATTTTTGTGAATTCGGCGTGTTCCCCTACACACACACAGTTCGGACTGCATACAGCCAAAGTGCACAAAGTATTTAAAAAAAATGTTTTACCTAGCTAAACGTACTGAACGGCTTTACGTACTGACGGTTTGGTTCAAATATTTATGGGCTCCATTTCAGAGAAATATTTTAAAAACTCTGCTTCTTCTTTTCCCAACTATGTTGGGATTGGCTTCCAGTCTAACCTGATGTAGCTGAAAACCAGTATTTTACATGGAGCAACTGTATTGGTATTAACTGTACGTTCCGTTACTACAGCGACTACTTATCTGACCTTTTACACCTCAGTTGCAGGGTAACACTGTTTGTCATACTTTTGGGCTTATGTCTACCCGTAACGACTGTCATAGATCTATGGACGGAAGCACGGAAGCAGCCGGGACGTGAAAAATATAACCTACCTGTTTAAAACTCTTGGCTTATAATTAAGGAAGTATCACACAATTTTGTAGATCATTAGCCGAAACGACTTGACTGTTGTAGGGCAAACTCAAACTCAAAGCATTTAATTCAATTAAACCATTTACAGGCACTTTTATGAAAGAGTCGGTCAGTTAGTCAGAAAGTTGAAGCTAGTTGCCCATTCCAAAACGTAGATCTCTATGGAGAAGAATGGGCAAGAAACTCCAGTGACCAATCTCAGCTGACGACACCCGTTTACGAACATGACACGTAGATCAGCACCATCCAGCTCAACCATTTTGTAGGGAACCGAATGATCCAACAGACGCGCCATCTACCACCGCCACCATCAGAGAGATATTTAAGTGAGCATGACATACTCTCATCTACCATGCTCTTTCAAGTCAACATACATCATAATACCAATAAATGGCTCCATGGTACTCTCATTTACAAAAAATAAAAAAATGCTTCTATAAACAAAACTATAGTTGCAATGTAATTTGAGAGATAAATAGATTTTTTTATTTTATTATCTGTTGGAGTATTCAACAATTAAAACTTGGTTAAATAAAAATATGGTGCTGAGGTAGCATCTCACGGCAACAATTTCGTTACCATGTCTCATAAGAGGTTCTCTTCATAGGGGGTGCCCCTAGTGATACAATAAATTCTTCTATGTTTAAAAGTGCTTAAAATTATGAATTATTCTAATGTTGCTGAACAGGCATTTCAATTGCTCTAGTAATAAACCGCTCCCGCTATACGCGCTAGTAAGCCAGCCAGAGAGACGTGACGGCCCGAGTATTTTTCCCAGTCTAACTGTGTACTGTCATGAAAATTCTCTTTAACAATCCTGGGAATGAAACAGTTCCTATTACTTGTATGACGATGGTGAGCCCGACGACGTCAATGAAGTAATAGACACAGTGTCCTATAGGTATTGCAGGGGTTACATCCTACTTCTATCTTGCATCGGTTATTATAATGTAGCTTCTAAAACAAGATTCTAAGTCTTGGTCCAAAGCTACCACCGGAAAACTGCCATAGAGTTATATGTCTCGATCTCAAATGTAACAAGATAAAAAACTTCAAAAATAAATACTGTCTTTTCTGAATCAATCACATCTGAAATGTAAGACAAAGAATCACAATAAAATTATAGTCTGCTTATTGTGCTGTTTCACAGCGCATCCGCAGTCTGCGAGACGCGCGACGGCCACCAGTCAAAATAATGACCGGCAAATTATATAACTTGTTTAATAAATTGATCCATTTGCCATTCATGTCGCTATTTTAGTATTATATACAATTGGGTGCATCTGCCCGTGGCGTGACCGGCGGAAGAGGGCTATCACGCCACGTGATTGCGTTTAAAACGATTCACGTGTAGCAACAGTTGTATCATTCGCGTGACAAACCTTTCACGCTGAAATTTACACTTTATGTTTAAATATATAAAATCCCTTAGTCTTATAAACCTCCCTTAGTCTTGTAAACAAAAAACATCGATGCATATCTGTACCCATGTTTGCAAATAAATAAATGATTACTGATTACTGATTACTTATTCTGTATACCTACACAGCTTTTGTGGTGCCTGTTTAGAGTGAATAGACATAATAAATAAGTAGAGCATTAAGACAATGGAGATTAACATTTAAAAATGGACATCATCCTAATATGTTATTGAAATCTTCGAATAACTTGCTACTATATGCATTCAAATTAGACTCAAACTAGATCTACCAGAACTTTTATGTTTCACTTCAATCAACGTGGTTAATTATTTAGGTAGAAATAGAAACTTGAAATTGAGGTTTTGACTTTTATTAATAAATTAACCTTTCCTTGTTCATAAAACATAGAGCAACCTGTATTTTGGTTACTGAGGTTGCTTGAGTGTCAAGCACTTGCTAGCTACTCGGTATAAATGGTCTCTCGAGTTTCTTCTTATCTTCTTCAGCTGGAGATAGTTACTTCTTCTTCTTTTCTTTTGCCCCTAGATAAGAGGAAAAAAATATTTTCTATTATTGGTTAAAAATATTGAGCAAGATTTTGATAAGGACCAAGATGATTAGATGCTTAGCATAATCTTCATTATCCTGAATATTGCAGCGCTGCAATAACATAATTCATTTCGTTGTTCACGTGACGCCCGCCGCCGGCGCCTTGCACCGACCAAACGTAGATAGATCGTGCAGGTAGGTAGGTATTCTGAGCAATCACACACTCAGTTTTTATTGCCATCGTGTTGGTTATCTCACAATATCGTCCTTCACCTCTCGAGAATACGGAGTTCTATTGAAAAAATACTATGAAGCTCTTCAAAAGCCATGGTATGATGGTACCTATGCTTGAGCAGTAATTCAAGCACGTAGCAACGTCAGGTCAATGGCTGATTGGCTGCCACTCTTAACTACACAGTAACAAGTAGGAGGTAGGTATTTAATAACACTCATGGCACAGTATAATACAGTAACAGTATTACGTCTTTATAGAAAACGGCCGAAACGTCACGCTTCGAAATCTCAGTGTACACCTACATACATCTCGAGTGCGCGGCAGCTACGCACGGACGCGGAAGGTTTATCTACCGCGAAGCCGTAGTTTTTTATTTCATGATCACTGCCGAGATTTAATACTATTGCTTTATTATACTGTGTGCTGATGGTTCCAAATGGGCAATACCCAACATATAGAAACTCATGAAGAATAATTATTAATAATTTGTAGGCCGAGCCTACAATTACTTACATTCATGTTATTTCCCAAGGGCATGATTATGTTTTTTTACCAAGATCGTGAAGAATATGAATAATTTAAAACATTCATAATTAATATAAAAGGCAGACTAAGTGACTTCAAAAGTGCAAACGGTGGAGTTAGAACTTTTGAAGTCGATAATTTTACTAAACAATTGCACTTTATTTCTTACATACGGATATTTTTTTTTATGGCTTATTATGTCGATTCGCACGAATTTACTCACCTGAAATGAGCGAATCGTCACTTTTAAACCGCGCCGACTCAAAATTTGTAACTTAAATTAGTTTATGAGCTTAGTTACACTAAAAGGTTTTTTTTTATTTTTCGCTGTTAACTTTTTTCGTCGGTTTACTTTTTTGTAAAAAAGTTTTTTATATGCAGTAAAGTTAGATAACCTACATTGCATAAAATTCAAAATCACCAACAGAACATTATATTATTTTGTCTCGATTCGCCCGTTTCGGGCGAGTAAATTCGTGCGAATCAACCAATAAGTAAGCCATTTTTATACTACAAATGGTTCTGAAAGAATTGCACTCGATTATGTCCAAGTTTCCAAATAAAAGAAGAGCAGGCGAGGCCAAGTGGTTCGGCCCCAAATTACGAGTTGTAGGTCGTGAGTTGAAACTGACTGAAAACTGTGAAGAAAAATATCGTGAGGAAACCGGCATGTCCTAGAAGTGCCTAGAACCAAAAATTCAAGTGCAAAAAATAACCAGTAGCATTACCAACGTTTTATGACATAAAACATTATGCTGATGTTTATTATAGACTAGCTGTGCCCGCGACTTCGTTGGCATGGATGTCGGAAAACAATAATATGTCGCATGTCGCTTAGAAAAGTTGTACCTTCATTTAAAAAGGGGGAATCTTTCGACCAGGCCTGGTGATTTTTCCTAGTAAGAAACTGCCAAAAAACTTGTGTTTTTATTTAAGAAAATGCTTCTCTTTATAAAATATTAGCGGTGGAACCACCTGGAGCGTACACAAAAAAGTTGCTAGGGTTGCTCACAAGCGAAAGAGCTACATAAAGTTGGCCGTGGGAAAAGCAACCAATACTAAGATCCACCCCCGCAACGGATAATGTCTGGCCTTGAGCTTTGTTAATGGTCATGGCGTAACACAGGCTGACGGGGAATTGCACACGCTTAAAACTAAACGGGAAATTATTGGGAATGAGAGGAATTCTTGGAATAAAAACAACATCTCCGGCGCCGCAACCTGTTAAGATTTCGGCTTCGATGACGTTTTGTTGGTGATTGGTGACTATGAGCCGAGTGCTGTTGCAAAGTTTGGGAGGACTTAAATTTCTGAGAAGAATTATTGGCACTCCGACTTTTAAACAAATTTTGTGTGCTGAAAGACCGGGTGTGTTAAGGGATTCTAAGAACTCTACTGGATAGTGTGTGGCATCTTCTTCTTCGGGAACCGTATTTATCGATGTATATTGTTGACATTCCCCAGAAACGTGCCAATATTTGTGTATTTATTGCTGTCCGACAGTCGAACAAATCAAATCAACCATAAGGCCTCTGCCTCGAATCTTACGGGCAGCGGGGCGGCGGCGGCGGCGGCGGCGGCAGGATCTTATGCGTAAAATCAAATGGACCGGTTCTCGAAAACAGCGGCGCGGCAGCGGCGAGGCGGCGGGCAGCGAGCGGTCCACTCCATTCAAGCGGTGACCGCCCGCACGCCTTCATTGCAGTGTTGTTGCCCACAATAAATTGAGCGTTAGGAATAAATTTGAATCAAAAAGATGTTGCCGCCATTGTTCAGACATTTCTTTCGCGAATAAAAACAAATATCTCGACGACAAAATCGTGAACACAACACTACGCGGCTATAGTGACGCGCGATCTGCCCGTTAGTTTCGAGAACGGGTCTTTGATGCCCGCCCCGCTCCCGCGCCGCCGCCGCCGCCGCCCCGCTGCCCGGAAGATTCGAGGCCGAGGCCTTACACACGCCAACAACGATCGAATCGAATGAGCGGCGGTCACGAATCATACGAACAAATTCCGAAGTATAGTACAGTTCGATTCAAACTTAATGGCGGCTCGGAACATGAGGCGAGTCGCTGCGCAGTAACAATTTCATGTGACAGCGGGGGTGAGGGGTGGGGTACTGCGCAGCTAAAAGCTAACTTCCGAGCCGCCATTAAGTTTGAATCGATCCGTAACGACTCGTTTCTTGACTTCTTAATTTGAACCTAATGAACGAAACCAACCAAAATAACAAATCAAAACCAATCAGATCAATTAGGAGTGAGGCGTATTTATCGTCACAGATAGAAATCACAGATATTATAAAATAGCAGATAGCAATTGCTCCTAACGATAAAAAATATCTGTTACTTAAAATCACAGATCCTCAAGACTGTTACTGTTAAAACTTCGGATACGATTTTCGACTTTAACGAAAAGAAATAAAGAAGATATTCAATTGAGTCAATCATGCCAACAACGATCGAATCGAATGAGCGGTGGTCACGAATCATACGAACAAATTACGAAGTATAGTACAGTTCGATTCAAACTTAATGGCGGCTCGGAACATGAGGCGAGTCGCTGCGCAGTAACAATTTCATGTGACAGCGGGGGTGAGGGGTGGGGCGGGGTACTGCGCAGCTAAAAGTTAACTATTTCATGTGACAGCGGGGGTGAGGGGTGGGGTACTGCGCAGCTAAAAGCTAACTTCCAAGCCGCCATTAAGTTTGAATCGATCTGTAACGACTCGTTTCTTGACTTCTTAATTTGAACCTAATGAACGAAACCAACCAAAATAACAAATCAAAACCAATCAGATCATAGGAGTGAGGCGTATTTATCGTCACAGATAGAAATCACAGATATTATAAAATAGCAGATAGCAATTGCTCCTAACGATAAAAAATATCTGTTACTTAAAATCATAGATCCTCAAGACTGTTACTGTTAAAACTTCGGATACGATTTTCGATTTTAACGAAAAGAAATAAAGAAGATATTCAATTGAGTCAATACGTATTTATCGTCTGTACAAAAATCACAGGCTGTGATTTTATAACAGATAGATACGATTTTCGACTTTAAATCAAAAGAAATAAAGATGATATTCGATTGAGATACGTATTTATCAAAAATCACAGGCTGTGATTTAATAACAGATATTTGGATCTGTTATTTTTTGTCACAGTCACAGTGATCACAGATATCGTGTTTCACCTGTTACAACCCATCTCTAAGATCAATACTTTCAACGAATGACAACCCAACCCAACCAACAATTTATTATTTATTTATTATATTATATTATTATATTATCGACACTAAAGAATCGACACTAAAGAAGTCAAAAACAAAGATACCTATACTAAAAATTATTTGGAATATCTGGGCGAAAGTCATTCTTCGACGGAGAGTCTTAACACCGCGATTCAGAAAATGACATTAAACGAACAACGCCATCTATCGAGCACGAAATGATACTGTCAAAATATATGGGAAAACGTTCGAACACTCTGTAAGCTAAATAAACTATGTAGAAAAGTGAAAAATTAAAGAATAAATACCTATATTTTTTAAGAAATTAACATTTGTCACTATTCTTTCATGATTATCAAGATTTGAAAGATAGGTAGCGCCAACTATCGCACTAATACTAAACTAATAAATAAACAACGCATCTGGAAAATTTTAATTAATCTAACTTTAGAGTTATATTCTATACACAATGTATCGCGTTATGTTTCCGTGCAAAGAAAATGACGGTCATATAACAACACACGATCTCACAAACCTAGTAATTAAGAAGTAAGTATCATTTCGCGTCAATAGATGTCGTTACGTGTATGTACATTACGTAATGAAAATTCCTTCTTGAACACTTTAAATTCATATATCTTTTGATATTTTGAAGCGATTGCGATGAAACAAAAACTAATTGAAACATCGAGTTACACACAATATTTAAGTATAAAAGTTAACCATATTGATTTCGTACTTTTTACGTGATAGTGGAACAATCAAACTAAAGAACATACAAACAGACAGACAGACAAACAGACAAACAGACAAAAATTCCAAAAATGGTAGAAATGGAATCTGTTGGTTATTCTTGGACAACACACCAACTTTTTTTTTTTTTTTTTCATTGTACAGAAACGCCTCGTCTACAGATTTATTATATGTATAGAATAGATATTATCATAAACTTGTTCTCTGTGGTTATTACTGAAGTCATTAATTCTGGGATTTCACAGTTGTACTCTGATTGCGCTCATAGCTCTATTTACCTACTAACTGTCAGATCACGAAGTTAAAGAGCTTTAATAACACCTTCATCATCAATGTCAATCAAATGAATTACCCAAATACTTCCTAGATCATTTCCTATACATTGATTACAATGAGAAGTGACGTCAGTCTATTCAGGATATAAGTAGGTACAGACAGCCTCAAAAAGATTTATGGGTGCATTAACAAGAGTTAATTTAATTTGCCTACAATCTTTGTTCCATAATATTGTACCATTGTGTGGCCACAAAATATATTTAATTTATCACATTGGGTACTTAATTTGTGCACACATTAGTACAGTATTATGGAACGCAAATTGTAGAGAACCAAATTAATTATTCATGACGAAGTATAGGTATATATTTTTGAGGCTGACTGTACCTACCTATCTATGCATTAGTCAACGAGGAGGTTACTGTTAATTTATTAATGATACATTCCAAAAGCCACGATTTTAATTCGAGATTATTATTTTAAATCAATGTATTAAATAAGTTTACTCATCTTTTTCATCACGTTCGTTGCTAAATAAAATTAAACATCCTGGAAGACTAAGATTTATGTCTTGTTTAGATACATTTACAGGGTGTTAGGGTAAACACCGTTATCCTTGAAACCAGTGGTTTGGCTTCATTCAATATTATTCGTACGTACAATCCCACTATTTGCGGAGACATGTCGCGCTAATGAAAGCGACACCACCGTATTAGATTCATACAACATCAGTGGCAAAAAAACATCTTTCCTTTAAAAAAAAAATGAATAGGTACCTAATGATACTGTACAAAGACTTTTTTCACAGGAAGTAATTAGTCTAAGCTAGGAAATAAATGTCAGTTCCTGCATTGAACCGATTTCAAAATGCATCAACCGATGAAAAATCTAATACTTAGGTATTTAAATATTACGTTACCTCAAACCTGTATCGTTCTTTCCTCAAAAGATCTGACCAAGATACCAAGATAATGGACAAACAGATCCAGATTTTAATTTTTTTTGACTTGTAAAAACTTAAAGCAATTTCCAGAAAAAACATCATCTATCATTACCGAAAGCCGTGCTGTCCTCCCTACAATATGTAAGCTTAAATTCCGTTTTTTTAAGTAGGCACATCTTATAATCAGGGCTTATAGAAGGTTTAAATAGATAGATAGATTCTATGTCTCGTGGACTAGTGCAAGAAGATCGTCTAATCATGATCATGCTAAAAAACACGCTACCTCGCCGGACCACTTCCAAATCTAACAAAGTTGTGACCACACTATCTTTACTAAACACAAAAAGCCCATTGTTCACCAAACACAACACGGTTGGTCGAGCAAAAACTGTAGCGAATCCTTCCGGACCACGCAAAATCACAAGTCATTACGCATGCGTATGCGCAAAAGATTACTCTATAATGTAAGTATGTCATTTTTTTACGCTATTTTAGCGCGAAATACATATTATGCGCCTTTATCGAAGGAACCGAAATCTTAAATTCGAGTAACCTGATTTCAAGTTAAAGCAGCCTTAGGTACAGTATACATGTGCATATCGAATCATTTGATTCTCAATCCATAATTTTAATTAGGTTTTGTTTCCGCTTTACAACATGAGGATTCTCCACGGTCATAACATATTATTATTATACTTTCTAAAGGGGATAAACACATTGAAAACAGACGAGAGACAGAGATTATAAAGTTACCTGCCATACTGCCATGATTAAGCATTACAGGCTGATTGTTATTGCCTGTGCTAACGACTGCTAATAAAGTATTGTTGATTTAATATTGATAGCTTTACTTCCAATATTGATAGATTCACCCTGCATTAAATATAGCATGGCTGATAAGCTTCCATACATTAGATAAGTTTCTTAAACAAATCTTCTATCTAATAGCAAATAAATCTATGAATATTTATCATCAAATATAATCTGATTTGCAATCATGACGGCGATAGAAAATTTGATAAAAGCAGTGATTAAGTAGGTACTCGAGATATTGAGAGATATCTTCGACAGCTAATGTCAATCCGTACATCTAGGCCAAAGTTAAAATCAATAAGAAAATACGCAAAACAAAAGATAATCAGTAAATGCTTAAGTGCATTTGCACACTGACCCGAATTTGAATTCGACTAATACAAAAAAAACACTAAAACCAGCCAAGTGCGAGTTGGACTCGCGCACGAAGGGTTCCCTACCATTATCTATAAAAACGGCAAAAAATCACGTTTGTTGTATGGGAGCCCCCCTTAAATATTTGTTTTATTTTAATTTAATTATTTATTTTTAAAGTGAATATGTAACTACGTAAATATTCTGTGAATATTTCAAGCGTCTACCTGTTGTCGTTTTCAATATCGAGCAAAAAGGAGCAAAAAATCACGTTTGTTGTATGGGAGCCCCTTAAACATTTATTGTATTCCATTTTTTTGTATTTGTTGTTATAGCGGCAAAAGATATACATCATCTGTGAATATTTCAACTATCTAGCTATCACGATTCATGAGATACAGCCTGGTGACAGACGGACAGACAGACAGACAGCGGAGCCTTAGTAATAGCGAGCGTTTTACCTTTTGGGTATAGTTAGTTTGGGATAATTGAAATTTTCACAGATGATGTATTTCTGTTGCCGCTATAACAACAAATACTTAAAAACAGAATAAAATAAATATTAAAGGGGGCTCCCATACAACAAACGTTATTTTTTTGCGCGTTTTTATAAATAATGGTACGGAACCCTTCGTGCGCGAGTCCGACTCGCACTTGGCCGGTTTTTTTATAGTTCTTATTTTTCACTTTAGTTAGTTTTATCCTACACAAATTAGAATACCACTACCTGCTATGTACATAACAGTGACGGAGTAACTTAAAACATCGTCCATATAGACTAACTCAAAAACTATGCAAGCAAGGTTAATAAAATTTGGACCACCTCAGAAGCGGGACCTACAAAAAAAAAAAGAATCATCAAATTCAATTCATAATCAGCGGACAATTAGCGTAACAAACACAAAAACAAAAATGCAGACGAATTGAGAACTTACTACTACTTTTTGAAGTCATTTAAAAATATAGAAAAAAAAAAAATTTTTTTGTATATAAATGTATACTTACTTATACATTTATATACAAAACTATATATTTTATCCTTGCGACTTTCAACAGAAAACCATAAATAATTCACTAAAACATGAGACAAAATGTAAACAAACTATTCATAAAGCCAAGCATGAATAACTTACACTAAATAGGTATAAAAGAGCCTATGAAGTGAAAAGTAAAAACTTGCAAAACGTCCCTTTGGTATCGCTTATAAGCTGTACAGTTTACGTAACATGTATGACTTGTTCCGGAGTGTTACTCAAACTTTAATCGGGTCAATACCCAATACATAACGGATTTTCAGACAGATTTTTACGATTCATTGTTGTTTTGTCAATACCATCGAGAGGAAACAAGTGTAACTCTACAGTGATGGAAGTGTGTGACGACACACGTTGCCTTCAATTTTAATTACCAGTTAACAATTTATTTGATTAATTGGTGAAAAGATTTAAGAAAGATTGTTATTAAATTATGCTATTTTTTCATTTTCGTAAGCATATTTAAATGGAATTTTGGGGTCCAAAAAGCAATCATGTCTGTCTGTTTGTATTTTTCTATTTTCTATTTATCTCATTGAAGAGTGGTATGAGGTGAGCTTATTCCAATATGCAAAGAAAATACAAAAGAATAATGTTATAATGAAATGTTATATTAAGTAATTTCTTCTCATAACATTCGGTGTCCTATCCTGAAAGATGATTTTTTAAACCAAATATACACTTTTAATTTTGATTGCAGAAAAAAGTAAAGGTACCTAATTCTTTACTTTTACTATCTTTTACTCTCCTACTCTGCATCTGCATATTGGCATCCATGGTTTATCGATCTGATCCAGAATAAACCTGTGCCACTTTCTAAAGAAAGTTGCAGCAGAAATCGAAACAAACTAATCCACCTTTCAAGCAACCGGCTTTGTAGAAAGTATAAACAAAAACGGAGTTTTACCATTAATTATATTTAGTAGCTCCTACAATGAGTAAACTGGGGAGAATATTAGGAAAAGAAGAATATTATTAATATCCTGTTCAGGAGTTTTGTAATATTCTTTCCAGTATTATTCTAATCAGTCCAAACCTAAACAATTATCTAAATAGCTCATTCACATTTCTCATTTCGTATGGAAACATTATTTTATTTTAATATTTATTATTCATGTCCTAATTATCTGAATTAACAGCGCGAAAAAATATACTTAGGTACATTTATAATTCTCTCGTAATCTATAAGTACATACAATGTGTAACTGAAGTAATGCACATTATCAAAGTAGTTTGTTCAGAAGCGTTTACTGAATCGATTTCCGTATTTTTTAGTATAGGTAATTTTTTATCCCAAAAACATAAAAAATAAGATGTAAATTCAGTAGAATTAGAAGAATTAGATTATTAGTAGAATTAGAGCCGTTAAACGTGTGCGACTGTGATGTGCGTGCGTAGATTTGTAATTTGACCACAATTTTCTCCCACAATCTGTATAACTAATTTAATAAATAAACAATGTTTTATACTTAGCAGTAAATCAGTGTACCTATCTATGTTAGTCTATTTTAGTTATTTTCATAGTGTTTTGTCCTACGGTATTCTGCTGTGGGGCAAAGCTGCTGACATTCAAAATATATTTGTCCTTCAAAAACGAGCTGTTCGAGCAATTTACCAGCTAGGTGCCAGAGTTTCTCTGAGAGATTTTTTTAAAGATATTGGTATTCTCACTGTGGCATCACAATTCATCTTCACCAACAAACTTTATATATATTAGGCAAAATATACACTTATACACTAAAAACAGTGATATCCACAATGTTAACACTAGGAATAAGGACAAACTACGAGTTCCCTTTCACCGGCTTCATAAGGTTCATAACTCATTTGTTGGGCTTGGTAAAACATTTTATAACAAGCTACCCTCTTCTTTGCTAGATTTGCCTTATAATGCGTTTAAAGCTAAAGTAAAATGCGACCTTTGTTCAAAGGCGTACTACTCTATTAACGACTACTTAAATGATAAGAATAGTTGGTCGCTGTGATTAACTCAAGACAATGTTTATGTTCTTTCTCCAGCATTAGCTTACCCACTGACAGGTTATATGAGTTCATATATGTATTTTTTTTTTATTTGACTGTATAATCAATTTATTTTTAATGTTTTTAATTTAATTTATTATTGACATAATCTACTCATTACAATGTTTACTATATGAGTTGTATTGCAATATGTGGTTAGCTAGCGACCTCGAAAATGGATAAATATCATTTATTTTACTTCAATGGTCCTAGTTTATCATTTATAACTTCCAGTTACATCTAAAAATAGCCATATGTCAGCTAGCACACGCTAATATACCAACCAAAAAAAAACGAGAACTATATGTGTTCTCGTTTTTTTTTTTGGTATATTAGCGTGTGCTAGCTGACATATGGCTAATAATTAGATTTATGTTTTGTGTTGCATAATGTAAATGATTTTGCATACTTTTGTATAGAATCAATTTTTTCTAACAGACAGCTGTGCTGCTGGGTAGTTTGTTGCGTCAGCTAAAGCACTAGGAAGTGGTGAAGGGTGGGCGTTTTTGGGGGACTGTCTTATGTGATTTTGACGTTCGAAAAGTGCTGATTCTCAGCCTATCTTGAATAAATGACTTTTGATTTTGATTATGTATTATGATTATAACATAAATAATATTCTAATTGGGATGTTTGGTGATGTGCGGTATAACTGGGACATGTTGTACCTATCTAAAAAAAATAAGCATAACTTGAGGACGGCTGGACCGACTTGGCATTTTTTTGTTTTAAAATGTTTGTTATAGTCCGAATTAGGTTTTTATAGAAAGAAAATTTGTAATTTTAAAATTGAGTTTCCCGGAAAAAAAACAAATTCGGGAAAAACTGAACGTCCTTTCTTCTATGGGTTTTTGTATGCACTATTGAAATTAGGACAGAACAATATCTGCGGGCCAGCTAGTTTAAAATAAATATTGGTAGGTATTAGAACTTTGCAACTTACGAAATCGGACCATTTAAAGAATCTTCTGAACACTATCAAAAATCCGCATGAGCCTCATAATGCAGGCAAATCAAAATAACAGTTGCGTTTTAAATACAAATCGGTCAAAATGGTTCATAATTATACGCGCAAATGAACTAAATTGTAAGCAACCACTAATCGCTTTCCTTATCTCAACGCTCACTTGAAAAACCGATAACTTAGACATAACACTGCATCACTCAAACAGCTCACGAAATTAACGACTTACCTGTTTCAACAATGCTGGCGATACTTTAGTCATCACGCACCGTTACAACCGTGCTGCTTAGTAAATATGGCTGATGATAGCAACAATACACCTACTATCAAATTGCTAGCACTGTTCATACGCTGCCACAGAAGAGCGCGATGTAGGTAATTAGGTACCTATATATCGCACATATAGTTTCGAACAGCGACTGACGACCGACTCCTCTTGGCCGTCAAGAATGACTGTATAGATATCAGCCTCCTACCACCTGTTTTGATTATAATCTGCGCAAACGCCTGATCATGTGAGATGATCCTCCACCACTGGCTTGATAGCCTCGAAGCAACAACCTCGACAATTTACACTTATACAAAAAGAACCGGTTCAAAAAAATGTGACAATATGCATAATTATCTACAGAACAAATAAATGGTTACGTTAAACGCGGCAAGTAAGATGAACTTATCCTGATTTATATCAGGATAAGTTCATCTCTTACTTGCTCATATTATTATACGCTGTAGTATTAATTGACTCATTGCAGACTTCTTTTGTTTGTGTACTTATTTTACGCAAACGGCAAAAATGTGCCTCTCTCCTCAAAATTAATCATCATCTGCCTAGCCTTTACCCAACTATGTTGGGGTCGATCTATCAGGGCTCTAGAGAAAGGAACCTCCTCACTATGCGTGCCGTGTCCAGGAGTACTGCTTTCTGAATCAAGCCCTTGACCCAGCCGTGCAATGAGGGCCTCCTGAGATGTTGGTCGAGGCTCTTCGCTATTAGGCCATTGACCGTAACGATTATATCGGTACAATGATTGCAGAGTCCACGTCCCACATGGCGACATCCTCGTGTGCTAAATCAAGATACTTGATTTTTTTATCTTTCTCAGCTTTCACGAGATTCTCGTCATGAGGGACAGAGATATCAACAATCATTGCACGGCGCTCTCGTCGATCTATCACCTCAAAATTAATATAGACGAAATAATTATAATGCATTTCGTTTCTACCTAGGTACCCTCATGGGAAAGGGGCTTTATGTATGTATGTAATTCTTGAAAACACAGTGTATAAGTATGACCAAAGACCCTTCAAGAGCATTTTGCTAAAACACACAAGACACATCAGGGAAGTTTGGTTGCGGAGCTATGTTGTCAGGCGGCAGTTTTGGAACTCTATTCAGATCCTCCTACAAATACTGTTACCATAATTTTGAAAAATAAGTATATCGATTGTCGTTTCACTTATACCTACGTATATATATAATAAACAGTAGGATACGGATAGTGATTGTATAGGATTGCTTTTAATTATAAACACATGCAAACAATTATGTTTGCAATTAATTAAAAAGTCTTTTAAGGCAGTAACATAGCTACGAACGAATATTTGTTTAATGTTGCTTTGTCTTGATATCCATAACATAGTTACGAAAATTGGGTTGAAAATCCCTCGTATTAGCTTTTCCAATACTTATTCGTAAGGACATTCTTTTCAGTTGCAGTATAATTTGGTACACACATTGATCGAAGGTAACACAGTCTGTTATTAATAGTATAAATCAATAATATCTGTCACTCTACACGAATTCCTATAGATTACCCAATAAGAATAACATGTGACGCAACTTGGGAGAGGCCTGTGTCCAGCATTGCAATACGACAAGCTGCTCTTCATACGTTTTCTTGTTGACTGAGGGCAACAGTTAAAATATCAAATCAATCTTCAGTACTTTACTAAGTAGGTGCTCCATATCTAAAGTCTAGACGTGATATAAGTACTTTATCTTGAGTGTCCACTACAACATGATGATTTGATCTTGACATCAGCCTAACTAACTGGTCAGATAGAATATAACAAAGTTTTTAGGGAAGTTTTCAGAAGCAGGAAAATATTGTACTATTCAAAAAAGTATTAAAGCGGCACGGTGGGTAAGTTAAGCTTTGGCTTTTAAAATTTTCTCAGCCTCCAAGTTTTAACACTTTTCGTTACCTACTGACAAGGATCTATTGGAGATAAATGACATTGACAAGGGGGCGTTTTTGGTACCTAAATTACGCTTGTAAAAATGTTTCGTAAAATTTAACTACTATAAGTGGTCTATAAGTATTACACAGCGTGTCTATTGTCTATGTCAGAGACTATTTGTTCTGCTTACGCTGGGGAGCATATAAAGTTACTAAGTATTTAAAATTTCTCTGAAGAAACAATTGAAACAACAGTTAAATACTAGCGCGGAACTAACTTAAATTAAATTAAATACATGCTGTAGTACTGGAAGACAAGCAGACAACACACACCGAGCATTATACCTGATATTTATAAGATATAAAAGGCAAGCTTTTGACTGTTCAGTGCAGCCAAGAAGTACATAACAAATATTACAAAATAGACCACATTTAGTCGTAAGTATTGTGGTTTCTGTCTACATTATTATATTTCCGAAAGCCCGACGATTTGCATATTTATTCTAATGAGTCTATTCAGGCGCCTTGGTTAACGTTTATATATGAATCTTATAGTTTATGGACTTCATCACTAATTAAGTAAGTAATTAACAAAAAGAAAAACCACTCAAATTGTTTTATAGATATCGATAATCCATCAGATTGGTTCTGATTCTTTGGTCCAGTAGGCTCATCTCATCTCGCACGATAAAATGCTCACATGACGGCCTAAAATTCTAATCAAATCGCCATGATATGCCTTAAGTGTTTGACTTAAATGTTGAACATTCATAGGATAAGATTTTGTCAGACAATGAAGATAAAAATTGATAAATAAGGAATTGAGAAAATGAAACAGTTCGGTTCGCCTAATTGGGATTCCGTATAAGAACTTTATCAAAAATACAATTATTCAAAAAGTTCGATGACGAGAAAAATGTTGCGCAAGAGCGACTGAGCGATATTAAAATGGTTCCGTTTTTATTTTTAGATACGGTACCCTTAATTAGTAGCAATGTGATCTTGATTTAAAATCAACACTTCAAAAATTATACCAGTATATTTAACGCTAATAGACCTTGCTAAGTCAGAAGTATGAACTTAGTAAAACTATTATAAAAATATCCATTTACTGACAGACAACCCACAGCCTAAACCGTGGGATATAAACTCAAGTTTTGAACGAGATTTCTCCTAACGTAGATGATCATTAGGGAAGTATTTTTGAAAAATCATCCCTGAAACGTGTTTATTGGGATGAAAGCTCAGAATAAATAAAAAACCAAGACAGAGCGCTGTCAACAGTGACGTGAAGCCGATTTCGTAAACATATTTTGGTGTAGTTTGATTGTAAATGTGTGCGTTTGAGCGTGTACGCACAGAGCGTTGGTGTAGTTTTGGCATACTTCACTGTATTGTCGGCAGCGCTCTGTCTTGGTTTTTTATTTGGTCTGAGGGATGAAAGTTCATTAAATAAAAACAAATCTATGTATCCAAAAAGCAGGTCACAACAGGAAGGGCCATCACCTAGGTAAGGGTAAGGGTAGGTACTCTGTAGGTCACCACTCTGTAGGAAGTAGATGAAATAAAGAAGTCAAAGAAGATGAACGTGGGATGAATGATTCTTTGAAACATCTTTTCAATAGCATCACGTAACCTATGAACTCCTAACACCGGGTCCTCGATGCTATAAATACTTACAAATTGACATTTATAAAATGCAGCATTGTGGCGGACACTTTGGAAATTGAAAGTGACAATGAACAGCCCAGTCATCAACGTTTGACACACCTGCTCATTGCTTGTCACACGGGAATTCTAAAACTGGTGTTAACAAAAGATATTACTGACAATTAGCTACTTTGTTCTATGTAAATAAACATTCAAAAATAGTGGCACGTGATTTTTAAAATCACATGGTGATATTTTGTGGCATTTAACTCATATTCAGTGATGACGTAATTCGTTAAATTGTGGATGATTCAAAATAAAACGCTCTTAAACCAGTAAAAATACAGAGGTAATACTATGTAACAATTCTAAGCTTTTAATGGTCTATCCACTATCAGGACCAGACCTTCCGGGACACCTAAATTATGAAATTCTTCCTAACCGCAACAGAATGAAGGTACTACTATCATAGACAAATTGTTACCATAGACGTGCGGTAATCAACGCATACAATCTCATTCATATGTACAGGTAATTCTCAAGTAGCTACTTATATTTGGACAGAATTATTGAAATCGTTATCAAATGCCATAGAAAGCAATAGTAGGTGTTATCTACAGTAGAATTTAAATTAATATTCCTTGGCTTATGATTAGGATATTATATACTTACCGTATCAAGTGCTCATTAAACATAATGTTGAGCTCGTCTGGAAAAGTACCATCACAGTCAATTTTAGCCACCGAGCAACGTTGTTGTGTCAGTTTGAAGGGTTTGCTAATGTAATACAGGCGCATGAGATATTTCAGCTTTGTCTGATGGAAATGCACCCACGATATATATATAGGTATCAATCGTATCCCGTATTGCAGATATACACTGGCGTCTGCAACTTAACATAAAATGTGCGTATAAAAACCATAGTTCAAAAGTTAGAAAACGTCGAATCATACAATACAACACCAAGAATGAATGAAAAACCAAGCTTGAGAGACAAACTTGTTGTTGCAACCTAACAGTCAGAAAGCACCAGAAGAACTGATATGGTGTGACTAGAAGTGGGCCTATATAAAGAGCATCGTCTTTATATAGGCCCACTTCTAGTCAGCTGCTGCCGACAGGCCCGCTTCTAAACAGTAGTCTTAAGGGCCGGTAGGAAGCAAAATTGCCTGTCTTCAATTTGATTTTTTATGAAATTGTTAAGACTTAGGTGTAAAATAAAAATAGTATGAGTAACTACATGATATTTCCAAACTTTTTGTGGAACAGAAACGCAAAATATTAAAATTTTCTCGATAAAAAAATATCACGAAGTTACCTCTAATTTTCACGTATTTTCGATTTGTACTTAAAATGCTAATGCCTATTATAATAAAAATTAGATGATTATATGTATTAAAACAAGGCAAAAAAAATTGTGTAGGCTTTTTTTTTTATTCCTTTTATTTTTGGTTTTATTACGAATCAAAGCTTGTAGGACTTACGACGTTCTTAGTTCGTGGAAGAAGCCATCTTCCGTCGCACATTACGGGAACTTCAAGCATATTTTTGTTTCACAAATCAGTCGGCGTCGCTCTGTTGAGACGAGAGGACTACGCTCAAATTTTTAGCTGCGCTGAGATATTATTTATTTTCGTAAATAATATTTTCGTAATTTATCACATTCCACAAAAGAAACTGAGACATAGAAAACATGAAAAAAACACTAAAACCACTTCCAAAACGAATATTACAAGTGTTATTGATTGATAAATAAATAAATACCGAGTCTAAATAAACATTTATAAAATTCAATGTTGATATTTGAAAACTCAAGATGACATACATTTTATTTGACAGATTTTTGACTGGTATAGTAGCACGGAGTATAGAAAGAAGTAGGTACAACTAGCGCCATTGCTCTGTATTGCGGTGAATTTTCTTGCGGAGAAAATTTACAACATAGCCAACGAGCCCATTCCACGTTCATTTGAAAGTTCGCACTGGAGATTAAATCTTATTGCGATATACTCAGGATCCAAATTCGTTTACTCCCACTTTTTTTGACAAACTTCTTGTAAGGTGACCCTTAGACGAACAATTGGAGCGACTGACCGCCCCTAAATAAAACTTGTTTAGAATAATACCTTTATTCTTCGGTTATTGGTATAACGAACGAACTCGAACAGATTCCGTATGACTCCGGATTATTAATTTGTCTGTCCGTGATGTCTTGTTTATATCTCTTTAGTTGACTTTTTTGTCGTAGTTGGGCTTTAGTTTTTACCTGACTACGGCGAAGCAAAAAGGAGGGTTATAATTTTGACCGGTTTCTATGTATTTATCTATGTCTGTTCCCACATATTATCTTCTAAAAGACTCATCACAATTTGACAAATGAGGTATCGTTGGAAGCTTCTTGATCGTCCGCTGGTCATAGGCTATATGAAGACATATTAAATTGAAAATGGCACCCTCTAGGTGACACATCATGAACAACAAAAAATATTTTTTAATCATACCATGTTGGGTATCAAATGAAAGGTTTTAATTAGCACATTTCAAAAATATATATTATAACCCCAAAAAAAACCGCGACAATCAAGACGTATATTGCCATATGTTTATGTTAACGCGTGGGATGATAACTGCCGCTTCACGCGCCGCCGCACCGTAAACAGAAAAAACGTCAGACGCGCCGCGTGACGCCACACTGCACGCGACGCGCCACGCCCCGCGTCTCCGTAAATGAGGCCTAAAGTTATAATGCAACTTGGCATGTTTTCAAAGCTACAATTTCAACAGTTACAAAGAGGGACCATACTAAACTTTCTACTAAGGGACTAGTTATAACAAGCGCCCGAGACGCGCATTTTGTACGCTGCGTTTCGGGCGCTCAATAAAATTGTATGAATTCCTATGTAACGAATTATATCAAGCGCTGCAGTCTAAGCGAGCGCCCATGCCGGGCGCCGTTAGGCCTGCACATGTCGCAACTTGCCACTCTCAACTTGCATCTCCGTTGTGCGATTTACAAATAAGACTGGGAGAAAATATGCCGCGGGCATTGCTGCTACGTGCGCCGCCGTGATGAAACGCCGCGTGTGACGCGGCTATGCCATTCGCGGGCTCCGCCGCAAAAACGCTCCATTTCAAACAAACGCGTGTAAAATCGCGTCTCCGTAAACGCACTCATACAACGCCATATGTTTGAATTCAGTGCGAGCCGCGCCGCCCAAAGCCACACGCGACTCCTCGCGTCTCCGTAAATGAAGCCTAACCGTGCCCTTAACGCTTGGACGCGATTTCCTTTTTCACTATTTTTCCTTGTCATTTTCTCCGTATTAGTAATAAACTTAAAAGAAACACGGTTAAAGTTACAACAAAATGTGGAAATCTTGTTGCGTTTGACGAGCATCCAAAATGCGCCGGGCTCGCGCCCAAAACACAGCGCCGGTACTGAGCGCGTACCTCGGGCCTTTGTTATAATTAGTCCCTTTGGTACTTTGGCACCCATTTACTTAGATGAATAGATGTCAATTCTTTTAGTGGTGAAGCCGACAATCCTACATTTATTTCTTTTGTACAGAACTCGGCCTCTTTTTCACATGTTTCAAATGTTTTCGAAGGGGATTGTTCGCGTTTGGCGCAGGAAAGGTTTTCATGACACATGCCATATTCGTTGCACAATACAGTCCAAAATTCATTATACGAATATTATTTTTTACTTGGGTATCACTTTGCACGATCCTCCAAAGAGAGAAATCCACTATATAGCATTATATTTATTACTTGGTAACACAGTTTTCCACAAAGACGTCATTAGGTACAAATTGTACAAGGTCCTAAATAAAATTTGGTAACATTTAAATTTGAACTTTTTCACGTCAACATTGAGTTTCTAGTTCCAAAACATGAACATGATCTATAGTTCTGAATTCAAGCTTAGCGTATCGTATAAGCAAAATAAACTACAGAAGATTGAAATTCGAATTCTATAAACGCCAGACGAAAAGTTTCTGCTGGCGGGAAGGCATTGTGTTATGTTTTCGTCGTGTTTAATGAGAGGGGTAGGTAAGGGTTGCGCGGGTGAAATATGATTTTTTGCTGTCAAACTACTCCCCCTTAACCGCATTTATAGATAGTTACATGTCATTGTTATCTGAAGGCCAATTCTGCTATTTAACGGGCAAATTGAAAATCATGCGACCGGAATGCGATGACATTGTGAATAGATCAAAAAATGGTATTCTGCTAACCTTAATATTCGGTTTATTCACATTCCGATCGCAATATCTTCGCAGTCGAGTCTCACGGCGGTCGAGTATGTTTTCGTTTACGAAAATAAATATATTTTCATGTTGGTTCAATGCACGCAGACGATATTGTGATAATTAGTGATACTTCAATTTTTAGCAACCTTATTTTATGATTTTTTAAATGTATTATTTAGTTTGCTTGGATAAGTACATAGTTTTAGTATTTTCATTTCCCGTTTGTTATTATATATCTTTGAGAATACAAAATCATTAAAATAAATATTCAGATAGAAAGATAATTTGGAACGTATTGAAATCGCGACGCGCAAGCGCGATGGTTTAAGATGTCAAGAAGAGACGTCATTATATTGAATGTCAAAGTATAGTATTATATCTTTTTTATTTATTAAATTCTTGGTTTATGAGTGAAATAACTGTAACTATATTGCACTATCACAGCAAGAAAGAGATTTGTCGAATATGGTGCCGAAATAGCCATCAAAAAATTGTTTAGTTCCTACATAACTATATTATCCATGAGGAAGGTTTTTTATTTGGTCCGAGTGAGGAATATCATCGTATTTCGAAACAAAACCCGAGCATAGCATCCAGGATAGATACCTACTGTTGTAGTCGTTCTAGTGCGTTGAGTGAAGAGTTGCAGGGAAAATCATACAGATATAGAAGTGCCGTTATGATAAAAAACTTCCGTACCCTCTACAACAAACACAAGGGTTTGTTGTTAGCATCAATAGCAGATTTTTCGATATCCTGACGGGAGATGAAGTTTTGCAGCGGATTTAAAATCCTTTACAGATGAAAGTGCCAAGCTACCTTGTAAAAATATTACAAGTATACTATATTGTAAAAAATAATTTATACAAGGTACTAGTTACTGCATACAAATGTAGCAAAATAAATCAAAGTATAGTTTTCATTTGCCTTTTTCATTTCTTTATTATGAACTTTTGCTCATTTTCGCAAGATCAAACGATCGGTCTGTTCCTTTGGTAATAACAAATAATTTACACCCTTTCGGTACGGAACCCTAAAAAGCATGCAGTTATTTTATTATTATTAATATGGAAATCTTGATGTATCAAAATAGTACAAAAAAGAATTACAAAAAAACAAAAAAAAATAACAATAGTTGAGGATCGAACTCACAACCTAGGTCATGCGAGGCAGACGTCGAATCGCTTCGACTGTACGATTCTTTGACATGTGATGAAAATAGCCTTTCTTATATCTATATGTCGTAATTGACTGTGTCACTTGCGCAGTGGAAGCGGGCTGAGCCCATAAACCGAAGAAATGATGAACTTTCAGCAGTTTGAATACTATTTATGAACAATCAAATATAGGGTATCAAGTAGTTATTATACAAAAGCTAACTTTGAAAAGACACACATGACACATGACACTTTCTTATAGTATGAGAGCCCATGGACCAACATTTTTGCCTTGTCGTTTTTCGACCAAAACCCTATAAAATTGATAGATCTGAATCCAAAATCCTAAGGACCATTCACGTCTCATACAAAGTTGGGCCAAAAGCACAAAGTGCAGAGTGCGAAAAAAAAATGAGGTACCTTGGTCGGAGAAGTCCTCCTAATCATTTTATACCATGGCGCTGAATCTCAAAGACTATTCCTTCAGCTGTTTTCTTCAAGTCTATTCTACGTACTTACCTTCATTTTTTTTAAATATAAAACTAAAACTTTGGGTTTTGGACTCAAAATAAATGATCTCCTTTCAGAATTTTTCACAATCAATCAAATAAATGATCTCCTTTCAGAATTTTTCACAATCAGAATTTCTCAATCACGTCTGAGCTGACCCAATTTTCAAATATTATGCCAAAAAAAGTACCGATCTATTTTTTAACAATCTGTCTGATTTTGAACGATAGATTTTAGATTTACAAATAAAATTAAATAGAAAGAATACGAACGAAGGATTTTGAACGTGTTGAAAAATTTGTCAACAACAACTTCAACGAACTAATGATTTTATACGGTTTTGGCCGTAAAGCGATGCGACATGGTTTTGGTCGTGGGCTCTCGTACTAATATGTCAAACGCCAATTACCTTATGAGGCAAACACTTGCTAAGAAGATTCCACAAGGCTGTTTGCGTTCTTACTATTTTCCAACATAGCTCCTTGTAAAGCTTGTCAAATCCTGTCTTGTACAATCCCGCAGTAAACTATCGAAGAACAGGAACAAAATAGAATATTCATCTTCCCTCCATAGGAAATAGCGTAATAATGTGTAGCATATACTTACTCAGCAGTGAGCGGAACAAGGCTGTCAGAAATGATGATGATGATCTAACCTATGTGTTGGTCCGACCTTCATCATCTGCCTAGCCTTTTCCCAACCAAGTTGGGGTCGGCTTCCAGTCTAACCGGATGCAGCATATGGTTTTGGTCCGACCTTAAAGATTATTTTTGCAAGAATCGTACATACTTAATCTATCAAGTAGTATTTATTCAGAAGCTTGGGCATACATTCAGACAAAGAGGCTGGAGGAAATTAATGTAATACATTTATACAAATCTATATAAATATGTATTATGTTTGGAACTGTGACCATCTCTCACGAGCATAGTGAAAGAGCAAACGTGCCGTGATGCAGTTGCAGGCGAAGTGCTTACTTAATATAAAGTCAGCCCTATAGAAGTGGAGTCATCGTCATCATTTCAGCCGAAAGACGTCCACTGTTAAACATAGGCCTCTCTCAAGCGTCGCCACATCGACGGACCCTGTGCTTCACAGAAGTGGAGTGACTGTAGAAAAATAAAATGACTACCCTACTGAAGTGAATATTTATTATTAAATAGGCAGGTAACTATTTATACTGTGTATTAGGGCGCTTTTAAACGGTTTTTTATCAGACGTGGACCGTCCTTTTCGCTCTTATCTAGGTCGAACAATGGCAATCAGAACGACCGTCCTGCTCATTTTTCCCGCCATGTGTTGTCCGCGTGATTCCTCCAAATAGTAATGTAATAGTGTGACAACCCCGTGCCTAGGAAAGCACGTACAGCCGTTGGTACTAGTCTCTTCCCGGTTACGTCGTATTGCCGACCCATCGGACTATGAGAGCGAGGGAAGAGGTTGTGTACATGTTGTGTGTGCGCACAGCCTCGTTTTCTATAGTATCTCCTGTATACTTGGCTATCTCCGTTTAAATTGGCTGCCATGACCGCAAATAGGTCGGGACTTCGTATCTCATCTAAATGTAAGGAATCTAAAAAGGAGACATAAAAGGTATAATAAATAGTGAATAGACAAACAAATTCTATTACTTATTCATTTCGCATAGATTTTAAAATCACGGTTACACTTCCAGCCTTTCTACACAACTGTGAACCTGAAGGAATAGAGTTTCGACCCTGTGGCTGATAAGTAGATGCGGTGATGAAGATGCTTAGAATATAGCTGCCTTGTTGCATATCAATCGATAATATCCCTATTAATATATCCATACTAATATTATAAATTCGAAAGTAACTCCGTATGTTACTTTTTCACGCCTAAACCATGGAACGGATTTCGACAAAATTTTGGCAAGGAGATAGATGGCATACTGGGGAAGGACATAGGCTACTTTTTATCGACATACCACGCGGGCGGAAGCTAGTTTTGATATAAGTATTATAATTTGTACTTGTAGACCAACCTTGGCTGCAACACCCAGTCCATTTCTTCGCTTATCCTGTAGGAAATGCGGCTTCAGTTCGTAAGACTAAGTTTTAAAAACGCACGGTCGCTTATGGAAAATGCGCCTGATGTGTGACCCCGGCGATGCCGGCGATGCTGAGAACAGCTACTGCTGTGCTCTCTACGTTGTTGCGCCGACGATTCGGCGTCTGCACGTTGTGCGAGGAATGAAAATAACTCCCACTGGCGAACCCACTCGTTTTGTATTATTTCACCACACAAACACAAAAGTATTTACAACACTGTTCCTGCCGGTCGATTCTGTAACCATCACACCGTGAAAATTTAAGTGAAGTGAGCGTGGAGTGAGCCGTCAGTGTCACTTAAGCTAGGGATGCCTAAGCATTACATTTACCTACAATCATAATCGAGATTTTAATAATATTTTGATTCTAATTCTATTGATAATATTGTATTATTTTAAAACAAATATTTAAGGGTCTAAACATTAATACCATTTAGGGAGGCTTTTAAATAAAATAGCAAAACAGATATTCAGTCAGAAACTCAATTTTGTTTTACTTACTCAATTTTTTTTCCTAGTATCGTACGTATCTACGTAGCTACATACAATAAATAAAATAAAACATTCACTTTTATGCTAGTTAGTAAAAAGCGACATAGTTTGTTATTAAGAACCCATTGTTAGACTGTTTATTTAAATAAACGCAATCCCATGACCCAATCGCGATGTTTTTAAAGAAGCGATTGTGGATCGAGTCCAGTAAAGACTGTGCGACGTTGTTCAGCGTTGTAACGAAACCAAATCTATTCATTATGAAGAGAGATACGGTCGGTCATCAGTGCTTGGCGAGACTGCAAAAGGGGGCGCGGGGCAGACGCAGCGCGAGATACCTACTCAAACCTAAAAACTTCATTTGAGTGGCTGCATGGCGCGGAGAGCGCGCGGGCTACTTGGAGCGGAGAGCGCGCGGGCCACTCAAACTCACGCCATAGCTCGGGTCCATATTAAAGAATTATCACAAGTGGTCGTAATAAGAGCGCGGGCAGCAAGCGGCAAAACGCGCGGTAGCTGGGATCTCGTACTAGTTCGAGCTGACCACGCACGTATTGCCATTTAAAGTAAGAATTTTCAAGTAAAACTACCTAAGTCTTCTTCATCCATATTTGACAAACACTGGACACGACAACGCTCGGAACGAAGTCGCGCTCGCGGCTCGACTGCGGTCACCGGACAGAACTGCAGCCAAGATTGCGCGCGTCCCCGAACCAGTAGCGCCGCTTCCCGCACCGCGCTACCATTGCATTGCTACCAGTGCCCCAGTGCGGCCAAGCATTCAGTGATCGAGTGCTAAAAGTGTGCCTGGCTGATGGGCCATACAATTTAACCCCACACAAATTATGTGGGAACCTACATAAGTAAATGTCATTTAAATAAAAAGACGTGCGGACTAAATCTAGGTACTAGGTACCTACCTACGCGTTGCAAATAGATAACAAAATATTCATCAATTAATCATCATCGTAATTACCTACTATTACTATTATATATATTGAAGTGGTATTATTATGGTTTCCAAGACAAGACAATCGGGTGAGATGATCACCTCGCGCATGCGCGTTACGCGCTCAAGTTACTACTATTACTAAATTCAACTGACATTTCCAACGCGCGCAGGCTCACACAAGTGAAGTGATTTAGCAGAATCGCGTGGAATGATATGTGCAAATCGAGTGAGGTGATCACCTCGCGCATGCGCGTTATGCGCTGAAGTTTTGGTTTAATTCTCCTTCATTGGCGGTTGGCGGCCATGTTCTGGCCTATTCGTATTCTAGCTGAGCTCAGAGACAATAATTAGTACTTAGCTATTTATTTCAATGGTTTTAGATATTTCATTGTCTAAATCCACCCGTTTATGGAAAGTCAGTATCTCTAATGCCGACATTTTGTTTTCAATAATTAACTACCAGATTCGCATGAAGTCCGAAGTTTTTTTTTAATTTCCCTTCATTGGCGGCCATGTCCATATGTATAGGTATTCGTATTTTTTAGAGACAATAATTATTACTTACTTATTTATTTAAATGCTTATATATATTTCAATGTCTAAATCATACCTACAATTTTTGTCATAAAAAGTTAGTTTATTACCTAGGTACATTTTTTTTACAATAAATGAACTATGAACATATTATGAATGTAACGTGACACGTAGTTCAGAGACAATAATTTAGTAGCTATTTATTTCAATTCTTTTAGATATTTCAATGTCTAAATCCAACCATTTATGGAATGTCACTACCTCTATTGGCCTACATTTTGTTTTCAATAATTTTATGAACTTACGAAAAGTTCAACTGACACTAGCAAGTAGCAGCGCGCGCAAGCTCACTGCCTGGCACGAGAACAGTGTTGCCAACTGCTACCTTCAGTTAGTAGCTAGACGGTCTGCTAAATGTAGCTAGATCGTCAGATTGTACCCAATAAAGTAGCTAAATGCTACTTCTACTTCGTTTTTGAATCCTAGTTATTAATTTCAAATCTTTGTTGTTTGTTTTTTTAATATGGTGTTTGACATTTGCACCTGTCAAATTAGTCTATCTACTTCTTTTCATAGGTAATGCCATTTTCCACGAGCATTAAATTAATTAAACTGATGACACAACACAATAAAAATGTTGTTAAAGTTTACCTATGGAGCATTACGGCAAAGGAACTATTTGATGAAACCATAGATATTATATCATTTCATACTTCCAGATGCACTCTACCTAGACCTATTAAAAAATATCGAAAGTATTTACGTCATGTGTAAAGTAGCTAAAAAATCTAGCTACAAGTTTTATTAAATTGATTGACACTGTAAAATAGCTTAGCTACGAAGTAGCTAAGATGGCAACACTGCACGAGTATACGGTGAAGTGGTTGCCATAGAAACCACACTGTGATGTTGCTATGGTTACGAGATTCGGAAGTTTTTTTTTAATTTCCCTTCATTGGCGGCCATGTCCATAGGTATAGGTATTCGTATTTAGAGACAATAATTATTACTTACCTATTTATATATATAAATGCTTTTAGATTTATTTCAATGTCTAAATCATACCTACCATTTTTGTCATAAAAAGTCAGTTTATTGCCTACATTTTTTTTACAATAAATTTTAATGAACTATGAACTTAAGGTGTAAGGGTAACGTGTCACGAAGTTGCGCCTACGTGACACGTTACATTCATAAATTCAGAACAATAAGAAAATGCAATAGGTACCAATGTCCAATAAGTACCTAAAGCTACTACAAAGCGTCTTCTCGTAGTCTCAGTATAGGTAGGTACCTACCTACTTAGGTACATTGTTCTTTATAAGTTTGAATAAGGTTTGAACTTTGAACCTATTGTCAGCTGACGACTTGAATGCAATGCAACACCTAGCGCGAGTGATGAAAGCGCTACTATATGATTTGTATATAAATCAAATCATAAACAAATAAAAAAAAAATATTCATAAATCCTATGTCATCATCGTTATTTTATTGCTACCAAGTTCAACTGACAATAACAAGTAGATGCGCGCGCAAATTCACTTCACCTACACCTCTGCCGCGCCGCAGTTAAGTGTGGTGTTACCATGGATACGCTAGGCAGGCACTCAATTTTTTTTTAAATAATTTTCCCTCATTGATTGGCCCTGTCCATAGGCCTATTCGTATTCAGACACAATAATTAGCACCTAATTATTTCAATGTCTAAATCCAACCGTTTATAAACAACAAATGGATTTTACTTGAATGGTGAGATTGAGCAACTTCGTAAAATTCTCAATCTCAGTCATCAATCATTTTTTTTCAGTGATTGGTGTATTGTTCGTTTGCGTTTTATAGGTAGGTTCATAATCAGTAAAAAACACAAAATGTAGTAACATCCCATCATCTAGATTGAAGACAAACCACAGTACAAGATACAAACCTTTTATCATACCTAAATTTAGGCACATCAAGGGGTGCTAATAATGATCGATAGTTACCTACTTATACACACAAATTGCCAAACACTCTTGCAAACAAGAAAAATTAGAATTATTATAATAATTCATGTATTTATTTTAAGCTGATGAAATTATGTGTGTTTAGGTTGCTGCAGTCTAATATTTAAGTTTTCCTGTATCTATATGTACACACTATGTCTATGTCTCATAGATGTAAATTGATGCTATGTCTGTCATTCAACACAGGTCTGTCGCAGGTCTGCTGGAAAAAAATCTAATGATAAAAATGTTAATGTATTTTACTTTATTGGTGTGTACATTAATACATAAATAGATAAATAGAATTTATTCATTTGTATCACATCAAAAAAAATTGCTAATACATTTTTTTGCTACTGAGCCAGCGGCCTCCCGAGGTTTATACGTAGGATGTGTGTGGATTGCACCGCTGCAGCGCTGGAAGAAATAATAAGCATTTATTACTATTTGATTTATTTCATTCCTACAATCATCAAGTACCTATATTTTTTTTAAATCAATTAACTGTCACTATTAATTGTCACTATCATCAATAGAGTAATGCAGTTCTCTCAATAAGAATTCAAAACGGTATGATTTATTTATAATAAGTAATCATTTCAATCAATCGTTTTGAGTACAATGAGTTGCAACATTTCTTAATTCCAAGCTCAAAAATAGTGTGTAAAATAATGAATACTTACCAGGATTGATGTGATCAAATCAAGTAGAGGCAGTCTTGAGTCCTTTATTTTCATAAATTATTTTATGGCCTTAGCAATTGCAGGATCCAATGGGCTCATCTGCTAAGAAGTAGAATATTTATTTATCAGATTAATAATATTCACTTGTTTTAAATGTGTGCCTATTCTTTTATTTAGTTAACCTTATTTTGTCCTACTGCTGGGCAAAGGTCTCCCCCATACTTTCTCAGTTTTCCATAGGTTTTTCCTTCGCCGGCCGATCAGTCAGGAACGAGTCCCAATCGTCACGCCAGCATTTCTTAAGCCTGACTCGGTGACGACTCCCGTCTTCGGGCACCCACTGTGCGACGATTCTGGCCTATACCTACTAGTCTACTACTATAATTTTATCATCCAGATTATCTAGTTAGATATTTAGATAAATACTATTTTACCTTACTGACTGACATCCACTCCCGTCTTGCAAAGCTAACCATCCGACTGATGATCTATTTTTCACATAATATTGTGAACAGTGATACAGGAATTTTTGAGTTGAGGAATACATTGCATCATCATCGTTTCAGTCGAAAGACGACCACTGCTGGACGGACATGGGACTCCCCAAGCACCGCCATGCCGCCACAATCGATTGAGTTTTGAATAATTTTAGAACAACTTTTACCATTACATGCCAATGCCGTAATACTACCTAGCACATTCACGATTACACACTAATATTATTCTTATGTCCCTGACAAACTTATGAAAATTATTCATACTAAATTCAAACTTTCATTTGTTTAGTGTGTATTAGTGTTTTTTTGTAGCTGGCATATCAGTAAATCAGTATTTATATATATTAGTCTATGGCTGGCATAACCCACGCACCAAACACCACAGACTATAGACTAATTAAGTAAGTAGTACACTACTACTACTACTATAGACAGTTACACACATTTCCACCACACACAAATGATGATGTATTTCTACATTGTTGATGAAATTTTAATTATTAATAAAAGAATTACTACCATAGATATTGCATTAATTATGTGCCAGTTATTTGATGTTTTGTATACAGATTATCACTATTATCAATACAATACAAAACCGTAATGAAAAATAAATCACGGGCTACCTATAATAATAGTACTTGTACATTTTTTTCTAAAGAAAAATTGAATTTCGCGGGCTGCGCTGCCATAATGCATTCCTACAGCGACGATCCATGTTCGTGATGCTAAACATAAATAGTCCTTTTCAATACTATTACTATTATTACTGATTATTTTAATAAAACATATCAGTAATGTGGTAACCTCAGGGAATTTAAACGTGAAACATTATATTTAATTTGGGGCCACACCAACGAGAAACGCCGTTGAATATCGCGAGAATTTTAACAACGGCATTCTCATTGGCGTTTGAAGTTATGCGTTAAGGGCTAAGGGGGATGCGCTAGGGTAGTCCGCGAAATTCAAATTTTCTTACGTTTTTTGCAATTTGCAGGTCAGTGTCAGGTTATAAGTTGATCTAAATATTCCGGCCGTAAAAAATATGGGTTCACAGAATTATAAAGATTAGAATCAGCAATACAACTCTCTAAGTTCATTAAAGTGCAGTGAATGACTATTTCATGAATTCATAACATTTGGCCGCAAATAATATTTAGATCAACATACAACCTGCCTGCAAATTGCAAAAAACGTAAGAAAATTTGAATTTCGCGGGCTACCCTGATGTTATGTAATATCGACTGTTTAGCCATACATTTTTGACGTTTGAACATATCGTCACGTATCTTACTTACCTTTTTAAATAAACCCCAAAACAAAGTTCTTTACAAGCTGTACCTACATGTAAAATGGGTGATATACGTGCGTACTTAAAGTACGCGGGTTTTTACTTCGCGACCTTACTCGGCTCGCTGACGGTGACACACGTGAAGCTTGCTCAAAATGTCATTGTCAAATTGGTGGCTCGATACTCGCGGCTCGCGGCGATGACAGACGACAAGCCAAGCAAGGCGGGCTACGATCAAAATTTCAGACCTGTTGGATCGCCGACGAACTTACTCAGCGGTTTTTAAGTCCACGTACAGTTCGATTCAAACTTAAGGCGGCTCGAAACATGAGGCGAGTCGCTGCGCAGTAACAATGTCATGTAACAGCGGGGGTGAGGGGTCTATCACCCTTTTAACCCTTTATCGTATCTCAATAAATGTCAAAGTAATTTAAAAATCCTTGCTGGCAACTCTGGTGGTCAAGTCAACGTCAAACGCTCATAAAAAAAGGAGCGTTTGACGTTGACCTGACAGTTGCTTGTCTGTTTTCACGATCTGTGACGTCACCACACCAAGCGCGCCAAATGGAAGGCGTTTAAATAGCCCGGAACGGTTGGATATTAAAAAAAAATTAAGTACTTTAAATTCCTTTTTTGCCGTCGAATTTTTTTAAACTATTATTTGACCATGTAAACTATTGAATAAAAATATTAAAAAAATACATGCATATTCCCTATTACCGTAATTTACGGTAATCCACGTTTATTTTTCAGAAAACGGTATACGGCAGGTCTTTCAATGCCTTATCAAAAAATACGGCAGTTGGCTGTAAGTCAACGTTTTACTAGCGCAGCGAAACGTATCACTCCTGGGAAATTCCGACTCGCGACTAAAACCAGAGTTCATTTTAGTATTTTATCTCAAAATACGGCAAATCAGAATGCGACATACGGCAACCCAGATTTTTACACTAACAACACTGATCAAATCTTAATCATCTGTGACTGTGATGGAATTGGAAATGGATATGCCTCTATGGTAAGAAGTTTCAAGGAGCATTTTGTTTTGTTTAGCACTTCCAAAATGAGCTACAAAAAAAAACTAAACAAATGAAAGTTTGAATTTAGTATGAATAATGTTCATAAGTTTGTCAGGGACAAAAGAATAATATTAGTGTGTAATCGTGAATGTGCTAGGTAGTATTACGGCATTGGCATGTAATGGTAAAAGTTGTTCTAAAATTATTCAAAACTCAATCGATTGTGGCGGCATGGCGGTGCTTGGGGAGTCCCATGTCCGTCCAGCAGTGGTCGTCTTTCGACTGAAACGATGATGATGCAATGTATTCCTCAACTCAAAAATTCCTGTATCACTGTTCACAATATTATGTGAAAAATAGATCATCAGTCGGATGGTTAGCTTTGCAAGACGGGAGTGGATGTCAGTCAGTAAGGTAAAATAGTATTTATCTAAATATCTAACTAGATAATCTGGATGATAAAATTATAGTAGTAGACTAGTAGGTATAGGCCAGAATCGTCGCACAGTGGGTGCCCGAAGACGGGAGTCGTCACCGAGTCAGGCTTAAGAAATGCTGGCGTGACGATTGGGACTCGTTCCTGACTGATCGGCCGGCGAAGGAAAAACCTATGGAAAACTGAGAAAGTATGGGGGAGACCTTTGCCCAGCAGTAGGACAAAATAAGGTTAACTAAATAAAAGAATAGGCACACATTTAAAACAAGTGAATATTATTAATCTGATAAATAAATATTCTACTTCTTAGCAGATGAGCCCATTGGATCCTGCAATTGCTAAGGCCATAAAATAATTTATGAAAATAAAGGACTCAAGACTGCCTCTACTTGATTTGATCACATCAATCCTGGTAAGTATTCATTATTTTACACACTATTTTTGAGCTTGGAATTAAGAAATGTTGCAACTCATTGTACTCAAAACGATTGATTGAAATGATTACTTATTATAAATAAATCATACCGTTTTGAATTCTTATTGAGAGAACTGCATTACTCTATTGATGATAGTGACAATTAATAGTGACAGTTAATTGATTTAAAAAAAATATAGGTACTTGATGATTGTAGGAATGAAATAAATCAAATAGTAATAAATGCTTATTATTTCTTCCAGCGCTGCAGCGGTGCAATCCACACACATCCTACGTATAAACCTCGGGAGGCCGCTGGCTCAGTAGCAAAAAAATGTATTAGCAATTTTTTTTGATGTGATACAAATGAATAAATTCTATTTATCTATTTATGTATTAATGTACACACCAATAAAGTAAAATACATTAACATTTTTATCATTAGATTTTTTTCCAGCAGACCTGCGACAGACCTGTGTTGAATGACAGACATAGCATCAATTTACATCTATGAGACATAGACATAGTGTGTACATATAGATACAGGAAAACTTAAATATTAGACTGCAGCAACCTAAACACACATAATTTCATCAGCTTAAAATAAATACATGAATTATTATAATAATTCTAATTTTTCTTGTTTGCAAGAGTGTTTGGCAATTTGTGTGTATAAGTAGGTAACTATCGATCATTATTAGCACCCCTTGATGTGCCTAAATTTAGGTATGATAAAAGGTTTGTATCTTGTACTGTGGTTTGTCTTCAATCTAGATGATGGGATGTTACTACATTTTGTGTTTTTTACTGATTATGAACCTACCTATAAAACGCAAACGAACAATACACCAATCACTGAAAAAAAATGATTGATGACTGAGATTGAGAATTTTACGAAGTTGCTCAATCTCACCATTCAAGTAAAATCCATTTGTTGTTTATAAACGGTTGGATTTAGACATTGAAATAATTAGGTGCTAATTATTGTGTCTGAATACGAATAGGCCTATGGACAGGGCCAATCAATGAGGGAAAATTATTTAAAAAAAAATTGAGTGCCTGCCTAGCGTATCCATGGTAACACCACACTTAACTGCGGCGCGGCAGAGGTGTAGGTGAAGTGAATTTGCGCGCGCATCTACTTGTTATTGTCAGTTGAACTTGGTAGCAATAAAATAACGATGATGACATAGGATTTATGAATATTTTTTTTTTATTTGTTTATGATTTGATTTATATACAAATCATATAGTAGCGCTTTCATCACTCGCGCTAGGTGTTGCATTGCATTCAAGTCGTCAGCTGACAATAGGTTCAAAGTTCAAACCTTATTCAAACTTATAAAGAACAATGTACCTAAGTAGGTAGGTACCTACCTATACTGAGACTACGAGAAGACGCTTTGTAGTAGCTTTAGGTACTTATTGGACATTGGTACCTATTGCATTTTCTTATTGTTCTGAATTTATGAATGTAACGTGTCACGTAGGCGCAACTTCGTGACACGTTACCCTTACACCTTAAGTTCATAGTTCATTAAAATTTATTGTAAAAAAAATGTAGGCAATAAACTGACTTTTTATGACAAAAATGGTAGGTATGATTTAGACATTGAAATAAATCTAAAAGCATTTATATATATAAATAGGTAAGTAATAATTATTGTCTCTAAATACGAATACCTATACCTATGGACATGGCCGCCAATGAAGGGAAATTAAAAAAAAACTTCCGAATCTCGTAACCATAGCAACATCACAGTGTGGTTTCTATGGCAACCACTTCACCGTATACTCGTGCAGTGTTGCCATCTTAGCTACTTCGTAGCTAAGCTATTTTACAGTGTCAATCAATTTAATAAAACTTGTAGCTAGATTTTTTAGCTACTTTACACATGACGTAAATACTTTCGATATTTTTTAATAGGTCTAGGTAGAGTGCATCTGGAAGTATGAAATGATATAATATCTATGGTTTCATCAAATAGTTCCTTTGCCGTAATGCTCCATAGGTAAACTTTAACAACATTTTTATTGTGTTGTGTCATCAGTTTAATTAATTTAATGCTCGTGGAAAATGGCATTACCTATGAAAAGAAGTAGATAGACTAATTTGACAGGTGCAAATGTCAAACACCATATTAAAAAAACAAACAACAAAGATTTGAAATTAATAACTAGGATTCAAAAACGAAGTAGAAGTAGCATTTAGCTACTTTATTGGGTACAATCTGACGATCTAGCTACATTTAGCAGACCGTCTAGCTACTAACTGAAGGTAGCAGTTGGCAACACTGTTCTCGTGCCAGGCAGTGAGCTTGCGCGCGCTGCTACTTGCTAGTGTCAGTTGAACTTTTCGTAAGTTCATAAAATTATTGAAAACAAAATGTAGGCCAATAGAGGTAGTGACATTCCATAAATGGTTGGATTTAGACATTGAAATATCTAAAAGAATTGAAATAAATAGCTACTAAATTATTGTCTCTGAACTACGTGTCACGTTACATTCATAATATGTTCATAGTTCATTTATTGTAAAAAAAATGTACCTAGGTAATAAACTAACTTTTTATGACAAAAATTGTAGGTATGATTTAGACATTGAAATATATATAAGCATTTAAATAAATAAGTAAGTAATAATTATTGTCTCTAAAAAATACGAATACCTATACATATGGACATGGCCGCCAATGAAGGGAAATTAAAAAAAAACTTCGGACTTCATGCGAATCTGGTAGTTAATTATTGAAAACAAAATGTCGGCATTAGAGATACTGACTTTCCATAAACGGGTGGATTTAGACAATGAAATATCTAAAACCATTGAAATAAATAGCTAAGTACTAATTATTGTCTCTGAGCTCAGCTAGAATACGAATAGGCCAGAACATGGCCGCCAACCGCCAATGAAGGAGAATTAAACCAAAACTTCAGCGCATAACGCGCATGCGCGAGGTGATCACCTCACTCGATTTGCACATATCATTCCACGCGATTCTGCTAAATCACTTCACTTGTGTGAGCCTGCGCGCGTTGGAAATGTCAGTTGAATTTAGTAATAGTAGTAACTTGAGCGCGTAACGCGCATGCGCGAGGTGATCATCTCACCCGATTGTCTTGTCTTGGAAACCATAATAATACCACTTCAATATATATAATAGTAATAGTAGGTAATTACGATGATGATTAATTGATGAATATTTTGTTATCTATTTGCAACGCGTAGGTAGGTACCTAGTACCTAGATTTAGTCCGCACGTCTTTTTATTTAAATGACATTTACTTATGTAGGTTCCCACATAATTTGTGTGGGGTTAAATTGTATGGCCCATCAGCCAGGCACACTTTTAGCACTCGATCACTGAATGCTTGGCCGCACTGGGGCACTGGTAGCAATGCAATGGTAGCGCGGTGCGGGAAGCGGCGCTGCTGGTTCGGGGACGCGCGCAATCTTGGCTGCAGTTCTGTCCGGTGACCGCAGTCGAGCCGCGAGCGCGACTTCGTTCCGAGCGTTGTCGTGTCCAGTGTTTGTCAAATATGGATGAAGAAGACTTAGGTAGTTTTACTTGAAAATTCTTACTTTAAATGGCAATACGTGCGTGGTCAGCTCGAACTAGTACGAGATCCCAGCTACCGCGCGTTTTGCCGCTTGCTGCCCGCGCTCTTATTACGACCATTTGTGATAATTCTTTAATATGGACCCGAGCTATGGCGTGAGTTTGAGTGGCCCGCGCGCTCTCCGCTCCAAGTAGCCCGCGCGCTCTCCGCGCCATGCAGCCACTCAAATGAAGTTTTTAGGTTTGAGTAGGTATCTCGCGCTGCGTCTGCCCCGCGCCCCCTTTTGCAGTCTCGCCAAGCACTGATGACCGACCGAATCTCTCTTCATAATGAATAGATTTGGTTTCGTTACAACGCTGAACAACGTCGCACAGTCTTTACTGGACTCGATCCACAATCGCTTCTTTAAAAACATCGCGATTGGGTCATGGGATTGCGTTTATTTAAATAAACAGTCTAACAATGGGTTCTTAATAACAAACTATGTCGCTTTTTACTAACTAGCATAAAAGTGAATGTTTTATTTTATTTATTGTATGTAGGTACGTAGATACGTACGATACTAGGAAAAAAAATTGAGTAAGTAAAACAAAATTGAGTTTCTAACTGAATATCTGTTTTGCTAATTTATTTAAAGCCTACCTAAATAGTATTAATGTTTAGACACTTAAATACTTGTTTTAAAATAATACAAAATTATCAATAGAATTAGAATAAAAAATATTATTAAAATCTCGATTATGATTGTAAATGTATTAGCTTGGGCATCCCTAGCATCAGGTGGGATGACACTGACAGCTCACTCCACGCTCACTTCACCTAAGTTTTCATGGAGTGATGGTTACAGAATAGCACTGGTTTTTATTTCATGAATATTGGATTTCAAGATGATTTCAAGGACAAAATGAAAATAAAATGAGAAATTGAAACTGCAGAAGCTAAAATTTTTCGTGACAGTTCAGTCAACAAATAATCTCATGCTTACGTCAGTTTTGACGGTTGCTTAGGTACGGGAATACCCACGGATATCGATTTTATTTTCATTCGCTACTCGACAATTTAGCAGAATACCGTTTCAGTACATTTCTTATTTTCATTCAATTCGCAATATCATCGCGCCAAACGCCACCTTTGACTTAGTTTTTTGGTTTAGCAGAATACCTTTTTTGACGTTTTGGAACTTTTGCGGCACTGCGACTTGAATTTGAACGTTTTTTAAGCACGAGAATTGGCCTTCTGTCTTCTACTATTGATTTATTGGTAGACATAAATTATGAGGTTGATTTATTAATGATCGATTTTGATACAGCACGGAACTAACAGTATTCGGACATAACAGTTGCACTTGCCACCAGAACTTGCACTTGCCGAGTTTTTTGTTTACAATTGCAACCATCCTGAGTCGGCTTGCCAACCATGAAGAGCTGGCGATCTTCAAAGATGCGACGCGACGTCGCAATCAAAATCAAAAGTCATTTATTCAAACTTTTCTACTACTACAACAGCACCTTTCGAACGTCAAAATTACATAAGACAGTCCCCCAAAACGCCCACCCTTCACCACTTCCTAGTGCTTAAGCCGGGAAGAAGAAGTGGCGCAACAAACTCTCCAGCAGCACACCAGTCAGATACGTAAAAAAAAAAATCTATACAATAGTATGCAAAACAAGGGTATCGGGATAATTTCTTGAAGTATTTATTTTGGTCCTAATATCATGTTCAAGCGGTGAAGAAATTATAGAGACAACCGAAAATGCCGACTTAAAGATAAGCGTATCACTAATTGATAATAGGTAGGTACCTATGTTGATCAATTTTCAGTATATTGTATACTTCAGTATCATGATGTGGTTTTATTCAATTTTAATTTTAACCTTATCAAGTGGTTATGTTGTTGGTAAGTTTGATATATTCAAATTAAAATTTCCATTTTATGATCAATTTAATAAATAAACACTGTAATGAGCAAATATCGAAGTAATTCAAACGACGGAGACAACATCGGAGAAACCGATGATATCCCGATAAAATCGGCCATGTGTCTGAGCTCGCAGGAATGGTTCCTTGCGTAATATTTGCTAGTTCTAAATCTAATTAATAGATTTTCAAAATATGTAACAAAGTTAAATAATTATTTACTTTATCCAAAACATAGTATTATATTTTGCATGGCATTGACACACTTTTGGCACGGGATCTTCTATTAGCGATATAATCTCCATATACAATCTAATAGGAAACGTAAATAATTCAATAATCTTGTAATGATTGTTGTAGGTCAATTTGGAACGTTCAAACAAGACTTCGGATATGTGAATGTGAGAGACGGTGCTCATATGTTCTACTGGTTGTTTTATACCACTGCTGATGTAGAAAATTACACTGATAGACCCCTAGTGGTATGGCTACAGGGTGGCCCTGGTGGATCTTCTACGGGTATCGGAAATTTTGAGATACTAGGCCCTTTAGACTTGTCCTTACAAGAGAGAAACACTACTTGGGTAATAAAGTCCTTATAAGTGTAAAATTTTACATCATAATAATACACTCAGATGAAATAATACAAATTATATTTACAGGTAAAGAACTTCAATGTGCTCTTTGTAGACAACCCAGTAGGCACTGGTTTTAGTTTTGTCGATGAATTAAGATTCTTGACAACTACTAACGATGAAATAGGTAAATTGTGTCAATAACACTAAATATGCCAATTCGTGATTAAAACAGCTTTTAAATAATAAAAAAAAAATATCTTTACAGCTCTTGACTTTGTTCAGCTCATGCGTGGATTCTACAGCAATCATCCGGAATTCAATGGAGTACCACTCTATATTTACGGCCAATCGTACGGCGGAAAAATGGCGATTGACATGGGCATACGTATGCATGAAGTAAGCTAAGCCATGTTTGTAAAGAATATTTCGATTTTTACGGACCTCATGTGACCTGGAGTTACCAGTGTTAATTTAGTAGTCACTTGACTAAAACATGTGATACAATTATGTAAAAAAAAAGGAATACCAATATGCTAAAAGTATATGGTGGCACTTTACCGGGTACTATAAATATTTTTTTATGTTTAGGCGGAACAAGCTGGAACAATTGGTTCTAATTTGAAGGGAATTGCGATGGGCAATGCATGGATATCTCCAGTAGATGCAACCCTCACATGGGGCCCGCTGCTCCTGGCGGCTGGACTTGTGGAGAAGGCAGGGCATGATGAAATTCAGGTTGCTGCCAGGGAGGCTGAACGACTTTTTATTGAAGGTCTTTACACTGAATCGACGGCACAATGGGCTGCAACTCAGCGGGTAGTGCTACGCCGTACAGACAACGTTGATTTTTATAATATACTCACAAAAAGAGTGAGCTCTACACCTACTGACACACTAAGCGCTTTTGGTAGGTAAACTAGAACTAAAAATGATGGATGATAGAACTGTACGATTCTCATAAGAATATTCAATTTTTTTACAGAATATTCAAGGGAAATGATGATCCGGAATGCTGCACCAGAATCACCTTCGGAATCAAGACAAACCGAATATAATCTTAACACCTTGATGAACACACTAGTTAAACAAGCTCTAAATATTCCTGCAAGTGTGACGTGGGGCTCGCAATCCACCCCAGTGTTTAACTATTTGAGGGGAGACTTCATGAAACCCGTCACTGACGGCAGTTAGTATAAACACACACATAAGTACCCACTCTCGATAACGTTTTCAATATAATTTGAAATTTAAATTGTGTTCTTAATTAAAGTAGTTCCTAAATTCCTTGTTCTGCCACATTGTTTTAAATGAAAACTCATCGAGATATTTGTTTTTAATTAAAAAGTTTTTGGTAAAATTTCAGTTGAGAAGTTGCTGAACGAAACGGATATTATTTTGACGAAATATAATGGAAATCTTGATTTGATTTGTGATACTCCAGGTAAAATATTTCATCACTTCAGCTTCAAACTTCGTTTTTCTTAGAAAATTTTATTAAATTCCTCATTTCACTAGAAGTCTACCATGAAACCTCTATAAGTCTACCTTGATACATTTAAGTATAGTATACCTAAAATTATTTATACTGGAAAAATTTAATTCATGGGCATCATCACAAAAAAATTCAGCTGCTGCCTAGATTTATATATTTTTTCGCGATTTCGGGATTGGTCCCATAGTGAAAGTTTCACCCCTTTAGAGGATGCCCATGTATTCAATTTCACCCTGTATAGTTACAATTCGCAGTATTAAAATTCAAAACCACTAATTACATGATAATTATAACAATTCAACTTAAATATTCCTAATTCATTGGGATTAGGTTAAAATGAATACCTACAATAATTTCAGGACAAATACTGTGGGTGGATCGCCTAAAATGGCCCGGTGCTGAAGGGTATAAGAATGCTCAACGTCAACCTATCTGGGAAAACGATAAGTTAGAAGGTTACTACAAGTCTTACGGAAACTTCCGGTTCTTCTGGATAAATGACGCTGGACATAGTGTGAGTACCTACAAGTATGCAAAGTAACTAAATGATAACAGATTGATTGAGACTTGAAGATTTTCAACGATCCTTGAAAAAATGCACATAATAGACACATATTACGCACAAATTTTTTCGAAGTAAATTTATTTTTGAAAGGTAAACACGTTATTTTTCTGAGTCTTGTTTTGTTTTAAAATGTTTTTTTTTTTACAGGTACCAAGAGACAATCCAGCTGGAACTAATGCATTCCTTCGCGACATGACATCTTTTGGCTAACATTTATAATGCTTAGAAATAATAAATTGGTAATTGACTGGTCTTGAACCTGCATACATACCTACCTATCTACATCCTAAAACCTTCGGAGTTGTTTTATTGAATATGAAAATATTTGAAAAAAATAAAACTTTTACGGGGTATACTGGAGTTTTTGGTCAACTGATTGAAATTATCTTTGTAATAGGTGTTCTACTTTTTATTTCCCAACCACGAGAATCTGGAAACATAGGGTTGATTTGCCAGATAAGATAGTTAATGCAAAAAAATTAAATATATTTAAAAAAATGTTAAAAGTTTATGTTGAGAAACAGTGTAACTCTTAGCTTGAAAATTCCTGCCTATATGATAAATAACTAAAATAACCCTTGGATTGATTTTAGAATCTTTAAGCCTAGTTTTAAATATTTCTGTTTTCCTTTTATCGACTCACTGAGTCATTATGTTACCTTATAACCGCATGCTTTATTTTTATATCTCATATTTTTAAGTGAACTGTTTGTGTTCTTTATGAGAATAAATTCTTTAAACCGAGATTCCCACGGCATCTACGCCTATACTAGACTAATACCGAATGTTTAGGCACCTTAAAATAAAAGACCAAATAATAAGCTTAGATTTGGACAGTGAATTAAAAAAAACGACCTGCATATTTAGATAATCCATAATCATAAGTAGATGTAATCAGATGTTTCATGCGTTAATGCTGAACTTAGGTACTCGTATTTACATTATACGGTAAATTAGGTAAAAAATCCCGAAATAGTTTGTGTATCTAAGGTTTAGATAATATGTTCAGGGACGGTAATAGGTAGGTATGTAACGTAACGATGGAGTATTCGGCTTACAAACAAAACCGACGCGCAACAGTTTAATAAAGTACTATTTGGAGGCACGAAGGAGAGGGCTAGATATTCTGTGAGAAATCGTCACCCATCCAGAAACAGACCGTAATATTTGTAGTAACTAGCTTAGCTTATAAGTGTATCTTATCAAAGTCTGCTAAGTTTCAAAATGTTATCATTCCGAAATCTTTCTTATGGTAGCAATTCAGGCATTGCTTAACTCTATCAGAACAAGATAACTAATCAATGTAAGGCGCAAATCATCAGGTATTATCGTAATAAAAGAATATTATTAATTATCATTAGATAAAGACAATGATAATTGATTATGGAGAATGTTTTAGTTAATATACATACTTAAGCTAGTCTAGTTTATTCCGGACGTATTTTAAAGTTTAAAATGGTAAAGAGGAGTGTTATAGTCGCAAGTAGTATCGCGGCAGTAGTTGTTCTCGCAGGAGTGGGAGTACTAACATGGTGGTTAGTAACTAGAGAGACGGATGCAGACACGCCAGGACCTTTCACTGTTAATCGTAAGTATGTTTTTCTTCATGTAAATCACCCGCCAGACTAAAACTTCATAATTAGCTAGGTATGTCATTATAATATTGAATTGCACTAAACTAATCAGACATTATTATAATTAGGTACAATTAAACATGACAGACAATACTATGCCAGCAAATAATACTATAATAAGCACTAGGCGTATTGTTACAATGTAAATGGAGATCCTAAATCAATAAATAAATAAGTGGCCGCCTTCCGCATTATTATCATTGTATGAAGATTTCAAATTATGTAGCTATTTTATTTACTACATGCTTCTTCATGTCTGCACGTAGGAACTCGCATACTCGCGTCTGTCTTATTTGAATCACCCCTGTGTATTATAAATTCGAAATTTATGTTAAGTTCTTATTTGAGTGTTTTCAAGTAAAATTTCTACTCATAATATCGTTTTCAGTATTGGAAGGTGAAGGCATTGGCGATTTGGATTATACCGCAGCTTTCACCCAGATACCAACTGTCGGAGATATATTCTGGTGGTTTTACCCTACGATCGCAGTTGGTCATCGCCATAACCGGCCCTTAATATTGTGGTTAGATGGTGTGACAGGCGTCCCACCTAGCCTGTTGGCCAACTTAGGAATGTTTGGCCCTTATGACATCAATTTCAACAGAAGACAAAACTCTTGGGTAATAAATCTTTCGTCGATTGATTATAACGCCGATATGGTAGATACATAATTATACACTTATCCTACGTATTTGTACTTCCAGATCAACAGATACAATTTGCTGTTCATCGATGCACCTCTGGGCACAGGTTTCAGTACTCCATTAACTAATAATCAAATCCCGACTACAGTTGATGAAAATGGTAAGATTAACTTACAATATATCGAGTCTAGTTGTTACTTGATTGAAAATTAACAATAATTAAACAATATTTTCAGTATAATATGAATTTCCTGAGAATCGATGACGAAATCATGGACTGAAAATAATTAATGAATGATGATATTATTGAAGTATTCTATTATTTTACAGCTGAACACTTAGCCCTTACTTTGGAATCGTTCTACACAGTACATGAAGCCTATAGAAATACTCCTCTTTACATTTTCGGGCAGGCATATGGGGCACAATTGGCCTTGGCACTGGCAGCCAAGCTGCATCAAGTGAGTTATTTTAATGCTTCTACTAAATCAATCAAATCTCAAGTTTATGTTAAAAGATAGATAAGAGAATCCATTTATTTCATAATAATTATATTGTATTGCAGAACCAGAACAGAAATTCTAACCTTCGTGGTGTAGTATTAGGTAACGGTATAATTTCGCCAGCCCTCGCGTTGACGAAACTTGGCTTTTACCTCGAAGAGCTCGGTTACATTGATGGCAATGGCCGCTACGCCATAGAAACTTTATCCGAAGAGACTACGCAGTTAGTACAAGAAGAAGATTCCGAAAATGCATTCGACAAATTTATTTCTTTGGGTCAGTTTGTTAATGAGAATGCTGGTGCCGTGGCTGTTAATCTTGGAAACATCGTTGAAAAACTAACTAGGGAGCCCTCAACACAAGGTAATTCATTATTCTAAAAATCTTCAGAATAGTGTAGGTACATACTTGATCTTTTTCCCGGCGTTTTTTTTTTAAGAGCCTTAACCGGGAAGTAACTGGTGATGTACTTGTACCGTATTTTTTGGTCGCCCGGGGTGCGACCCGGTATCAAATATTTCAGTATTAAGTGCGTTTTCCTTTATAAATATTGTGCCTTTTTCTATACATATTTCCTTCATAATTATTTCCAGATCTTTTTGGACAGCGAGAATACTTGAAAAGTGTATTAAAAAACACAGATTTTGATATCATGAACAGCGTAGTAGCACCAGCTTTGGGAATATCTTCAACCGTAACTTATGATTCAAGTCGGGAGGCAGTCATTGATGCATTTAGGAGCTCTTTTATGACCCCAGCTACGGACAAAGGTATTATGAATGCAGTTTGGATTCCATGTACTTTCTCCATGATTCCGATATGTACCTACTTACCTACCCGGATCAACCACGCTACCAGTTAAATATCCGGTCCGAGAGAAAAGGTTAAGAGATTTCTTGATAGATTCCCTTCAAAGACCAGCGACATAATTATGTGATAGTATTCTGGTAGAAGTAGGTTTTCTCATACATAACAGAATATTAAGAATTTAACTGGCACTTAGGTGAATCGGTATTCAGAGCAACTTTTTACTGTACTACATACCATTTTTCTCAGGAACTCGTCTTAGAGCCGATTTTTCCATCAGTTTTTCTATCCGTGGAAAAAAATTGAAGTCTGACCTTGGAAAAATCAGCCCTCAGTGGTGATATTTCCCAAATAAAAAAAAACAGTCGAAAGTGGATGCAAAAACCAAAAACAAAACCTACCTACTAAACCTACTGCTCGGGTTCGATTACGAGTAGGTACATTATAAGCAAACTTTAATTGGGGTTAAATGACGCTCTTTTTCATTTTAAAATAATTTTACGACATTAAATTACCTATCCGCCACTTTATTTCCGTGTTAATTAGAGTTTAGTTATTAAGAGATTAAGACATTAGGATAGGCGAAGTTAAAGATTTTTAACTTTTTAGTTGGCGAATGCTTTGCCATCTAGGCACAAATCTAGACTCCAGTAAAAAAACCATTAAAAAAATATTCAATAACCCATGTGGATGTCAAGGTCTTCGTTATTATGAATTACGATGAAAAGTTCATTAATAAACATACGTATTATCCGTAATTATGGATAAAATAACATTTTATTATTGCAGTTGAATATATTCTCCAAAACACGGAACTTACCGTCGCTATCTATAATGGTAATTTGGACGCAGTGTCAAACACGCCAGGTAACTAACTAACTATTACAAAGCATAATTACATAACAGCCAACTCGCAAGGAAAACAAACACAATCAAATAAAAATTAGTTTGTTTTTTGCCGCTATTTTCATAAATAGAATGTTATTATGGCATTGGACATAGCATGGAGTAAGTAATTTGATATTATTTGTTTTAATTTTTTTTTGTCCGGCCATTATTTAGGTCTGTGTTTATGGTAGGCAGCAATAACTACCAATCACGCAAAAATACACACTTTCTCAAAACCTACTGTCATAATTTCAGGGCAACTAGAATGGGTGGAAAATCTTGAATGGTCTGGACAAAGTGACTTCCTAGCCGCACCCAGACAATCTCTAGTTGTTAACAGACTTGTTGAAGGCTATTTCCGGAATGGGACGAGACTTCAATTCTTTTGGGTAAACGCCGCAGGACAATCGGTAATTATTGCTTGTTAATTTTAATAGTTTAGCAAATCTAACAATTTTTTTCAAACTTCGCCTGTAGACTTCTAAACTCAGGCATATATTATCTAAGTTCAGGCCACTCTATCTCTCGTGCGATTCCAGTCAACAACCAGTTCCTTCTTTAGAAGATATCCGATCCATCTATGGATTAGAATAAGTACCTAGATACCATAAGTTTTCTTATTTTTGTTGCAGGCACCTCTGGACAACCCGGAAGCGCTGACGTCTATTTTGAATAGAGTTGTTTTATAATAACGAACAAGACGAATAAAGTTCAGAACATTTGTAGATTAATTCATTGATGTAGGGATATTACTTTGTACATACTACCTACTTCCTTGATGAAACGTACCAGATTTCTATATATAAGGTGTATCTATTAATACACGAAATCTCTTAAGGGGTCATTGTACTCATCATTATGCCTTTAACCAGCGGACGATCAAGACGTTTCCAACGATATCTCATTTATCAAATTTTAATGAGCAGTTTAGAAGATAATTATGAGGGAACACGTGAACATACATACTACAACATACCGTACCGGTCAAAATCATAACCCTCCTTTTTGCTTCAAAAAAATGTATAAGTATATCGCGATTTCAGGGTTGATCCCATAGTGAAAGTTGTTCATAATGATGAGTACAAACTGCAACACACTTAACTGCCCTTTAAAGACGCAACTGAGAGAAATTATGACTGTTCGAAAGGGATAGATGTTTGTTTGTCAAGATGTCATGTTTTCCAGAAAACGGTTGGTAATATTCTTAATTCGGTCGTATTGTAATTCTTCTTTATCAATCAAATTGACATTTACTTGAAAGTTTATTCCAAATAAAAACTGCATGGATCATGGATGCAATAAAAATTTAAAAACAAAATCTTGATGTCTGTAGTCAGTTCTGTCTGCTTGACACAAGATCTTTTAAAACGTTAGTTCTCTAAGTAGTCTGTGAAAATAATACACACATCAACACAGACTAGGGATATTTCAGATTTTCTCAATTTACTCAAAATTTGTTATAGATAACCTCTGACCAAATTTTTTATTTGGTCTGAGTAGATAACACACAAAATGTTTATATTTTTACAAAGCCCATTTATCAGAGTAGACTTCAGGATAAAACATTTTTTTTTTTGCGTAAATAAAATTTTATTCAAATAAAGACGAAAAGTAAAATAATGGTAAAACTAAAGATGAATGTGTTTTCAAGAAAAAGTGTAAAATAAAGCGAAATTATTTAGTTTTTTGCAATTATGCGAAAAATCAGTAGTCAGTAAAACCACCCATGACGTTAACAGCAGTCCTGCAACGGTTTTTATGCTTTGAATCAAGTTAACAAAGTCTTGCTGCGAGATATTGTCCCAGGTCCTGCTAAGATGCCAAAAAAGTTGCTCTTCAGTCGCAATGTTTGAAGGAAAATTCTTCAAAGCCCTTCTTTGGAGCATGCCCCACGCGTGCTCTATGGGATTTAGGTCTGGTGATTCCGCAGGCCAGTCTAACACTAACATGTCGTGCTCTTGCAGCCAGCTGCTCACCACTCGCGCTGTGTGCGGACGTGCGTTGTCGTGTATGCGCATGAATTCTTGGGCCATTTGTAGTCGATGGGGGTAGATTATTGGTACTAGCACCTGGTTACGGTATTTTTCAGCGGTCATGGTGTTTCTGATCCAAACGAGTTCTGTTCTTCAACCAACACAAATTCCGACCCAAACCATAATCGTCCCGCCGTGATATGAATGAACTTCCTGAGGGTGTTGCAGACGGCTCTCACCACAGGAACTCGCCATACGCGTACTCTGATCGAATCGGGATGGAAACCGAATCGGGACTCATCCGTAAACATCACTACAGACCACTGGTTATCTTCCCAGACCAAATGTTCACGAGCCCACTGTAATCTCCGTCCGCGATTTCCTCGGCGTAGTGCTGGAGTACGAAGCGGTCTACGAGCATGAAGGTAAGCTTCATGCAGTCTTCTTTCTCACAGTTTGGTCACTCACAAGCAACTGGTGCTCTGACTGGAGCCGTTGAACCAACTCTATGGCCGTAACAATTGGTTGTCTTCTCGCGGCAACTTGTAAAAATCGGTCTTGTCGTTGGGTGGTTTTGCGCTTCCAGCATGAGTGTCTTTCAGCCACTTCACCAGTAGGACGATAACGTGACCATAACCTTGAAATCACGTTTTGTTTTGTTCCAATCTCCCCAGCAATACTCCGTTGAGTAGCCCCAGCTTCGAGCATGCCAACTGCCCTTAAAATTTCCTCTCTAGTTAAATGGCGCCGCTGCATGATGCATATAGTGTCATAAATTCTAAATCAACTGCTAACTTGTTTTAAAACTCTAATTTGACACCAAAAATTAGTTAAAACTAATGGTAGGTAAATTGAAACCTTCGAACTTCGCTAAAGTTATGCCGCGCAAATCTATAGTTTATAATTTATTTTTTCAAATTTGAATTTGGAATCATTCAAAAAGGCCAAACAAAATGAGCTTCCATCAAAAGATTTTAAAGCCGGCCGGTATTTTTTGAGATTATGAACTTTATACAAAATATCCCTAGACAGTGTTGATGTGTGTATTCAAAATCTACAATCAATTCACTACTTTATTATGTTACAATAATTTAATAAAATGCCTGCGCGGCTCACCGCTACGGAAATAATCCGCATCGTAATTTTAAAAGAAATGGGGATGAGTGTTGCCGGATTATCGCGACAACTACTGATGCACGTAAGTTTTACACCAAATTTCATTATTAGTGTTTTTCGGTGTTTGTATTTCAAACCAAATAAAAAATCTTGGTCTGAGGTTTGTATACGTAAGAATAAGTTTGGTTGAGGTTTTTTTAACAGCACTTATTTTGTTTTTAGGAACGGCCGATAAACATGTCTACGACGCGACGCGGACGTCACGAGGAAGGCGGCGATGAACGATCTTGCGAGGACCTTGCGACCGTCCTCGTGGTCCTCGTGGACATGTCACAACAGAAGCTGAAGACGCCACGTCGCTAGATTCGCTTTGCTCCGTTCAATAATGACGATTTTCAGATGATACCATACATAATCAGCCTATAATGTTCCCACTGCTGGGACACAGGCCTCCTCTCTATGAGAGGGAGTGGGCCGTAATCCACCACGCGGGCCCAGTGTGGGTTGGTAGATGTCACAAGTCTTCGAATTTTTGGTTCTAAGACATGCCGGTTTCCTCACGATGTTTTCCTTCACCGTTTTGAGAGCAGTGGTGATCAAATTATTTACACAAAGTAAAGCGCCTGTCGGGGTTCGAACCTACGACCTACAACTCGTAAGTCGCGGCCGTTACCACGGGGCCACCACTGCTCCTCTATGATACCAATGTTTTACGAAACTAAAGTTACCTATTTATGAGTTGCAGTTTATACAGTGCTGATTGCAGCAAGTTAAAATAAGTGCGCAGAATGAAAAATGTAAATAAAATAATAATTACAAATACTTAATTGTTTTATTTAAATGTGTAGGTATATGGATAGTCGATATAGTGGAGGAGCTCGTGGCTAAGTAATGTCAGCCGCACGGGTCGATCCATCAGGTTAAGCTACGCTTGCCGGGGTTGGTCCGTGGATGAGTGACCATCTTTACATACAGATATTCCTCCGTGCCTCGGAAAGCACGTTAACGTATTACCCAGTTACTGGGTTGTGGAGGTCAGATAAGCAGTCGCTCCATGTAAAATACTGGTATTCAGCAGCTGCATCCGGTTAGACTGGAAGCCGACCCCAACATAGTTGAGAAAAGGCTAGGCAGATGATGATATGGATAGTCGATAAAATCCTTTGGACCCGTAATGTTGAATTCCGAATATGTTAAACATTATCAAATTATTAATATCACTAGATAACTAGCATCTGCTCGCGACTTCGTCTGCGTTAAATTACTTGTTCCCCCGTCCGTCCCACCCCGTCCCATCGCATCGTCCGCGCTATTACTTCGTTTCCGCTTAGCGTTAGGACTTTTGATTCTTTTTGCTCGGCTCCTAAGGGTCGTAGCGTGGTGGTAAATAGCCCATAGCCTTCCGCAAGAATAGGGCTACGCAAAGCAAAAAGAATAGTAGCTAATGCAAAAAGATTTTTTCAAATCCGACTGGTTGTTTCAGAGATTAGCGCGTTCAAACAAACAAACAAACTCTTCAGCTTTATTATTAGTATAGATAGATAGTTATAGAATAAATAGTAAGAAATATGATTTCTAATGTCATCGCATTACGGTAAAACGAAAAGAAACGACTCTTGCCGATTTTGCCCGATTTGTTAATTATCCGACGAAATTAGGATAAGTTACTCAGCCACAGGCTAGGGTTCATAATTGTCAACGTCAAATGTTAGTTTCTTTCCTGCGATATGTCAGATAAATTATGGGGCAGTTAAGTGTGTTGCAGTTTGTACAATGATCCCTTAACAGATTTCGTGTAGATACACCATAAATTGTAGGGTGTGTCAAACGTAGTGGTCCAAAGGCAAATGTGGTAAAGAGGAGGTCACTCATCATTTAAAAATTTAAAAGTTAGGATATTCTCAACGGTTCAGAAAACGCTAATTTTCAAGAAATTTTACACTTTCATTTCGATTTTTCAAACTCAAACTCAAAGCAAACTCAAAGCATTTATTTCAATTAAACCATTTACAGGCACTTTTGAATTGTCAAGGAGTCGGTCAGTCAGAAATATGAAGCTAGTTGCCCATTCCAAAGCGTAGTAGGTACCTATCGAGAAGAACGGGCAAGAAACTCCACGGACACTCTTTTAAATCAAAATATTGTTACAAAATATTGGTTACATCATTTATGTTGAAATTATACATGTGAGAACAATGTAGAAAGCACGTTAAAAGCGTCCGCAATTATAACAAACAAATCAAAAATTAAAATAAGCCATGGCAGCTAAGAGATGACCAGTCACAACTGACGGCGCCCGTTCACGAACATGACGCATGGATCAGCACCATTCAGCTCAACCATTTTGAAGGGAGCTAAATGATCCAACACACGCGCCACCATCAGCGAGACATTTGAGTGCGCATGACATTCCCAGCCGCCAGGGCACATTCAAGTCAATTAAAGACAAATTACCCGGTAAATGGCTCTATAGTACATAGTACTCACACCTGTGCTATGCAGTTATATAATACAAAGGAAATTGAGTTTATACAATGCAAAGATGGTCTTACAATCTTCAGCAGCTCCAACATTATTTTCGAATGTTAATTAGTTAGTTGTGGTTGTGGAGCAGGACCAGCATTAGGCCAAGCATTTTTATCAGAAATGTAATCCTCCAACTTATAATATGCCTGCCTGCATAGTGTGCGTTTTATACAAGTTTTGAATTTCGTCTCGTTCAGTTGAAGTATGTGGGGAGGAATTTTATTGTAACATTTTAAACAGTACCCCATGAAAGATGAGTCTACTTTAGCCAGTCTGAAACCTGGTTGAACTAATAGGTCCCTATTTCTAGTACTATACTTATGTCTATCACCTCTTTTACTAAAAAGATGTAAATTTTTTCTTACGTGCATGATGTTTTCATAGATATATTGGCAAGCTACCGTCATGATGTTAATATCCTTAAACAGTTCCCGTAAAGAATCGCGCCTGCAGAGATTATAAATGGCTCTAATCGCTCTTTTCTGCAGAATAAAGATAGACTCGATGTCTGCAGCCCGTCCCCATAGTAAAATACCGTAAGACATGATGCTATGAAAGTAACTAAATAAAATAGACTAGCCTCGCGGTATCTACATCAGTAAATTGACGGATTTTTCTGACAGCATATGCTGCTGAACTTAGCCGTCCTGCAAGAGATGTTAAATGAGAACCCCATTGTAGCCTTGAGTCGAGCGTGATCCCTAGGAAAACAGTTTTATCGACGAATTCTAGTTTCTCTTGATTCAATATAATCACACAATCCCTACTTTTGACATTTGTTAAAGAAAATTTTATGCACTTAGTTTTTTTTCCATTTAATACTAAATTATTAGCAGTGAACCAATTTTGGACCTGCAGTAGGGCGTTATTTACTTCGTCAAAATTTGTAACACGTCTATCTACCTTAAAAATTAAGGAAGTATCGTCAGCAAATAACACCATGTGTGGCTGATTTTTTAATAAATGTAGTAGATCATTAATGTACACTAAAAAGAGGAAAGGACCCAAAATCGAGCCTTGTGGAACACCCATTTTTACTTTTAAACCTAGTGAGTTGATACCGTTTATTTGAACTTGCTGTTGTCTATCATTTAAATAAGATTTTACTAAACTGAGCGCAAGTTTTCCAAGTCCGTAATGCTCAAGTTTCAAGAGTAAGGTTTCGTGATCGACGCAATCAAATGCCTTGGAGAGGTCACAAAAGATTCCTATGGCGTCTTGGGCCTCTTCCCACGCGTTAAAAATGTGTCTTAATAAGTTTACACCGGCGTCGGTCGTACAACGTCCTTTGGTGAAACCATACTGTTGGTCGTGAAGGATTTTATTTGTGTTAAAATGATTAAGCATTTGATTCAGCATTACCTTTTCAAACACCTTGCTGAAAACCGGCAGCACGGATACGGGTCTATAATTATTAGTGTCTTTACTGTCCCCGGATTTGAAAAGTGGTATTACCTTACTGTATTTCGACCCTGTGAACAAGATTTTCGACGTAGCCAGTTCAAATCTGGCTGGAAGATGCATTGATAGTGTAGATACAAGATTATGTTCCTATAATATTTACGTTCAGTGTGGCTCGGCAATGATTTAGATTTGTCTAGCCTTTTCCTAACTATGTTGGGGTCGGCTTCCAGTCTAACCGGATGCAGCTGAATACTAGTATTTTACATGAAGCGACTGCCTCTGACCTGCACAACCAGGTAACCGGGGTCAACTGCGTAATACGATATCCCTTGGTAAGACTGGTTGTCAGACTTTCGGGCTTCTGACCACCCGTAACGACTGTCAAGAATCCACGAATGACAGCCGCAAGCTATCAATAATTAAAGTACTTTTTAAAGCTATGTGCAGGTACTCGATAGTAATTTTTTTTTTAATCGGGCCGTATAAAGTTTCGCTAAAGTTCAAACAAAAATCTGAAGCATTGCAGAACCACACTGAACGTAAATAGGAACATAATCTTGCACCTACACTATCAAGGCATCTTTCAGCCAAATTTGAACTCGCTACGTCAAACATTTTGTTCACAGGGTCTAAAATCGAAATGAAAGTGTTGAAATTAGCGAAAGGACCATTACCAAGGTCCTATACGTGCATACCCTTACTAAAACGATCACGTTACTAAGCTGCACATGGTGAATTTAAAAGCAC